>LNAC01000024.1:6607786-6662442 GCA_002007465.1 Ailurus styani | reverse complement strand
GGGCGGGGCGGGGGGGAGGGGGACTTCCTTCTGTTGCCACTTCTGTGTTTCCTTGGCATTTCCCTTTGGCTTTTTCTCCTCTGTGTTTCCTTGGCATTTCCCTTTGGCTTTTTCTCCTCTGTGTTTCCTTAGCTTTTCCCTTTGGCTTTTTCTGTCCTTACAGTAAATTTCCTCTATTAAATTAACTGGTCTGTGTACCTGACTGGTCCCTGCGTGATAGGACAGCCAAGGTTTGATGCTTTTGGCATCTGGCCCGCCTCCCGACCGGGAATGCACAGAACAGCACTCACACCCCTTTCAAACAGAGAAGCTGAGGGTTGCTGCAAGCTTCACAGACGCTCCCAGCCCTGCTGGGCTGATTGTCGATGACGTCTTGACCTGGTTACAGAAATCAAAGAGAGCAGAGCTTCCTGGGTGTCTACGACTGTGACCGCCGGCCAGGAGGACACTTAGGCTCACATCGATCCTTGTGAACACGGTCTCACTGGACTTTCTTTAACTTCTGTGAATGTGCACGGGGAAAATGGCATCTTTCCCAGAGTCTCTGGGTCCCTCCTCAATAGGTTGTTGAGGAAACTGAATTTGAGAACGGCTAACTCTGCCGTTGCTAGGCCACCACTGTGTACGTATGTGTTTAATAACGTCATTGTAAGGGCCGAGTCTTTAACCAGATTGTAAACATGTGTGCAGAGGTTGCCCAGCAAAGGAACAAGAAGGTTATGCAATTTGTAAGCAAAACAACGTGAGCTAAGACCTTGATGGGCCTTGATTTTCCAGTGTCCTTCCCTCAGGAGGCTGTACCGACCGTTAGGAATCATTATAAACCCAGACCACTCTCCCTACCCCTGCAAAATCACTCATGGTATATAATTTTCCTAACTCAGGTACTCACCTCCATAGTTGCCGCCATTTAAATGTGTGTCTAAATAAGGCAGGATACAAACCATTATTAAAAACCCCATTTTTATTGACACATTAAGTCAGAATATTCTCATAAGATTTTCCTAATGTGTAAATTCCAGATTGTGCAATGTTTTGGTTCTGTCCAGAGGCATAATCCTTAGGATCTCAGCTCCTCACCTCCACAAATGCAATTTCCTATTGCTTCACTTTAGCCACCCACTCCTACGGTCATGACCTTTACCTTATTATCACCAATAACCGCACTGTCTCCAAAATCTCTATTTCAAGAATTCTGACTTGTTCCTTATCTCCTACCTCCACCTCCCGTAGGCTAGTGTATGCATTCCAGCATTTCTTCACTCTTACTGAAACCTGTGACTCACACACTAACCATCTTGCCTCATGTCCTCATTTCCTCTTTATTCATGTCAGTGTCCACGTTCGTTATTATAATTGCTCCCTTGCAAATACCCCTCTCCCTTGCCTCCCCGCCGCTGTTTTTGCTTGGCAACATCCCGACCCTGTAGTATTTTCCACTCCAGGCCTTGCCTGAACACTGCTGGAGATGAACACACAACTTGCTCAGTGACTCACCATGAATCTCAAATGGGCATTCAAAATTCTGGCAACTCTCTCCCGTGCATTTCCCTACTACGTTCTAACACATTTATTTCCCGTTCCGCTTCTCTACTCAGACCTCCCAGCTTGCTTCACTACATGCTTCATGGAGAAAACAGGAGCCATCAGGCAGGAACACCTCCGTCATCAGACCAACAGCCACACCTACCAATTTCCCAGCTGTGTGCCCACGCTTGAAATGGACAAAGCCTGCCTTCTATGTGAAGCAAGATCCCACCTCCTCTTGCCCTTTAGAAGGGCCTCACTTCTAAAAATACTCCCTCTGCCTCCTTCTGCATCCTTAGCTTTTTCCACCTCGGGTCATTTATATCCACATACAAACACTCTCTAGTATATCTCCCATTTTAAAAACTTCCTTGATCGGCTCCATAGCTCAGTGGTTAGAGCACTGGTCTTGTAAAAACTTCCTTGATCCCATAGCCCCATCTTGCTACCACCACGCTTCTCTGTTCCACTGCATACCAAAACTTTTTTTTTAAGAGTTATTTATTTAAGAGAGAGAGAAAGAGAACAGGGGAGGAGCAGAGGGAGAGAGAAACCCAAGTGGACTCTACGCTCATCACAGAGCCCGATGCAGGGCTTGATCCCACAACCCCGAGATCATGACCTGAGCCAAAAATCAAGAGTCGGTTGCTTAACTGACTGGGTCACCCAGGCGCCCCTGCGTAGCAAACTTTAAAAAAA
The DNA here is from genome assembly GCA_002007465.1 of Ailurus styani. NCBI lineage: Eukaryota > Metazoa > Chordata > Mammalia > Carnivora > Ailuridae > Ailurus > Ailurus styani. The sequence continues at coordinate 6,660,216 of LNAC01000024.1, read as the reverse complement.
AAATACTCTCTGTTGTCTTTCCTCATTCTCTCACTCCAGCGTGTCTATCTCCATCTTAACTTTAATTAAACTGCACTCATAAGGTCACTGATGTCCTCCCTTTTGCCAAATCCAGTGTTAATTTCAAGGGTCTCATCTTAGTGTTTTGTTTTGAGCATCATTTGATCCTCTTGACAATCCTGTCTTTTTTTTTTTACTTTTAAAAATTTTTTTATTTTTATTTTTCAAAGATTTTATTTATTTATTTGACAGAGAAAAACACAGCGAGAGAGGGACACACAAGCAGGGGCAGTGAGAGAGGGAGAAGCAGGCTTCCCACAGAGCAGGGAGCCCGATGTGGGGCTTGATCCCAGGACTCTGGAATCATGACCTGAGCTGAGGGCAGATGCTTAACAACCGAGCCACCCAGGTGCCCCTTTTCTACTTTTTAAAAAAGATTTTATTTATTTGTTTGAGACAGAGAGAGAACACAAGTGGAGGGAGAGGGGCAGAGAGAGAGGAAGAGGGAGAAGCAGACTCCCCGCTGAGCAGGGAGCCTGACCTGGGGCTTAATCCCAGGGATCCGTAATCTGAGCCGAAGGCAGACCCTTAACCTACTGAGCCACCCAGGCGCCCTTTACTTTTTATTTTGTTCTAAGCGGGCTTACATACAATGTGGGGTCTGAACCCATGACCCCAAGATCAAGAGCTGCACACGCTACCGGTTGGGCCAGCCAGGTGCCCAACTCTGTCCCTTCTTTATTATTATTTTTTTTAAAAGATCGATTTATTTATTAGAGAGCAAGAGAGTACATGTGCACAAGTGGGGGAAGAGCAGAGGAAAAGGAAGAGGAATCCTCAAGCAGACTCCCCACTGAAAACAGAGCCTGACATGGGGCTGGATCCCAGGACCATTAGCTCATGATCTGAGCCGAAATCAAGAGCAGGACCCTTAACCGACTGAGCCACCCAGGTGCCCCCAACTCTGTCCTTCTTGAAACACTTTTCTACTTTAGGCTCCCTAACCAACTGTTCCTTTTCTTCTTCCTGGCCCCTCCTTCTCTGTTCTATTTCTAAATGTCAAAATACCACGGAGAAAATTAGCAAGAAAAAAAATTACTATAAGCAAAGTCAAAAGGCGAATGACAAAATGGACAACTGTAATGGAAAAAAACCTAGTTTTTCACTTCCTGAGTAGGGGAAAACCCGGTTCTTCCCTGCTCTGTGTTTTTCTTGTGTGTCTCCTTTACCTTTACAGAGAAGACTTCACTTCTGACACTTCTGGTCACAAATGTATGGGGGTTTTCCCCAAAAACAATAAGCAACTCTCCTGACACCAGCTGGGTATCCTGCAATTTAACTCAACCCTGGCATTAGCGACCCGAGATAGAGTCAGAAATCATAGGTAAGGGCTCAGCCACACAGGACTGCTCCTCACTCCCAGCCTCACTTCAGAGATCAGTCTCAAGCTCGGGTCATCACCTGTGCTTCTGATCTACTGGCTATTAACCCTCCTCAGTTTCATTAATTTGCTAGCGTGGCTCCCAGAACTCAGGGAAACACTTATGTTTGCCAGTTTATCAAAGTATATGATAAAGGATACAGATGAACAGTCAGATGAGAAGACACACAGGGCGAGGTCTGGAAGGGTCTGAAGAGCAGGAGTTTCTTTCCTGGTGGATTTGGTGTACATCACCCTCCTGGTGTGGATGTGTTTGCGAATTTGGAAGTTCCCTGAACCCCATACTACTGGGATTTTATGGAGGCTTCCTCATGCAGGCATGATCAATTATTAACTTCATTTCCAGCCCCTCTCCCCTCTCTGGAGGTTGGGGGTTGTGCTGAAAATTCCAAGCTTCCATCTAGAAGCCCGCCCAGAATCACCTCATTAGAACAAAAGATACACCTGGTTCTCTTATCCCTTAGAAACTTACCAGGGTTTTAAGAGCCCTGTGTCAGAGATGTCCTTGTGTTCTTACCATTTAAAAAATTACAAGGGTTTCAGGAGCTCTGTGCCAGGAACTGGGGGCAGAGGCCAACATATATATTTTCTATGATCCCATAACAGTATTTATAGTTCAGGTCATGGACATAGTGATAATATCCCTAAAATTTCAAGAGAATTCTCTTTATCCTAGAAATCAATAGAAAAGAAACCAATCACCCAACAGAAAAATGGAGAAAGAGTATGAACAAATGGATCTCAGGAAAGGGATACAAATACCCTTTAAAATATAAAGATATAGATAAACTTATTAATAATAAAGAGAAATAAAGGTGAAAGTCACATCAAAATATCATTTTCAATTATCATACTGACAAATATCCAAAAGTTTGACAGCATTCCCTATGGGAAAACAGGTCTCATATATTGCTGTGAAATTAATATGAAAAGATCTCTGGGTGCCTGGGTGGCTCAGTGGGTTAAAGCCTCTGCCTTCGGCTCAGGTCATGATCTCAGGGTCCTGGGATCGAGGCCTGCATCCGGCTCCCTGCTCAGTGGGGAGCCTGCTTCCTCCTCTCTCTCTGCCTGCCTCTCTGCCTACTTGTGATCTCTCTCTCTCTGTGTGTCAAATAAATAAATAAAATCTTTAAAAAAAAAAAAAAGATCTCTGAGATAGAACGTTTAAATGGATAAAAGAGGGATGCCTGGGTGGCTCAGCCAGTTAAGCGGCTGCCTTCAGCTCAGGTCATGGTCCCAGGGTCCTGGGATCAAGTCCTGCATCAGGCTCCTTGCTCAGTGGGGAGCCTGCTTCTCTCTCTGCCTCTGACAACTGCTCTGCCTACTTGTGCGCTCTCTTAAAACCTTAAAAAAATAAATAAATGGATAAAAGAATAAGGACAAACAAGCCTGTACATTATGCTCCCAGAGCTTATATGATTTCCAGTTTTATTTGCATAAGGACACACACACACACACACACACACACACGCACACACACACCCCACAACGAAAAGCGGTTACTTGTGGTGGGAACAGGGGTGGATGGGGGATAATGTGAAAGTGAGTCTTTTAAGTGTACACCTTTTTTTTTTAAGTTTTTATTTATTTATTTATTTGGCAGAGAGAGATACAGCGAGAGAGGGAACACAAGCAGGGAGAGTGGGAGAAGGAGAAGCAGGCTTCCTACTGAGCAGGTGTTGCGGGGTTCGATCCCAGGACCCTGGGATCATGACCTGAGCAGAAGGCAGACGCTTAGCAACTGAGCCACCCAGGCGCCCCTTAACTATATACCTTTTAACAAAAGAAACAAAGAGCTATGGTCCAAAGAATTTCCTAAAAGGCAAATCATTATATGTGATAAAAAGAGAATACTGTTTTAAAAAAAAAAGTATCCGGAAGTTTTGAAATGTACCCTTATGGCTATGACTCCTATATGTACAATTGCAAAAGTATTTTTTGTATGCATCTGGATCCTCACATGACTTCTTAGTTCAGAGAAAACCAATAAAACCGATCGGCAGAGTACTTTTTTTTTTTTACATCAAAAGGGTGATTAAAGGGTATCTAAATTGCCAGAAAAAATAATGTGGTGCAATGGCTTCTTGGCAGCCCTTGAACAGGATGTTACAACACATTTCCCAAACATTCTGTTAATAGGAATCCTCCTGGCAACACAGAATGACAATGAGCTCATTTCATATGAAATGTGTCAATATGGTAGTTATGAATAATCTCAGAGGCAGAGCAGGAAATGGGCAGTCAAGTGAAATACTGTCACTGAACATTTACAGCATCAGAATTTGGCATCCTTTCCATCATTCAAAATATTTTCTGACTGGGCAAGAGAAGCCACACAATCAACTGACTTAAAAAGACAAATACCATATGATTTCCCTAATATGCGGAGTCTAAACAAACAAACAAACAAACAAACAAACTCATAGATACAGAGAACAGATTGGTGATTCCAAGAGGCAGGGAGTAGGGGGTGGGAGCACCAGGTGGATTTTTTTTTTTTTTTTAGTTTAAAGAAATTGAATAAAAAATTTTTATAAAGATAAAACATGGGGCGCCTGGGTGGCTCAGTGGGTTAAAGCCTCTGCTTTCGGCTCAGGTCATGATCTCAGGGTCCTGGGATCGAGGCCCGCATCGGGCTCCCTGCTCAGCAGAGAGCCTGCTTCCCCCTCTCTCTCTGCCTGACTCTCTGCCTCCTTGTGATCTCTCTCCCGCTGTGAAATAAATAAATAAAGTCTTTAAAAAAAAAAAAAAGATAAAACATGGAAGCAACCTGAGTGTCCATTGACAAATGAATTGATAAGCAAAATATGGTGTATACACACAACGGAACATTAATTAGCCCTTAAAAAAAGGGAATTCTGCAACATGGATGAAACTTGAAGATGTTACGCTTAGTGAAATAAGCTGGACACAAAAAGACAAATACTGTATGATTCCACTTACATGAGATACTTAGAGTAGTTGAAACCATAGAGACAGAAAATAGAATGGTGGTTTCCAGGGGCTAGATGGAGGAGGGATGGGGAGTTATTGACTAAGGGTAGAGAGTTTCAGTTTTACAAGATGAATAGAGTTCTGGAGATGGATGGTGGTGATGGTTGCACAACAATATGAAGGTATTTAATGCTACTAAACCATACACTTAAAAATGGTTAAGATGAGGACACCTGGGTGGCTTAGTTGGTTAAGCATCTGCCTTCGGCTCAGGTCATGATCCTAGGGTCCTGGAATCAAGTCCCACATCGGGCTCCTTGCACAGCAGGAGTCTGCTTCTCCCTCTGCCTGCCACTCTCCCTGCTTGTGCTCATGCTCTCTCTCTCTCTTACAAATAAATAAACAAAATATTTTAAAAAATGGCTAAGATGGTAAATTTTAAGTTATATGTGTTTTGCCACAATAAAAAAAATTGGAAAAAAAGAAAGCTAGCGTGGCTTTGTTAATATCAGACAAAGTAGATTTCAGAACAATAAAACTACCAGAGATAAAAGGAACATTTTATAATAATAAAAGGGCCAATTGACAAGGAGGAAATAATAATCTTAAATGTGTATTCACCTAATAACAAAGTTCTAAAACACATGAATTAAAAACTGATAGAAACAAAAGGAGAAACTGACAAAGCCACAATTACAGTTGGAGATTTCCACACTTCTCTCTGGGTAGCTGATAGAACAATTAGACAGAGAATCAGTAAGCACAAAGATGTTCTGAACAACACTATCAACTGATTTGATGGAATTAACATTTATAGAACAGTAACAGCAGGAAGTCTTTCTTTTTAAGTGCACATGAAACATTCACGTCCAATAAGGTGGACCACATTCTGGGCCATAAGATAAACTTTAACAAATTATTAAGAATTAAAATCACATTGGGGTGCCTGGGTGGCTCAGTAAGTGTCTGCCTTCAGTTCAGGTCATGATTCCAGGGATCTGGGATCCAGCCCCACATCAGGCTCCCTCCTCCACGGGGAGCCTGCTTCTCCCTCTGCCTCTACTCGCTACTCTGCCCTCTTGTGCTCTCTCTCTCTGACAAATAAATAAATAAAATCTTTAAAAAATAATAACAGAAAGATATCTGGATAATTCCCAAATAATTGGATATTAAACAACATACTTCTAAGTAACCCATGGATCAAGGAAGAAGTCTTCATTGAAATTAGAGAAAATATTTGAGCTAAACTAAAATGAAAATACAGCATGTTAAAACTTGTGAATGCATATAAAGCACTACTCAGAGGGAAACTTACAACACGAAAAGTTTTTATTAGAAAAACTATCTAAAATCAGTCATCTAAGCTCCCACCTTAAGAATTTTTTTTAAATTAAAAAATAAGAACAAATTCAACTGAAAGCATGCAAAAGAAAATAAAAAGGAGCAGAAATCAATACAATTAAAAAACAAGAAAACAACAGAGAAAAATCAATAAACTAAAATCTAGTTCTTTGGGAAGAATAATAAAATTTATAAACCTCTAGCCAGACTGAAAAAAAGAAGATACAAATTATCCGTATAGGAACAAAAAGGAAATATCACTACAGACCCTACAGATCCTTCACACATTAAGTTTATCAGAAAAAAAAAAAAAACTAACAACCAAAAAACCAAAACCAACCAAATAAACAAAATCCTCTATGCCCATAAATTTGACAACTTAGATGAAATGGACTGATTTGTTGTTAAAAGACACAAATTACCAAAACCCATTCAAGAGGAAATAGATGAGCTGAATAGTCCCATATCTATCAAAGAAATTGAGTTCATTGTGAAAAACCTTCCAACAAAGAAAACTCCAGGCTCAGATGGTTTAACCAGCAAATTCTACCAAATATTTAAGTAAGAAATAATACCAACTTGACAAAATCTCCTCCAGAAAATAAAAGAGAAGGAAACACATCCCAAGTCATTTATGAGACCAACATTTCTGTCTTAGGTCAGGCTGCTATAATGAAGTAGCATAAACTGGGTGGCTTATAAACAGCAGAAATTTGTTTCTCACAGTTATTGAGGCTGGAAGTCCAAGATTAGGATACCAGCATGGTTAGAATTCTGGTGAAGGCCCTCTTCTGGGTTACAGACTGCTGTCTTCTCATTGCATCCTCATATGGTAGAAACAGTGCAAGAGAGCTCTTTGGGATCCCTTTCATAAGGGCCCTAATATCATTTACCTTCATGACTTTGTACGTCCCAAAGGCACTACCTCCTAATACCACCACACTGGGGGTTAGTATTTCAACATATGAATTTGGAGGGAAACAAACTTTTAATCCAAATGCAATTACCTTAATATCAAAACCAGAACCAATGTGATATTAGGTTAAAAGATAGGCACATAAGGCAATGGAACAGAGCACAGAGTCCAAAACTAGACCCACATGATAGATTTTTTTTTAAGTAGGCTTCATGCCTAGTATGGAGCTCAACAAGGTGGTTGAACTCACAACCCTGAGATCAAGACCTGAACTGACATTAACAGTCAGATGCTTAACTGCCCAAGCCACCCAGACACCCACACACAATTGATTTTTCACAAAAGTCCAATGGCAATTAGTGGAAAAAAATGATTATCTTTCAAACAAATGGTGGTGGAGTAACTGGAAATCCATTTGCAAAGCAAAATGAGCCACAAACCATACTTCACATTGTATACAAATCTAACTCAAAATGGATCATAAATTTAAATACAAAATCTACAAGTATAAAAACTTTATTTTTTTAAGATTTTATTTATTTATTTGATAGAGAGAGAGAGAGATCACAAGTAGACAGAGAGGCAGGCAGAGAGAGGAGGAAGCAGGTTCCCTGCTGAGCAGGGAGCCAGATGCGGGGCTCGATCCTAGGACCCTGAGATCATGACCTGAGCCGAAGGCAGAGGCTTTAACCCACTGAGCCACCCAGATGCCTGAGTATAAAAACTTTAAAAAGAAAACACAGGAGGGAATCTTTGTAACTTGGAGTTAGGCAAAGATTCTAGGAAATGACACCAAAAGCACAATCTACAAAAGAAAAAACTTGGAGTGCCTGGGTGGTTCAGCCAGTTAAGCATCTGCCTTGGGCTCAGGTCATGATCCTGGGGTACTGGGATTGAGTCCCACATCAGGCTCCTTGCTCAGCGGGGAGCCTGCTTCTCCCTCTGCCTGTCCCTCCTCCTGCTTGTGCTCTCTCTCTCTCTGACAAATAAATCAATAAAATCTTTAAAAAATAAAATAAACAACAGAAATTTATTTTTCACACTTCTGGAGGCTGGGGAGTCTAAGGTCAGGGTGCCGGCAAAGTAGGTTTTATTCTGAGGCTCTTCTCTTGGCTTGTAGACATGTGTGCTCACATGACCTTTTCTTGGTCGGTGCTTGTGGAGAGACAGATCTCTCCTCTTCTTGCAAGTGCACCAATCCCATCACTAATCCCCCACTCTCATGATGTCATCTATCTTAAATTACCTCCCAAAGACCCCATCTCCAAATACCTTCAAATTGGGGAATAGGGCTTCAACATGAATTTGGGGGGCAATTCAATGCAAGCAGAGACTGATGGAAATGTTCTGGAATGAGACAGTGGTGGTGGTTGTACAACTTTGTGAATATAGGGGGCCTCGGTGGCTCAGTGGGTTAAAGCCTCTGCTTTCGGCTCAGATCATGATCTCAGGGTCCTGGGATCGAGGCCCACACCGGGCTTTCTGCTCAGCAGGGAGCCTGCTTCCCCCTCTCTCTCTGCTTGCCTCTCTGCCTCCTTGTGATCTCTCTCCCTCTGTGAAATAAATAAATAAAATCTTAAAAAAAAATCTCTCTCTGTCAAATAAATAATCTTAAAAAAAAACTTTGTGAATATACTAAAAACCACTGAATTGTATACTTAAAAGACACACACACATACAGTAAAATACCACCACACATCTGCTAGAATGGCTAAAAGTTAAAAAAACAAAAAACACAAATGACCAAATGAAGTGCTGCCAGGAATGTGGAGTAACCAAAAGTCTCATGGATTGCTGATGAGAGTGCAAAATGGTGCAGCCACTCTGGAAAACAGTTTGGAAGTTTCTTAGAAACTGAAACGTACACATACCCCACGAGCCAGGAATCTCACCCCATGTTATTTGCCCAAGTGCAACAAAAACCTCTGTTTACAGAATAACCGAGAAACCACTACACAAATGTTTACGGTAGCATTGCTTGTAATCACCAAAACCTGGAAACAATCCAAAAAACTGTGGCACACCTATAAAACAGATTGCTAGTTAGCCATTTAAAGGAAAAAAAGTATTGCTACTACAACAGCACAGGTGACTCTCAAATGCATTATGCTAAATGAAAGAAGCCAGATTCAAAAGACTTGCATACAGCTTGATTCCATTTATGCAACATCCTGGAAAGGCAAAAGTGCAGGGACAAAGAACCAATCAGCGGTTGCCAGAGCTACACTGTGCCTTCTGCTCCTGACCCTTTGCTGTGTTCTGCTGGGCCAATCAAATTTCTCTCTATTGGCATGCCCTCCACTTCCCACCTCCACCTCCATTGCCCTCCCACGAGCGCCTTTAGGCTTAAGCTTCTCCGTTGAGCTAATCAGTTATGTGGCTCCTCCCACTGCTGTCATTTTCCAGAATTGTGTTAACATTTTTTTTTAAGATTTTATTTATTTGACAGAGGGAGAGAGAGAGAGCACAAGCAGGGGGAGTGGCAGCCAGAGAGAGAGGGAGAAGCTGGCTCAACCCTGGGATCATGACCTGAGCAGAAAGCAGGCGCTTAACCAACTGAGCCACCCAGGCGCCCTGTGTTGACATTTCTGAACTCCTGTCATCTTCTCTCTTCTCTTTAACCCTAAGGGTTTATGGTCTTTTTAATTTTTTTTTTTACTGTTATTACAGTGGGGATTTGGGAGGGAACAGGTAATACCTATTCAATCTTTCATGTAAACTGACACAGCTCTTCATTAATCAAGTTTACAACATCAATATAGTTTAGGAAGTGGTTACTATTTTCTCAAGAATATATATAAAGTTTATCGCTGGCCAACCTTGGAAAATATAGGTGTTTTTCATACATGATCCCAGTAAGTATATCCATGCAAGCCATCTGATTTTTGTCTCCCAGCGGGGACACACTTAAAAGAGTTGTCTAGGGCGCCTGGGTGGCTCAGTGGGTTAAAGCCTCTGCTTTCGGCTCAGGTCATGATCTCAGGGTCCTGGGATGGAGGCCCGCATCGGGCNTCGGGCTCCCTGCTCAGCGGGGAGCCTGCTTCCCCCTCTCTCTCTCTGCCTGCCTCTCTGCCTCCTTGTGATCTCTCTCCCTCTGTGAAATAAATAAATAAAATCTTTAAAAAAAAAATAAAAAAATAAAAAAAAAAAGAGTTGTCTAGGGGCACCTGGGTGGCTCAGTGGGTTAAAGCCTCTGCCTTCCGCTCAGGTCATGATCTCAGGGTCCTGGGATTGAGCCCCACATTGGGATCCCTGCTCAGCAGGGAGCCTGCTTCCTCCTCTCTCTCTGCCTGCCTCTCTACCTACTTGTGATCTTTCTCTCTGTGTCAAATAAATAAATAAAATCTTTAAAAAAAAAAAGTTGTCTAGTCTGAGAGCAAGAATTTCCAACAGCTGCCTACACTATAGGCCAGAGTTCATAAGAGTCTGACAAACCAACGGTTTTCCTTGTGGCTGTGGGAACTGGGGCAGCCCCTAACAGTGGTAAGCTGGTGACTCAGCAAAGGATTTGTAGGTCTGCGTATGTCTGTTAGTAACACAGAATCCGTCCCACTTATAATCAGGACCCAGAAATGCCTCCTCATTACTTACGTCATAATCATCCCCTTACATAAATGCATAAAAATAGCATGGAAATAGCACTGACTCCCATAGGAAACGTTCTTGTTCTCTCTCATCATTTCTATGGCACTGTGATCTTTAATCCCAAATGATCTTTGAAAAAGGCAGTAATACTCAAATCTTCCACATCAGGAAAAACCCGAGGTCTCAGGAAGCAGCTGGGCGGTTGTTTTCCTCTTTAGAGGCCGCACAGCAAAGCTAAAGTACACTAGGTAGTGGCTTTTTTTAAAAGATTTTATTTATTTATTTGATGAGAAAGATTACACATAGGGAGAGAGGCAGGCAGAGAGAAAGGAGGAAGCAGGCTCCCCGCCGAGCAGAGAGCCCGATGCGGGATTCGATCCCAGGACCCTGAGATCATGACCTGAGCTGAAGGCAGAGGCTTTAACCCACTGAGCCACCCAGGCACCCTAGGTAGTGGCTTTTAAAACCTTGGCTTCCACAAATGTAAATTGCAGGTTGTAACATGCTCTGTACACATCTTACTTTTTTTTTTAAGATTTTATTTATTTTTTGACAGAGAGAGACATACAAGCAGAGAGAGACACACAAGCAAGAGAGGGAACACAAGCAGGGGGAATGGGAGAGGGAGACACAGGATTCCCGTTCATCCCGTCTCCAATGTGAGGCTCAGTCCCAGGACCCTGGGATCATGACCTGAGCCGAAAGCAGACACTTAATCAGTGAGCCACCCAGACGCCCCTACTCATCTTACTTTTAACAATTCTGTCACTGTTCATCTTTGCCAGCTCACACACACACACACACACACACACACAGAGAGAGAGAGAGAGAGAGAGAACTGGGCACCTTTGTGCTATTTAAAAACCCTGGGCCAAGTAAACCAGAACTTTCTATTTTGTGTGGGAGGGTGTACAGTGCACTCTATTGATGGCACACGACAAGGTAGGGCTCCCTAAACCCCTCTCCTTCTTCAGGCGGTTTGGGACTGAAACTGTGTTGAGGACAAGAAATTTTCAGTATATCAGGAGGTCCTTTTGGGGCAAGGACTCCCCAGCATCTGGGGCCTCTCCTGCTCTCCTTGGGGCTGGTGTTCCAGGGACACTTATTCCTTAGAGCCCATGTGGACCATAAGGTCCATCACCCTGTTGCTATAGACAAATTCATTTTGTTTCTTTTTTTAAAAGATTTTTATTTATTTATTTGACAGAGACAGCGAGAGAGAGAACACAGCAAGGGGAATGGGAAAGGGAGAAGCAGGCTCCCCGCCAAGTAGGGACTCCAATGCAGGGCTCGATCCTGGGACCCTGGGATCATGACCTGAGCCAAAGGCAGACGCTTAATGACTGAGCCACCCGGGCACCCCTGACAAATTCATTTTCATCACAGGAAACGAGCTTGACAAAGTGGTCATGGAGGACAATGTCAGCCCTAGCATCAAAGGTGGAAGAGTACATGTCTCTGTTAAAGCTGCAGGAGACAACCTGGTCCCCAGCATAGCCTGGGGTGCCCCCACAGGGGCCTTCTGATGCCCACTTCACCACCTTCTTGATGTTGTCATATTTGGCAGCTTTCTCCAAATGGCAGGTCAAGTCCATGACCAATACATTGTGGATGAGGACACGCAAGGCCATGCCAGTGAGCCTCCCATTTCAACTCAGGCATGACCTTGCCCACAGCCTTGGCCATACTAGTAGAAGTAGGGACGATGTTCTGGACAGATCCTCAGCCATCAATACTTACCTTCTCAGAACAGCCTTCTATAGTTTTCTGGGTGGCAGTGATGGAAGCTACTGTGGTCATGAGTCCCTCTATGATGCCAAAATTGTTATGGACAACCTGGGCCAGGGGCCAAGCTGTTGGTGGTGCAAAAGGCATTACTGACCATCTTGAGTCATTTCACGATTCATACTTACTTTTCATGTTTCATGCCCATCACAAGCAGAAGAGGCAAAGATGATGAACCTTTTGGCTCTAGCCTTCAAGCGAGTCCCCTTCCTCAGGGTAGTGAAGATACCAGTTGATTGCACAATAAATTCAGCACCAATCTCACTCCATTAGATGTTAGTGAGATCTCCCTCTGGGAAGTGGAGACGGGCTTCCCATTAATGACAAGCTTCCTGTTCTCAGACTGTGCCCTTGAACTTGCCATGGGTGGAATTATACTGGGCCATATAGACCATGTATTGAGTGAAGGTGTTATTGATGGAGACAATATTCACTTTGCCAGAGTTAAAAGTAGCCTTGGTGACCAGGCACCCAACATAGCCAAAGCCATTTAGTTGGGCCTTCACTATCATGTCTCAGGGACACAGTTGTTGTCAAATAGGGAGGGGGCAGAGAGCCAAAGGGAGCCAGGATTTTCTTGAACAGAAGTTGAAGGGAATCTTGCAAAGCAAAGAGGCAGACTGTTGATTGCTACTTTTAGGCACTACTGTCTTATTCTTGCCAATGGAACACTGATTTTCTGAAGTATGGTCTGGCAACAGACTCAGGAAAGATGAGGGTGTCACCCAGCAGCATTGCCAGAGCCTCAAATAAAAATATAGAACACCAGATAAAACTGAATTTCAGACAAACAAGTAAGTTCCTCCTCAACCCCACCCCCGCCCTCCTCCAGGGATGAACTGTGATTGGTTAAGACAAGCGCGGTAATCCCATTACCCCTTGCTAAAGATTGGTTCCGAGGTGGGCATATCCCACACTTCCGACCAACTGCATGTGGTGGAGAAATCTTCTGGGGGCTTCTAGGAAAGATTTTCCTCTCTGATTAAAAACAGAGAGCCAGCACATGAGCAAGTGAGAGAAAGCACGAGAACAAGAAATGTGGCAGTCCTTCATGCCTCATGCCTTATCTCACGTGAAGGTATGTGGTGGGAACAGCAACAGTCATTTTGTCACCATGAAGGAAAAGTCATAAGAAAATCAGAGAGATTGAGCCAGAACTCTGCCATTGTTGAACTTCTGAATGAGGCAGCTCTGGAATTCTTTTCATCAGACTTCTTGTTATGTGAAATAATGAATGTCTTCACTGTTTGAGCCTATTTTAATTGGGTACTCTGTTTATGCTGCTGGAAACATCTTAAATGATTCAGCTGAAAGTATTTTGAGTCTCACTCAGTGGGTGTTAAATGGCTGTGGTTAATAAACCCAATCTCCTACCCAGATACAGATAAACAAAACTATTTTGTTATAACCTCTCCTGGCTTTGTAATGTTGCATGGATCTTCCTCAGCTTCTCACAGAAGAATCACAGAAACCCTCCTACAGACTTTGGGGTGGACAGGAGACCATTTCTTGCTTCTTAGGATAGAATAATTATTAACAGTTCTCTGTGTCCTCAATGTCACTGACGGCTTCAGAGATCTGAACTGGGTGCTTGGGGAGTGCTAGCCAGGCAGGCCAACTTTGTGGGACAGGTGGATGCTGTTTCACAATTCTGGGTTTGAGATGGGCAACCTTTAGCTCAGAAGTAGTTGAGATGGTTGATCCTGAGATAACATTAGCATCAGTGGCATCTGTGCTGTCACTTTTAATCCCAGCGTAGATAATACCCACTGTTCATTGGTTTTATTTCCAAACTTTCTGAAATGAATTAAATTTATCAGATGTTTCTTGGCTACAATTTGTATATATGGCAAACATTTTTACTTCTTAAAATTTTTAACAGATTATATATGTATATGGCATATATAGAATTCAGACCAGTAAGTCACCCACCCAGCCTATCTCCTTTTTCCCTTCTCTAGAAGCAGCCATTGTTATCAGTGTCTTGTGCATCCTTCCAGACTTGTACACATGGACAAATATATAAATATGTATAGCTCTTTTTAAGATACAAATGATAGTATATGATACACATTAATTATATCTTGGAGATTCTCCCTCAACCTAATTTTTAAATACCTTACTCTGTTCAAGAGTCATATTGTATTCTAATGCATGGTTGTGCCATAATGTATTAGCTGTCTCCAATTAATAGACACTTCAATAGACATTTGTCATGTTTTCTGGCTGGCCAACTCATTTCGGACATTTTTCATGTTCGTGGAAATACTCGCTTTCCAGTCTCCTTTGAAACTCCACCAACCACCTGCACTCATGCCAATCTCCAAATCAGAGGTGGACCCCAGGAGAAAATGGGCTTTGAGTAGGACACTTACTACATGCTGGCAAGAGTGCCCCACAGTCTTATGGCCTTGGGGGCAGCATGGATTGCAAAGCAAGTTCTTTTTTTTTTTTTTTTTAATTTTATTTATTTATTTGACACAGAGAGAGAAATTACAAGTAGGCAGAGAGGCAGGCAGAGAGACAGGGAGAGGAGGAAGCTGGCTCCCTGCTGAGCAGAGAGCCTGATGTGGGCCTCGATCCCAGGACACTGAGATCATGACCTGAGCCGAAAGCAGAGGCTTTAACCCACTGAGCCACCCAGGCGCCCGCAAAGCAAGTTCTTGATGCGGAAGAGATATTAGTGACACTGGTGTGAGTGATCGTTGCAATTGCCATGAGGTTCTTGGTGGCAGTGCAAATTTAGCATCTGGTTTTTGTTGGCAGCAAAATTCTTCTGGATCTTTTACACATCAGGTTATTTATATATGTGGTTTGTAGTTTTTAATTCTTGAGGTTTATCATCAAGCCTATTCTCTAGTCGTCACAACAATGTTGTTTACAACAAAGGACTTTCTGCTCATCAGCCAAAGTTACTTCTGCTGCTTGCAACCAAAAGCCCAGTCTGAGACAAATGTTTTGCTTCCTTCTAATTTGCAATTTTATCACTTCATTTGTTATTTATATTATCATTGCATATACATCTTTGTATCTGTGTGTAAGCGAATCTGTGGCATAAAGTCCTAAAAATGGAAGTGCTCTGAAAGAACATTTGCAAGACACATCTGATAAGGGAGTAGCATCCAAAATATACAAAGAACTCTTTAAAAAACTCAACAGCAAGACAACAATCCAATTAAAAAATGGGCCAAAGACCTTACTAGACATCTCACCAAAGAAGATACATAGATGCTAAATAAGCATATGGAAAGATGCTCTACAACATATATCGTCAAGGAAATGCAAATTATAACAATGAGAAAAAAAAATTTTTTGAATAAAATTGTGATTCTTGGGGCACCTGGGTGGCTCAGTCATTAAGCATCTGTCTTCTGCTTGGGTCATGATTCCAGGGTCCTGGAATTGAGCCCCGCCCGCATCAGGCTCCCTGTCTGCAGGAAGCCTGCTTCCCCCTCTCTCACTCCCCCTGCTTGTGATCCCTCTCTTGCTTTGTCTCTCGCTGTCAAATAAATAAATAAAATCTTTTGGGGCGCCTGGGTGGCTCAGTCGTTAAGTGTCTGCCTTCGGCTCAGGGCATGATCCCAGGGTCCTAGGATTAAGCCCCGCATCTGGCTCTCCATTAGGCGGAAAGCCTGCTTCTGTCTCTCCCATTCCTCCTGCTTGTGTTCCCTCTCTCACTGTGTCTCTCTCTGTCAAATAAATAAATAAAATCTTAAAAAACATAACACAAACAGATTTAGCAACCTACAATAAAGGGATAAAAATAGATCAGTGGGATAGAGTAAAGTGCAAAACACCCACATATCTGTGCAAATGTTTACAATTAGAAGCAACGCTTATTTATTTAGTTAATTTCCTTAACGGCAACATTTAAAATATATGGAGGAAGTGTGGCTTTTTCAACAAATCATGTGAGATAATTGGCTATCCACTGAAGAAAAAATAACATCAGTTATGTAGGAAAGAGATGTTAGGATTTGAAGCCGACCGCCAAGAAAGAATTCTTGAGACATCTTTGGTGCAAAAGGTGATTTTATTAAAGCATGAGGACAGGACCCGTGGGCAGAAAGAGCTGCACTGGGGTCATGAGGAGTGGCCCAGTACATACTTTCAAGTTGGGAGGGGGTTAAGGACAGTCTAAGTCTAGAAGGAATTTTGGAAGCAAGGTTTCCAGGACCTTGAGGGGGGCTAGCTATTGTTGGGAAAAGGTCATTTATTATCATCTAATAAAACCTTATTCATGAGACCCTTCAGGCGTATACTGGTGGGCCACATGCTTAGGGGATTTAGAGATAAAGGAAATTTCCAGAGGAATTTTTATACATTAAAGTAGACTTACAGGATCCTGGGGGAGAGGGGCTTTTGCCTTTTGCCCTAAGCAAAGTATTAACACCGAAGCAGTTGAGTCCCCAAAGGAATGTCACTCTGCCTGTTTCAAGGACTTATCAATGGTCCGCAGGTACTAAGGAAATTTAGTAATTTTTCTTCTGCCTTTGTTTCCCACATCAATTAGATGGAACCTCCTGTCCCATCACATCAAACACAGCTGGTACAAATAATTAAAGATTTAGACAGAAAAAGTTAAAATATTTTAAGACTTTTATTTATTTTATTTATTTATTTTAATTTTTATTTATTTATTTATTGGTGCAGAATGGTGGTTTATTAAAGCACAGAGACAGGACCCATGGGCAGAAAGAGCTGATGCACTGGGGTCTTGAGGAGTGGGGGATTATGTACTTGGATGTTGGGGGACGTAAGAAAAAGGGAGATTGCAAAAAAACTTTCATACGCTAAAGAGGACCCACCTACAAGATACCTACAAGATACCAGAGGTCTTGCCATTGTCAAGTTAAGGTTGGTTTCCCCCTTTAGCAAAGTATTAACATTTAGTTGGGAGATCTCTGGAAGAATGTCACAAATGTCCCTGGGCGGAGGGTGGGGTGGGTGGGGAGGTTGCAGGGTGTCAGTTTATGCTTTGTCCTAAACTTGCCTTCTCTTCCCTCATCATTTCCCCCTGAATGATTTTGACCCTTCAATCTTTAAGTCTGTTGAGAGTGGAAGGTCTCATCTTCTGTGATGTCTTCCTGCTGAATAGGGGCAGAGATGTCCCTACCTATGGATCAACATGGGTCAGTTGGGGAACATATAGGAGAGTTATGAAAGGGGAGACAGCTGAATCCAATGTGGGCAACATAAATGAACCTCCCTGAATAGAAGGGATCATCGGTCAGCTGGAAATTATGGCAGTGAAGGAGTCTTGACACTAGGAAGAGAGACACCGGAAATGACAAAAGTAAGGTTAATATCGTAACGAGAAAGAGAAGTCTGATTAAAAGACCTTTTGGTAGTTGACCTTTGATAATTGTCCTCCAGTTTAGGAGTTTTAATCTATCCCTAAAGGAAAGAGAGATCATTTAAAACACCAATTTAAGTATTCATGTCAGTTAGAAACCCAGGGGTATTTTGGTGGTAATCAGGAATGTATACACAGCATTCTGTTTTGTGTGTGTGTGTGTGGTTTTTTTTAAGATTTTATTTATTTATTTGACACAGAGAGAGAGATCACAAGCAGGCAGAGAGGCAGGCAGAGAGAGAGGGAGAAGCAGGCTCCCTGCCAAGCAGAGAGCCCGATGCGGGCCTGGATCCCTGGACCCTGAGACCATGACCTGAGCCGAAGGCAGAGGCTCTAACCCACTGAGCCACCCAGGCGCCCCTATAATTTCCAGTTTTAATGGTTTAAAATTTCCAGTTTTATCTTTGATACAGGTTTGTTTACAAGTATTTTGTAAACTCCAGATGTATAGGGCTTTAAAAGTATTTTAGTACTGGCCATACATGAATTGTTCAACATCAAAAATGTATGAGTGTGGGGCATCTGGGTGGCTCAGTCCTTAAGTGTCTGCCTTCGGCTCAGGTCATGATCCCAGGGTCCTGGAATTGAGCCCCGCATTGGGCTCCCTGCTCAGCGGGGAGCCTGCTTTTCCTTCTCCCACTCCCCCTGCCTGTGTTCCCTCTCTCGCTGTCTCTCTGTTAATAAATAACTAAAATCTTAAAAAAAGAAGTGTGAGTGTAGAGAGATGAGAGCCAAGGTGCCCCTCCCCCAGCTCTGTCTTCCTGTCCTCCCATCCCCTTTCACAGGCAGGGAGATGCCCCTCTTCATCATTGTTAAGTTTCTTCTGTACCCTTCCAGAGACACTGTGCACAGGTACAAACAAGTATTAATGTGGTCTTTTCCACGTCGTTTTTACTACAGTGACATATGTTATTCCTAATCATGTTAGGAGAGACAGCTATGCTAGTGAATGATACTGGTTGATCAACATTTTTTACTGAAAAATGTGCATAGAGCCTGTAAGGCATACTTGTAGTGTTTAAAGTAAACCTTTACGATATTCCCATTCAGTGAAGAACTAGAATATCACATGTGCCTGCAGAACCCCTCCCTTATCACATGAGGTCTCTCTCTTCACTTGAGGTCCTTGCTCTCCTGACTTTAGGTTCATCAATCCCTTGCTTTTTTAAAAAAATATTTTTATTTATTTATTTGACAGAGAGAGAGAGAGAGAGATCGCAAGTAGGCAGAAAGGCAGGCAGAGAGAGAGAGGGAAGTAGGCTCCCCGCTGAGCAGAGAGCCTGATATGGGGCTCAGTCCCAGGACCCTGAGATCATGACCCAAGCCAAAGGCAGGGGCTTAACCCACTGAGCCACACAGGTGCCCAATCCCTGGCTTTTTTAAAAAGTGATTTTATCATCTTTATATGAGTCCATAAACAATAAAGCACAGTTTTTTCTGTTTTGAATTTTAACAAATGGGATCACTGTGTTTTCTTTCATGACTTGCTTTCTTTTGATCAACGCTTTCCTTGATGTGTGTGGTTGTGGTTTTTGTAACTGCTATATAGCGTTCCTGCAAGAATGTAACACTTGTTTTCATGGACTTTGGTGTTGTCTCCAGTTTGGCACTGTTATGTTGCTAAGAAAGTTCTTGTACATCTCCTTGCTTTAGGGTAACAATTTAGGGACCACAAAAGTGTGGTCCATGAACCCCTAGGGATCTCTAGGATCTTATCAGGGAGTCACTGAAGCTAAAACTAATTTCTTTCATGCTAATACTAAGATGTAATTTGCCCTTTTCATTCTGTAAACATTTGCATTGATCGCAGTCACCTTAGCACAAATCAAGTCGATTTGGAGTTATTTTTTGCCAGTTTGGTTAAGTATGTAATTACATGTTATTTTGGTTTTAATTGTCATATCCTTGGTTACTAAGAATTCTTTTTGTCATATTGATAGATCATTTGCATTTCCTCATTGGTAAAATGTCAATTGAAATCTTTTCTCCATTTTTGAGTTGTCTTTTTTATGTTGATTCTTAGTTCTTTATGTCGTATGTTCTTTAAGTCAGATATATAGGTTGCAACTTTATTTTCCCTTTTCCTATGTTGTCTTTTTCACTTTTCATGATGTCTTTCACTGAAAAGAAGCTTTTAACATGTCAAATTCATCACTTTTCCTTTGTTTTGAGCTTTTGTGTGACTGCTCACTAGATTATCAAGTACAAAGGTGAAATGAAATTATAATAGCAAGCATCTTTATCTTGTTCCTGATTTCTAAGACAGAACTCGCAACACCTCACCATTAATCCCCCCCACCATTTCCCTTTTTTAAAAAAAATTATTTTATTTATTTATTTATTTGACAGAGAGAGAGATCACAAGTAGGCTGAAAGGCAAGCAGAGAGAGGAGGAAGCAGGTTCCCTGCCGAGCAAGGAGCCCGATTTGGGGCTTGATGCGGGGCTCGGTGTGGGGCTCGGTGCGGAGCTTGATCCCAGGACCCTGAGATCATGACCTGAGCTGAAGGCAGAGGCTTTAACCCACTGAGCCACCCAGGCGCCCACCATTTCCCTTTTTAAAAACCACTTTGATTAGAGTTAAAATAATTAAATTATTTTACCTTTAATTTTGGTTATAGTTTCATAGTTTTTTGTTTTTTTTTTTTAAGATTTTATTTATTTATTTCACAGAGGGAGAGAGATCACAAGGAGGCAGAGAGGCAGACAGAGAGAGGGGGAAGCAGGCTCCCTGCTGAGCAGAGAGCCCGATGCGGGCCTCGATCCCAGGACCCTGAGATCATGACCTGAGCCGAAAGCAGAGGCTTTAACCTACTGAGCCACCCAGGCGCCCATAATTTTGGTTATAGTTTCAAAGCTTTGCTGTAGATTGTTTTCATAGATACCCTTAATCAGGTTAGGGAAGTCCTTCTAGTGCTAGCTTTTCTCCTAAATGAATGTTGAATTTCATGAAACTGTTTCTGCATCTTGTTGAGATGATAACGAGATCTTTGCTCTAATCTGTTAATGTTAGGGATCATATTATTTGAGTTTCTATTGTTAAAACAACCTCTCATTTCTGGGATAAACTCAATGATGATGATATCTTTTTTATATACATTGCTGAATTCAGTTCACTAATATTTTGTGATTTTGCAGCTATGTTCATAACATTGACCTATACTTTTCCTTTCTTCTTATGCTGTCTCTGTCTGGTTTTGGTATCGGATTGATGCTATGATAAAAGACATTTAGGGGTGCCTGGGTGGCTCAGTGGGTTAAGCAACTGCGTTCGGCTCAGGTCATGATCCCAGCATCCGGGGGCTGACTCCCGAATCAGGCTTCTTGCTCAGTGGGGAACCTGCTTCTCCCTCTGCCTGCGGCACTCCTTGCCTGTGCAAATAAATAAAATATTTTTTAAAAATATGGAATTAAGTTTTTTAAAAATATGGAAAATTAGAAAACACATTCAGGAAGGTGCCCTCTTTGGGTGTGTGGGTGGTTCAGTTGGGTAAGCATTTGCCTTGCACTCAAGTCCCACATTGGGCTCCCTGCTCAGTGGGGGGTCTGTTTCTCTCCCTCTCCTTGTGTCCCTCTCCCCACTTGTACTCTCTTTCTAATAAATAAATCTTTAAAAAAAAAAAAAAGGAAGTTTCCTTCCCTCTTCATGTATACTCTGGAATCATTTATGTAAATCCTGTATTATTTATTCCTTCAAAGATTAGAACTCAAAAGTGAAGCCATGTGGGTCTGGGGTTTTCCTCATGATTAGATGGTCTTATTTAATACTGTTCCTTTCTTTTTTTTTCTAATTTATGTGAGAGTCAGAGAGAGGAGGAGAGAGAGAGCACAAACAGGGAGAGTGACAGGCAGAGGGAGAAGCAAGCTCCCTGCTGAGCAAGGAGCCCGATGTGGGACTCAATCCCAGGATCCTGGGATCACAAGCTGAGCCGAAGGTAGACACTTAACGGACTGAGCCACCCAGGCGTCCTGATACTGTTCCTACTTCTTTAATGAGAAGAGGACTATTCAGATATCCTATTGTTTCTGGAGTCTGTTTTAGTGATATTTTTCTAGTAATTTGTCCAGTTTTATCTAAAATTTCAAATTTGTTGGCTTAAAGTAGTTCATAATCTGATTACCATGTTAATGTCTAGATATCTGTAATTTAGTACTCTTGTTTTTCTGGAATTGTGTCTTCCCTTTTCTCTTGAAAATTTTTGCCAGTTGGTTTTATTATTCTTTCAGTGTCCCAACTTTTGACTTGTTGAGCAATGTGAAATTGGACTGCAAAATCACAGAACTGATTTGTGGTTTTTGAGATTTATTCAGTGCTCTGCTTGGCTGCAATCCAACTCTCCTTGCACTGGGCTGGCCCCTATGCAGGTGTCCATCACCCTGCTTAGGCTGACAACACACCCCAGACTGCCTCACCCTACACGGGCTCCCATCTGACCGCAGGTCCTTCTTCCATGCAGATGCCCTCACTCCGCTCAGGTTCTAACAGCCCACGCTGGGCTGCTCCCATGTGCGAATGCCGTCTTCGTTGTTGAGCTCTGATTCTCCAGGTGGGACACATACAGACAGACGCACGTACACACTGGCTCTGACAACCCCCATCAGGCCACCTTCCATGTGGTTGCTCCCCTCCCCGTGCTCAGACTATGACGCCCTAGCTGGGCTACTCCCATATGGTATCCCTCATTTCACTTGAGCTCTGAGATGCACACCAGACAGCCCCCAGCACAAATGCTACCTTGCACTGCTCCAGCTAATGACTTTAGGACTGAATTACGAAGGAAGAGAAGGGAAGAGGAAGAGCTCAGAAAATATTAACTATACCCAGAGGTATTTTTTCATGAAATGTTTTAGTAACATGATGCAATGTATGAGTATACTGGATCATAACATGAATATATATTTTTAAGATTTTATTTATTCATTTGAGACGGAGAGAAGAGAGAGCGAGCGAGCATGAGCTGGGGAAGAGGCAGAAGCTGACTCCCCCTGAGCTGGGAGCCCTACATGGGGCTCAATCCCAGGACCTGGAGATCACGATCTGATCCAAACAGGTCAGATGGCCCAACCATCTGAGCCACCCAGGTGCCCCCACATGAACATATTTTTAACTGTGGATCTGTCAGAGGTTTGAAAGCCTCTAGAAAGGTTTTGGAGTGATGGTATAGTAGTACCCCATTTAGTGCGTTATAGTTTTTTGGACTACTGTCTCAAGATTCCCTGCCACCTGTGTGAACACCGCATCCAAACTGACACTCGCTCCTGGCAACAGAGATACAACTTTCGTGGGCTACTGAAGTCACAGACCTGAGCTCTAGCTCTGCCCCTCAACTTCTCACTAGCCAAGCAATCTAGTTTCCTTATACATTAAAAATGCAGATGATATGCAACATACCTCCCTCCCAAGGCATAAAATCAGGTAGTACGTGGAAAGTGCTTTGAAAACTATAGTAAATATGATCACAATAACTGACATCTAATGAATGTTTAAGTCCTTTACATGCAATGTAACAGAATCTTCAAAGAACTCTGAAATTCACATTTAACAGATAAGGAAACTAAAGCTTAAGGAGATTGAATGGATGAAACAGTATTTGAATCCTGGTCTATCTGTACATTCAACTTCACCCTCATAATCATTAAGAATTTTTTTTTTTTTTTTTTTTTTTAGTGCGCACAAGCACGGGTGGGGGCAGGGGGCGGCAGACAAAAGGAGAAGCAGGATCCCCACTACGCAGGGAGCCCTATGTTGGGCTTGATCCCAGGACCCTGGGATCACGACCTGAGCCAAAGTGATTAAGCAGTACTTTTTTTTTTTTTTTAAGATTTTATTTATTTATTTGACACAGAGAGAGAAATTACAAGTAGGCAGAGAGGCAGGCAGAGAGACAGGGAGAGGAGGAAGCAGGCTCCCCGCTGAGCAGAGAGCCCGATGCGGGCCTAGATCCCAGGACGCTGAGATCATGACCTGAGCCGAAAGCAGAGGCTTTAACCCACTGAGCCACCCAGGCGCCCGATTAAGCAGTACTTTTAAGCAGTGATTAAGCGGCACTTCTGAAGATTTTAAGTAATCTCTACACCCAACGTGGGGCTCAAACTCATAACCCAAGTATCAAGAGTTACCTGCTCTTCTGACTGAGCCAGCCAGGAACCCTGTAAGTGGTACTTTCATCATATGTAAGTTTACCTTGTTAGAAGCAGAGCATCTTTGTTCTGTTAGTTTTGTATGGATGTGGAAAACCAAATGTATTTACCATTTCCCCTTAAACATAATTCTTGAAAGCTTTGAATCCTGTGGACCTTCACCTTTTCTATGAAAAGATAGCTAACAGGCACAGATGTGAGACTAAATGAGGCCATTCTGAAATGATGGCAGTACTTGTACAGGGTCCTGGGGTGGCAGTCATTTCCTTAGATGCAAAATGGTGGCCAAGTTTAAAGCCCTTACATGGATAAACGTGATGGATAAACGTGTTGAAGAATGAACATATCGGAGCCTGGTTAGGTCTAGAACTCTGACAGCTTGGTGGGGTGGGATAGTTAGCCAAGAGCAATGTCCCCTCAGCAACCAGGCTAAAGGGCTGTCAAGAGGACAGACCTCAAGGCAGAGTCCACTTGGCATTTTCTGAAACTGTCCACGATTTGCCTGGGATCAGGGCTCTGCTGAGGGGCCTGGAGAGCCTGTGTAGAGCTCCTTCTGAGCAGCTGGATGAGGCCAGGCCAGGCCAGGGCAGGGCCCAGGGGTGGGTGGGTTTGAGCACAGTGTTCTTCATCAGAGTCCAGTTCAAATGTTCTATTTTTTTTTTTTTAAGATTTTATTTATTTATTTCACAGAGGGAGAGAGATCACAAGGAGGCAGAGAGGCAGGCAGAGAGAGAGAGGGGGAAGCAGGCTCCCCACTGAGCAGGGAGCCCGATGCGGGCCTCGATCCCAGGACCCTGAGATCATGACCTGAGCCGAAAGCAGAGGCATTAACCCACTGAGCCACCCAGGCGCCCTCAAATGTTCTATTTTTAAAGCCAAGTAAGAGCATTCTTCCTCCAGCCCCAAAAGTGAAAATCAGAGCAGCAATGACTGCTCGGGTCAAGGACAAGGTGGAGATGGGGCAGGAGACAGAATGAGCCACAGGGGATGAAAAAGGGCAGAGGGAAAGTGTGTATCTTCCATCCAGATGAGCACAGTGCTGCCCCCTGAAGACATGCCAGCCAGTTCCCAAACCTCCACCAGCCAGGGCCAGTCTCCTTCCCCCTCCTCCGCAGAGGAAGACCCATGCAGGGGAGGAGGGAGTGCTTTCCCCTGCCATGGATGCAAGGGGGGGGGTGAGGGTGGGCAGGGGGTGGGCCAGAACGGCCGTGAACGGTACAGGAGACCAAATTCTAGGTCCAATAACAGTTTTTATTCCCTTGGAACAAAGATCTGTGGGAAAGAAACTCCAAAAAGGAAATATGAACATGAACAACAAAATGACACTAGGGTGCTGTGCCAGGTAGATGGCACACTCCACAGTGGACCTGGTCATGCCCTGGTTTCTCGGATCAACATTTGCCCCATCCCCAAGTGCCCATGACATAGGTGGAGGATGCGGGCAGTGAGGAGGAAAGCCTCCCTACTCTATGCAAAGGAGATGAATGTACCAGTCTATTCTGAGGTCTCTCAGAGACACCAAACCCTCCCCCTCAAGAATGGAGGTAGGTAAGAATGAGAGGGGCCTGGGCATCACAGATAATTAGAAAGTAGTCACAGACCCTTTGTGGCAGACAGAACCTACGCTTAAAATAGTACCACAAGAGAAGCAACAGCTGGCTAAGACAGCGTTGTGTTTCATGATAAACATGACCAACTTTGCCAAATCAGGCCCCAGAGCAGTGGTACTACCACTACTTCTTCTATTCACTTCAAAGGAGCCTGATGATGGTTAATCAGAAGCCATTTTCCATTTCCCAGAGGATTTGCTTTGATCCCCTGGGACAGCAAAATCCTGTCCCCTGTAGGCCTGGTCCTCTAGAGAATAGACTGTCAAGGGACAAGTAAAAACCCTGTCCTACCCTCACACTTCCCATGACACGATAGCTTCTACTGCAGCCCAAACACCTAAAAAACAAGGTCCTTTGGTGGGCTAGATCATCCAGTCCTCGATTGTCCCTACATTGTGTATCACCTAACTCATTGCTACACTGTAGTATGGCCTCTGGCACCGGGACCTAAGCCCAGATCACAGTGAGGTCTCCTGAAGGATGAAGGTAGGGCTGTTCCCTGGGTGGGCTGAGCCTTCCTCAGGCACTGCCACGGCCTCTTTGTCTCCGCTGTTCTTCAACATCCCATTACTCATCTTTTCTGGAAATGTAGCAGTGTCCACGGAGAAGTCCTAGAGAACACAGAACAAAGGGAGTGGGGGTGGGGTGAACATGAGACAGAGGAGTGAAGGAACTCAGGCAGAAAAGGTGGAAGACCTTGCTTTGATCCCAGCTCAAAGGGAGATCAGCAAAGGGCAGTGGGGAAAAGAGAAGGAGCAAAGCACGAGGTAAGCAGTGGTGGTTGGGGGAGGAGGGGCAGGAGGGAGAGGAAAGGCCAGCACATTGGGCACCTCTCTGGGCTGAGACCCTTCTGCCCACCAAGCCAGCACTCCCCTGCGGGTAGAAGCCGGGGCAGTCCAGACAAATAATCAGAGTTGCTGGGGGAGGAGAAAGGAAAAGGGATGGAAGGGAATTTGGAAGGTCTCCTAGAAAGAGAAGGAAGGGAGGGTATGACCTGGGCAACATAGCTGCTACCTGGCTGTAGCTGATGCAGTGAAACCGCTTCTGACAGGACAGGGGCAGGAGGGCACGGAGCTTTGACAACACTGGGTAAATGGTCCGAGGATTCAGGGTCCGGCCCCGCATTCCCCCTGAAGGCAAAGGTACTTGAGTCTCCTGTGTCACCGGTACACACCAAGCAAGCCATTTGTTCTCAGGGCTCTGAGTCGCCAGCCCCTGCCCACCTCCCAGAGCTCCGCCAAGAAGCCCAAGGAGCCCAGAGGGCAGGGTCAGTTCTCCCCCAGAGTCGCCTCCCTCAGTCTTGCTTCTCTGGGTCCCCATTCCGCATGCCCTCACCAGTGAGCAGACTGACAATCAGGCCCACCACAATGACAGTGGTCGAGTTGTGAGCGCTGTACCATAAATACGACAAGGAGTAGAGACGCCGCAGCCCTGTAGGCCTGGGGAGAACCAGAATGAGGACAGTTAGCAATTCACTCACGGGGCATTCCTCAGGGATACAGTCCCATGATCTTGGGACCCAACATCTCCCTGAGGGCTCTGGTGGCCCACCCCTTGGCCAGACCCCTGGGAAAACCCTCAAAAATGAGTTATTTTCCCCAAGAGAGCAAGCCCCAACTCACTTGGAGAGGGTGGTTGAGGGCATCAGTGTGGTCATGGTGACAGTGGTCAGGTTGCTAGGCAGGGAAAAGCTGGATATATTAGGGGGAGAGGGTGCCGTGCCGGAGGCCATATTGGTCACTATGCTCCCGATGCCAATCCAGAAGGCCATGATGAGTCCAGCCAACAGGCCCACAATGGCACCCTGCCCAGAGACACAACACATTCTCCTGTCATGATGCCAGTCACAATAAATCTTCACACCAGTTCCCAGAACTCATGGGGAAAGCCCTGCCAAGACATTTCTCAGGTCCACCCCTGTACTCGGAACCAGATGGATCACTCACAGGAGGGTTGGCACAAGGAAAGAACATCCCAAGACAGAAGAGTCCGAGCAGTGGCCCACCAACCATGCCAAAGATGCTGAGTGCTGCCTGTGGAGGACAGGGTTGAGGAAAAAAAAAAAAAAAATTCAGGCTCAGAGACTCCCAGCCTCACCAATGTAGAGCACAGCCACCTGCCAACGCCTCAGCACTCCACTTGTCAGATCTGTCAGTATCTTCTACCTGGAAACATCAGAATGCAGAATTCTAGGGGGTAAATCCTGGGAATGTTAAGGGAATGTACTTTGGGTTCTCCTCTGAGGCTGATCCCCAGATGTCTCTGAGCTGACAATGTCCTAGGAATGACTCTAGAGAAGGCTACTCACAGCTAAAGGCAGTCATTCAAAGGTGAATTTTTGATACCCATCCCTATACCATTCCCTTCACATCAGCTGTCTTCCTCAACTTCCTGTTTCAATCATCTCCTTTCTCCCCTAAACCTGCCTTCTTCTCTGCAGAATCCTTACCTGTAGCACGGGTCCCATCTGGGAAGAAATATACGCCATTCCCAGACAAAGTAGCCCATAGCCAAAAGCTGGGGAAAAAGAAGGGAGGAAACAGGCCAAGATAAGTTAACACATTTAAAAGGGGGAAAAGTAGAGCAAAGCTCCTTCCTCAGCCAAACCATTACCTCTGTGTCCTTGGAAACGGCATATTCCCTCCTGCCCCAGCTCCAGGTCCCTCCCACCCAGTTTCCCCACCAATGTGACTCAGAGACCTTCCCAGGAAATGCCCTGAGATGTCAACAAGGCTGTATGCTTCGACTGGCAAGTGCTGAGCCCAGGCTAAAGCTGGTGCTGTGAAGCAGACTGATGACAGTGCTTAGGGTGTGTCTTAGAAAGAATACAACTGAAAAGATGACGAAGCATAATCCCACCGAGGATTCTGGAAAGCATGATGGCCTGGACTTCAGAGAACTGAGGGAACCAGGGTCGGATCAGATCTTCCATCGTAACAGTTGCCAATGAATTAAATGCAGAAGATATGGTGCTGAAAGGAGGAAGACAGAGATGAGCCATGCTGAGTCTGGGAGCTGAGAGGCAAAAGCAACAGGGGCCCTACTGAGGGAAGAGTGCCCTAAAGGCAGGAGAGGACATGTGCAGCCAGAAGCCATCTTCACAGTTGGCAGCTGAGGAAGAGGCCCAGAAGGCAAGGACACTTGTCCTTTTTTGAATGGGATACAGGTTTTAATCAAGTAGAATCAATCCTTCACCAGCAAGGGGGCATCACCTGGGAGAGGACATGCTCTTTTCTATACAAACGAGCTGTCCCTCATCATCCACAGGTGGATGGGCACATTTAGAAATTCAGAAAGATCCCCTCCTCCACCTGTCACCTTGGGCCAAGTAGGGATCAGCTGCAACAAGCCTGAGGGAAACAGTCAAAGAGGTTACCTGAGGGAGCCACTGAAGAGGCAGGCAACAAAGAGCCCAGGCAGGCCCGGCAGGCCCTTCAGAAGATCCATCACAAAATACAGGACAAACTGCAGGCAGAGCAGAAGTGCACAGCTCTCTTGAGAGAGGAGCCCTCCCCCAGGGGCAACGTGTGGGAAGCCCCCTCCACGTGCCCCTATCAATCTATGGAAAGTGGGTGATTAAGAAGGGGGCTAAGCACGGAGGGTGACCCAGTTAGTGGAGAGAAAATGGGCTCTAAAGAATAATGCAGTTCATACCCCAACACTGCCCCTGACTAGCAGTGTGGCGAACATTCTGGCCACCTCGATGAGGCTTTTTTCTGTAAAATGACGCTGTTGTAAGGATTAGAAGGAACCAGGTATGTGACAGCTCCCAGCAGAGCACATGGCACGGTGCACAGTGGTGAGCCAATAATAAAGGCAGGTCCCCACCCCAGCAGGGTGAGCACTATGATTCAGTGATGCCGGCCAAGGGCTGGCACCCTCGTGTGGGTAGAAGCCCACAGTGGAAGATGACTTACATCCATTTCCTACCCAGGGTGAGAGTCCTTTCTGCAGCCAACCAGACACTCCTCTTGGGGGGCCAGGTTGCCCCTCACGGGCAGAGAAGGGTGCCAGGGAGGACTTCTCACCTGGTCAGGGGCTGCTTGAGCCTGCTGGGTGCTCATGGGATACTCCTGGTAGTAGACAAACATGACCAGGCCAATGAGGCAGCTCATGCAGAGGACCAATTGCTGGCAAGGGAAGACGGCATAGCAGGAGCTGCAGAGAGACCAGTGCCAAGGAAACAGAGGCTGTTAATAAACACCCTCAGGCATGTCCCCCGAGCTCTGGAAAGCAGACCCATATCCTGACCTCAACGGGTGTGCGTGTGTGGTCTGACATCCTGCCCCAACCCCCAAACAGGGCCCACTCTCCTCTCCTGCTCCCTGGTCTTCCTGTCCCCGTACTCACAGCACAGCAGCCTTCTCCGTGCGGGAACTCAGGTAGCGCTGCACCTGAGCCTGGTTCACGCCATACAAGGAGAGCATCATGAAGATACCCCCAAAAGCCAATGTCCAAAAAGTGTGCCGTACAAAAGGATCTGGATCCAGCCTACAACAGACACCAACTGGTCAATGCGGCATAGCCCCAGACACAGCCTTCCTCACACTCCTACAACAGGGGGCTGAGCAGAGATGCTGCTGCAGGGCGAAGGAGCTACTGAAGGCAAGAACTGGGTGGACACAAGAAACAGTGCAGCAAGATGGAGGAAGGGTTCCACCCGTCCAATCCATAGCCTCATGCCTGGTACTAAAAACCCTCCTTACCCACCAGCCAAACCCCCATGATCACCCTCCATCTCTGCGGTGCCAGCTTCCCACCCGTCTCAGTGCTGCCCCTAAGGCTTCCACTGTTTACTTCAGAGCTTGTCCTGTTTACTGCAGCCCTGAATTCAAGCTCTAGGATGGGCTCGGCCCCCAGGCCCTACAGACCCCAACCAGGGGAAGGGGTGTACTTACACGATCCCAGAGATGCGGCCATGCTGGGAAGCCACTTCCCACACATGCCCCAAGCCGCCCACCTTGGCAGACCCCACAATGATAACCACCAGCTGCCCTACGAACATGACCAGTGTCTGGAACACGTCTGTCCAAATGACTGCCTTCAGTCCACCCTGCAGGGCAAAGAAAGCATGCCCACCACAGATGTCTTTAAAACCATCCACAAGTGAAGACACCATATGTACCACCAGCAAGGGATTATACTGTCACGAGGGGCATAACTGCTGAGACTCTGTTGACATCACTCCCACCCCATCTCCTACATCCTGTTTCGCCCCACTCCAGAACTCCATCCCATCTCACCTACATTGTTACCTCATCCCTTCCTTTTTCCTCCCATCTCCCCCTCCCCCCCCAAGACATAACACTTACCAGAGCAGTATAGACAGTACAAACAATGCCAAGGGTCAGGACTGACAGCCACAGGTCAAAGCCAGTCACTGCAAACAGATAAAAACCACATTCCTGTCTCTGGAAGAGGGTTTCCCAACAGAGAAACCAGGAAACCCCCAGTAAGACATGAAGTATTTGCCCATTCAGAATGAAATAAATCAATCACCACAATGGGGAAAAAATGTTTGAATCCCACCAAAAGGTGTTGATTAACCAGTTCAGATGAGACACAGTAATGTGTGATTAGCTTCAGGTGAGGTGAACCAAGGTACTTCCACCTCCAGCAGAGACCAGCCAAGGGGCCATGCGGTGAAGTAACTCCTTGGCCAAGGTCGGATTCTTTTCTGCACACTTTCCTCTACCTGCCCCTCCCGAAGGTGTTTTCCCAGTCTGCTGTGGCCGAGAGCCAAGTGCTGTGACTCCTCACCTGCATTGAGGGCCAGTGATGGTGCATATAGCACAACTCCCATGTAGATCACCTGTTGGATATGGAAAAGAGAATGTGAGGGGGAGGGGAAAGGAAGGTGGGCAGAGAGTAGAGAAAAGATGGACCTCAGCTCCAATGTCCTAATGGCCTCCCTTCGTCTAGGCTCACTTCCCTCTCCCTTTTTCCAAATCTTGGCTTGCTGCCACCATAGTGACTGTGCTGCAACCAGAAGGAATAGGAAACAGGATGCCTCTGGTGGCTTCAGGGACACTGACCCCTAGTGGGACCTTCAATCTTGCCAGTTTGAGAGCAGGAAAAGCTCAGAATGCTTCAACATAACTGAGTTTGGGTCCCTCTACCATATCTCAGGCTCAAATTCTACCCTCATTTCTCTTACCATCTGAAAGATGAAGGTCACGGTCCCACAAACCCGCACAGCTTTATTGAATCGGAGCTCCAAGTACTAGGTAGGAGAAAAAAAAAAATATATATATATATATACACGTATATATATATACACATATACGTATAAATGAAGAAAAAAAAAAGATATTCCTCCTCACTCTAACCCCACAATTCGACCTCCCTCAAGAAACCCAGGAACATGAAGGAATATTCAACTCCTATCTGCTCTGGGCCTCTCAGCACAGCACGTTCCTTCTCTCCCCATCTGACCTCACCCAGAAAGAACTTGGAAATACACAATGTGTCCCATCACTCTCATTAGGCAGAGGAGGTCCAGGGACCCAGATCCCTCATACATGCCCTCTTCCTTCTTTCTATCTCCGACCCTGATGGTCCTGTGTGTTCCTCTTCCTCCCTGCTTACCTCATAAGCACTGGTGAGATGCAGGCGGTAGAAGACAGGGATGAAGACGTGTGCAGGGATCAGCAGGCCCAGAAAATAGCAGCAGCCCAGGAACCAATACTGGGTCCCAAATCGGTAGATCTCAGAGGGCACACCCAAGATGGCCACGGCTGATTGGAAGGTGGCCAGCAGAGACAGAGCCACAGGAAGACAGCTCATTTTTCGGTCTGCCATGAGCAGTTGGCCAACAGTATGCCGGCCCCAGCCACGAAAGGCATGGTAGAGCCCAATAGCAAGGGAGAGAACCAGCAGCAGCGCAAACACTACATAGTCCACGACAGAGAAGGTAGATGTGACCGTGTCTGAGTCTGAGGCTGGGAGCTGGGGAGCCAAGGTGCTCACCCCCACACTCATATCTTGACTCTGTCTGTGGCCTACAGCCACTTGCTGCTCCTGGGCTCTGGGCTGCCACTCAGCTGGGCAGTGGCACGCAGGTGGCTACAATCTGGCTTCCAGCCACAATCTCAGAGTCCTTCTCCACCAAGTGACATTGTCCAAGGTGAGCTGCAAAGGAAATCAGCTCCTCGTCAGGATTACCCTGCCTTCAAGGGCACCCATCCTGAGGCCTGTGTATTCCACACCCATCAAACTTGGACCAGCCAGCTCTGTACAGCCCTTGTAGGTCTGGAGGTCCTAGTATGGATTTGATAGGGGAGGAAAAAAAACAGCAGATTGAGACAGCCAGGAGACAACTGCTTATCCAAGATCACTCTGGGCATACGCAGCTGTGAAATATAAGAACCTTCTCGGGGCACCTGGAGGGGTGCAGTCAGATCGTGAGATCGAACGCTGTGTCAAGTTCTGTGCCCAATGTGAAGTCTGCTTGAGATTCTCTTTTCCTCTGCCCCTCACTCTCCTCTCTAAAATAAATTACATCTTAAAAAACAAAAACAAAAAAAAAAGAACCTTCTTAGGTTTCCGCCCCAATCACAAAAGAAAAATCAACTCTAGCCCATATTTCTTCTCAAAGACTTCCCTGCCCCCACTTGCAGGCACAGACCCAGTCACTACAGTGTCCTAAGCCAGCAGACCCCAGCCTGTCGCCACAGCCCTGCAGGGAAGAAGAAAGTGAGACTAATAACAGCATGGCTTCCTCTCCTTCCCCTAGCCCCGTCCCCATCTCCCGTATTCCCAGTGTCACCTTCCTAACAGGATCCCTTCTCAGCGCTGATCCCCAGTGAGATTACCTACATGGCAGCCCCGAACTCCATTCCACATAGTCCCAGGCCAACCACTTCATTCTCCCCAACACTCCTAGATAAGCTCTGCCACCCACCTTTTGGGTCCTCTCCCTGTAACACTACAGGCAATAGGAGATCTGGGAAGAGTGCTGGGATTCAAAAGTTAGAGGGCAATGTGCTGGAGCCAGGAGTTCAGAGTTACGATTACAGAGAAGCAACCAGCCAGGGAGCTGGGACAAGGGAACAGCCAGGGAAAATGCTCCTCTCCTCCTGGAGCAGGAACCTACCTAGAGAAGTAATCTCCGTTCTGAGGCGGCACTGCCTGGAGAAGCTGTTGTGTGTCTGGAGCTGGGCAGAAGCTGAGGGTCTGGCTCTATAAGTAGCTGAGGTGAAATGAAGAATTAGGGGCGGAGTGAAGCTCAGCAGCTATTTGCTCTGGCCCCTTCAGGGAACCAATCAATGTGATCCAAATGGCCCTATCACCACCCTATGGCCCCCAAACTCCAGCTCAGTCCTAGAGGCTCCAGAGTGGGGAACAGGGAGCTCACATTCAACAGCATTCTTAGCTGGATTAGGCTTTTCACTGTAAGTCACACTTGGCACTGTGTGCCAGAGGGAATTAGAAAGTAGGAGACCAGGGAAATGGGAAAGTTGCTTTTCTGACTCCTGCACCAAAAATACTAATCCTCAAAGAATACAGCATTATCCTCAGAACAAGGACAGGATTATACTATTTCAAAACTTAAGGAACATTAAAAGATCACTATCATGACCCCCTCAGTTACCAACAAAGATACTGAGGTCCAGACGACTCAAGTGATCTTTCCAGAACCACAGAGGCGATTATTGTCAGTCTGGATTAGAGCTCAGGTCTCCTGATTCCCCATCCATCTACAATTCATTTATACCATGATGTCTTTAAAGGATATCCACATGAAGAAAAAAATACAAAAGCACGTCAGGTTTTCAGATAGCCTAAATGATGACAGTTAACACATTTTGAACACCCCTTTCTTTTTTTTAGTGAAGCAACTCAGCTCTTAACTTCCTGTAACCCAGAAGTGTGCCATGAACTTTAATAATGATGCTGAAAAAGCACCTTTGCTATCACTTTTAAAAAACCACCTATCAAAAGCAACGACAACAACAAAAAAAACACACCTCTCTGGTTTATGAACTTTAAGTGACCACTCTCTAGTTCTCAAGGAAATAGAGTCAGAAAAGTTAAAGAACTTCCTTAAGGTTACACAGCATGATACAAAACAAGGGAGAAAGAAAGAATGCTATCTGCAGGTAGGACAGGTGACTTACCGAGGGGCCCATCCTTACTATTCCTAGAACCAGGGCGGGAGCGGAATGATAATTGTAGTCAGTCATTCACGGAACAAAGTTTAGATTCCAACTAGTCTAGACACACATTAACATAACCTATGTCTTCTGTTCTTGCCCACTAGGAGAAAGATCAGCCTGGCTGTCTTCTGGTTCACTCACACTGTGTTGCTGGGCAGATGTCGCCTGGCTGGCAAGATAGGGTCTTACACAGACCAAACCTGAACTCTCAACCTCGTGGGGCCAATAAAGAGAGGAAATCAGAGGCGGCAACTCTTGGATCACAAGTTCTATGAGTCACAAAATGTTAGTACCCAGAACAGTGTTCCCAACAGGCCACTGTGGTTTAACCTAAAGATGCCCTGGGCCTTTGTACAATTGCAACATCTTTAGTTCTCACTCCTCCTTGGCAAACTGTACTATGATAGAGGTGATGGAAAATACTGGAGAATAAGAGACGGTGTCTGCTGTGTGCAAGCAAGAATGCGCAGCTGTAAAGGGTTAGCGATGAGGCTACAGTGGTTAGAAAGGAAAAAATGGTCTCAGTGTAGCCTAGAACACAGACATACAAAACTAGAGACTCTTCCTGCTGGGGTAAATTGGTGGAGCTTCTAGACAGAATTCTATTTGCATGAGGTGTAGAGAACCTTCCTGGATGGCTGAAGAGAGAGCCAGGCAAGACAGGAAAAACCTGACCTGGTAACAAAGTGTTCCTCAGACAGGATTCTGATTCTAAGAACAGGATAGTTACTGGCTTTCTAAAAACTCTACAGCTCTAAACCCCATGGACTTTCATCTCTCTGGGACCAGGAGCCAAAGAGCAGAGTGGTTTCGCTAAGACTGGAACACACAGGGCACAAACAGTGGGCTGAGACCCCTATCTAAAAGTACCAGACACACAGAAACCGAAGAGGATCATCCTACACCCCGGTTCGCCCCCTTCCCCCGCCCGGACGGAATTTGCCTCGACTCCTGCAAAAGGCAAAGGGGACCACTGCAGGACCCACAGTCCCAAAAAAGATTCCTTCAAAATCTGCCCTTGTGCCGAGAATTCCTCGAGGCCTGAAAGCTTTGGTACCCTCACTAAAATGCTGAAAACTACCACTGCCTCGGAGGATGTGCCAGGCAGCTGAAAGTAAACCCTTTCAAGGAAATTCCACATACCTGCGGGTATGGGGAAGGGAAGCCGGCCCGCCACTCCAGATGAGTCAGCTTTGACGAGCTTTTGCCCGGCCCTAACCAAAGGCAGCACGCAGTCGCTCCGGGCGCGGGGCTCCCCCAGGGCCACCCGGGGGCAGCGCTCGCCTTTCCCTTACCTCCGCGGCGCAGCCAGGGCTAGCAAGAAGGTCCAGTCGTTTTTCCTGAGATCATCAGCATCGCTCCGTTTTTCTGGGAAGCAAAAGGAGATAAAACGGCCGGCAAGCGCCTGTCCCGCCCCTCCCTCCTCACCGAGGATCCGGCGGCCACGCGGTCTCCGGACGGAGAGGAAGGTGCCAGGGTGCCCAGAGCCTCCCCGGGCTCGTCTCCTCCCGCCGGGGTTTGCCCTTCACTCTTGGCCCTTCTATCACCCTTACCCTCTTTATTTGCTGGCTTCCCGCCTTCCCTCCACACGTGAGGTAGCTTAACCACTACACCACGCGGTCTCAACTCAGATCTTCCCGCGCCGCCACGCGGGGAACCAGCTCGCCCCGCCCCGGCCCGCCTCCGCACCACTCTCGGGAGCCTCCCGGCACCGGCCCCCGAGCGCGGGCCCGCCCGGGTGCGGCCCATCTGCCGGGTCTCCACCTTTGGGCGCAGCGGGGCGGCAGAGCCGGGCCTGCCACATGCCGCCTGAGTGACAGCCGGGGGCCCACCCCCTGGCCGCCTCACGTGGCGCCGCCATGTTTACTGAGGGCGAACGGAGCGGGCCCCGAGGCACTGCGGTGACGCGACCTCGGCGTCCGGAAGCCAGGAAAGCGCAGCTGAAAGGGCGGCGGCGGGGAGGCCTTTGCTAGCAGGGAAAGAGGAGAGGGGGGGTGGGCAGTCCTCCATAACGGGTACTAGGGCGCACAGAGAAGGGCTCTGACCTCTCCCGGCAGCGGCAAGCCCCAACCTGTGCGCGGCGACGAGGCCACGCCCGGGGAGGGCGGAGCCACCCGCGCAAGTCTCGCGAGACGCTGAAAAGGACGAGGGAGCAAAAAAATGGTTCCTCGCGAGCCGCTCTGTCCTTCGTTCCTGGTCCCTTGGGCAGCGACCCTGCTCCTCGCTCTGGGCGCGGAAAGGGCCCTGGCGCTACCCGAGGTACAGAAGCAAGTCAGAGGTCGGGCTGAAGCAGAGCTGCTGGGCAACCTTGTTTCGCGCTCGCCCGCCCTCGGATCTCCCCTCGCCCCAGCCCGCCCGTGCTCGGATTTGGTCCCTGAGGCTTCCCTAGCTGTAGCCCAGCCGGCTCCGGCTCCCGAGTACTCACGGAGCTCAGGTCTCCCGATGTCCTCCCCCTGCTGACGTAGACCTTTATACTTTGATCTCCTTGTTCCTTAATCTTTGAATAACTTCACATTTTTCGGCTACCGACGAGTCCTCTGGCCCTTCAAGCTCGTCTCGCGCGAATGCCGTATGTCGTGCTCTGGCAGTACTGTACCTTGTGTAAAGCTTGATGAGTTCTTTGTATTCCTGCAGTGCTTTTATACCTGGCCAAACCGGGTGTGTCAGATTGAGAAGTCACTGGAGAGAGCATAATAAATATGTTCGAACAGTGATCTTCGAAGATGAGGGCCTTTCCTGGACAAGGTCTGGTGCAGAAAGTCTCTAGTGTGCTGATTTGGCTTCTGACTCTAGGCGAAGAAATGAATCCCCGAGGCAAACTTCCTACAAAGTATAGGACACTTGCCTGTAATGTTAAAGGGATTCTGAAGAGTGTACTGGCAGTTAACTTTTGCTACCTATTCTTTTATTTCTTGTCTTTTTTTTCTGGAATCCTAATAGCTTTCTCTTTTCTGCAGATATGCACGCTGTGTCCAGGGAGTGTGCGAGATTTGTCAGAAGTGACTCTTTATTGTAAGCAGACACCAGAGCTAATGCTGCACTCCCGCTGCTGCCTGAATCAGGAGGGCACCATCCTGGGGTGAGGGAGGAAAATACAACTCTGGATACTGGAAGAGTTCCCAAACGGGATTCCTTTTTTTTTTTTTTAATAGGCTTTATGCCCAATGTGGGGCTTGAACTTAAGACTCTGAGTTCAAGACTTGGGCTGAGATCAAGAGTCCAACACTTAACCCACTGAGCCACCCAGGGACCCATGCCACGCCCCGCCCCCCCCCCATTCTTGAAGGCTTGAGTGATTGGCTTTTGGAATAAATATCCGTGCCTGTTTGGGGGGCATCCAAATCATGATTCTCTTACATTTAAAAGTGTTACAGCATTTTTAGCTAGGTAAACATCCCTGTGATTCTTCCTGGTCGAAGCTGCATAGAAGTCATAATTTTTTTTTTTAAGTTCTTTTTTTTTTTTTTAAAGATTTTATTTATTTATTTGACACAGAGAGAGAGATTACAAGTAGGCAGAGAGGGAGGCGGAGAGACAGGGAGAGGAGGAAGCAGGCTCCCTGCTGAGCAGAGAGCCCGATGCGGGCCTCGATCCCAGGACGCTGAGATCATGACCTGAGCCGAAAGCAGAGGCTTTAACCCACTGAGCCACCCAGGCGCCCAGAAGTCATAATTTTTGTCCATTAAAAAAAGCCCCTTATGGCTTCCTCTTATTTTATTTTTTTAATATATTATTTATTTGAGAGTACGGGAGCAGGGGCAGAGGGAGAGGGAGAAGCAAACTCCCCCACTGAGCCAGGGAGCCAGATGCTGGGCTCTATTCCAGGACTCCGGGATCATGACCTGAGCCTAAGGCAGATGCTTAACCAACTGAGCCACCCAGGTGCCCCTATGGCTTCCTCTTAAAAGTTTTGTTCTTTTGCTTATTTTCAACTCTGGTTAGTGTGTGTCTCCATGAAATGGCTCCCTTAGCCTCCAAAGCACTTTGCTAATAGGGTATTCTCTTCCGATGAATTCCTGTTTGTCTTTGAGGCATATTCGTCTTCTGCAAATTCTGTCCCCTTATGAAGGTCAGTCCCTGCATTTTCTCCCTTACACTCTGAGGATTCACTCTTCTTGTGGCTTCACTATAACCACCATGCAGGTGTTCCCCAAACTAGATCTCTTTTAGTATTCTTGGCCCCCTCTCCAACCTGGAGGTACACGTTAGTACTTCTAGCTTCCTATTAAACATTTCCTCTTGAGTGCACCCTCATTTCAGAATCCTAAATGTCATCTGTCTTGCTTCCACTCTCTTCTCTCCCTAATTACCTAACTACTTCTCTATAGGAAACTCTGAAAACCAATTTTTTTCCTCACCATCCCTCTCTGGTTTTAAAATCAGAATTGTCTATTGCTTTCAGGATAAAGTTCAAACCATAAACCACTACAGACTGGTCTCAATCCGCTTTTAAACTTTTTTTCCCCAAATTATTTGTCCACTAAAACCTTTCATGAGGGTCTGGCTTGAGCCAGACTTGCCTACTTCCAAAAGCATTCTGCTTTTGTTTCTTTGTTCATTCAGGTGTCTCTCCTTACCTGAAATTTCCTTCCTCCACCAAATTAAAACATATCCATCCTTTAATTCCAGCAGCATCTGTGAATGCTCTCTACTGAATGCTAGAATAATATCTCTTCTTTTTTTACTTCTTCTAATCCTTAGTGTCTATATAATTCAAAGTTATTCATATACTGTCCTATAATTTCTTTCAGATTATAATTCAATGTTTACGTTGTTTTTATATTTGGCGATGGTCTTCCTCTACTACATTGTAAGCCACTTGAAAGCTAAGATACTGAGGGTTTTCTTTTTTTTTTTTAAGATTTTATTTATTTATTTCACAGAGGGAGAGAGATCACAAGGAGGCAGAGAGGCAGGCAGAGAGAGAGGGGGAAGCAGGCTCCCCGCCTAGCAGGGAGCCCGATGTGGGCCTCGATCTCAGGACCCTGAGATCATGACCTGAGCTGAAAGCAGAGGCTTTAACCCACTGAGCCACCCAGGCGCCCCTGAGGGTTATCTTTTTATTCTCCCAATTTTTGCAGTTAATAGGCATTCAGTAGGGGTGCCTGGCGGCTCAGTTGGTTAAACAACTGCCTTCAGCTCAGGTCATGGTCTTAGGGTTGTGGGATTGAGCCCTGCATTGGGTTCCCTGCTCAGTGGAAAGTCCACTTCTCCCTCTCCCTCTGCCACTCCCCCTGCTTGTGCTTTCTCACTCTCTGTCAAATAAATAAATAAAATCTCTAAAAAAAAAAAAAGGCATTCATTAAATATTTGAAGAATAAAGGAACAGACAGCAATAGATAGTGATGAAAAAATAATGTGGCATGGTCCTTAATATCCAGTAGTTTGTCTCCAGTCTGTGATAGAAAATGCACTTGGAAAAAATTTTCATTTATGTGACTTGAATTTTTTGAAGGCCTTTTGTGGATCTGAGAATCATAACAATACAATGTGAGATTCACTAACCTAGACAAGGAACAAATTTCTTCCAGTATATGCACAGATGCATACTGATTAGAACAGTAGTGTCCGATAGCACTTCCTGCTATGATGGAAATGTTCCATATCTGTACTCTCCAATGTAGTAGCTTCTAATCACATGGTGAGTTGTTACTGAATACTTGAAATGTGGCTAGTGCAAATGAGAAACTGAATTTTTTCTTTTTTTTTTTATTTTAAAGATTTTATTTATTTATTTGACAGAGAGAGATTACAAGTAGGCAGAGAGAGAGGAGGAAGCAGGCTCCCTGCTGAGCAAAGAGCCCGATGTGGGCCTCGATCCCAGGACCCTGAGATTATGACCTGAGCCGAAGGCAGAGGCTCTAACCCACTGAGCCACCCAGGCGCCCCGAATTTTTTTTTCTTAACTAATTTATAGCTACGCGTAACTAATGGTGACTGAACTGGACAGTGCAGAATTAAAACATCTACCACAGCATCTAGTATGCGGCCCTGAACACGCCCTGAACACAGCTGTGTTCAATTAATATTAGCTGAAAAGAGGGTTATATTAGCTTACGATAGGTGAAGAGAGACATACAGTTACATTGATTACTATTTCCTCAGGCTGGATCTCCAGAACTGTTCTCTGAAGGACCCTGGTCCAAACTTTCCTCAGGCACATACTGCTGTCATCATGTAAGTGGTTAGTTATCTTCCCTCCCTGAGGGCAACTGTGGTGAAGGGTTGATGGGAAAGTCTTTGAGGATGGACTCCTAAAAAGATGTTTGAGTATTAATGTCCAAACTTGGACAACTCAGAATGAGAACTGGATTGTTAATCCAGGAAGATGTGGGAATGGAAGCAGAGTGTTTTCCTAGAGCACAATGCTAAAAGTGTGTGCTTTGCAGAGACCTGCAAGAAAACCCCCTCAAAGATGACTTGGCCAACACCTTCCGTGGCTTTACCCAGCTCCAGACACTGTGAGTAAGGGTATAGGGTTGGGGAGAGAACCAAAGAGGGACAGTGCTGTGAGCTCAGCAATTCTGGGCTGTGTGTTATGACTGCCTGTTTTGTGTTCAGGATACTGCCCCAAGACGTCAGCTGTCCTGGAGGTATTAATGCCTGGAATACCGTCACCTTTTATACAAAAAACCAAACCTGCCAAGGGCAAAGGAACCTTTGCAACAGCACAGGGGACCAAGGTATGCTGTCTCACCTCGACCCTTTCAGAAACTGCCTTTCCTCCCTTCTATTCTCCATTTTAGATCTGACAGTAATGTTGCTTAAATGCCTCTTGTTCAAGTTTCTGAACCTCTAACCCTTTGAAAGACAAGGTCATAAGATGTATTATTATTGCTGTATTCTTTTTAAAAATTTTTTTATTTAAATTCAATTAGCCAACATGTAGTACATCATTAGTTTCAGAGGTAGTGTTCAGTAATTTATCAGTTGTGTATAACACCCAGTGCTCATCACATCAGTGTGCCCTCCTTAATGCCCATCACCCACTCACCCCATCCACCCACCCCCCCTCCAGCAACCCTCAGTTTGTTTCCTATAGTTGAGAACATTTGTACACAACTAATGAATCATTGAACACTACATCAAAAACTAATGATGTAGTATATGCTAGCTAATTGAACATAATAAAAAAAAAATCTTTCACGGTTTTTTTCCCTCTCTGATGACTTCCCATTTGGTTTTCCCTCCCTTCCCCTATGATCCTCTGTGCTGTTTCTTATATTCTATGCATGAGTGAAACCATAGGATAATATTGTCTTTCTCTCTTTGACTTTGTTATGTGCTGATTAGCTGAAATCTTCTTTCTTCTGCTTTTGACCTAGAAATAATTGAGATAATCTAAGTTGAACCAGATATTTGAGAAACCTACGTAATGAGATTCAGGGATGTCTTCTGTTTTTCTCTGGCTCACAGAAATGTGTCCTGAGAATGGATCCTGTGTACCTGATGGTCCAGGTCTCTTGGAATGTGTCTGTGCTGACGGCTTCCATGGCTACAAGTGTATGCGCCAGGTGAGGAATTAGGCCTTCTAATTAGGGATAAGAGAAATGCATAAGGAAGAATCTCTCTGAAAGAAGAGCCCTGAGACCGGGGTCTGATGCAAATCATCTAGAGAAAGAAAGTATGAGAGAATTGCCCTGGGTAAGGGGATAGGTATACTAGGAAAGAACTAGGTATTAGGATGTAGTTCTTGGTGTCACGATGTATGAGAGGTTTTTTTGGTCATTCACAGGGTTCCTTCGCACTGCTTATGTTCTTCGGTATTCTGGGATCTACCACATTATCCATCTCCATTCTGCTTTGGGGGACCCAACGCCGGAAGGCCAAGACTTCGTGAACTACATAGGTCTTCCTACTGACCTAAAGATCTTCTTCATCTGTCTGAGCCCAGCCAGGGAGATTTTCTTCCTAGACAGGCTACGATTGGCCAGCAGATCCTCCTCAAGACTGAAGCCACTTTTGGCAGTAAGATGGAAAGTTGGCCAAAGCCTTGAGATGTTGTGGACACTGCAATCCAGGAGTGGACGGGGACTGGTGCCTCATTTGTGCTTGACTATAATAAACATCTTTTCTTGTCGTTCTTTTTTTATTTTTTATTTTTAGAGAGAGGCGACCTGGCTTTGTGTATTCCTTGGTACAGGAAGAGTGGGAGAGAGCGCTCTTGGAGAGTCCGTTTTCTTTTACAGTTTTCCCGGGACTTTGCAGTGGGGCGGAGTTGGGGTGGGGGAGAGGAGACGCCGGGCACGCTGTTGCCAGCTTGGCTCCGCCCCCTTGCGTGCTGGGCCCCGCCCCTCACGCTGCCGGCAGCTCGCGCCGCCGCAGTCCGCCTCCGCCCAGCGCTCCTGGAGCTCCTGCGCCTTCCGCGGCCCGCGCTCCAGCCACCGGCGCGGTTAGCCACGTGGACCGACTCCTGGCGCGCCGACCTCACGTGGTTCCAGCACCGGCTGGGGCTTGCTGCGCTTGCCGCTTCTCTGTGCTCTCCCCCGCCTCTGAGCTCCGTTCCCATGGCGGCCCTGATGTTGGAGGATGGGTCGGTCCTGCGGGGCCAGCCCTTTGGGGCCACTGTGTCGACTGCCGGGGAAGTGGGTAAGCAAGCTCGGGCTGGCTGCCGACCTCATCCCACTCTCTGCTGCCCCTCTCTGCCCAGCTTGCCCTGCCCAAACCCGCCATTTTCCCGCCTGCATACCCTCCTCCCACCCCCATTTGGTGCCCCTGTCCGCATCCCAGCCCCTTTCATCCCTCAAGGTCAGGACAGCCTCCGCTGGGGCATTGTCATCGCGCAGAGCAGTGTTGTGAAGGGTGTCCTGCCCGAGCCCCAGCCCTGCCTTTTTCTTGCAGTGTTTCAAACCGGCATGGTCGGCTACCCCGAGGCCCTCACTGACCCTTCCTACAAAGCACAGATCTTAGTGCTGACATATCCTCTGATCGGCAACTATGGCATCCCCACAGATGAAGTGGATGAGTTCGGTCTCAGTAAGGTAGCCACACCCAAATGCTTTCTCTACTTTCCTTTTCAAATCAATGGTTATTAACTGCTAGTAAAGTGAAGACATAGACATTAAGTTAGGCATCCTGGAGAGAACAAAGATACACACACACACTGAAGCGATAAGACAAATCCTACCCGGGGCTTGAAGTATCTTGAGAGGCACAGAACGCTGGATGCCAAGTGAAGGAGTCTGGGCTTTGGTAAGGAACCGGTGAAGATTTTTTAGCAGCAGAGTGGCGTGTTGGGGGCAATGTTTTAAGATTACAGAGCGGGAAAGAGACTGGAAGCTAGGGTCACACCCTTCCCAGTGAGGGTGGTTCCCAGTTCACCTACCGCACAGTTGAGTTGATACTCCTTTAAACCTATTTTCCTTACTTTGACTCTTTTTTGCCACTTTTCAGTAGAGTTCTTATCTCTAGATAAGAAAACTCAGTCT
The DNA here is from genome assembly GCA_002007465.1 of Ailurus styani. Lineage (NCBI taxonomy): Eukaryota > Metazoa > Chordata > Mammalia > Carnivora > Ailuridae > Ailurus > Ailurus styani. Next base: position 6,616,523 of record LNAC01000024.1, on the reverse strand, counting down.
CCTCCCACAGTGAGGTTTTCCCCATTCCTCCTCCTCTGGAATTTGGAAACTAAGTTGCACTGAGAGTTTAACTAATAAAAAAAATCAACAAATTATTAGTGGAAACCACCCCAGCCTAGGTACAGTATTCCTCGAAGTGTATTTTGTCCTGGTTTTCCAGGCTTGGTGAGCCTTTAATTCTTTAGTTCATCCTGACTCTTAGGAGAGGGAACTCTAGGTAAGGGACACACTTTGTTATTCCTGGAAAGGACCATTCCTCATCACAAATCTGTAAATAGGCTGCATTCTTGTTTATAATTCAGTATGTTGGTTAACATGGCTGTCTTCAGCTTTGTCAGCTGTAGACACACTGACAAAATAAGCATTTACAAACCTGCAAAATCGAGGTACTTAACAGAACCAGGGTGAGAAAGGCCTCCTAAAATATTTTTATTTATTTATTTACTTGACAGAGAGCGAGATCACAAGTAGGCAGAGAGGCAGGCAGAAAGAGAGGANGGGAGCCCGATGTGGGCCTCGATCCCAGGACCCTGAGATCATGACCTGAGCCGAAGGCAGAGGCTTTAACCCACTGAGCCACCCAGGTGCCAGAGAAAGGCCGCCTAGAGCCTCCAAGTCCCCCATGGATGCTTTTGTGGCACATGTGCTATGAAGGCACCAGGCCATATGCTCACGAGTCTACCTGGCCGTGGAGGGTTCTGCCGCACTATCCTGAAGATCCCTCAAGAATACTTTTTTTTTTTTAAAGATTTTATTTATTTATTTCACAGAGGGAGAGAGATCACAAGGAGGCAGAGAGGCAGGCAGACAGAGAGAGGGGGAAGCAGGCTCCCCGCTGAGCAGGGAGCCCGATGCGGGCCTTGATCCCAGGACCCTGAGATCATGACCTGAGCCGAAAGCAGAGGCTTTAACCCACTGAGCCACCCAGGCGCCCTCAAGAATACTTTCAACAGCCATCATCTTTTAAACCTTCTACCACTAAACTTATGTGATTTCCATATGCCATCCCCTCCCACGTAGTTGACCCAGTTCTCTAGTTATTAAATGCTTATATATTGGGTAGCAAATTTGTGTTAACTTTTTTGACGTTAATCCCCTACTGGGGGAGGGGCATAATCACTGCCTAGTGTCGTACCTTGAACTTCTATTTTTATTTAATAAGGCATTTGCATCTAATATTCTGCGTTTATCATACTCTGTAGTTAGGACCTTGTTTACTTGCATATTGCTTTGTTAATTTTCAGGCTCCTTATGTAGCAAATTAACACGGTGAAGACCGAGACCTTGTCTTTTTGCATACTCACTGCTCCTCCCCCAACATCTATTACAGTGCCTGGCACTAAGTTGGCACTCAGTAAATGTTTGTTGACTGCTACTATGTGTCAGGCACCTTGTTCCTGAGCCGTTCATAGTTCTGTGGCAGGGAGACCCAGAAACACGTTTATATACAATGTAAATAGCAAGAAACAAAGTGAGTCTAGGTGAACCCTAAGGAGGATCCACAAACTGCCCTGGGTGAGGAGGTGGGTATCTTCACACAAGTGGGACTTGTAATCTCTGTTTTGGATAAAAGAAAAGGAAGGAAAGGAAAAGCTTATTCTCAGTTATTAATGAGGGCCCGGTGTTCAGTGTTTCATATGGGGAACAGCACTGTTGCTAAGAGACAAAAGCATGAGTTGCTTGGTGTGTGAAAGAAATGACAGGGTCTTTCAGTGTGGCTAAAGTGTAGGGCCCCTGGCATACAATTGGAAAAGAAAACTGGAAGAGAAGTGGCCCCGGGCTCCTCACGATCTCTTACTTCCGTTGACAGTGGTTTGAATCCTCGGGGATCCACGTGGCAGGACTCGTGGTGGGAGAGTGCTGCCCCACGCCCAGCCACTGGAGCGCCACCCGCACCCTCCACCAGTGGCTGCAACAGCACGGCATACCTGGCTTGCAAGGTATGGCGCGAGTGTGATCGTATCTGGGCAGAGCCCAGGTGCCTGCGTGGAAAGAAGAGGTGTCTTCTGCGCTTTTGGGCCTTGAGTTCAAGGTTGCGATAGGACGTATCAGATTTGGAAGGTTTACATTGGGGTCTGGGGGTTGGAGATGGCACTGAGCTCTCCAGTGGAGAATTTCAAACATACAAAAGGAGGACATTATATAATGAACCCTTGGCTTCTGTAATCATTAACTCAGGACTAAACTTATTTTACCACTACAGTAGAACCCCCTCATTTTTTCAAAGCAGATCTCAAATGTTGTATCACTTCATCCACAAATAGTTCAGTGTCTGTAAAAAAGGAATCAGGAATTCTTTCTAAAACAAAACCATGATAACGTTATCGTATCTTTAAAAATGTAATGGTAATTCCTTAATGTCAACAATCCAGGCAATGCTTTTAATTTTCTGTATTATTATGTAAATGATTATCTAAATGATTTTTACTGCTTATTTGAATCTAGATCTCAGTAAGATCCGTGTATTACATTTGGTTGATTTGTCCCTTTGATCAATGGACCTTATAACCCATTTGACAAAAATAAAGTCCGTTTTCCCCTAGAGTATCCCACAATCTGGATTTTGTTGATTACGTTCCTGTAGTGTTGTTTAGCATATTCTTTGTCTCCCGGTATTATTTTCTGTAAACAAATCTAGAAGTTGTGGTTCAATTCAGATGTGATATTTTTAGCAAGAATACTTCATGGTAGTGTACTTCCATCAGGATGGCCCAGGATCTTGATGCCCCTAGAACAGCTGTGTGTGACTCAGGGTTCTGGAATGCAGTGCTTCTGAAAGTCTAGCCTCATGCATGACTGAGTTGGGGGAGTGTGATCTCTGAGAGTTTGCTATTTTGACAGGAGTGGATACTCGGGAGCTGACTAAGAAGTTGCGAGAGCAAGGGTCTCTGCTGGGAAAGCTGGTCCAGGATGGGACAGAGCCTTCAGCACTGCCATTCTTGGACCCCAATGCCCGCCCCTTGGTGTCCGAGGTCTCAATTAAGGTACAGAGGTAGAGTGGGAGAAGGGTGCAAGCTATAGATTGGTAGTTTTATTCTGACCATAACTAGGGTGATCATTTTGGGGCAAATCAGATGAGGGCTCAGGCAGGGGTTGGTATATGTTTATCTGTCCTCACTGATCACAGCTGCCAACTGTTGCCCTTTATTCCTCAGGCTCCACGGGTATTCAATGCAGGGGGCACCCCTCGGATCCTTGCTTTGGATTGTGGCCTCAAGTATAATCAGATCCGATGCCTGTGTCAGCGTGGTGCTGAGGTCACAGTGGTACCGTGGGACCACGCATTAGACAGCCGGGGTGAGTAGCTGGGGTGTGCACAGGGCTACAGGCAGGCAGCATGGGTGGAAGATCTGTCCCTTGGTCTAGCTGCTCTAAGTTGCAGGGAAGGAGACAGAGATCAGGGCTTTTGCTCTGATGGTAAGGGCTGCAAGTGCGTCTCTCTGGTTGAACTACTGGTTTTGACATCATGTTTTCTGCCCACTCCAGAGTATGAGGGTGTCTTCCTGAGTAATGGCCCTGGTGACCCTGCCTCCTATCCCAGTGTGGTATCCACACTGAGCCGTGTCTTATCTGAGCCTAATCCCCGACCTGTCTTCGGGATCTGTCTGGGACACCAGCTGTTGGCCTTAGCCATTGGGGCCAAGACATACAAGATGAGGTGGGACTTGTGGGGAGAGGAAGGCTCGCACTACTGACGTGAGCGGTGGGGAGTCTGGGGCTGGGAATAGTGTCGGTGTTGGTTAGTGTTGAAACAGGAGCAGGGGCCGGTTGAGGGGGCTGAGCGCAACAGAAGCTGGGTTTGGTGCAGTGGTGAAGGGTGGGGGGCATGTTGAACAGGGCCGGTGACTCCGTGTGCTTCCATCTCCAGATACGGGAACCGAGGCCATAATCAGCCATGCTTGCTGGAGGGCTCTGGGCGCTGCTTTCTGACATCCCAGAACCACGGGTTTGCTGTGGAAACAGACTCACTGCCAGCAGGCTGGCTTCCGCTCTTTACCAACGCCAACGACCGTTCCAATGAAGGCATCGTACACGACAGCCTGCCGTTCTTCAGGTGAGTCTGGGTGATTCTGGCAGGGGGGCTGAATCTCTACAGCATGAGAGCCCCAGAGTCTTAAAGATCAAAAAGGAAAGCACAGCAGTCATCTATCCCGTTAGCGACCTGCAAGACCGCCAATTCCAAGCCAGGGATCCTGGCAGGTTTCATGATCCCATCTCTTCAACAGTGTCCAGTTTCACCCAGAACACCAGGCTGGTCCTTCAGATATGGAGCTTCTTTTTGATATCTTTCTGGAAACAGTGAAAGAAGCCACAGCTGGGAACCCGGGGGGCCAGACGGGTAAGCACCTGAGTAGAGCTGGGTCGTGGAGAACTAAGAACAGGGTTGGCTCTGGGATGGGCAGAAGGTGGACCTATCCCAGGAAATTGAGATATGTTCGGGAGATTAAGGGGATGGGGTAGGAAAGCAACCAGGCCACAATGATTATTTATGTCCCTTCTGTGGAAACAGGCTCTGGAGTCTTGAGTCCTGAGTTCTCGTCCTGCTTCTGCTACTCATTAGAGGCATGACTTGTTTTGGATGCTTCTGTAAAGCGAGGGAGTTATTGTAAGATGCTCTCTCAGGTCTCATTCAGCTGTAACGTTCTGTGACTTTCTTTGCCTCCACAGTTCGAGAGCGGCTGGTTGAGCGCCTCTGTCCTCCTGGAATTCCCAGCCCAGGCTCTGGGCTTCCACCACCACGGAAGGTCCTGATCCTGGGCTCTGGGGGCCTCTCCATTGGCCAAGCTGGAGAGTTTGACTACTCAGGCTCTCAGGTAAAGCGTGTCCGTCCCTGTCCCGCTGGGTGTGTGACCCTCAGGAGTGGGTTGTCTTGAGGAGGGGGCTGAGGTGTGAACGTTGGTTGTAGGGAGGGAGTGAACCAGGAGATCTGTGGAACGTGTGGAAAGGCGAGGTGCTGAGGAATAGGAATTGGTTTTGAGGGACTGAGAGCACAGGGAGAGAAGAAGAGACACGCTGGTGGTCTAAGACCACTGATAGTCTTAGTTTTGCCAACGAGGCTGACAGGCCATTTTTGTCCCCCTAGGCGATTAAGGCCCTGAAGGAGGAAAACATCCAGACTTTGCTGATCAACCCCAACATTGCCACAGTGCAGACTTCCCAGGGGCTGGCTGACAAGGTCTATTTCCTCCCCATAACGCCTCACTACGTAACCCAGGTATGACTGGGGTGAGCCTGGTCTGAGGGGGGGACCCACGTGGGTAGGGGGATCCTGTGGTCATTCTGGGTTCTGTTGATCCTCTCCTCTGGACCCCCCAGGTCCTAATGCTTGCTGCTGCTCTCCGCCCTCAGGTGATCCGCAATGAGCGCCCGGATGGCATCTTACTGACTTTTGGGGGCCAGACAGCTCTGAACTGTGGTGTGGAGCTGACAAAGGCCGGAGTGTTAGGTCGGTATGGGGTCCGGGTCCTGGGCACACCCGTGGAGACCATTGAACTGACGGAAGACCGGCGCGCCTTTGCCTCCCGGATGGCAGAGATTGGAGAGCACGTGGCCCCCAGTGAGGCGGCCAATTCTCTAGAACAGGTGCGAGGGTGGCTGCGGGACGGTGGAATGATGTCGCTGTCCTTGTATCGTATTTTCTCTGGGGCCGGGTGCCCTCTGTGCAGCCAGCAGTCGAGGCCTGATCTGTTTGTTCATCTCTTCTGCTCCTTACAGGCCCAGGCAGCTGCCGAGCGGCTGGGGTATCCCGTGCTGGTGCGTGCAGCCTTTGCTCTCGGTGGCCTGGGCTCCGGCTTTGCCTCCAACAGGGAGGAGCTGTTTGCTCTTGTGGCCCCAGCTTTTGCCCATACCAGCCAAGTGCTGGTCGATAAGTCCCTGAAGGGATGGAAGGAGATTGAGTATGAGGTGGTGAGAGACGCCTACGGTAACTGTGTCACGGTGAGTAATGGGGCGGGGCGGGGGGGGGGAGGTCAGGCAGTGTGAGCTCTAGTAAGAGCAGAGCCCAGCGCTCAGATCTTTGAGATCTTCAGTGTCCCTGAGACCCACAGTGGGGTCTCAGCGGAAGCAACAGGGCCCTGGGATGCAGTCTCCTGTCTCTCTTGACTCCCTTTGGCAGTGACCTCCATGGGACCTTCTTTCACAGGTGTGTAACATGGAGAATTTGGACCCCCTGGGCATCCATACTGGTGAGTCCATAGTCGTGGCTCCAAGCCAGACGCTGAATGACAGGGAGTACCAGCTACTGCGGCAGACAGCCATCAAGGTGACCCAGCATCTTGGCATTGTTGGGGAGTGTAATGTGCAGTATGCCTTGAACCCCGAGTCTGAGCAGGTGAGACTCTAGACCCTGGAGCTGATGCTCTAGCTGTTAGACCCCCGTCCATAATTTTGGGGACTTTTGATCCTACAGACCTTGGAGTAGAAGTCAGGATTGTCTGGTAGGGGTGGTCTGGGATGGGGGTGGTGTTTCTGTTATCTGTCCCTTCGGAGAGGGCTTTGTCTTCTGGCCCTTCTGATATATCTCTTAGGTAGGCCTTCTGGGCCAGTTATCTGGTGTCTCTCTCTCTCTCTCTCTCTCTCTCTCTCTCTCTCTCTCTCTCTTTTTGCAGTATTACATCATTGAAGTGAATGCCAGGCTCTCTCGCAGCTCCGCCCTGGCCAGTAAGGCCACAGGCTATCCACTGGCCTACGTGGCAGCCAAACTAGCTTTGGGCATCCCTCTGCCTGAGCTCAGGTACGAGGGTGGGGAAAAGATCACACAGAGGGAGGGGAACTGAAGAGAACATTCACGGGACGGGGATTGTGAAAAGGACATTGGTCCGAATGTGTGGGGACGGAGCAAGCTGTGTGGAAGCTCACTCTTTACATCTCCCACTCTGTCCTGGCACCTCCACCTAATGGCTCCCAGGAACTCCGTGACAGGGGGAACAGCAGCCTTTGAACCCAGCCTGGATTACTGTGTGGTAAAGATCCCTCGGTGGGACCTCAGCAAGTTCCTCCGTGTCAGCACAAAGATCGGGAGCTGCATGAAGAGCGTTGGTGAGAGAGACACACCCCCGGAGACCCGGCCTCAGGTCACCCTTCGGGGTCCCAGCAGCCCCGAGAACCTAGAATGTCATAGAGCTAGTTCCCTGGCATAGCCTTTCCGATCCTGTATTAGCAGCAGCTTGGGAACATGGTTTCTCAGAACTGACAGGGACGTTTCAAACTTGGTAGTCCTCATCAAGAGTGGGAATCAAAGGCCTCCTGAAATCTGTGCCAGAATACACATGCCACTTCCACTCCCCAGATGGTGGGCGTGTCAGAATCTCTGGGAGGGGGTGATAGCCATCAGACTAGCTCGTCTCTCCCGCTTGACAAATGAGTAAACTGAGGTGCCCGCAGAAGGAAAGTGATGTGGCTGAGGAGAGGGGCGAGCCAAGAACGGAAAGCTAGATCCAGTTGCTAGTTACACGCCCCTCTGTCACACTCTGTTGCCTGTCGAGGCGAGACTGGCTTTGTGAAGCTCTACCCACAGCCTTGCGTTGCATTTTGCCCACGGCCTCATCACTAGGCTGTTAATGCCAGTGACAGTTTGTTCTCTGCGAATTTAAATACTGATGCTTCCGGGAAGTGAGGCCTGCTGTTCCGTGAACCCTTCTCTATCCAAGTCAGCGCAGCGGCAGCCGGCATCAGCCCATCTCCTCCTCCGGGTGCTTTCTGCCACAGTCACCACATTTTTTTTTTTAAACACAACTTTTAAGATCAGAGCAGGACACCTAAGACCTTTTTCATAAAAACAAGGAAATGTAGCAGTGAGCAATGACCCAGGTGTGATGGTCAACACCCAAGTGGTGGTCGAATGTGCTGGAATTGAGTTACCATGCTTCCCTGTGGTGTCCCTTTAAGTCACTCTAGACCGTTCTAAAATGTTTCAGTCAAAGCAAGCGTTTCACATATCACAGTGCTTCCAGCTAAGGATAAGAGCATTGCATTGTGTTCCAAATTTCCAATAGTAGCCTTTAAACAAGCAAGTCTAAGTAAGCTCAGATATTATTTTGGAATTTTTAGAAATCGTACAAGACTGCCAAGTTGTTCCTTCTGGAGATGAATTTCTGTTACATGAAAATTATAATAAACATGGGATTGAAGCCATAATTAAGTTGTTGGTAAAAAGAAGTGGACTGAAAATAGGAGAAAGATTGATTCCCAGATGAGACCTTTAAATGTTTTACGTCTATCGAAGTGTCCTTAGAATGTGATCTTTGATGACTTTTTGTAACGTTTATTAGACGAGTAAGATATATGAACCATTGAGAAATTAGCAAAGTGGTTGAACCAAAAAAGAGTAGCCGCCTCTGATCATGTCACACAGATTAATTTGGTTTTATATATATATATACGTATATATATATGTACATGTATATATATATACACGTATATATATATGTATATATGATTCCAGAATCTTCCTAGGCATCCATGTATGAATATGGCAGGTTTCTCTTTTGCCCAAAATCAACACTTTTATCATATAAGCATATTACAAAGGAATTGAATAAAATCACTTATTAACCACTTCTGTAACACTACTATTAGCATTTTAGCGTTTTAAAGTTCTTTTAGGGCGCCTGGGTGGCTCAGTGGGTTGAAGCCTCTGCTTTCGGCTCAGGTCATGATCTCAGCGTCCTGGGATCGAGGCCCGCATCGGGCTCTCTGCTCAGCAGGGAGCCTGCTTCCTCCTCTCCTTGTCTCTCTG
>LNAC01000024.1:6577574-6607726 GCA_002007465.1 Ailurus styani | reverse complement strand
AAAAAAAAAAAAAAAAGTTCTTTTAAAGAAAAAATTAGGATTATAATTAGAAAAACATAGTTGTTAAGAACTACTAGAAGACCCTAGGGTAAGTTGTCAGAGGACATTACAAAACTTTATGGAAGAGGAAATCAATAAGCAAACCTGGAAGGTTGTAGAGATGGGAGTTCCCTTTTATTAGTAAATAGAAACGTATTTAAAATGAGGTCTCATTTTTGTTTATGAGCAAAAGTTGTTTAAAGTAATGGTACATATTTCTTAGAAGGTGGTTAGACTTATACTGTGTATTATAAAACACAAGCTTCTGCAAAGCAAGTAATATTTATTAAGGGCCTTATCTATTGCCCCTGCACTTCTGAAAATTTATCCTAAGGAGATAATCCAAAGCCCTAAAGACATCACAGCCTCACTTAGAAAGATAAACACTTCAAAGCCAGGTGTCCTTCCAGAAGTGAGCAGTTAAGTTATGGTAAATCAAACAGGAATTAAAGGGCTGGTAATAAGTTCACATAGCCATATGGGAACAAGCTTATGATGAGGAAAAAAAGCAGGTTAGAAATTGTACGTGTTTTATAACCATGTATAAAACAAATTTGAAAAAAAGTCCAGGAAGAAATATTTTTATAAAATAAGAGTTGTAAACGTGATGATCTCTGGATGGATCCAAAGACTGGTGGGATCATCTTCCTATTATCCAGACTGTTGAGAAGTTTGAAAGGATGAGACAGATCCCAGATGGTGTCATCACGATAGGAATAAAGCAAATAACTGGATAACCGTCAGGGGTTGGGTCACTGTGATAAAATGTAGTATGTTCCAGTATCCCCGTGTCCGTTTTAGGCATTCTCATTCTGTGGTCACTGATAAACACAAGACACGAAACTGCTAAGGAAAGGAACTTCCGTGTAAGGTTCCTCAATAATGGAACACCATACATGCCACCTCCGTGGGACTTGTCCCAAGAACCTCCCAGAGACCAGACTAAGTGATAGTGGGGGTATAGCTCAGTGGCAGAGCATTTGACTGCAGACTAAGTGATAGAAATTCTGGGCAGCACCTCCTGCCGCCAGGGCCTCAGTCCTTATATCCTGTTCCCCCAGGTGAAGTCATGGGCATTGGACGTTCTTTTGAGGAGGCCTTCCAGAAGGCCCTTCGCATGGTAGATGAGAACTGTGTGGGCTTTGATCACACGGTAAAGCCAGTCAGCGATATGGTAAGTGGTTCCCCTTCCCTGGCAGCACCCCTGAAATGGACCCCCTCTGCCCTCAGCCCACAGACTTGTTACTACTAATAGCAGCAGTCATTACCAGACACTTGGCTGTATTTTCACATTGCTGAGAATTTTGCAGTTCATCTCCTCTATCATTATATGAGGATGTATGTATGTATGTATGTATATTTTTATTATTATTTGCCCCAGGGGTGCAGGTCTGTGAATCATCAGGCTTACGCCTTTCACAGCACTCACCATAGCACAAACCCTCCCCAATGTCCATAACCCAGCCACCCTATCCCTACCCTCCCACCCCCCAGTAACCCTCAGTTTGTTTCATGAGATTAAGAGTCTCTTATGGTTTGTCTCCTTCCCCATCCCATCTTGTTTCATTTTTTCTCTCCCTAACCCCCACGACCCCCCGTCCTGCCCTGCAAATTTTGAGGATGTATTCTTCAACTTGTTTCCATGGGCAGTGAAACAGGCCTGGAGAGCCTGTGGAACTTGCTAATACACTAGCTGCTCAGCCAGAAAGAGGCAGAGCCAAGATTTGCATACAGGTTTTTGCAATCACAGAGCTTTGGCTCTGGTTCCTTTCCTCCAGCTTCCTTTCCTAAAACAGTGGTGCTCCTGCTTTCAGGCTTTTTTGAGGTGCTGCAAATGGATTGGGACTATTTTGCGCGACACTCGGACATGTCCCCCTCCGCAGTCCTTCCATATCCATCTGTCCACCCTCCCCATTAGGAGCTGGAGACGCCAACCGACAAGCGGATCTTTGTGGTAGCAGCTGCTCTGTGGGCCGGCTACTCGGTGGACCGGCTGTATGAACTCACACGCATTGACCGCTGGTTCCTGCACCGGATGAAGCAGATCATAGCGCACGCCCAGCTGCTGGAGCAGCATCGTGGACAGCCTCTGCCCCCCGACCTGCTGCAGCAGGCTAAGCGCCTTGGCTTCTCAGACAAGCAGATTGCCCTTGCCGTTCTGAGGTCAGAGGTGGTGGTGACGACCTGGGGCTGAGGATGTGGGGCAGAGAATCTTTGTACTAGTGAGGGGCCCTCGGAGCTCTGGAGGCTTCTGACCTTCGTCCCTGGGCTGTTTTCCGCTCTGTTCCCTGCCCCAGGATCTCACTCCTCACCCCCCACCCCACCCCCAGGGCTCTGTTTTTGACCCTTCTTCTCCTTCAGCACAGAGCTGGCTGTTCGAAAGCTGCGGCAGGAACAGAGGATCTGCCCAGCGGTGAAACAGATCGACACAGTTGCGGCCGAGTGGCCGGCCCAGACCAACTATTTATACCTGACATACTGGGGCACCACCCACGACCTCACCTTTCGAACGCCTCACGTCCTGGTCCTTGGCTCTGGCGTCTACCGAATAGGCTCCAGCGTTGAGTTTGACTGGTGTGCCGTGGGCTGCATCCGGCAGCTCCGAAAGGTCCAAGAGCTAGTCTTTCCTACTGTTTTCTTTACTGTTCCGTTCAGTTCCAGCAATTGGCTTCCACCCACGCTTGATCCTGGCACTTTCTATTAACTGCTACATTTCCATCTGTCTTACGGCTTTGGGAGGAGTGGGGTCGGGTGTGAGAGGGAGCCCTCCCCACAGGCCATCTTGGGCCTCTCACAGGGCATGTGTCTTTTCTCCAACACTTCGTACCTACTTCTCTGATACCTGCAGTGCTGGCCCTGCTTCCCTCCCAAGGCAGGTGTCCCTCACAGCCGTTTCGGAGAAAGCCGAAGTGTTGTTTGAAATAGGGGTTTTGCCCTAGTTTTTCTCGGTTCTTCCTCCCACCTCCTAGCTAGTTCTCATTTCCCTCTCTATCCCAGATGGGCTATAAGACCATCATGGTGAACTACAACCCAGAGACGGTCAGCACGGACTATGACATGTGTGACCGACTCTACTTTGATGAGATCTCTTTTGAGGTGAGAGGACTGAAGATCGCTCGTTAGCCTGGGTGGCCAGAGTCACGTGGGAGTGGCTGGCTGACCTAAGATTCTTTGGGACTTGTGGGGTTTGAGGGGAAGTGGGTAGAGGGTGGGGAGCAGTGAGCAGGAAGGCGCAGATCCCTGACCATTAGCTACCTCCACTTCTCTTCTTGCACCAAGGTGGTGATGGACATCTATGAGTTAGAGAACCCTGAAGGCGTGATCCTGTCCATGGGCGGGCAGCTGCCCAACAACATGGCCATGGCTTTGCATCGGCAGCAGTGCCGGGTGCTGGGCACTTCTCCTGAAGCCATCGACTCAGCTGAGAACCGTTTCAAGTTCTCCCGGCTTCTTGACACCATCGGTATCAGCCAGCCTCAGTGGAGGGAGCTCAGTGAACTAGAGGTGGGCTGGGGCCTGGCGGGGGACTGGAAGCTGGAGGAGGTCATGGGTGAGTGTGACCAACCCAGCTGCACCCTTAGTCTGCTCGCCAGTTCTGCCAAACAGTGGGTTACCCCTGCGTGGTGCGCCCCTCCTACGTGCTGAGCGGCGCTGCTATGAACGTGGCCTACACTGATGGGGACCTGGAACGCTTCCTGAGCAGCGCGGCAGCCGTCTCCAAGGAGCACCCTGTGGTCATCTCCAAGTTCATCCAGGAGGCCAAGGTAGGGCCACAGATCCCCAGCCTCGGTGGAAACTCCCCTCTCTGGTCCTGCAGCATTTTGCAGGCATGGTGGACCAGGAAGGATGGGTTGTCCCAAGGCTCTTAAAGGAAGGGAGCCTCCTGGGGCAAGTGGGAGAAGAAAATGGCCCCCCGCTCTGTATCGCACTGCTCTCGCCTCCCCACTAGGAGATCGACGTGGATGCTGTGGCCCGTGATGGTGTGGTGGCAGCCATTGCCATCTCTGAGCATGTGGAGAATGCGGGTGTGCATTCAGGTGATGCCACGCTGGTGACCCCACCACAAGACATCACTCCCAAAACCCTAGAGCGGATTAAAGCCATCGTGCATGCTGTGGGCCAGGAGCTGCAGGTCACGGGACCCTTCAATCTGCAGCTCATTGCCAAGGTAGTCAGAGGGAAGGGACTAGCACCACCTCATCCTGTGGGGCCACAGGGCCAGCGAGGCTCCCTGTCTCCTGCCCTCATTAGAGTAGGCCCGGAAGCTGGAGGGAAGGGGTCCTAGCTAGAGCCGACCGTGTTGTTGGGGTTTGTGACAGTCAGTTACCCTGACCCCTGCTCCATACTGATTACCCACAGAGGGGTAAGTCAGGAGGAGAGTCAAGGTCAGTGGAGTAGCATCAGCAAGCCCTGCCTGCGGGAGGCCTGACCAGTCCCTCTCTGCCCCAGGACGACCAGCTGAAAGTCATCGAATGCAACGTGCGTGTCTCTCGCTCCTTCCCTTTCGTCTCCAAGACACTAGGTGTGGACCTAGTAGCATTGGCCACACGGGTCATCATGGGGGAAGAAGTGGAACCTGTGGGGCTCATGACTGGCACTGGAGTCGTGGGGGTAAAGGTATGGAGGATTGAAACCTTGAGGTTAGAAGTCAGAAGCAAGGAGACAAACAGTGGGAGAGCGTTCACTTACCGCACCCATGATAGGTCAGTCAACACGTAAACCGAGCGGCTGTTGTGGGCAAGGCATCACGGGGCCACGAGGGTGATGGGATGGTTTCTGTCCCTTGGGAGCTCACGTTCGAGTGATGGGAGGCAAGGGAAGTTGGGTCCAAAAACAGCTTGCTTCCGTTAGTCTGTGATAACCCTACATAGTGGAGAGAAGGATAAAAGCTAAAAAAGGAGTTTACAGACAAGAGATGCCACTTCCAAGAGGGGCGACCTGGGAAGGCCTGGGAGGAGAGGTGATATCTCAATTGGTTCTTGAAGGACAGTAGGAAGTTTGATTTGCCGAGCTTATTGAGGAAGCGTTCCAAGGCCAAGGGATAGGCCTCGTGGAAAGGAATAGCCAAGTGGAAACTGAGGGAAGACCCGAAGTATGTTTGGGAAGCAGGGCACTGAAGCAGGGCACTGACAGGCAGAGCAGCAGCGGGGAAGGCCAGGCTTGCCATTTGGATGAGACCAAGGAGAAGGGACCGTGGCTGCTGCTCCTGGTGAGGAGAATTGGGCCCCTTCTGCCCTGGCATCTCGCACTCTGCTCCCTCAGGTCCCTCAGTTCTCGTTCTCACGCCTGGCGGGTGCCGACGTGGTGTTGGGCGTGGAGATGACCAGCACTGGGGAGGTGGCTGGCTTTGGGGAGAGCCGCTGCGAGGCCTACCTCAAGGCCATGCTAAGCACTGGCTTTAAGATCCCCAAGAAGAACATCTTGCTGACCATTGGCAGCTATAAGGTACAGGCTCCAGGGTGGGCTCACTGCCCAGAGAGGTTGGGGCAGGTGGCCTTGGTTCCCTGGGCCTGGGCTGACCTTGCAGTGGAAGACGGGAGAGACGCAACCTCATGCTCCTTCTGCTTGGTTCAGAACAAAAGTGAGCTGCTCCCGACCGTGCGGCTGCTGGAGAGCCTGGGCTACAGCCTCTACGCCAGTCTGGGCACCGCTGACTTCTACACTGAGCACGGCGTCAAGGTACAGGGGCTCCCGCAGCCTACTCCACGTACCAGAGGATTCTCTCTCTTCCCCGGCTTTTCCTGTCATTGTACAAGTCCTGTGTATTCCATGTAGAGCAAATAGAATATACAGAAAAGCAAGGAAAAGAGTTTTTTAACGGTTTCTTTGGCACCGTTAACCTCTTTGGTATATTTTTTTCCAGAATATTATTTCTGTCTATAGAAGCGTATGCTCATACTGCATGGTCCTTGGTAACCATAGAGTAGACATCTTTTCTGTCGAGAAACAGACTTTGCCAATAGCAAATAGAGCAGCCCTGGTCACCGCCCTGTGGGTCCCCAGTCTCCTCCTCGTGGGATCCTGGGCCACCTCCCCTCCTTTCAGGCTGTCCTTCCTAACTCCCACTGGGCTCGGGTTAGCCCTTGACCTTGTCTCTGGGCCGCAGGTAACAGCTGTGGACTGGCACTTTGAGGAGGCAGTGGATGGTGAGTGCCCACCGCAGCGAAGCATCTTGGAACAGCTGGCTGAGAATCACTTTGAGCTAGTGATTAACCTGTCCATGCGCGGGGCCGGGGGCCGGCGTCTCTCTTCCTTTGTCACCAAGGGCTATCGTACCCGGCGCCTGGCCGCTGACTTCTCCGTGCCCCTCATCATTGATATCAAGTGCACCAAACTGTTTGTGGAGGTGACTGGGGCCTGGGTGCTGGGAGGGCAACAGCCAGTGTTAATGGGGCAGGAGGGAGAAGTGAGGGTCTTGGGGTTGGGAAATCTCAGTGTGAAGTAGTTAGGCCAATAACCAGGCTTCGCAGCTGCAGAGAGAAAGAAGGTGTAGGAGGGTGGTAGAGCCTGATTTATGGGAAAACCCAGTCCCTACCTCCAACTCCCGGGATGCCCTTAAATCAGAGCTGACTGCGGTTTTCACCTGCAGGCCCTGGGCCAGATTGGGCCTGCCCCTCCTTTGAAGGTGCACGTTGACTGTATGACTTCCCAAAAGCTTGTGCGGCTTCCTGGTGAGTGCATCTCTTGGGAAAACCTGGCTCCTGCACACCGGTGGCAGCCGGCACAGACCCTGGCTGTGGGGCCCACACCCCGCCTGGACGGCCCAGGGTGCAGGGGTCGGCTCAGCCCTCACTGAGCTCTTCCCTCCCACGACCCACTGTGCCCCTGACTGAGGAAGCTTGCCACCTCTCGCTCGTATCTGTCGCTGCCGCTTTTCCTGCCACCCCAGTTCACGTGTTTGATGTCCTTCGTGTCTCTCAACAACTGTCCTCTAATCTTGCCACGTCCGTGTTCTCCCAGGATTGATTGACATCCACGTGCACCTGCGGGAACCAGGGGGGACGCACAAGGAAGACTTTGCCTCAGGCACCGCCGCTGCCCTGGCCGGGGGCGTCACCATGGTGTGCGCCATGCCTAATACCCGGCCCCCCATCATTGATGCGCCGGCCCTGGCCCTGGCCCAGAAGGTGAGCCCTGGTGCTCCCGCTTCATGGTGACCCAGATGTCCCTGCCTGCCTCCCAGACTCCTCCTCCCTCTGCCCCTTGCAGAAGCCCAGGGGCCCAGGCCACTGGTGCCAGGCTGGTGGCATGGATGCCAGTAGTCCTGATCTCCTGTGTACCCTTTCCAGCTGGCAGAGGCTGGCGCCCGCTGTGACTTTGCCTTATTTCTCGGAGCGTCATCGGAAAATGCAGGGACCCTGGGTGCTGTGGCCGGGTCTGCCGCGGGGCTGAAGCTCTACCTCAACGAGACCTTCTCTGAGCTTCGGCTGGACAGTGTGGCCCAGTGGATGGAGGTAGGGAGTGGGCCCGTGGGAGGAGGCAGCCAGCCGTGCCTCCTGGCTTGAGGACCCCGTAGAGTGAGCGAACAGCAGTGAAGTGTCACGAGCTCCGAGGGGGCTCTGGGCCCTGATGAGCTCAGGTGAGGAAAGGCTCTGTGCGCTCCTTGCTAAATTCTTTCTGTCCCCAGCACTTTGAGACATGGCCCTCCCACCTCCCCATCGTGGCCCATGCAGAGCGGCAGAGTGTGGCCGCTGTCCTCATGGTGGCCCAGCTGACCCAGCGCTCGGTGCACATATGTCACGTGGCCCGGAAGGAGGAGGTGAGAGTCCACCAGAGGTTCTGGGGCCCTTCCTGCTGGGGGTCAGGGGGCACGGGGAGCGTGGAGCCAGCACCATCGGCCTGTCTGCTCCATTACTTTCCAAGAGGGGAGGTTGGGGGGCGCCTGGGTGGCTCAGTGGGTTAAAGCCTCTGCCTTTGGTTCAGGTCATGGTCTCAGGATCCTAGGATCGGGCTCTCTGCTCGGCAGGGAGCGTGTTTCCTCCTCTCTCTCTGCCTGCCTCTCTGCCTACTTGTGATCTGATCTCTCTCTGTCAAATAGATAAATAAAATCTTTTAAAAAAAAAAGGTGGGGGGAGGTTGGATGCAGTGACCTTGTAGGGCAGGTCATGAGGGAGGCCTTCTCTAGATCCCCCCCGCTCTCTGCCTGCCCAGATCCTGCTGATTAAAGCTGCCAAGGCGCGGGGGCTGCCAGTGACCTGCGAGGTCGCCCCGCACCACCTGTTCCTGAGCCGCGATGACCTGCTGCGCCTGGGCCCGGGGAAGGGGGAGGTCCGGCCCGAGCTTGGCTCCCACCAGGACGTGGAGGCCCTGTGGGAGAACATGGCTGTCATCGACTGCTTCGCCTCAGACCATGGTGAGAGGCCCCGCGACGTCCCTCTCTGCCCAGCAGGGCTCACGCCCCAGCTCAGGGCCTCCGGGCTCTGCGAGGACTGGGCCTTGATCTGTGTGGCGCAGCACCTGGGGGTGATGGGTGCTCGACAGATCCTCCCTGAAGGAACTGATGAGCAAACGAGTAAAACTGTAAATACGAGAAGGTGGGCAAAAGGCGTGGCCCCCAATGGTGGCAGCCGCCCCGGCGTTCCTGTTTTCTACGTAACTGGAAGAGACGCGCGTCGGGGCGAGGGGGCAGTGCGGTCTCCGTGGCCTGCGTGACTTCCCAGACGGGGAGGTGGTCGGGCCTGACGGTGCCACTCTCTTCGGTCCCAGCCCCCCACACCTTGGAGGAGAAGTGTGGGCCGCAGCCTCCCCCCGGCTTCCCGGGGCTGGAGACCATGCTGCCCCTGCTGCTGACAGCGGTCAGCGAGGGCCGGCTCAGTCTGGACGACCTGCTGCAGCGGCTGCACCACAACCCCCGCCGGATCTTCCACCTGCCCCCCCAGGAGGACACCTATGTGGAGGTGTGGGCGCGCGGCCTGGGGGGGGGGCTCTGCAGCCCGCAGCTCTGTTCTGTGGTGTGGCCCTACCCTCCCCTGACCCGTGGATCTGGGCAGGTGGATCTGGAGCATGAGTGGACCATCCCCAGCCACATGCCCTTCTCCAAGGCCCGCTGGACACCCTTTGAAGGGCAGAAGGTGAAGGGCACCATCCGCCGCGTGGTCCTGCGAGGGGAGGTGGCCTATATCGACGGGCAGGTATGCGTGTGGCCCGAACCCCATCCCCGGTGGTGACTTCCATCCTGTTGTACCCCCACACACACACACACCTCTGTGGGACCACCACCTCCCCAGCTGCCCTGGACAGGGGTGGGCGCAGGTCCCCTGAGGTGGTTTTTCTTTTTGCCAGCTTCCCCTCCTTTAGGGTCTCAGTCCGACTCTTTGCCCCCAGCTTCTTCGCCCGCTCCCGCCTTCCGTCCGCAGGTGCTGGTGCCCCCGGGCTACGGACAGGATGTGCGCAAGTGGCCTCAGGGGGCTGTCGCCCAGCTCGCGCCCCCAGCCCCTGCCGCCAGCGAGATGACCACGGTACCCACAGTGCTTCGGGACTGGGGCGGGGTAGGGGGGTGGGGGTGCAGCCGGGGACAGGGTGAACGGCACTGAGGTTTTCACTGGTGGTTTGGGGGTGGAAGGCTCTGCACTTGACCCTTCAAATTTCCAGCGCCTACCTCTTTGTCTCCTGTGACCAAAATCAGCTGTCAGTTTAGGAGGTTACCTATCTAGGGGAGAGACAAGCCCCTTATTAACCCAGCCAGAGATTTATCTGGGGGCTTGTCATGGGCTAGCACACGCCTCTGAAAGGCTAGTCTGTGTGTCTCTGTCGAGGACAGCACAGCCGAAAGATGAATCTGAGGGGAAGTGATGGAGAACGGGATCCGTTCTATTCTCACTGCGGACAGTGAGCAGTTTGGCTTTTCTTGAGGGATCGAACTTGAGGAGGAGTGGGGTCAGTACTTTTCAAAACGCCCCGTGTCTCTCCAGACACCTGAAAGGCCCCGCCGGGCCGTCCCAGGTCTTCCCGATGGCCGCTTCCACCTGCCACCCCGAATCCACCGAGCCTCCGATCCAGGTCTGCCAGGTAAGAGGGAGGATGTAATGCGGAGGATGGGGCCACCTGGACTTAGAGGTGTGGAGGGACAGGCTCCTCTTCCCCCACAGTGGCCCTGATGGACGGGGGTCACTTTGGTCCACTTATTACCCTGTCCTTCTGGCCGTCCCCTCATGCTAGCCTGACCTGCTCTATCCTCCTTTGCCTAAGTCGGTCTGCCCAGCGTGAGGTAGGCCCCCCACAGCTTCTCACGGCCCTTTCTTGTTACGGGCAGCTGTGTTCCTCCGCCCGGGAGCTGGGATCCCACGGGGCAGCAGAACGTGGGGTAAATCCAGGTTGTTGGTTGGTGTGAGCCTGGCCGTTCGCCTTGCCTAGGATCCCTTTGCCTCCTGGGAGGGCCCTGGGAGGGCGCCACTGCTCACACACAGCAGCCCCCGTGGGAAGTCACTTGTGTGTCCCCTGGGCCGCCGGTCCTTCTTGTTTTCCCCTAACCTGCTACAGCTGCTGTTGTGTGAGTTGGTTTAACACAGACACTGTGATCCAAGTGTGGGGAAATGGGGGTTCTTCACAAACCTTAGTTGCAGGCTTACATCTGTCCTGTTTGCCCTCCTCCCCCAGCTGAGGAGCCAAAGGAAAAGTCCTCTCGGAAGGCAGCTGAGCCAGGTGAGACTCCGCTGGAACCCACGCTCACCTCGGGGACCTGTCTCATCTGGCCTGTGTAGGAGGAACCCTCTGACCCACCTCTTCTGCCCCGTCCCTCACTGCAGAGCTGATGGGAACTCTCGATGGCACCTGCTACCCTCCACCACCAGTACCTAGACAGGCGTCACCCCAGAACCTGGGGACCCCTGGCCTGCTGCACCCCCAGACCTCACCCCTGCTGCACTCATTAGTGGGTCAACATATCCTGTCTGTCCAGCAATTCACCAAGGATCAGGTGCCTGGGGGAGGGAGGATGGGGACACCCAGAGCTTTGAGAATCTGGAAAGTTGGGGCTAGGTCCTCTGGGGGCCACTGCCTTTCCAGCTGACTTGAGGGTCTTTCTTAGATGTCTCACCTGTTCAATGTGGCACACACGCTGCGGATGATGGTACAGAAGGAGCGGAGCCTCGACATACTCAAGGTCAGGGTCAGGGCTGTGGACTCTGGGTCCAGGACCCTGTCGTCAGGGCTATGCGGTGACTAGACGGATCTCCTTCTCCTACCATAGGTCCCTTTCTGTGAGTCTAAACCCTCCACCATGAGTTACTTGGCCTCTGCACTAGAAGGTCTGGCTGCCCTAAACCCCCAGACCCCCATGTTTGCCCTCCTCTGACCGGTAGTTAAGATGACTGACAAGGCCCTGAGCACCAGTGTGTATCAGCCTACTGATCTGGTCACTTGGTCTATGCAGATGGATTCATGGAATAGAACTGGGTGGGGTATTTCCTTCTCCCCCAGGGAGCAAATGTCTCATTCAGGTACTTAGCAGTGGTTTTTTTGGTGGCGGAGCTCAGAGTGACACGGGGAAACGTCAAAGTCAGGATAGGTCACCAGGAGGTTTGCAGGGAGGGCTTCTCTCAGCACCCCTCCTGTGTAGGGGAAGCAAGCCGCAGCCCGTGCTTTCCCCAGGAAGAGCACCCACGTTTACGTTGAATCTTGCCTCCGACCAGGGGAAGGTCATGGCCTCCATGTTCTATGAGGTGAGCACGCGGACCAGCAGCTCCTTTGCTGCAGCCATGGCCCGGCTGGGGGGCGCTGTGCTCAGCTTCTCGGAAGCCACGTCTTCGGTCCAGAAGGGCGAATCCCTGGCCGACTCCGTGCAGACCATGAGCTGCTACGCCGACGTGGTCGTGCTCCGGCATCCCCAGCCTGGAGCAGTGGAGGTGAGGCCAGCCGCGCACTGGGACGGGGTTGAGTAGGATGGGTCTGGGGACGTGACTAAGTCTCTGGTTGGGCCGGACGGGGTGGGGGACCCAGGAAGAGTGGGACTCCGGCCAGAAGTGGGGGCCACCGAGATGCAGAAGACATGGCTCTCCTCTCCTGTTCCCATGTCCCCAGCTGGCAGCCAAGCACTGCCGGAGGCCAGTGATCAACGCCGGGGATGGGGTCGGAGAGCATCCCACCCAGGCCCTGCTGGACATCTTCACCATCCGGGAGGAGCTTGGGACCGTCAACGGCATGACGGTGAGGGTCGTGGCAGGGCCGAAGGCCCGCCTGGGGAGGGTCTGCAGAGGGGGGCCGTCGGGAAATACCTTGTCTGCTCCAGGGCATGCTGCAGCAGGGCGGCCTCCGTCCGGATGTCCTGAGAGTGAACGCTGGGGAACGGGGGTGCCCGTGCTCGGTGGGGGGGCCCTCTTGGTGATTGGGCTTGTCCCCTAGATCACGATGGTGGGGGACCTGAAGCATGGGCGCACCGTGCATTCTCTGGCCTGCCTGCTCACCCAGTACCGCGTCAGCCTGCGCTACGTGGCCCCCCCCAGCCTGCGCATGCCAGCCAACGTGCGGGCCTTTGTGGCGGCCCGCGGCACCAAGCAGGTGAGGGCCTGGGAGGCCGCGGGGCGCGTGGGTTGGGCAGCGAAAGCCCGGCGCTGACCTCACTCTGGCTCGGCCTCGCCCTCCAGGAGGAGTTTGAGAGCATTGAGGAAGCCCTGCCCGACACCGACGTGCTGTACATGACGCGAATCCAGAAGGAACGCTTTGACTCCACGCAGGAGTATGAAGCTGTGAGTGCCACGGTTGAGGGGAGGCCTGGAGCTGCGGGGCGTCCAGCCTGGTGACCGGGAAGGCGGGGCCCCGGGAGCTTGACTGGGGCCCTCGGTCCTCATGACCGAGTGCGGGAGCGGAGGGGACCTGGGACATCTCCGGCTTGTGGCCGCACGGCCACCCCAGCCCTGAGGCGCTGACGGGGCCCCTGTCTGCCTCACAGTGCTTCGGCCAGTTCATCCTCACTCCCCACATCATGACGCGGGCCAAGAAGAAGATGGTGGTGATGCACCCCATGCCTCGAGTCAATGAGATAAGGTGACACGGCTTCAGAATGGGGGCTGGCTGGGGGAGGGCAGCTGGTCCCGGACAGACCATCGTGGGCTGTGTGCCAACCCTCTTCCTTCCCTTGCAGCGTGGAGGTGGACTCAGACCCCCGAGCAGCCTACTTCCGCCAGGCCGAGAACGGCATGTACATACGCATGGCTCTCTTAGCCACGGTGCTGGGCCGCTTCTAGGACTTGGCTCCTCAGCCCCTTCTTGTCAGGCCCAGCTGCCAGGCATGAAATCGGTGCCCCCCACGGGGGCAGCACACTTAGGAGATGCCCTGGGGCGTCCGGATAGCTCGCGTGCTCACAGGCACCCCTGCAGACCAGGCACGGGACTGGACTGGACTGGACTGGAGTGCTCTAGCATGGGGGTGGGGCCCCATCTCCCTTAAGGCACCGCACACCTGTAAAGTCATTTTTCTACTGACTAAATAAATAGCTAAGCTGCTGGTAAGTGCCTGCTTCCTTGCATGTGTCCTGGCTTCAGCATGGGTGCTAAGCGTCATGGGCAGGGCTTTCTTCTAGAAATTGAGAACGGTGTCCCAAATCCAAGAGCAGCCTCGCTGGGCAGGCTTTCGCTCTGGCTGCGTATTCGGAGCCGTGACTTCTTGGGGGCTGGGGGGCAGTGTGCTGTTGTGTGGGTGCTCGCTGCGTCCTGCGCTGCCCGGATCCCTGTGCAGCGGTCTTTACTCAGTTTGCACTCAACATTCTGATACAAGTGACAGGCTCCCCCCTGGTGAGGCCTTTACTCTTCTCCCCTCTGTGTGTCTAGTCCTCTCCTTCAGTGGCTGAGGTGGCCCTTGTGTCCGCAAAACCTGGCCTTGGAGGTGAGCGGCCATCACTGTTAGGAACTCCTCCCCCGGCTCGCCCCCGGGAGCCTCTGGCTGACACTGGACTTTAGATACTGTGGAGGTTCTGAAGAGCGCTTGGCTTGGAAACCCTGGGATTGGAGACTGGGGCGGAGTAGCTCATGTGTCTTTGCAGGTCAAGGTTTCTGTGGATCACACACAGTCTGTGAGCTCTTCCATTCCAGTTCTTGAACTGTAGTAGCATTAAAGAAATCTCTTGATCCAGCAGACTTTCCTTACCACCCCCCAAGTACAGAGCACCATGTGTACCGGGAGTATAAGAATGAACAGGATCATTTGAGGCCTCTTAGCTGGTACGGTGTCTAGTGACTTCTGTAGATTGGACAGCCACATGCTGGCTCAGGACGGTCCAGGCTGCACCAGCGCCGTTCAGGAAGAAGCCAGTCCGTGCACAGGGCTACTAGTGTGTTACAGGGATGGGAGAGAAGGAACTCGTCTTCTGAAAACAATGTAAGCACGAACTTTCACATATTCTCGTGTACTGTTATATCAACTTTCTAACCATTTTATAGGTGCAGAAACTGGCTCAGAAGAGTCACTGGGTGGCTTATCCAAAGTCACATAACTAGGATTCCTATACAGGACCGCTTGACTTCAAACCCATCTTTCTAGTAAAACAAAAAGGAAAACGTCATTGCAGGCTATAAGTGGCATCCAAAACAAGGATGGGAGAAAAGCCACACAAATCTGGACAAGCAGAGTACAAGTCTAAGGTACCCCGGGAGCCAGTTTCAGAAGAGAGATCAGCACAAACCTGGACTCCTGTCCACAGAGTGGGGTTTGGGCTGTTGCCCGAGCAAAGAGCAGGCTCGGGCCGGTTGGATGGGAGAAGCATCTTATTGCCAACACAGCTTGAACACAGGAGTGGGCACCCTGTGTCTGCAGCACTGAGGGGCTCCACACCCAGACCCAGCAGAGCGCTCCTGCTTTGTGCTGTTGGGGCCGAAAAGAAGAGACCAGAACAAGAGGTTTGGGCCGGCATTCCAACAGAAACGGGAATTCAGAGCCGCAGGCCCTGCTGGAAGGAGGGTGGGACTAGGTATAATTCCGTCTGCTCCTGGAGAGCTGACACTGCTCTCCTGACCTGCTGATGTTAACACCCTGGAGGCTTTCTGGTCCCTGACCCTGACTCTGACATGTTCTCCCGTGGGAGCCCAGAGAACTTTGTTGGTTGGAAAAGAGGATCATTTATAGAATGCTTCTCCTTTCTAGGACTTCAGTTACCCTTCTGAGGTTATTGAAACAAGTCAAGAGGTTATTTTCCCAAGTACCTGGGAATCTGTCGCACACAGATGCCCCCAGAACTCCGAGAGCCTGGTCCTCAAGGAGAAGTGGGGTTTGCTGCCAAGCAGCACACACAATTCTACTCAGTTGCTAAGTGGTGGGAGGTGTTCATGCTCTGTTCCTTTCTTTGGCTCTCCTAATCATAACACAACTCTAAGTTGAATAAACTTCTTTCCCCTACAACCAGAGATGAGATCTTAGTACCTTGGGAAATAAATGAGGCTATCAGCAAGAAGTAAGAACAGCACTTGAAACAAAATATCCCTATCTAAGGTTGTTCCACATCCAATGAGAGAAACAACCTCATAAGTTCCATGTGGTTGTCATTAACTATAAAAAGTTAAAAAAAAAGTTTTCTGGTCTCCTTTCCTCCTGAGATACTTAAGCAATTTGATCTATTTTTTTTTAAGTTAACATAGCTCTAAGTATGTGCCAAGCACTGTTCTAGCATTTTACAAATATTAACATTCTTTTTTTACTTTTACTTTTGGATGAACCCTTTAGATACACCCCTCTGTGAAAAAAGGTGTGACCTAATGTGTTCCCTTATCATTGCAAAGCCATTTTCCCCAACTCTTCACTGTCTACGCTTGTGAAGAAAAAAATCTCAAAATAGGCATTCCCCTTGGAGCTTGGCCACTTTCATCCTATTCCCACCTGTTACCATTAATGAGCTGCCACCGTGGCAAGCTGGTGCAGCTTGGGGCTTTAGCTGAAAGGGTGGAGTTGGGAGTTCCCAGTATAATACTGGTAGGTGTCTATAATTCTGTAATGATATCCCATAGATTGGGGGTGGGGGCGGTGGGCATGGGCTGGTCGAGGTGTGGAGTAGACAATGAGTGCCAGGAGAAGTGAGCGCACGGGGAAGACTAACCTGGCAGCAGTTTCTGGAAGAGATGGGGGATGGGAGCCATTGCACCATCAGGGAAGCCCAATTAGGACGCTGCTATACTAACCGCAGATAATGGATGAAAAGGATCTGGACTACGAGGCAGGAATGGATGTTAGGAAATAGGAAAACACTAAGTATACAAAAGTCTAAAAAAATGACCCCATGGTATGGAACCTTGAGTTTGGGAGGATGAGGCTGATGCAGATCAGAGAGCCTGTTTGGGCATGATACTTTTCAGCTGCTGTGGGACATATATAGAGATGTCATGTAGATAATGAAGCTAGGGGGTTAGGGCAACATGCGACAAAGATAAATATGTGATTACATAAGGGACATTACTCACTAATATACCCCAAGCACCAAGAAAATTATCGAGCCCATAGCAGGGACTCAGTAAACATTTGTTAACTGAATCATTAATCGAAGGTACTCAAAGGCGAAGCCTGGGTGGCCCAGTTGGTTAAGTGTCTGCCTTTGGCTCAGTCATGATCCCAGATCCTGCTCAGCAGGGAGTCTGCTTCTCTCTCCCTCTCTCTCCCCCTCCCCCCCACAAATAAATAAAACAATGAAAAATAAATAAAGGTAATCGGAGCTCTTCAAATATATACCTCTGTATTAATTCACCAAGAGAATGAGAGCAATGAGAAATGAGCAGACTCTCAGGCAGAGGATGAGAACTCAGAAGAAAGCCCTCCAAGAGTCCCAAGGGTTGCAGGTGTGTGAGGTCTGCAGCAGGGTGTCAGCCCCTGAGATCCTGCAGTAGGTCAAAGAGAATGAAGTTAGGTGGCAACTTGGTCACGGTAGTTACTCTGATGCTTTGTGGCTCTAAGGTGGACACCACATTTCATGCGCTTCGTGAGGGACTGGTGGTCTAGAAGCTGAGGTCATTTGCCAAGAGGCAAGGAAAAAATGGGTGTGGCATTAAGACCAGAGAGAGTCCTGCCAAGGCTGGGAAAGCTGTGAGGAATCCTCGGGAGAGCAAGAAAAGGGTCACCGAGGGGGGCTCAACAGGAAGACAGACTTCGTGAGCTTGTGGTAGGGGTGGGGAAGCAATGTCCAGGGCAAGACCAGGGGATAGGCGTGTCGTCCACCGAGCGGGTCTCTGGCAATGTCAATTACTTCCTCCTAGAGAGGCACCTGGTTAGTTACCACCAAATGCGGCTGCACATTTGCCCTGGAGAGTCAGCTTGTAAAGCACTGGCTCCTTGGCCTATGGGTGGGAGCCTGGGGACTAAGATGGCACTTTACAGGGGCGCCTGGGTGGCTCAGTCAGTAGAGCATGCGACTCTTGACCTCGGGACTGTAAGTTCGAGCCCCATGTTGGGTGTAGAGGTCACTTAAAATCTCAAAGAAAAAGATGGCACTTGGGACACCTGGATGGCTCATTTGGTTGGGCATCTGCCTTCTGCTCAGGTCATGATCCTGGGGTCCTGGGATCGAGTCCCGTTTCAGGCTCCTTGCTCAGTGAGGAGCCTGCTTCTCCCTCTGCCTGCTGCTCCCCTTGCTCTCTCTCTCTCGGACAAATAAATAAATAAAATCTTTTTTAAAAAAAGATGGCACTTTATAGGCTTTGTATGTCCCCATTCCCATTCTTTTACCATCTTTTCATCCATTCGTTCCTTCACCGACAGTCATCACTGAGTGTCTACTAAGTGCCAGGCAACCCTGAGGAAAGCAGTGCTTTCTTCCCTCCAGGAGCGTGTGATTTGCAGGACAATCTCACCCCACCCCTGCGCTTCCTAGAAGTCCTGTGTGACCGAGTCCTGAACTGAACTCCCCTCCCACGCAGCAGGTGGGCAGGACGGAGGGGAGCAGGGAGGCCACCTCTGAGCCAAGGAAAAGCAAGTTTGCTAGTGTAGGGCCTGAAACCTGCTTGTTTTGGTGAACTCTGTCTTTTCGTTCCTGGGTTTGGTTCCATTTTGTTTCTCCTTAGGTATTTGGCTCCAGTCCTCTTAAAATTTATGGTCTGTCTTGGTTGAGCCAAAGAGAACAAGAGAGTGGGATTGAATGTTCAGACTGTTTGGGTCAGAGAGAAAGTCAGGCAATGATCCCTGGGACCTGGTGCCACGGGCAAAGCACCAAACAAGAGAGCGAAACTCGGAGTGCACCTGGAGGTCCCCTACACGGTGCTTTCCTGCTCTATTCTGGAAAGCTTTTGTTTCTCTTTTAGAATGGAAACTGTCCTGTGCAAGGAACCTACGGCTCCCCCTAGGAGCATAGTACAAAACTAGGGTGGGAGACCGTGTTGATGGCTGCACTTTCCTTCTCTCCCATCCTGACGCCCCCACTTGGGAATTGACCAGAAAGTCTCCCACAGGGACTGGAAGTTCTGGCACAGGAGGGGAGGAGGGGAATAGCCCACGAGTGGCCCTGAGATGTGCCCTTCCTGGGGTGGGGACCATGGCCTCTACACCGGTGCCTAGTGCAGAGGATCAGCCCTGACGAGGAGCAGACCCGTCCTCTGAGCTTCTCCAGGCCCAGACGGGGCTGCCTCCTGGGGCTTCGGGACCTGTAGCCAGAGAGGGCGGGGGGCTGAAAGAGAGAGGCACAGACTCTGGCCACCCTGGGCTCCTCCTTCCTGCGCCTGCTCGCCGCCCACTTTCTCTCGCTGGTCCGAGCAACAGGGCCCACTTTGTAGGACCATTTGGGATCGCCTCAGACTCTGCCCCACCGCCCAGCACCCCTTGGAAGGTGTTGGCCAGGTGGGGATGGGATGGCCCTGGGAACGCCCAAGTTGGGGACAGGGAGTCCTTCAAGTACAACGGGAACTCCCTGAATGCAGTTGTCCACAGGGGTGGCGGAATCCGCCAGGAACAGGGCCAGGGCTCTTCGCACCCAGCCTCGGTCCTGAGCTATACCCTCGGAGCTTCTGGCCGCCTCTGCTGCTATCACGGCGTGGGCCTCAGGGGGGCGCTGCTCCCCCTCGGATGGTCTGGCTAAAATCGGCGGGGACCGGCTCCCAGCTCACTGAAGTTCCTGAAAAGTCAGCAGGGTCACCAGAGGGAGGAGGACGCCCGTTCATCACCCTGCGCTTCCTCCTGGCCCGAGACAGGCTGTTCCCGGGGTCCGCGGATCTCCAGGTCTCGGCCCGGGACCCGGAGGTTCAGCCTCGCCCCGGCCGGCAGGCCCAGGTGAGCCCCACAGCGAGGGGGGCGGGCCTGCCCTTCTGCCCGGATGTTCCCACGCCCCCCTCCCCGTAGCCGCACACCCCGCGCCTGGCTTTTCCGTCGGCTCCGCGGTCTCACGTCTTTCTCGAACACTCCGACAACTGCACTCTCGGCGTGACCGGCCTGTCCTTTCCTCGCCCCTGTCCGCCTCATCTTTCTCTGGTCCCTGCCTGCCTCCCAGGCGGCCCTCTCCCCTCCCCTCCCCTCCCCTGGTGAACCCGCTGTGTAAAGAGCGGCCAGGACTCGGCCGATGGACGGGCCCTTCCCCTGCTTTGCTCTCGCTCTGGCCTTTCCTTCCGTCCCCTCCCCGCCAGCCCTTTCTCCTCACCTCACTCTCCACCACATATTTTATCATCAGGGAAGGGCACCGAGAGGAAAGGACCTTCTGGATAAGCAAGTGGAGGTGGGTTGGGGAGATTAATGGGGGGATGCGGGCAGCTCCTGCAGATAAGGATTTCCTGAACTCCCCGGAGAGCGCTCTGTGAATGAGGGAGAATGCTCCCGATCCTTCTGTCCTTCCCAGTCCCTGACCGAGCAAAGCCTGAGGCGGGAGATGGGTGGAAAAGGGAGGGTGGTGTGGAAAAGAGCTGGGGGTTTAGAACAGCAAGAAAGGAGTCTGCATCTCAACCCTGATGGTTATTAGCTGCACGACCTTGGGCATGTCTCAGTTTCTTCATCCGTCTAGGGTGCCTTGCAGCAGTGTAAGCTCAGTAAATGTGGACCCCTGTCCCTACTGGGGACAGGTGCTGGGTCACCCTGTTCCCCTGAAAGCTCTCCCCTGCGTCCTGGATTCCACCCAAGAGAACCTATTTCCGCATGCCCTTTGTGTACCGGGCCCGTTCACACCCACGGTGCTATGTAATCCTTCTTTTTATAATTAGGAAAGCAGGAAGGCAGAGAGGTTAAAGTGACCAGTGTATTAATAGAAGGCCACAGCAGAAGCAAGAAGCCTGAGTCCAGAGCCCCGGGACCTGCCATGCCTGTGACAGCAGGTTGCTGAAAAAGCGGAGCAATGCTTTACTAAGAAATTCAGCCGGGCAGGAGCTTCCAAGAGGCCTGAGTGGGAGTGAGGACCGTGGCTGTGCTCCTGCCCCTGTCCCTTGCTGGGTGACCTTGGGGAAGTCCTTTTCCTTCTCTGAGCCTTAGTTTCCACTCCCTCATCTTGCCAGGGTGTGGGGCAGAGATGAACTGCATCCTTTGTGAGGTCTCATTCTGCCCTGAACTCTGTGTTCCCTTCCCTGCAAAGGGACCCAGCACTGCGATAAAGAGCGGGGGTGCAACTTCAGGCTGGTCATAGGGTGAAAAATCTCATTCTCATTTTCCCCACCCTCCATTCCCTCCCTCTTCCCAACCCCCATCTCGTCGCTTGGGGCCGATAATCAATGAGTCGTAAAATGAGAAAGTATCAGGAACTAGCAAAGCATGGAGAGCAGCTGGGGCAGCCTCAGCGGCTGGGAGTGTGATGGACTGCCAGCCCTCCGCCTCAGCCCAGCCTCCCACGCCTGACTCCACTCAGGCCAGCCAGCCAGGCAGCCAGACTCACCTAGCCTTGGGGGGAGGGGGACGCAGCTGGAGACCAGGGTAGGGAGGCCTATTTTCAGTGAATCCAAAAGCCTCTCTTTTCACAGAGCAATGAAATCTATGTGTAATTGACATGGAAAGCTGCGTCCAGGATGTATGCTTGAATCCTAAAAGCAGGTCACATGATCTCACCTATGAAGTGATCCTGTCTATGCTATTATGTAGAACTGTTTGTACAAAGATAAAAATATGGGCAGAGAGACTCCAAACTGTGAATAGCAGTTACCTCTGTGAGTAGTAAAATAGGGGAAACACTCACTTTCTACTTTAAACACTCTTCCTTTGTTGGACTCTTAAAGCAAGCATAGATTGCTTTTATAATAATTTTTTTTATTTTTTTAAAGATTTTTTTTTTTTATTTATTTATTTCACAGAGGGAGAGAGATCACAAGGAGGCAGAGAGGCAGGCAGAGAGAGAGAGAGGGGGAAGCAGGCTCCCCGCTGAGCAGGGAGCCCGATGCGGGCTTCGATCCCAGGACCCTGAGATCATGACCTGAGCCGAAAGCAGAGGCATTAACCCACTGAGCCACCCAGGCGCCCACTTTTATAATAATTTTTAAAAGATCATCTTATGATAAAGATTCTTTATGCAAAGGAAAGCCTTGCAGAAGTAAGCACGGGCTAGTGAAAAGACATGGGCTCAGTGTCTTTGCTTCGGGCTGCAATTGTATCCATCTAGGGTGGCAAGGCCTGTGAACTCAGGCTGATCCAAAGCACTAGATCTAAAATCAAAGCACGAAGAGTTTCACTTCTTAAAAGAGAAAATCCACAATCCCTTAAGTTTAAGGGATCCCTGAATAGTAACAATAATCCCTTAAGTTAGCCTTATAAAGACTAAATCTGTCAAAACATATGATTCTTAAAGGCAAAGGGGGCAGGCGCCTGGGTGGCTGAGTCATCAGGTGTCTGTCTGCCTTTGGCTCAGGTCATGGTCCCAATGTCCTGGGATCAAGCCCTGCATTGGGCTCCCTGCTCTGCGGGAAGCCTGCTTCTCCCTACCCCACTCCCCTTGCTTGTGTTCCCTCTCTCGCTATGTCTCTCTCTGCCAAATAAATAAAATCTTTTTAAAAAATAAAAGTAAAAATAAAAATAAAGGCAAAGGGGGAATAATGGTAAAAGAGGTCCTTGGTATCCACAGCCCAAAACTGGCCTCAGGGTTGCTGCTGTCAGCCAGGTGCCCCCCCCCCCAACACCTTACACAGCTTGGGAATCAGGCCCACATCAGCATGTGGTACAAGCACTCTCCCCCAACGGGACTAAGCCCGAGGCCACGATGGCCTGCAGGAATCTTTAGGAATGACTCTCCAGGATCCCTTGGCTCCTTGCCTCCCAACTTCCTCCTGCAACCAAGCCCAGGGCACGTGGGGGCTCTCCCTGAGCCAGAGACCCAGGCTGTGGAGTAGGGGGAGGTAATAAAGGGAGGGGTGGGGTTTGGCCCACATGGGCATGGATATTTGAGGGTAGAGAGGATGGAGGGGCTGGGTAGGAGGTAGGAGGGCTGTGGAGGTTCACTCTGGCTATAAGACTCTTTCCCCCTCCTAACGAGTCAGTACAGGCGCTGGAAGGTGCAGTGAACACAAGTTTATTGGTGGAACTGTGGCGGAGTCCTCCCTCTCTCTGGGATAGCCGAGGGCACAGCACCAACAGAGGGATGGACGGACAGACCCCCCCAAGGGACACACGGATGGTGCAGACTCAGAGAGACCATAGCACAGCCACACAGGCACAGAGACACACAGGCCACAGCACCAAGAAATACACACACACACACACACACACACACACACTGAGACAAAACCACAGGGCTAGAACACACAAAGTGCGGGCTTTGGGGCTCCTGCATAGACAGAGCGAGGGCCACGTGGGGAGGGGGCCCCTGCTGACCTCCCCCAGGCATAGGCACACCAACAGCGCACAGACAGGCAGATGCCCCCAGCCAGACAGCCAGCCTGCCACACAGACAAATGAACTGCATGGAAAGGACGCTTGTGCTCCCCAAACCACAGGGAGGGGGGACCCAGGGACTTCTACAAACCCCCACCGATTGATTCCCCGTTCAGCCTGCCTCCTGCCCCCCCACCCCACCCCCACACTTTGGTCTTGCCCACCAGGGCTGGGGGCTGGGGAGTGGGCAGGTGGAAGGAGGGAGAGAGGAAGGGGTACGGGCCGGCCGGGCTCTGTCCTTTCTGCGAGAGCAGGGAGGCAGGTACTGAGAGTCCGGGCCTGAGCCAGGGCCTGGCAGTGGGCCGAGGGGGGGGGGCCTTGGCTCAGGCTTGGGGGGGCTCCCGGCAGCGCAGACACTGGGCCATCTCGGGCTGGTACTGCTCGACCTGCAGGGTGCAGCTGGAGAATCCAAACCGGGAGTGGAGCTGCGATGTGGCTTCAGCCAGGACAGCTTCAGGGTCAGCCGTGGAGTCTGTGGGAGAGTGATAAGAGGCAGCAGGTTCCCCGGGGAGTCGGGAACCAGGCAGGGGCCAAGATAAGGACGAGTGCAGGGGGACCCCACGGCTTGCACTGCATTAAAGCCGGGCTTGAGCTAGAGCTTTATTTCCTTTCTGTATTGTAGGAACAGCATAAAAATGCCAAAGAAAAGGTTGGAGAGACTCAGCCCCTACTCAACCACGCTAACACGCCAGACTATTCTTATTTTCCTATTCTCTTCTGCTCTTTGACTATCCATACACAGCTGTACGTGTCAGCAGCCACAGCACCCAAGTCTCCAAGACAATCCAGATGTTAAATATTTCCTCCCATTGCCCCTCTAGAGTTACCATCAACTATCCCACAAAGTATAATATTTTTGGCATCCAAATTGCATGTCTCTGATTGCTTCTCGCATCTGGAAGAAACTCAAAAATCCTTTGTCAGCTTGTGAGTCACCATATATATTTTTAATAGTTGAATCATAATGTAGATATAATTTTACATTCAGCTTTTTTCTCTTAGCATTATACCATCAACATTTTTCCTCGTTGCTACACACTGTTCATCGTCATCAGTCTGAACAGTTCCGTGATACCCCACGGTCACACCTTACCTAACTGTGCCCCACGGCTAGACCTATTGATACTAGTGATCTTTTAAAGGGCTGTTGGTTCTCTGCACTACTTCAGAGAGGGTGAACCCCCCAGCCCGGAACACCCTGTCCAGGGTGGCCTGTCTCCAACACGCACATGTGTGTGAGAGCGAGAGATCAGGAAAGACAGCTGGAACTGTAATCCCAACAATTCAGACTATCTTTCTAGGTTTGGAAGGGGGAGCCAGGCCGGGGCGGGGTGGGGAGGATATTTCTAGGAGGTAACTGGCTAGGGCCAGTGTGGACTCACCAATGGCCAGGTGTGCGGAGGCAACGTGGTAAGTAAGCGTAAGGGACCACAGGTGCAGCTCATGAGTTGCCCGGACTCCTGGCACGGACAACAGCGTGTCCCGCACCGGCTCAAAGCCCACACTTCGGGGGGAACCTGCAAGCAGCACGGGCCACGCCTTACCGCCAAGGCCATTCCTGCCCAAGGGCGGCCCCTCAGCAGATTCTCCCTCCCCCATCCTGTATGGGCTCAGCGTTAACCCCCACAATTCACCCTGGGCCTGAATCCTCCTTCCAGCCATAGACCCCAGGACCCAGGCCTTCTCCCGACACTCTCTTGAGAGGAGAGAGGTGGCTCAGGGCTGGAGTGAGGTCAGAGAGGGCCCCAGGTGGCATAAATCAGTGGCATCTGATTTACCTTCCATGAGGACACGGAGAACATCTCGGAGGGTGGGAGCCGTGGATCCGAGGGCACAGATGGAGAAGAGGAAGGTGCTGATGGGGTCAGCTGCCTTGTACTGAGGCTATAGAGAAAGAGACCTCTAAGCTCAGGAAACAGGAACCCTCCAGGGGAAGTCCTAGGGGTGTCTTGGACAAATAGGACCTGACAGGCCCCTGAGAGCCCTGCCGAGGGGAAAGGGACCATGCCCCGAGAGCTGGGAGTTCTGGGGAGCTGGGAGCTGGAGCGGGGGAGGGAGGGAGGCCAAGGGGGCAAGGAGGGGGCCGGGGCGTGGAGCTGGGGGAGGAAGCCTGAGGCAGGCCTGCGTGCACAGTACCTTGAAGTAGATGAGGACAGAGGCGGCCAGTACCCCAAGGCTCTGCAGGAGGTCCCCTAGCACATGCACAAAGGCTGCCCGGACGCTGGTGTTCCCCAGGGGCATGGGCTCCCCGGGCCCTTCCTCCAGCGGTGCGTACTCCGCCCCCCTTGACCCGTGGCTGTGGGGGGGCCCGGCCTGGTGCAGCACGAAGGCCATTCTGAGGGGGAAGCAGAGCAGCTCAGCCCAGGTGGCCTGTGCCCGGCCTTCTCTGCCCTCTTGCCACTTCTCTCCACCTCATCTTTTTTTTCCATCCATCCATTTATTTATTTATTCATTATTATTTATTTATTTGACAAAGAGAAATCACAAGTAGGCAGACAGGCAGGCAGAGAGAGAGAGGGGAAAGCAGGCTCCCTGCTGAGCAGAGAGCCCGATGCGGGGCTCGATCCCAGGACCCTGAGATCATGACCTGAGCCGAAGGCAGAGGCTTAACCCACTGAGCCACCCAGGCGTCCCTCTCCACCTCATTTTCCCCGGGTGCCCTTTCTCCACCTATTTCCTCCCTACTTTCCCAGCCCCAGGAGGAAGACAACATTGGCCGAGGGACACAGATGGTGCAGGCCAGAGGGGTGGGGGGAAACACCGTACTTGGTGCTGGAAGCATGGATTCAGATCCTGCCCCGGCTACTTACACCTGAGCAAGTCACCCGGCCACCCCTTGGGTCCTATGTCCTTAACTGTACAGTAGGGCGGATACTGTCCACCTCACGGGGAGGGCAGGGCTCAAATGAGACAGTGCTGATGAAAGCCCCCAGCAGAGGGGCTGGTACACAGTAGGCCCCCAGTAAATGTCTGCTGGCTCTGGATTCCAGGTCTTTCTCCCTGGAGAACGGGAGTCTGTTCTCAGGCAGCCCTGGGGCAGCGGACAGGGGAGAACTGTGTGTGCCTGCTGCGTGCCTGTCGGGAGCGGGGAGAGAGCCCGCTCTCCCCCCGGGGGGAGCACCCCTCGCCCTGAGTCCCCCATGGCGCTGCTCCCCCACGGGCACGTACAGCAGGTTGGCGCAGACTGCGATGCTGGCGGTCAGCAGCATGGCGCCCCCCTCGATGTGGTAGTCGCTGTGCAGCAGGCGGATGAAGGCCAGGTACAGGAGGATGCCAGTGACCATCCAGAGGGAGACCACAGAGGCCAGGGCCCCCAGAGTCTCTGCAGGGGGAGACAGATGATCAGAGACCCGCCCAGGACCCTGGGAGGTACCTTCTGGTAAGACCAGAGGCTCACGGGGTCACGCGGGGCCTTACCTGAGCGGTGCCAGCCGAAGGTCATGGTGCGGGTGGCTGGACGGGTAGAGAGCCAGAGGGAGAAGAGGCTGCCTATCATGCTGCCCACATCAGCCAGCAGGTGGGCTGCATCGGTCATAATGGCCAGGCTGTGGGCCAAATACCCTCCTGCAAGGGGAAAGCAGTGCGTGGTCTGGGTCCGGTTAAAAAGTAGCGGGCACCTGGCAGCGCATGGAGAAGCAGGGAAGGAGACTGGGGGGCCCCGCACCCGGATGTGAGCTGTGGTTCTCTCTGGTGATGGGATTACAGGGGGTTTATCGGCTTCTTTTCACTCATCCACATTTTCTAGATTTTCTTTGAGGACACATTTTAATATTAAGAAAATAGGACTTCTGGGCGCCTGGGTGGCTCAGTGGGTTAAAGCCTCTGCTTTCGGCTCAGGTCATGATCTCAGGGTCCTGGGATCGAGGCCCGCATCGGGCTCTCTGCTCAGCAGGGAGCCTGCTTCCTCCTCTCCCTGTCTCTCTGCCTGCCTCTCTGCCTACTTGTAATCTCTCTCTCTGTGTCAAATAAATAAAATCTTAAAAAAAAAATAGAAAATAGGACTTTTAAAAGAGTAGCTAATGCCGAGAGGCCAGCCCTGGCTCTTGGCCCCAGCCTTGGCCTTGCGTTGCCCTGGATGCCGACCCCCGCCCTCTCCCACCTCCTGAGTCCTGCACCCACGTGCCAGTGCAGCCATCCCCTTCTCCGCATCTCCCCCCCAAACCCCCCCCAGGGAACACTGCTGGGGCTCTGGGTGGAGAGTGGCTTGGGCAGGGGTTGGGAGGATGGGGTTGGCGGATCCGCTCTCCGACATACCGACCACCTCCCCAGCCATGAAGACGCAGCACACGGCGCAGGCGGCACCCAGCTGCTTCTGCGCCTGCAGCCTCTCGGGGGTGAGGCCCGGTTGTGGCAGGGGGTCCCTGTGGCAGTGGTGGAAGGGCATCTCCACAGGTTTGGGTTCCTCGGGGAGGGGCTCCGAGGGCTCTGTGAAGAGACTGAGGCGGGCAGCACCATTCAGCCTGGGGCTTGGCCATGGGCCCACCTGTTTCTCACTCCCGGGTCCCCAGGCCCACTAGACACGCTTCATCAGCTGTGGCCCGACACTCGCTCTGTCCGTCCCAAGGCCCTGGTCAAAGCTGGGAGCCTCGGGGACAGAGGGCCACGTGAGAGATGGGGGCTAAACAAACAGCTCAGATCCCAGCGTCCCTTTCCTTTCATACACAGAGCCATAGAATTCCACAGCTGGAAAGCACCATAGACATGGTCTAGTGTGATGCTTTTTACAGAAATTACAAGTATGAGGCTCAGAGAGGGAGAGGACATACGGAGACCACACAGCTAGTTTGCGGTAGAGAGTAGACTTCACTATAATGCATGGATAGGCACCGTAAGGAACACAAAATGAGCAGGATCTTGCTGACCTCTGGGAGCTTTTGGTGAACAAGACAAAGGTGTACCTCGGTGATATGTAGCAAGAAAGTAGCTATTGCCATAAAACAAGATGCTCTCAGAGCTCAGGATAGAGTAGATGAACTGGAGTGTAATCAGGGAAACTGAAGGGGGCGCCATGAGAAGGGCCTGGAAGGATGGGGAGGGTTTGGGTAAAGATGGGGTGAACGCGCCAGGCAGAGCAATATGAAGGGAAGATGGTGTCAAAGGGTGAGCACGTGATCCTGGCCTTAGTGTCTCCCTCCCAGATCCATCTCCCTGTCCCTCCATTCCAGATCTTTCTCCTTCCCTATCTAGATAAGCAGCTGAAATCATGGCCATTTAAGAGAGGAGTGGAATGTTGGGACCCAAAAAGTCTGAGGTCCCAGATCCCAGAGCTGGGATTGTCATGGGGAGGACAAAATGCCAACTGCTTTGTGCCTGGGGAGGTAGTGGTAGGAGCAATGGATTTGGAGGCTGCCACATGTTAGCTGGACCTCGGTCCGATCATAAGCAGCCAGCGGAGGCCACCTTAACTGTACAGCACCATAAGCCTCCTTCGATAAATGAATGGGGCTGGAGCCTCATCTGGAATGCCAGAGACTGAGATCAGGCTGAGTTTTAGGTTCATGCTGGCCCAATTCCCACCCCCATGACTACCCAACCTGAACCCCAGCAAAGCCAGAACCTTCCATAGAACAAAGGACCTAAATAGAAAATACAGTCCTAGAAATACTCATGGAAGTGTGACAAGAATACCCATGAGTGAAAATCGAAGGCTCCAGATAGAAACGTGGTCACAGCAGTAAATTGAGGAGGGAGGCCTGGAGCCTTCTGGCTGAGAAAAGCTCTGCCAAGTGGGTGAATTGAGGTGTGAGGGAGGTGGGGGCACATTTGGTGCTTGTAGGGAAGATCTGAGTGCTGGCAGGTAGATTTATTTCTTGGAATGTTCTTCCAAGACTTACAATCTCAATGTGTATGATGAGATGCTGGGTGTGTTTGCAGAAGAGACAGGGAGACGAGGGTGGCTTTGAAACCCATCCTCATTCTTCAATGATGTATTCACAGAGTTGGGTGCCTGGGACTCAGGTGGCAGACAGGGTACACTTGTGAAACCCAGACTAGTGGGAGAGACAGATGTGTCACAAATGACTTACTTGAGGCCAAGAGGATTATGAATGAAGGACTTTGGAGCACCAGGGAGGGAGTGACCACCTGGGATGGGGGTGAGGACAACTTCACAGAGGAAGAGATGTTTAACATGAGACCTGGGTGAAGAAGGGGGCTCTAGACACATGGATGTCAATGACAAGGTAAGTGGCTAGGTGTTTTAAGTGTCAGGAGCCAGGGCAAGGGCTGAGGAGGAAAGCGAGGGCTCAAAGGAACATCAAGGGAGATACACCGATTGATTTCACATATCTTTCGCAAGCCCTGAGATGACCTTGCTGATGTATATTAGTCCGAGACAGGGACAGGAGAGGAAAGGGAAGGGTCCAGAATAGACCAGGCCACAGATTCCCTGCACCAAATTTTAAAGGAGGGGCAGGTAGGTTAGGGAAGAGCCTCCTTCAGAAAATACTGCAGGATTTGGTCACTAATGGTCATATGAGAATGAAAATGAGCTGGGAGTCAGAGATGCGGGTCTGGATAGCAAGCAGGGGCTGCGTGGCTTTGGGGCAATGGGCAAGATGCCTTTTTTGTAAGGCACAGAGTAGCTAGTCATCAAGGTAGCCAGCCATCAACAGGCTGCTCCCTTTTGTTCTGCATGAATTGGGCACTAAAGAAGCCTCATTGTTGGGGTGTCTGGCTGGCTCAGTTGGTAGAGCATGCGACTCTTAATCTCAGGGTCATGAGTTCAAGCTCCACGCTGGGCCTGGAGCCTACTTAAAAAAAATACATTAAGAAAAAAGAAGAAGAAGCAGCAGCAGCCTCGTTGGTGTGGGTGGGTGTGTATGTGGGTGTATATGTGGGTGGGGGGGCTACATGCTGTTTAGAGAGAAGGAAAGGCAGATTTCTCTCCCTAGCCCTCTGAAACCCCCAACGAACAAGCGATATTGAGCGGGGTAGAGGGAAGTGTGGGGAGGGGACCCAGGGCCTGAAGCACAGTCAAGAGGATGTTATGAAGAGACGCCAGTGCCCGGGCTGGAGCCTCCACAGCTGCCCACGTCTGCAGTCCCCCGCAGGAAGGAGTCAGACGGGAAGTCTGTCCTCCCTTCTGTTCATCCACTCCCCCACCCACCCAGGTTTACGGCCCCATCCAGGGAAAGAGCGAGAAACACACAGAGGCACCACATCAGAGACAAAGGGAAAGGTGCTCGGAGGGAAACAAAACGATTGGGAGAAATGAAGAAAGAGAAAAGGCCAGAAAGCCTGTCAAATTTCCGAGACAAACGGACGGTCAGCCACCAGACAAAATGGCCAGTGGAGGTGGCCAGGATGGGCCCGGAGCGGCCGCTCCGAGGGACAAGGCGGCAGAGCCGGCGGGCGCCGGGCGCGGGAGGCCGGCGGGACGCGG
>LNAC01000024.1:6539547-6577315 GCA_002007465.1 Ailurus styani | reverse complement strand
CCCTGCCGCCCAGACCGCACCTGCTCCTTCCCTGCCACCCCCTCGCTTCCCAGCGGCCGCCGCCCCTCCGGGGCCCGGAAGGACCGCGGTGGAGCCCGGGCCCGTCTTCGGCCCGGGTGCGCACAGCTGGCCGTGGCTGGAGGGGGCGCCCCGAGCCCGCGCGCCGGGAGGCAAGGGCCAGGGGCCTGCAGCCGGGGCTCTGAAGCCTGGGCGGCGAGATGCTCCAGCCGCCAGGGCGCCGGAGCGATGCGGACTTCGGGGCACCTGGCGTGGATTCCGGCCCGACGGAGGGGCAGGTGCTCGCGGGGAAGTCGGATGCGGCGAGGGCGGCAGAGGGGCCCGGAGGCTTGGGGGACCGGCCGGGGAGCCGTTTTGCGGGACCGAGCACAAGAGCGTGGCCGGGAGGAGGCATCGCGGACTGCTGGGAGGGTCGGGTTGGCTCTGGCCGTGTGGCCCGAGAGGACAGAGCCGGGCGCCGCGAAGCCGCGGGACTTGCGGGGCGTTGGGGCGGCCAGCCGGGGCCACGCCGAGGGAGACAACGAAATGGACGGACGGCATGAGGGTGGCGCCCCCGGGCTGAGGGCCGGCCCAGGTCTGCCCTACCTCTTCAAGCGCAGGCCGCCACCGGCGCTGCCGCGGTCCCGGGGGCTCACCAGGCGAGTGGTCTCCGATCCCCCCGTGGCAGGAGAGGGCTCCATGTCACCTCGGCCCCGACCGTCTAGGCCCCACCGTGGAAAGGAGAGGCGGGGCCGGCCCTGCACCAAGTCCGAGCGGCCCGCCGACCCCCGGGCTCCCCGCAGGGCCGCGGGGCCACCAGAGTAGAGGGAACTGCAGCGACTGTGTCGCGGGGAGTCCGAACTGCAGATCCCGCGGCCTTTGGAGCCCCGCCCCGCGTGGGGCGAGCTCTCCAAGCCCCGCCTCCCGGCTCCCGGGCCTCTCCCCCACGCCGGAGCCCCGCCCCCGGAGCCCCGCCCCCATAACCAAAGCCCCATTTCCCAGTGCCAGAGCCAGGTGGGGGCCACCGGAGCCCTCTGCGCCCCCGCAGGGTTCTAGAGAATGCCGAATCTCCATAGCCCCGCCCCCGCCCAAGTCCCGCCCGTGGGTTCCAAGCCAAGCTCCTCAAGCCTCGGCAACCCCCGACCAACCTTCCCCCAAGGAACATCTCCCCTTGCAAGCCTGCACGGGGGGCGGGGGGTGCCGTCCAGCCCCTCCCACACGGAGGCAGAAACAGGTGTGGGTCCATTACCTAGCTCGAGAGAGCCAGGAAGAGTGTGGGGTGAGCAGTGACACATCCGGGAGAACTCCAGGGACTCCGGCCAGAAACCCCTCTGTGGAGGATGTGGGGTCGGAATTTGCATGCAAAATCTGCTGCCAAGCACTGTACCGCTCATTATCATTTATTTTTATAGAGACTTTGGGTGACAAAAGCTTCCTGTTCTCCTCCATTTCATTACTATCCCTATTTTTCGGATGAGTAAACTGAGTTCCAGAGGAAGAAGCGTCTAGGGTCATGAAGCCGGTGAATAAAAAGCTGGGACTGGAACCACCATCCTCTTTCCGTCGCCAGTTCAGGGCACCGCCCTGGCGACTGAAGAGAGCGCCCGCCGCAGTCTTGCTCCTCGCAGGCTGGGGCAACGGGAGGAGGAAGGAGCGATGCCACATCTCTGGTCACAAGCCCACTGTCCTTGGAGGGAGGCTGCCGCTTGTCAGCAGGTGATTCTTTACCTCCGAACCTCTAGCACCTGGCTGGGCATTACCTCATTTTAACTAAAGCCCAGGGGAAGGAGTGACTTACAGCAAAATGGGTGGCTGAGCCGGGGGTCAAACCTTCAAGTGCCCAATGCTCTCTGGCCCTCACACCTGCCGCCACTGTCGAATGAAATGGGGGTGGGGATTGCATTGCGCCCTCCAAGCTGTGCCACTCCGTGAAGAGGAGGGTCTGGAGGAGGAGGGAGAAAAGTGAGCTCGGGTAGGGAAGCGTGGAGGGTGGGAGCGGTTGGTGAGTCCAGCAGAGAAACCCATCCACGGGCACCCTTCCTGAAGAACATACTGGGCATCCTTCATTTGGGGCCCTGGGGATAGACACCTCGCCCCGACGTTATTATTCCCAAGCATTGCAACTGCCCGTACACTCCCCGCCCCCCAGATCCCGAACAAACACTAGGAGCACGTGCCAGATAGAGTGGTTGGAAGAGATGGGGTTAACCCGGGAGAGCTTCGCGGAGGAGGTGAGGCTTGAACGGATTAGGCAAGCTGGGCGGCGGGCTGGCTGCTCGGGCGGGGGAGAGTGAGGCCCTTGCCAAGGTTTGCGGGCGGCGTGCACGAAGGGAGCGTACTGCGCTGGGGAACGGTGCGGAACGGAAGAACCATAGGGTCTGCGCGAGCCCCCGGCGCCGCGTCTACACCCCCGCGGCTCCCGGGGCCAGTGCCAGCCTTTATTCGGCACCCTCCCCGCTACTCCCGGCAGAAGGCTCAGCCCAAAGACCACGCGAGGCGAGGGGCGAGGGAGTAAGGGTGGGGGTCCTTTCTCCCTCCAACCTCCCCTAGAGGAGTGGGGCCTCAGCTCCTTGCTCGGGTCGCGGGGGCGCAAACTGGAGTAGCGAGAGGGGAAGCCACCGGCCAAGGTCACCTTGTAGGTCCTCGTTAGGGCGGGTCGAACTCATGCCCCGTCCGCCGAGGTCAGGGCCGCGGCAAGTCCCGCTAGGGCGCCGTCGGTTTTCGAAGCTCGGCCCTGGGCCTGGGGCTTCCCCAGCTCTGAGAGCCCTGGAGCCGGGGTGCGGAGGGACCGCGGCGCACTCCGCGGCTGGGACTGTAGCCTCGCCCGAAGCGGCGGGGCAGGCGAGCTCGAGGATGGGGAGGAACCGCGGAGCCCTGTGCGGGGAAGGGGCTTCTAGGCACGCCTTAGCCGATGACGACAACAGGGGACTTGACAACAATGGCTTCCTCCGGGATTTCCCTTCCCGGGCAGCCGGTCCACGGCGCGCAGACAGCAGCCCCGGGTTCCCGGGAGGGGGCGCAGACGCCCGCACAGGTCCGCCCGCCACGGGGCGGGGAGCGAGCCGGCGGCAGGGGGAGGAAGTGTGGGAGCAGATGGATTACAGGGCTGTCCTCTGCCGCGGCTCCCGGGCTGTCGGGCCTTGGAACGCGCTGCCTCCCGAAGAAGCCGAGGGCACCAGCGGGGAGAATACCAACAGTAGCCTGTGCTTGGAAATTTATGCAAGGAAAGCCTGGCAGCCAAACGCTCCGCTTGCACCTGTTTCTCAAAGAGCCATCAAGTGGCCCTACAAAAATCTTTGCAAAGGGTCCTCTTGAATGCCGGGTCTGAGGAAGGCATCCTGCACCTCGTGAGGAGCTAGAAATATTAGGCAGGAGTTAAAAGGGCAGCTTAGAGCTGGCTGCAGGAAACTGAAATCTCGTAAGAACTATTCATTCAACATTTACTGAACACTTATTTCCTGCCATCCACTTTGCTACGGTAACTGGGAATTCCTGGTGAACAACATAGATGCATTTCCTCCCCCTCCTGGCTTTAACTTGATTGCAAGAGATTTCTATTCTGCGGGCTTTGGTTATTGATTTACTCACATCCTCTTAGTGTCTGTCCTGCCCTGCCTGGCATCAATTTTCCCTAAGGAGATTGCTTAGGCCACTTTAAATCCCAAAGGGGTAAAGGAAGCAGGAATCCCTGGAAGTTCTCAGGAGGATAGGTCAGTGCTGGCACAGAGGGTGGTAGAGCAGGTCAGAAGGGGCTTCAGGGAACCCAGGCTGGACCAGTTCATATTGGGAGAGAAAGGGAGAGCCAAGTCCAGCCCTGAGGTCAGGATTTAGGCTGGGCTAGGGATCTCAGACAAGATTTGGAAGCCAAGCACACGGACAACAAGTTAACATTGGAAAGATCCAAGCCAGGCTGAAGGGTATGGGCAAAGGTAACAAGGTGGGGTCCAATTTCCACTCCATTCTCTCTGCTCAGGTGTTCCTCCAGGAAGTCTTTCTGTCTCCCCCGCTATGTGCCCTCTTCAGGTGCTCCCAATGCCCGCTGTGCTTCTGTGATCGT
This sequence comes from Ailurus styani, assembly GCA_002007465.1. Lineage (NCBI taxonomy): Eukaryota > Metazoa > Chordata > Mammalia > Carnivora > Ailuridae > Ailurus > Ailurus styani. The sequence continues at coordinate 6,573,261 of LNAC01000024.1, read as the reverse complement.
GGCACTCAGCACACTGAAAAAAAATGGCTAGTTTCTCTGTCTCACTAGAATACAAGCTCTCTGAAGGCAGGAATTACCTTTCTCATCACAGTGTCCCTAAGGCCTCTAGTGGCTGACACATAGTCCTCCTTAAAGCCACCCCAGAAGAAAAGGGGGCTGGTTGTCTGAGAGGAAGCAAGATGGAGAAAGCAGAATTTTAGCCGGAGATAGAGAGGATGAGGGAGGGCTAGAGCTGAGATATCACCTCCTCCGGGAGGCCTTCCCTGACCCCAGACTAAGTTAGTTCTCATGTTACACATTCTCACTGCACACTTCTTTTTCTTCCTCAGCATTTGTCATACTGTAATTACATCATTATTTGGGAGTTACTTGTTTCTTCACTTGGCTTCCAGGATACCATAATCTGGTTTTCCTCCTACTTCACCGACTGCTTATTCTCAGTCTCCTTTGCTGGTTCCTCCTTATCTTCTCAACCCTTTAATACTGGAATGGTCCCAGATTTGATCATCCTCTTCGCTTACCTCTCTACACTCACCCCCATGGGGATATCATCCAGTCTCAAGGCTTAAAATACTACCTAGAAACTGCAGAAAGCAATGGTTGTTGAAGCTCAATGTGGGTAGAAGGAGGATCACTGTGCTATTCTATCTTTGTGTTTGAAATGTTCTATTAAAAAAAAACTTAAAAAAAATAAACAGCATCTATATGATGATCCCCAGGTCTCTCACTTGAACTCCAAACTCAAACACCCAAATGTCAACTTGACCTCACCTCCTTAACATCTACTAGACATCTCAAGCTTCACTGGTCTAAAACTGAGCTCCTGGTTTTCACCCTGTCCCAAACCTTTTCTTTCCGCTGTCTTCCCATGTTTGAACATGATGACTCTCCTTTCTTTTGCTCAAGCCAGAAACCTTAGAGTCACCCCTGATGCCTCTATTTTTACCCCACTCGGATCTGGCAGCAAATCCTGCTCCCACCTTGGTCCTAACCACCTTCATCTGTCTTCTTGATGACTGCAGTAGCTTCTTTGGTTATCTTCCTCCTTCTGCCTTTGTTGCCTTGCAATCTATTCTCAATCCAGTGACTAGGTAACTAGGCCAGATCCCATCACCTCCCATGTCACTCAGTACCAGCCAGAGGTTTTCCAATGGCCTGCAAATCCCTACAGGCCCCTCTGAGCTCCTTTCATACCACTTCCTCCTCTGTCTGCAGCCACTCTGGCCTTTGTACAGGTCCCATAACACACCAGGCATACTTCCACCCCAGGACCTTTGCATTTACTCACCTGCATGCAATGCACTCTGTCAGATGTCTTCATGACTCACCTAAGGACCTACTCTAGGTCATGACTCAAATATCACCTTCACCACCCCTCTCAGCTTGTCCTTTTAAAAACTGCAATCTCACCTCAAAAATTCCCTATCTGCATCCCCTGCTTTATGTTTCTCCATAGCCATTATTACCGCCTAACATGCTATATACTTATTTTGTTTGCAATCTATCACCTCTCACCAGAATGTAAGCTCTGTGATGGCAGACGCTTTTGTCTGTTTCATAAACTTCTGTATCCCCAGCATCTGGAATAGTGTCTAGCACACGATAAAACCTAATAAACATTTGTTAAAGACATTAATGAATGTCTGTCCTCCACACTAGGCTATAATCTATGAACACAAAGAAGAGTTGGACTGATTATCATTGTATCCAAGGTACTAGGCATATAGCAATGTTTAACAAATACTTGTTGAATAAGTGAATTGATTAACAAAAAGGACAGTTCACAAGGGGAAATGGTGCAAGAGCAAAGGCATGGCGGGGGGAAAGAACAGGAATATTTGGGGCAGGGGGAGACCAGTCATGGAAGGGTTACCTTAGGACAACAGTAGACAAAGCACTTGGAGGGCTAAATTGGAATCAAGTTGTAGAGTTTATTGCCAGATTAAAAAAAAAAAGATTTTATTTATTTACTTGACAGAGAGAGAGAGAGATCATAAGTAGGCAGAGAGGCAAGCAGAGAGAGAGGAGGAAGCGGGCTCCCCATTGAGCAGAGAGCCCAATGCGGGACTCGATCCCAGGACCCTGAGGTCATGACCGGAGCCGAAGGCAGAGGTTTATTTAACCCACTGAGCCACCCAGGCACCCCCAGATTTTTTTTTAAAGATTTCATTTATTCATTTGCCAGAGATCAAACAAGAGGGAACATAAGCAGGGGGAGCAGCAAACAGAGAGAAAAGCAGGCTCCATCCCAGGACCCCGGGATCAAGACCTGAGCCGAAGGCAGCCACTTAACTGAGCCACTCACTGCGTCCCTATTGCCAGATTTAAAAGGTTGTTTTACACCCTCCAGGCCTTGAGCAAAGGGGTGGTAATGCCAGAAGCATTGTTTTACAAACGCTGATCTGGTAGCTACATCCAGCATGAGACTGGCGGTAGGGAGAACAGTCAGGAGGCTAGAACAACAGTGTGATATGGAAATCCTTTAACTGGGATCCTTCGAGGCTGTGGGAGCTGAAAGGAAGGGACACATGATAGAGTAATATTTAATTAAAAAATAGTAAGACATTTGGGGCTAAACTGGGGGAAAATAATGAATCCACAGACCAGTGTTGTTTGGGTTTTGAGCATCATTACCTTGGAAATAGCCATAACATTAACATCAGTAGAGAAACCAAGAGGAACAACCAGTATGGGGAATGTGGTTTGGAGGCGGTGGGAGACTAGCCTGTGGATAACCCTAAACTGACTCTAAAGCCTCCTTGTGTCATCTGAAGCCATGGGTATAGACTGGGTCTCTGAAGTGGAGAGGAGAGAGCCCAAGCAGAAGTGTAAAGACCAAGCCAGGGTGCTGGGTGGTTCAGTGGGTTAAGCCTCTGCCTTTGGCTCAGGTCATGATCTCTGGGTCCTGAGATCGAGCTCCGCAACCGGCCCTCCGCTGAGCAGAGGGCGTGCTTCTTCCTATCTGTCTGCCTGCCTCTCTGCCTACTTGTGATCTCTCTCTCTCTCTCTCTCTGTCAAATAAATAAATAAATAAATAAAAATCTTTAAAAAAAAAAAAAAAGGAGGGGAAGACTGTATTTNCTCTCTCTCTCTCTCTGTCAAATAAATAAATAAATAAATAAAAATCTTAAAAAAAAAAAAAAAAGAGGGGAAGACTGTATTTAAAAAAAAAAAAAAAGAAAAAAAAGAAAAAAGACCAAGCCACACCGAGTATGCACAGTCAGGAGGTGAAAGAAGGAAGAGGAGCCTGAAGGGGCGGGACAGGAAACTTACTGTAGATGTAGGAGAACAGAATAATGCAGAGCCACAGAAATGAAAAGACGTGAAATTGAACAGAAAAAGAGAAAAGTGATTTAGGGCTCAAAGTCTTCACCAAAACACAGCTTGGTCTTTTTCACTTCATTCAGTCACAGTGCCTGAAATTTTGCCAGTTATTCCTTTTGTGTTAGTAAGAATGGGGAGAGTGAGGAATTTATTAATAGTTATTCTTACTACAAACTGAATTATAGTGGTTTTCTGTTTTTGGTTTTTAAAGATTGTAGTTTTAACTAATCTCTACACCCAACATGGGGCTTGAACCTCCAACCCCAAGATCAAGAGTCACGTGCCCCACTGACTGAGCCAGCCAGGTGCCCCTGAATTATTGTGTTTTAGTCAGGTTTCTTTCCACCTAACCTTTCCAACCCTTAGGGATGAGCTCATTTGATGGAGGTACAAGTTTTTATTAGAAATATTGAAAGGATGGGCATCTGGGTGGCTCAGTCGGTTAAGTGTCCAACTCTTGATTTTGGTTCCGGTCATGATCTCAGGGTTAAGGGATCAGAGCCCTGCTTAGGACCAGCATTGAGCATGGGGCCTGCTTGAAATTCTCTTTCTCTCTCTCCCTCTGCTCCTGCCTCCCCTCGCTGCCCCCCTCACTTGTGTGCGCACATGCACACATGCTCTCTCCCTAAAAAAACAAACAAAAACAAAAACAAAAGTATTGGAAGGAGAAGTGAGTTGATTTTGGAGTTCTAACTGCTTACAGAGGACTGGCAGGGATATTTTGGAGAGTAAGAGGGCACCTTGAGGGTGCTGGGTAGGGGAACAAGGGAATGGGGTTCTAAGAGGCTGAGAGAAGGATGTAGAAAGGGGATGGAACAATCCCAGTGACTATTTACAAATCTTCCTAGAGGATGGATCCTGCTTTTCCCTTCTTCCCAGAGACAAAATGAAAAGCAACTTCTCTCTTTACAAAATTGAGAGGTGACCAGATGGAAAGGATGATGATCATGATAATGACCGTGACAATAACATAGCACTTACCATGTGCCAAGCACTGTACAGATTAAGTATTTAGTTCTCCTAACAACCCTAAGAAGTACACACTATTTCCATTTTACAGGTGAGAGAACTGTGTCCTGTCAGCCTGCCCTTAGCTCTCCAGTCTGGGGTTGCAGGTCAGAGAGGACAGGGGTATGCGGACATACCTCTCTCTGGCTGGAAGCCATCCACCGCCCCCCGAGATGTGTGCCCAGGGGGGGACAGGCAAACAAACCAGGCCAGTGATGTCTTGTCACAGTTGTGAGCGTCCTTCAGCTGGACAGAGGGAAAGAGGGACATTACCTGACACATGAAAGGAGGTAGATATCAACTACAGCTTTGGTCTGTCGCTAGACTTCAACTTTATTATTTTTTTAAAGTTTTATTTATTTATTTATTTATTTATTTATTTATTTATTTATTTAAATGTAGGGGAGGGGCAGAAGGAGAGAATCTTTGACACGGGGCTCTATCCCACCACCCTGAGATCATGACCTGAACTGAAACCAAGAGTCAGACACCCAACTGACTGAGCCAGCCAAGCACCCCTAGATCTCAACTTTACAGTGAGAAGGGAGCTGGTGTGTACAAGGAGCAGACATGGCATAGACTCTTAACTTAGAAGACTTAGGTCTGGATCTCATTAGTTGACTGAGAAGGTCATTCCTTCTCTCTGGGCCACACTTTCCTCAATTACACAACGAAGGCATTAGATGAGAGTTAAGCCTCTGAGTTCCTTTCCAACTCGAAAACTATGCAATTCTAGAACCTAGTGGTTGGGTATGACAAATTATGATCTCTCTCTCCCACTGCATATGCTCGAGAGCATGATATTTTGGGTATAAATATGCCAATGTCTGCTGTCTGTATATGTGTATTCTGGCTATATGACTAAAACTTTAGCTGTTTGTGGGTAAATAAGGGATGCTTCTTGGTTTTCTCCAGGAGAGACCAAACTGTGAGACAGTAAACTATAAGATCAGTGACTTGAGGGCAAATGATTCTAGAAAAGTTTTTGGCCTGAAATCATTCTTTAGCGTAGTTATTTTTTCTGTTTTTTTCTTACAACCAAATCTAATTTAGTTTTGACATCAACCCTGTGGAATGGCACAGGTTTTTACAGACGAGGAAAAGGAGCTTCAGAGATTAAGTGACTTGTTCAAGATCACACGGCTCATTAGAACCAGAGCCAAAACCAAGGTCTAGGGCTTCTGATTCTGGGCTTGTGTGTTTTTCCTAGTACTGCGCTGAGTGTCAGAAGAGACTGTGTGCGTAGAAACAGAGCCAGATGGGGTCTGTTTCTAGGTGAAGGCAAAGTGGAGAGCCTCTAACCAAAGGATGCCAGGCTGACTTACCTGCCCTCTCTTTCCATGTCTACAGCCTACTGGCTGCAGTGTCCTCTCACTCAGACTAAAGGCTCAGAAGACTTAAAGATAAAAGCTATCTCAAGAGCCACAAACTATGATTAGAATTAATTAGAATGTCAGAGGGCAATGATAAGAAGTAATAACATTCTGGAACCTCTGGCAAGATGTGAAAGATGTTTACTAACTCTTCTCAGAGAAGAACCTAATTTGCCCTCTTTCTCTGGGCTCACTTCTATGAAGCAGGAATGTGATCACACCCCTCTCATGGTGTTGTGAGAATCAAAGCAGATTATTAGGTTACAGTGCCTCTGAAAAGACACACAATGTTTGCTTATTCATTCAATCAGCCGCCATTCATTGAGCACCTACAATATCTCAGGAACTGTGTTAGGAACGGAAGGAAGGTGAAGACAAACAAGAACCAAGGAGCTCCAAATCACCATTACTATCTCCCCTACTGCCTCTTCATAACCCCTTATGTCTCTTCGTGTTTGGGGCCATAGGAGAGAAAATGGTCTCTAGTGTTCCAACTCCCCAGCTAAGTGCTGCTCTAGGGAATTCTTGCTAGGGCCCAAACTCTAGGCCTTCATTGGACCAACAGAGGGCTCCCTCTGCTGTAGCTCCTTCAACAAATCATAAATTCACTTGCTGTGAACCAGGCATGGTTCTAGGTGCTGGGTGAAAGACGATGAACAAACTCACAAGGTCCCTCGGAGAGTTCACTTGTACTGAGGAAGGCAGACCTTAAGAAAATCAACACACAAATAAACATATATGCACAAACTGTGGTGAGGGTGTTATGAGGTGAGGAGAGAGAAGTAGAACTCATTTTAAAGACCTATGGGAGGAGACATGAAGCTGAGATCCTAGAAAGATGAGAAGTCAGCTAGCAGACAGCCTGAGGAGGAGTCATCCAGGCAGAGGGAGCAGCATGGCCTAAGGCCCTTGACACGGGAGGGAACACGGTGTCTTCAAAGAACTCACAGAAAACCAGTGCAGCAGAACAGTGGTGCTTGACAGAGCTAGAGCGAGAGGCAGGGGCCAGACCAGGCTGGGGCTGTAGACTGAGGTAAGGAATTCATTGTAAGTGCTCTGCATTTCTAGTGCCGTCTGCTGTCTTCCCAGTGCTAGTAAAGAAATAACCTGGGTTGTTCTGCTAGTTCTGCCATCCCATGTTGGTGATGAAAAGTTGGGAGTTAGCTAGGGAAATTTATCATAGTACAAACCACCACAGGAAAAGAATGTCAGCTTCAGCTCCTTTGCTTTAGGGGACTAACCTATAAACTCCTCCGACCCAGAGCCTATGAACTGGGAGGTTGATGCCAAAGCTTTTCATCCCCATGGCTACAGCGATCACAGATCTACAGAAATAAGTTAATTAATTCCCTGGTCATTGTACCTATTGCACATGGACTCCTTAGTTTACTCAGATGGCTCCATCTCGGGATGGAAGATTGATTTACCACTTAACACCTAGAACGCGATGTAAATGTGCACAAATAACTAATAAAGTGAAGAGAGTAATAAAAGCCACATGAATTGTAACAGAGAAAAACAACTGAAACATTAAAGCTCTTTCAATTACACGCTATCAGAGCTATTGAGTGCTCCTCTGTCAAGAAAACCAACATTACAAAGTGGTAAATTGTGAGTGGTGCAAATACTGCCTCCTGTAGGAGATCACAGGAAGCGCGGTCAGCTGGAGATAGGCGCTTTCAAGCCCGGCAGGCAGGCATGTAAACTAGCACTTTCGCTATCTTTCTGGGAAGAAAGTTAGCAACATGGAGCAAGAGTCTAAAAAATTCGCTTTGACCCAACAATTCCCTCCAGGAATCCACCTCGAGGGGGTAGGGAAGAGATTTGAAGAGTTACAGATAGGAATTTTCGTTTTAAGGTTATTACATTATCAAATGGCTAGAAACAACTTAAGCATCCAATCTGGATTATATAAATACATTACGGTACGTCCTTATGATATAATAGTATTTAAATGAAGTTTTTGAAGAACAGTAGTGACTTTTGGAAAATTCAAGATACCGTTTATCATTTAAGGGAACGTGCAAATTCATAATTACAATATAATAGGATAAATGATAGAGCAAGATGCGAACAAATGGGGGGAAGAAGGAAGGAGTTCCAGAACATTCGAGGTGGGTCTTCAAGGCTGTGTAGGAGTTTCCAAGTGGAAGGGGGAAAAAGGACAAAGTGGAGACCCCTAAACTCTGCAAAAGAAGATAGGGAAGGTAATACACTTCTGGCGAAAACCTTGCAGGAACCATACCTCTCATACAACCCCGGGGGGCAAGTCCAATATGCTTCCTTAGGTGAGTGGACGAGCCCTGTGGGTGACCAAGGCTGGCGATCCTCTCCCACAAGAGAAGGGACGACCCCGACCCCGACCCCGACCCCGACCCGACCCTGTCCCAGGCCACGCCCACCGGAAGAGCCGGCAACGAAACGCGGGCCGCTGCCGCAGGGCTGGTCCTCCGCTCAGGAGCGAAATAAATCCCAGGGCCCATGTAGCTTCACCTCCCAGATTTTTCAGCAGCGCCAAAAAGCGACCAGGAGTGTTGGCGCAGCACGCAAGCGCAGTTGGCCACTCGACCCCGGCGGTGGGAAATTTCACGCCCAGATGGAGGTCGTGTGAGGCGCTCCCAGGTGAGGAGAGTGTCTCTGAGGTAGAAGCAGAGCGCCAGGCCGGGCAGGGAGTCCACACGGAGCCAGAGGCCAGAGGGCGTCTGGGAACCAGAGCGTCCCCTTCTGAGCATGTAGCCTTGGCTCTCCTGGGCCACAGCCTCCCAAGGTCTCTCCCACTGTCTGGGGTCCTGCTCCCTGGTCCCCGCCCGGTGGGCCCCCACAGCTACCCCTTTCACTTCCGTCTTCATCCCTTCGTGGTCTCCCCGCTGCCCCGTCTCCGAGGTTTGAGGGGGAGGCGAGGGAGAAGAAGAACGTCTCTGGCCTACATGCAGCACTGCCCTCCGGCCTGGCTTTGGGACACCAGACTTCTTTTAGCTCAGGTTTGGTCTGAACTGTTTCTCCCTCGGGAACTGTGCATCTCCTGGAATCCTGACCCAGCCTGATCAAGGACTGGGCTGCCCCGGTCTTTCCAACCCAGCAGTGAGCTTGGACAGGCCCAGGGCTGTTTGCCTAAGGTACTAGTAGTTCCAGACAAAATCACTCTCTTTCCATCGTTAGATGTCCCCTTGCTTACACCTCTCCACGATGTGGGGCGTCTGGAGGGCTGTGTAGCTGAAGGACGCTGGGAAACGTGTCGACATGTTTCCTCTTTAAAATCTGGATGACATTTCTGGTCACCTGCATCCTCGCTAGTCGCAGAGCTGACTCATTGTTGTCTTATCCTGTCCCTTGGTACTAGTTTTACCTGCCTAGCCCCTGAAGGCGACGAGTTTCCTCACTGGAAGTTCACTTCTCTATGGCCTGTGGAAGTTCTCACAAATGTTTCTTCTCTGACCCAGATCATGGCTCATTTGGATGAAGCAGCCCACCAGCTGTCCAGAAGTGGTACAACCCTCTATGCCGTGCTGGAGCTTAAGAAAGGTGCCTCACCTGAAGACATCAAAAAGGCTTACAGGTTTAGACCCAGCCTCTTATTAAACCGTGGAATTTGCCCCTCTTAAGCCCTTCTCTTTCTGTCTTGCTTTATGACCCATTTTTAAATCCTCAAGCCTTCACTTTGGGTTGGATGGAGTCATCATCCTTTTCATTGCGGCATGGCAAGGAATTTAGACTTGGGCTGCTTGCCTCCATTCTTTGCACTCATGCATTCCTTCTTCACATCTAGAGACCTATCCCTGTCATTCATCCTACCCTCCTTCCCCAGCCATTTCCCAACCATCCTCTCCTCACCCTCCTTTTGGGTATTGCCTGGGCAGGAAACTGGCCTTAAAGTACCATCCAGACAAGAATCCAGGGGACGCTCAAGCAGCAGAAATATTCAAAGAGATCAACACAGCCCACTCCATACTGAGTGACCCTAAGAAGCGGAAAATCTATGACCGGCATGGCTCATTGGGGATATATATATATGATCACTTTGGTGAAGAAGGCGTCACATACTATTTTACGATAACTAGTTGCTGGTTCAAGGTATATAATTCTTCCTAGTCCCTTAAGAATAAGGAAGGGTGGGGGGCACCTGGGTGGCTCAGTTGGTTATATGTCTGCTCAGGTCAAGATCCCAGAGTCCTGGGATCAAGGCTTGCATTGGGCTCCCTGCTCGGTGGGTAGTCTACTTCGCCCTCTCTCTCCGTGCTCTCTCCCAAATAAATAAATAAGTAAAATCTTTAAGAAAAAGAAGAAGGAGGGATGACCCACCTCTTCTTGGATAGCTGACCCTTGTCTCCCAGGACACATGCTTCTGTTGTCTCATTTTCTGGGTGCCAGGGGGGTTGAGGGAGGGGAGCTGGAATGGAACTATAGAAGAAATGCTGGGCTGAGGCCATTCTTTCCTACCTTTCAGACACTGGTCCTCCTGTGTGCTCTGCTCACCTGTTGCTGTTGCTGCTGCTGCTTTTGCTGTGGAGCGCTTAAGCCACCATCTGAGGAGGTTGCCAGAAGATACCAGCAGAATGTCCAGAATCAGCCTCCGAGGGCAGGTGAGAGCCATAGACAGGGCCTGAGGTAAGAGCTGGATTAGGAAGGAATGAAATAGTGGGGGGTGAAACTCTGAACCCTTCGTATGGGCGTCTCAAGTCGGTATTGAGGCAAAGTGAAGAAAGAGAAGAGGTTACGCTTGGTTTCTGAGGGACTCAGGCCACCAACTGACAGTTTGAATGTAATATTGGCCTCTTGTGACAGTTAAGCTAAGGAGTGGGGTGAGGGTTAAGGTAAAGAATGGGTGGGAGAGTACCTTGAAAAGGGGGTAGTTGAAGACAACCTAGAGGATGAAGTTTACTGCCTTTACTGGAAAGGAAGCTAAGTGTCTGGTGAGATCATCCCCACCTTAAGCCCTTGAAGTGTGGCTTGACTGAAGTTCACTATAGTGCCATCTAGTGATACTGACACGTAACTGCAAGGTAACGGTTTTCTCACGACTGGACTAAAAATTGTTACTAAATATTTGTATGTGTGTTTTTCAAATTCCATCATAGGAAACAAAAGAAATTTTAGAAGAGGGAAAGACGATAGTGAAGATGATTTCTAAAAGACGAAGAGGAGTGAGTATATATGGAAGCTAAAATGTGGCAATAATCAAAGGGTAAGAAAAGAATGTACGTTAACTTCCAATGAGTGAGTCATTAGTAGAAAGTTTGTATCGTGCACTTTGGATTTCAAGTGTTTATATCCTTACCTGCAGGGGCCTTTCTTTAAATTCTGGGTCATCATTCGTTCTGCTTAATAAGGTGCCAACCTCTTTTGCCCCCAGGTGCTGACCCAGCGAGGGTGCCTTCTGCCCAACACACCGGACATGTTGAAGAGTGGAGCAAGAAGCCCTGTCCTGACATTGACCCTGATTTTCCCCTCTTTGTATAAGAATCCCAACTTCAGAAGCATTGATGACATCTCTCCCAGTGAGGATGCCACCTCTGTCCTTGATGGTATCACTGACCCTGGGAATACAGGGTCACCCAGCTCCTCTTCTTTTTAGCTCCAGTCCCAATTTTAATCTGTTTAAGCAGCAGTCCTCCTATACCTCCTCTTCTGAGGTCTCAGGCGGTGGTGACAGACTTTTCCTGAGCATTCTTTTTCTTGTGCCTTGGGATTTGGGCCTATTTCAACTGGTCGGGGCCCTGAGCCACTTGCATTATCTCCACCAAGATCCTGATAACTGAGCAGAATAGATCCTGTCCCAGAGCTGCTATACCAGCTCACCCTCCTTTGTTGCAACGCTGCACCAAGAACTTAGCATCAGCCTCATTCCTACACCTGCACGCTTTTCTGGGGCTGGTCTTGCCTGCTCTTGTCCATGCACTTGACATTGTCAGCCCCATTCTATGTCACCTTGAGTAAACTCAGGCAAAGTGTGAATGCATTGGAGGGGTAGGGGTGATTCTCCCACTTCTGGCTTCTCCGGACTGCACCCCAGCCCAGCCCCCCTTGACGTGGGTCCTGTGGGCTGACTGAAGTTCGTCTCTCAGTGCCTGCTTGCCTCCATCCTTTTCACCACATCCTATGCAGGCTGATCCCCATATATTTTGTTCTTAAAACAGGGGCGTGAAACATATGATAGGGAAAAGATAATACTTCTACAGACCCTTTCCCTATTCGTGCCTCTTCACACTGTCCGTTTTACCTCTCCACACCATTTATTTCCCATCCACCCAAGGTCAGAGCCGAGTAACTCCTCAAACTTCTCTCTCCTGACTGGGAGAAGGGCTAAGGAATGTCAATAAATAAAAGAGCCTTTGTCCAACCCAATTGCATCTGTTGGGTGCCAAATAGATGAATCCTGCCTGGAATAGAGGGAAAGGCCCTTGAGAGGAAAAGACACAGGGCCGGTGCTCACATCTGAGACCAGCCTGTTGGAGAGGAGGAGTCCAGGACAACTGTGGAGTTGAGGCAGAGGCTTCCCAGAGCCTTGTGATTATGACTTTGTCAGAGCTCTAAAATTTCCCCGGAGACCAATTCCCCTGATGCCCAAAATAGGTTCCTGGCACTCAGGTCCTTTCTGCTCAGCTCAACTTCTCTCGATTTCCTAACAAATTTAAAGTTTTTGGAGTGGCTCCAGTGATGTGTTCATGGACCAAATTCCCACACTTTCTCAGAGGCATGCTCATGAGGTCGTTCCAGGCCTTGGTGCAACTGCCAGCTCTAGCGTCCTTAGCTTCTTTTCCTAGGATGATAAAAGAAAGTTCTGGGCAAGAACAAAAATGGACCAGAAGTGTTGGAGCAGAGCCTTTCCCACTAATCTCTGGCGTCCCTGTTCTGAATCCCAGGGTTCAGCAAAAGACGGTGAGGGTCACTGGCTAAGCCTTGGGGGCACTGACTAGGCACTGGGTCTGGTGAGATATTTCCCGCCACGCTGAGCCATGGCTGGTGCCTGCCATCCAGGGCAGGGTAGATTTGCATCACTGCCCTGGAAGAAGAGCCCATGCTTACAGGGGTCAGGGGCTCACAGGAGCCTTCTAAGCCTGAGAACTTGACACCATTGGAGACCCACCTTTCACCATGAGCAGTGAAGTTCACCCCTGCCCTTGTTTAAGGCAGTCACCCATTCCTGAGTGAGTCAGGGTCACTCACTCCAGCGACAGCTGTGGCTCGCCTTACATGAGCTAAATCGGGAGTCGGAATGTCATGCAGATGCCCCTTGTTCCCCACCCCCACGTTAAAATTAATCTCCTCTCTGGGAAGCAAGGGACAAACAGTGCTGCCCGTAGAGTGAACAAGAGTCATTTGGAGAACAAAAGGAGGCATTTTCAGGAACAAGAGTCATTCAGGGAGGGAGGGACAGAGAAGGCTAGCTATATGCGCCTGGCTGGGGTAGAGAGCAAAGACTAAAGAAAGAAGTTTCTGAAAACAGCCATCTGAGGACGAGGGGAATTGTTGGAAGAAGGGACAGGAGAGTGAGCAGAGCTATTTCAAGAGTGAGGGGTAGAAGGGAACATAAGAACCCACGGACTGTCTAAAGTAAACGGGGAAGGGTCCAGAAGCAGTCAGAGAAGGCCAGGAGCGGGGCCAAGGCCAGGGCAGGCACGATCACTGAGGGGATGAACTTCACAGTGGGTTTCAAGCCGCTGCTAGGGGATGCACACAGCATGGACAACCTGGAGAAGCAGCTCATCTGCCCCATCTGCCTGGAGATGTTCTCCAAACCGGTGGTGATCCTGCCCTGCCAGCACAACCTGTGCCGCAAGTGTGCCAACGACGTCTTCCAGGTGGGCCGGGCCGGGGGGCGGGGGCCCCGCGCGGGGGGTGGTGGCTGTCCGGGCAGAAGAGCAGACAAGTCGGGGTCCCAGGAGATCCCAAAGTAAGCATGAGTCAGCGGCTGCCCTGCAGGCTGGCAAGGACAGGCAATGTGCGCGGGGACCGAAGCTGGAAGGCCAGTGTCTGCAGGGGAGAGAAGACCCCCATAGAAACTAGAACCCGGGAGGGAGGTCATCCTGCACCAGGCTGTGTGGCGATCTGTGCTGGACTTGGCATTCCAGTGTGGAGTTTCAGATTTTGAGGATGATACGGGAGACTCGGAGAAAGTATCAACAAGATAAACATGACAAAATGAGCCCTGGGAGAAAAGTCCGTGATGGAACGATTTGTGTTTGTGGCAAAGCTCAGTGCGTCCATCTTTGGGGGGCAGAGTTAGACGGTGGGCGGGAGATCGGGAGTTCTCCCCAACTAAAGTTCACACCTGTGCCCCACTCCACGTTGGTCAGTAGAGGGGCCTGCTGGTTAAGAACGATTGTGGTCACTTAAGGTGAGAGAATGCAGAGACATGCAACCAGCTTTTGGCTTATGTGAGGCCATGGGGCAAAGCACAGCTAATCAAATTCACAGGTGTTGTTTTAGCTACCGGTTTCAGAAGGAAATGCTGCATATACCAGAATGGTCTGTCGGTGGGTTTTTTTTCTTGTCCTGTGCCACTGGAACAAAGATCAGAGAGAGTAAGGGGAGAAGTGCACGCTCACGTGTGCGCGCTTGCGTACATACACACACACCTTGCAAATGAAGTAAAATCTCTGAATAGACCAAAGCTGGCTAGCTTTGTAGGCATGGCAGTGATAAGGAACATCATGAACACATAGTCTTCAACTGTATCAGAATTCAGGAGGAAACGTGTTGAACACAAATGATTTTTAACTTAAAGAAAATGCTCTTGCTCTCTCTCTCTTTTTTTTTAATTGGTTCTTCGGGGCAGCATGTTTGGGAAAAAATTAATGCACTGGCTAAGTCAGGCTGCCCCATAGCTATGCTCTGTGACCTACCCTTTGCTATCTGCCATCTTCCTGTTGAGGCCCATGCCCATTTCCTATTCTCTTTTTTTTTTTCATTTTCTTAAAGATTTTATTTATTTATTTGAGAGAGAGTGCAAGTGAGAGAACACAAACAGGGGGAGCAGGAGAGGGAGAAGCAGACTCCCCGCTAAGCAGGGGGCCCCACCTGGGGCTCAATCCCAAGACCCTAGGATCATGACTTGAGTTGAAGGCAGGCACTTAACCAACGGAGCCACCCAGGTGTCCCTCTATCTCCTCTTCTTCTAATTGTCTGAACTTGCCATGACATTGTTTGGCTCCAGAATATCTCAGAGCCTGTGACTTTCCCTGTCTGGGAAGGGCTGACTGCTCTGTCTGCTCATCCTGGACATCGAGTCATGTACTGGAGGCCTCTCCTTGCCCAACATCTGAGTTTCCCCTTGGGCTAAGTACCTTTCTCAACATCCTTCAGACGCCCATCCTTGAGACGCCCAGGAGGGAATGGCAGCAAGATTTTGCTATCCCTTCTCTGAACTTACAGTAAAGCATCCTTCCATTAGATCTTCAAATACATGAAAGCAAAGAGAAGTTTTGAAAGTGGAGGTAATCTGTCCTATGAAAAAAAAAGTGGCCAGAATACTAAAGTACAAGGCACTTAGTATCATCAGGTAGAGGGTCCCAGGGACAGGTTCTCTCTATATGTAGGCTAGAGGATGTTTAAGTGGCCTCCCTTGATCAAGTCAGTTTTCTGTATCCAGGCACAGCATTTTGGTTCCTTGAAGCTCTGAAATACTGATTGGACTCAGAGAGAACCAGGACTGAGCCGAACCCCATGCATAATATTTAGAAAACAACATGATTCCCAGAGCTTTGGGATGGTTCTGTGGATCTGGACTGATGTGTCTCTTATTTTTTTACTTTTTAAAAAGATTTTACTTATTTATTTGACACAAGAAGAGAGAGAGAGCATGAACAAATAGGCAGAGCAGCAGGCAGAGGGAGAGGGAAGACCAAGCTCCCGCTGAGCAAGGAGCCTAATACGAGACTCAATCCCAGGACCCTGGGGTCGTGACCTGAGCCAAAGGCAGATGCTCAACCAACTGAGCCACCCAGGCGCACAATGATATGTCTCTTTTAAAGTGCAGAGCACCCCTGCCCCCACTTCCCCACTGAGGAGAAGAGTGAACAGCTCATTTCCTTGCTCTGCTTTATTTGGGGCAGCCTGGTGGGAGGCTGACCCAGTTCTTTGGCTGCACTCATGTATATACATCTCAGTAGATCTCCCTCTGAAAGATGAGCATATTTAGTTTTTTCGCACGTTGCCTCCACATTTTGACAACTGTAGGCATAATCAGATTGTCTGTTTTCTAAGTATGGGAACAAGAATAGGACTTTTGGTAACTCTTATCTTAAAACCACTTAGGAAGAATACCCTGAGAACATTGCCTAGAAAGTTAATAGAACTTATAAAACTTATACCAGGGCCACACACACATACAAACACACATACTTTAAAAAAAAAATAGTATAGGAGTTTGTATCATGAAAAGTGACCACCTCAGGCCCTCATTTCGCTTCTCCAAATGGAGGTAGCCATTTCCAACTTTCTTGGGCATCCTTCCAGACATTTTCCATGGATAGGTACGTGTGTGTGTGTGTGTGTGTGTGTGTGTGTGTGTGTGTGTGTGTTTAAACTATACTTATTGTCCTACGTCTCTGCCTTTGTTCACTTACTCTCTCTTGGCAGTTGTTCCATCTCCACACACTGGGATCTGTGTCTTCATTTTATTTTTTATTAAAGATTTTATTTATTTATTTGATAGATAGAGAGCACCAGTAGGCAGAGGCAGAGAGAGAGGGAGAAGCAGGCTCTCCACCAAGCAGGGAGCCGGATGCGGGACTCAATCTCAGGACTCTAGGATTGTGACCTGAGCCAAAGGCAGATGCTTCACCGACGGAGCCATCCAGGCGGCCTGTGTCTTCATTTTAAAATGGCTGCATAGGAGCGCCTGGCTGGCTCCGTCAGTTAAGCGTCCGACTCTTGATTTCAGTTCTGGTCATGATCTCAGTGTCGTGAGATCAAAACTCAGTGTGGGGTTGAGCCTGGAGCCTGCTTGAGATTCTCTCTTTCTCCCTCTCCCTCTGCCTCTCTGCTCCCCTCCCCCATTTTTGCTCTAAATAAATAAATAAAATGGCTGCATAATGTTCTATTGTTATGACTGGAGCGCAGTCTATTTAAATCATTCCTCTGAAACGTTTAGATGGTGTCCAGTGTTTTGCTGTCCTAAAAACTGCTGTGATGGACAACAAGCAAGAATCTTAGGGAATTGTGGGGCACCTGGCTGGCTCAGTCAGTAGAGCATGTGACTCTTGATCTCAGGGTTGTGAGTTCAAGCTCCATGTTGGGTGTAGAGATTACTTAAAAATAAAAAAAAAAANTGACTCTTGATCTCAGGGTTGTGAGTTCAAGCTCCATGTTGGGTGTAGAGATTACTTAAAAAAAAAAAATTTTTTAAATAAAAGAATTTTAGAGAACTGTGATTTTATAACATCTGGTTAATTACCCAGGAAGCATATTTGAAAATGTTTAATTGAACATTTAATTGAAAATGTTGAACAGTGTTAAGGGTTTGGGAGAAAATCATCCAGAATCCTACCTCCCCCAAAGCAGTGATTTTCGTGTTTGTATATTAGTTTCAAGCCCCAGTGACCACACAGCTGTTTACATAGTTACCATCACAATTTAACTAGGTTTCTTTAGAACTGTAATACCTCTCTCACTCCGAATTTAAAGAGAAAAGACACCAAAATACCACATTAACCCCCTCTAATTTCTCCCTATTTCCCCACACTTGCACCCACTCAGCCAACCAAGCACTTTGACTAGAGGAAAGCTGTTGGTGTGGGAATTTGACACAAACATCTTCCCATGTGTTTCTGTATTTGTAAACTCTATTCAGTCCTAAACTCCCTTAACCAAGCCTTCAGTTTATTTTTATACCTGCCCCCACTTCACTGTGGGCACTTGTTTATGGGCTGCAACCTGTTGTGATTTAACAGACAACCAGAAGGCTTTGGAAGAAGATTGTTGGGGAACAGCTTTTCTGGAAGGTGTCCATCTAGGGAGAGATTTGCAGATACGAGAATATGAAGAAAGGAGCCACCTTCTCTAATAAAGGGTGGCCTGGGAAAGAGATGACCTCTGTTTCACTCCCCCTGAAATCCAGTTCCTTATCGGTTCATCGTGAGGACCTGTGGCCATCAGGAGAGGCCTGCCTCCTTCACCACTTCCGCTGCTCCTGAGGGCACCCAGACCTCCCCAGCCCAACCACGGAGGGGGGGCTCCTTTATGAGAAGTTGGTTCACTGCCAGTTTGTGGATGTCATTTACCTTGTAGCAGGGTTAGGGATCTTGCTTACTTGATGGAAGAAACTTGGTTAGTGGAGAACAAAAAACCTAGACCAAGACTAGCTCCTGGGTTCTAGTCCCACCAGCTTCTTCCTTTCTTGGCATGTGATATCAGTAAGCTAGTTTACCTCTTCAAGCCTGTTTACACATACATAGATTAAAAAGATGCTTTAAGCTCATCTATAACGTCCTTGTAATTCTAACAATCTGATTTCACAAATTCAAGAAAATTTACTATGGATTTCCTTTTTTTTTTTTTTTTGAGTTTTGTTTTGTTTTCAGTAATGTCTACACCCAACGTGGGGCTCAAACTCACAACCCTGGGATCAAGAGTCACATGCTCTTCCGACTGAGCCAGCCAAGAGCCCCTGGATTTCCATTTTTTAAGCATTTTCTGTTCGGTTACCGGTGTCCTGACTTGACTCACTCCTCTGCTTTTCAGTCTCCCTTCCGGCCAGTCTCCTGTCACAGACCCCTTGTGCCAGGCTCTCTGCTAGGTTCTGTCAGGCAGAGCCAGCCCTCCACTCAGAATCCCTCTCCCACCCACAGCTCAGCTTTTGCCAACATCTGAATTCTTCCAGGGCTCTTCAACATTTCTCCAAATATCTGGTCTTCTGTTACCATTTCCCAATGGTTTCTCCAGTATATTCTGAAGGTCTGGATGGCCCACGATTCATCATTGGCCAGGTTATCATTTTGGAGGAGATAGCCTCCAGAACCCCCCTTGAACTCTTAGAGCATCTTCCTAGGTGGAACATTTCTACTAGATGCTATGGAATATTACCAAAAAAAAAAAAAAAAAAAGGAAGCACCATACAGTCTAAAAGACAGCTCACGGCATGTATGCCACATAGAAGCCTTGAACATAACCCAGAATTAAATTCCATTTACTTACTCCATTCCATTTTATCCTCCACAGTGAAGAAGGAACAGTTATTTCATGTCCTGTGGTTCTGTGTGGTCATATACTTTTAGGGCTGTTAACAACCCTTTGTGCATTGCTTTCTCGTTCACAGAGGACCTTCACATGCATCAGTCCATTTGAGTTAGGGTGGAGGTGATTTCCATTTTACAGGGGGAACAGGACACAGGTTATAGACATACACAGAAAGAGACAGCAGGGACATAAATCTAGGTCTTCCGTTTCCTAGGGTGATAGAACTTCCTTTGCACATTACCTCAATGACACATGAAATTTTGCTCTATGGGGCTGGCTTTCTTGTGAAAATGTAAGATCTCAGGAAAGAACAAAGACATTTCTGTGTACAATAGAGCCCATCAGTTATTTTTTAGTTGTTTTTTTCTTTTAAGTACAGGTCTTTCGCCATGTACCTCTACATAATTGTTTACAAAAACTTGTATCTTAAAGAAGATATTAATTCAAAGATGCATTATATACAGTGTAGTTTCATTGAGCTAAGAGCAGGTCTATTCCCTGTGCTTCCACACAATCTTCTACAAAAACTTGCTTTTTTTTTGGTGTTTTTTAATTTAGGTTTTTATTTTAATTCCAGTTAGTTAACATACAGTGTTATTTCTTGGTCTTGAAATAGAAAGATAAACAGAAGCAGAAGATGGAATTTTGCTAACTGGATATTAGTCAGCTGAGAGATCTTTAGTCCAATGTAGAGACGGTTAGCTCTGGAAAGGTAGTAAGCCAGTTGCCATCTACACCTTAGAGTGAAATTCCTGTCTGTGGGGAGACCAGGTAGGACTTATAACCAGAGCAGGAAATTCTCTCTTTTTGGACCATGGACCCCTTTGTCAGCTTGTAAAGTCTGTGGACCCTAAGGGTAATGTCTGTGGTTTATGTAGGAAAAATGTTTTTAAATGTATAAAATATAATACATATGATTACGAGGAAACTGGATCCTGTTAGAACACAGCATGCAGGGGTACCTGGGTGGCTCAGTGGGTTAAGCCTCTGCCTTCGGCTCAAATCATGATCTCAGGGTCCTGGGATCGAGCCCCGCATAGGGCTCTCTGCTCAGCAGGGAGCCTTCTTCCCCCCTCTCTCTGCCTGCCTACGTGTTATCTATCAAATAAATAAATAAAATCTTTTAAAAAAAACACACAGCATGCATTCTCATACATTCTCAATGGGGCTGATATTGCCCAATGGGGCTGATACTGTGTATCTGCCATATTAGGATTTTTAAATTGTGATTTTGTTTTTTAATTTTTATTTAGTTCTTGCTTTCAGGTAAAACTACCCCACGCAGCTGTACTGAGATGTAACTGACAGAAATTATACATATTTAAGGCGTGCAACATGATGATTTGAGATTGCAAAACGATCACCACCAGCAAGCGAGTTAACACATGTGTCACCTCACATGGTTACCCCTGTGTGTGTGTGGTCTGCTGCTCTCCTAGCAATTCCAAGTATCCAAGTGACTGACCCCACCGTCCATCAGGTTCCCAGAACGAATTCATCTCATAATGGAAAACTTGTGCCCTTTGACCAGTATCTCCTCATTCCCCCCAACCCAATCCCCTAGATAGAAACCCCCTGGAAAGCCCCCTTTCTACTCTCTACCTCTAGGAGTTTCACTTTTGTAGATTTTTTTGGTACTAAAATTTAATGGGGGCAGGGTTGATATTAGGCGGGGGATGTCTTTAAAGTTTCCTGGAAGGAGCAGTAATGAAAAAAAGCTTGAGAAGCACTGGAATGTAATTACCAGAGTAATTAGAACATGATTGATAGAGTAATGTACGTGCTTCTGGATTACCACATTAAATCATGAGCTCAAAGAGTGGGCTTGAATAGTTTAGGAGTAAGCGTAAATTATTTTTGGGTATTTGAGCAACAGCAATAATGTGATATGAAAATGCCTGTGATTTCTGTGGGTAACCAAGTTCCACTACAACTACTGTGGTTTGTTGCCTACATTTATAACTGAGGGAAACGCCTGATTTCTCCTAGAGGTTAGTGAAAATCAAGGTGTGATTTTTTTTTTTTCTCATCTGGGTTCACAGAATTTTCATCAAGGATCTTTCGGGGCTGTGGTCCCCAGGTTAAATACTCCTGCATTACAGGCCCCAGCATCTTCCCACGTATCCTGGCTTGACTTTCTCCTTTGCCCACAACCCACCCACGTTCAAGCGAATGGTCAGTCCTACCGATTCTGCTTCTGGCCTCCCTAGTCTTTTTTTTTTTTTCCTTAAGATTTTATTTATTTATTTGAGAGAGAGAGAACATGAGTGGGGGAGGGTCAGAGGGAGAAGCAGACTCTCTGCTGAGCAGAGAGCCTTACCTGGGGCTTGATCCTGAGATTCCAGGATCATGACCCAAGCCGAAGGCAGACACGCAACTGACTGAGCCACCAAGGCGTCCCTGGCATCCCTAGTCTTTTCAAGATCACTGCCACTACCTGAGGATGGGCCCGTGGCTTGCTTTGACTATGGCACTTGTTTCCCAGTTATCTAGTGCCTTTAACCGTCCCCTCACCATCTATTCAAATTACTTCTCTTAGATTAATATTCACTCTTATTTTCTCTCCTAGTTCAGAAATCATGTCTACAAAATTAAGTTCAAGTCCTTGCCCTTGAAATCAAAGCTCTCTGTGATTTTGCCACAATTAAAAAAAAATTTTAAAGGGGCACCTGGGTGGCTCAGTTGGTTAAGTGTCCAACTCTTGCTTTTGGCTCCAGTCATGATCTCATGGGTCATGAGATTGAGCCCTGCATTGGGCTCTGAGGTCAGTGGGGCATCTGCTTGAGGAATCTCTCCCTCTACCCTTCCTCCCAATCTCTTTCTCTCTCTCTCTCTCAAATAAATAAATAAATCTTCTAAAAGTAATTAATTAAATTCAAAAGCCTGGGCACCTGGGTGGCTCAGTGGGTTAAAGCCTCTGCTTTCGGCTCAGGTCATGATCTCAGGGTCCTGGGATCAAGGCCTGCATCGGGCTCCCTGCTCAGCGGGGAGCCTGCTTCTCCCCCTCTCTCTGCCTGTCTCTCTGCCTCCTTGTGATCTCTCTCCCTCTGTGAAATAAATAAATAAATAAATAAATTCAAAAGCCCTTCATTTAAAAACCCACCTTTCTAGCTTCCTCCCACCCCATACCTCCCCTGTTTGTAACTTAAAATCCTAGTCTCTCTGTTCTCCTAAAACTTTTTCCTACCTAACCATCTATACCTGTTTACCCTGTCTTCAAATGGCATCTTCTTAAGCATCACGTCCCTTGAACCAACACAGTTCTTCACAGTTCTTCTAGTGGTTTATCTTCTTGGCTTTGATGGCACTCTAGCGCCCCCTTTCCGTTCATGTCAGAACTGAGCATTGCTTTTTTTTTTTTTAAGATTTTATTTATTTGAGATAAAGAGTGACAGCGCGCAGAGGGAAGAGTGGAGAGGGAGAGGGTGAGAGAGAATCCCAAGCCGGCTCCTTGCTGAGCACCCTGCCCGACGCGGGGCTCGATCTCATGACCCAGAGCTTATGACCCGAGCTGAAACCAAGAGTCAGTTGCTCAAACAACTGAGCCGCTCAGGCGCCCCTGACCATTGCATTTTTAAATATTGTTTTTTTCTTCAGGTCAGGCTCCACACATGACATGGGTTTCAAACTCACAACCCCAAGATCAAGAGTCGCATGCTTCACCAACTGAGCCAGCAGGTGCCCCGCATTTTTTAAAAGCAAAAATTTTTTTCAAACCCCAAAGTCTTTGTACAAAAATTGGAAATTAGAAAAAAAAGAAAAAGAAAAAGGAATAACTCACAATTCTATCCCTTGATGGCAATTATTGCAAAAATATTTAACTTTTTAAAAAATGCATTTTAAAAGCAATTCAGGGTCTATAGAGGAAAATTTAGGAAATGTAGAGGAATACAAAGAAGAAAGTTTTAAAATCACCTGTGAGGGCGCCTGGGTGGCTCAGTGGGTTAAAGCCGCTGCCTTCGGCTCAGGTCATGATCCCAGGGTCCTGGGATCGAGGCCCACATCGGGCTCTCTGCTCAGCAGGGAGCCTGCTTCCTCCTCTCTCCTCTCTCTCTGCCTGCCTCTCTGCCTACTTGTAATCTCTCTCTCTGTGTCAAATGAATAAATAAAAAAATCTTTAAAAAAAAAAATCACCTGTGAATCCCATCACCCATTTCAAAATTGGGATCCTACTATTTATGTAGATTTACATCCTGCTTTTTTCATCTAAAATCATAACATGAGTATCTCCCCGTGTTACAAAGAACTCTGCTAAAGATAATTGCATAATAATTCTGTTATAACTCATGTAATTGCTCTTCTACTGTCACATAACCAGTATGTTTCCTATATGAAAAAAAGTATTGTTTATTATGATCACCAAGATAATACAGGTATATAAGATTCAAACCTCATAGATAATACAAGTGACAGAATGAATAAATCCATCTAAACACACTAAGACTACTTCCGAGATGGGATTTCAGGAACTACTTCTATGAGACAAGAAGAGGGCGCTGCAGGGACAGCTGGGGGAGGCACAAACACAAGCAAGTACGACACTGGATCACCGAGTTACAGAGAGGGAGACGGTGGCCTCTGTGGTTGAGAGGGGGAGGTTGTTGTAAAATCCACCAGCTCCCTTCCCCATTTCACAGGCAAATAAACACTGGTCAGGGTGTCTGAAATTCTTACCATATTTTATCCGTCAAGGCTCATTGCTCACAGAACATCAGGACCAAGTGTTAAGTACAGATCCATCTTTTTAGATCAGAAGAGATTGAGATCCTGAGAGAAATTGCTTTCTAAGGTCGTAAATGGCAAATCCAAAACCAGATCTTCAGATCGTTCCTATTTTCCCTATATTGTGCCGCATTAAATGCCTTCTGTTAAAATATAGAAATGTTACCAAAGAGGGGTAACAATTTTATCCACGTATCTAGTACAGATGACTTTCTCAAAATAACCACCCAGCATTTCCAAAAAAATTGGGACATGAGACAGACAAGTTTCAATTGAGGAAGGAGTCAGGAAAGGGTTAGAGCAACTCCCCAGACTTCATTCTCATTTCACTTTCCTGATTTTTGCCATAGCTGTGTACCTACCACCTGTGCTATGGTGGATTATTCCTATTTAAAAAGACTCACTTTTAGGGGCAACTGGGTGGCTCAGTCAGTTAAGCAGTTAAGCGTTTGCCTTCAACTCAGGTCATGATCCCAGAGTCCTGGAATAGAGTCCTGCATCAAGCTCCTTGCTCAGCGAGGAGCCTGCTTCTCCCTCTGCCTCTACCCCTCCCCTCTACTTGTGCTCACTCTCTCTCCAACAAATAAACAAATAACATCTTAAAAAAAAAAGGACTCACTTTTAAAGCTTAAATGTTCACTCTATCTTCATTCTAAATTTCTAAATGACAAAATCCTTGAAAAATCACTAGCTACGTAGGCTGGTTATTTTTTCTAATATGCACAAAATAAACACATAAAAACTTTCAATATCCATTTGCATACCACCTCGGATCTTCATGCCTGTCATCAGTATGTATACCACACTTGGAGAAACACTGAGCTAGCTCATGGGTAACACAGAGAGGGCCTCTAAGCAACGTGAGTGTGCCAAGGGTTAAGGAGCCTGGACAATCCAGAAGATAAACTTAACTATTTCATTACTAGTCGCATTTAGCCCTAGTGCGAAAGGGCACATAAATACGCGTGCGGAGGACTGCCTAGCGTCGGAAGTGGGGTGTGGAGTTGGGAGGGGGAAACATTGCTGAGGCAATCACAGAAAGGAGGGGGTGCCCTGGAGGTGAAGAGGAAAGCCAGCCAGCCGGCCCGCCCCAGGTAGGATCCTGCAGGAGGAACTGAGCTTGGGAAGAGGGAGGAGACTGTGGAGCCAGTGGATGGCTGGGAATCCTGGGTGGGCTGTGGTACCTGCTCCAGGGAGCAGCGCTGGGGCCGTAGCCAAACCGCAAAAAGGGCAGGGGTGCAACCCCTCCCTGCCACCTGCCAGTGAGCTCGCCAGCTTCCCAGAAAGGTGCTCTTCAAACAGGATGTAGGTTGGGCTGATACCGATTGTCTGTCAGAGACCATCCCCAGAGAATGGCAGTGATTAGCTGATGGGATGAGCTGCTAAAATGTCTTTCCAGGGTGGGGAGTGGTGAAGGAGTAGCGTGCTTCCTGGTCCATCCCCCTTGGCCCAGACGTCCCAACAAGTCCTGATTGCTTTTTTTTTTTTTTTAAAGATTTTATTTATTTATTTGACACAGAGAGAGAGATTACAAGTAGGCAGAGAGGCAGGCAGAGAGACAAGGAGAGGAGGAAGCAGGCTCCCTGCCGAGCAGAGAGCCCGATGCGGGCCTCGATCCCAGGACCCTGAGATCATGACCTGAGCCGAAAGCAGAGGCTTTAACCCACTGAGCCACCCAGGCGCCCCCTGATTGCTTTTTAAAAACTTTCTTTTAGGGGCACCTGGCTGGCTCAGTCAGTCAAGCGCCTGACTCTTGGTTTCAGCTCAAGGTGTGATCTCATGGAGTTGTGATCCCGTGGGGTCCTGGGATTGAGCCCAGGATAGGGCTTGGCGCTCAGCAAAGGGTCTGCTTGATGATTTTCTCTCTCTGCCCCCCACCCACTCTCTCTCTCTTTCTCAAATAGATAAATAAATTTTTAAAAAAGATTTTTAGTTATTTTTATTTGACAGAGAGAGACACAGTGAGAGAGGGAACATAAGCAGGGGGAGGGGGAGAGGGGGAAGCAGGCTTCCGGCTGAGCAGGGAGCCTGACGTGGGATCACGACCTGAGCTGAAGGCAGACACAACGACCGAGCCACCCAGGTGCCCCCAAAACGCTTTTTTTATATTGTGGTACAATGCATAATATAAATTTATCATCTTAACTATTCTTAAGTGTGTCGTTCAGTGGCATCAACTATATTCACATTGTTGTATTACCATATCCAGAGCTGCTCATTCCAAACTGAGACTCTGTGCCCATTAAAATAATAACTCCCCACTCTCCCGCTCCCCAGTCCCTCGCAACCACCATTCTACTTATCTCTATGAATTCGACTGTTTCGGGTACCTCACGTAAGAGGGATCATGCAGTATCTGTCCTTTTGTGACAGGCTGATTTCACCTGGCACGATGTCCTCAAGGTTGACCCACACGGCAGCATGTAGTCCTGACCTGATCACTTTTCTCCTGTTATTTTCCACCACAATCTAGATGACTGTCAGTGTCATGCGCTCTACTTTCTGCTGTCGTGTCAAGTGTGAATTTTGTTTCTATGTTGATAACATATTTTACATGGTTTCCTAATTTGCCGGTTCACTTTTCTTGTCCATCTTTGATCACTTATATCTCTTCTTTTGCTTTAAAGATTTTATTTATTTGAGAGAGAAAGAGAGTGAGAGAGCAGTGGGGGGTGTGGGCGGGTGAGGAACAGAGGGAGAGAGACAAGCAGGCTCTGTGCTGAGCACAGCGGCTGGTGCAGGGACTCCATCTCAGGACCCTGAGATCACCACCTGAGCCGAAATTAAGAGTCAGCCACTCGGGGCACCTGGGTGGCTCAGTGGTTAAGTGTCTGCCTTTGGCTCAGGTCATGATCTCAGAATCCTGGGATCGAGCCCCACATCGGGTCTTGCTTCTCTCTCTCCCACTCCCCCTGCTTGTGCTCCCTCTCTCGCTGTGTCTCTCTGTCAAATTAATTAATTAATTAATAATCTAAAAAAAAAAAGAGCCGCTTAACTGACTGAGCCCCTTTACTTATATCTCTTCTTTAATCAAAGACACGTTGTGTTATTTATTTCTTTGAAAAGGTTAGATTGAAATATTGTTTCTTAGAGCAATTCTTCTTCCAAAGCATCTTCTTAATGGGTCCTTTGATGCGCATGCTTTCTTTTTCCTCTTTTTCTTATCCTGGCTTGTATCTCCTGTTGGATCCTTTCTGCTTAACTCTCCTCTTTGAATAGGGGTGGTTCTGAGGCTGACAGTGAATTCTTTACTCAACCCTCTGTTTACCTTGGCTTTCTTCCACTGTCCACCTAAATGTGAACTGGCTGGCTGGCTGTTATCATTGGTTTGCAATCTCTGTTTGGTCCTTTGGCTTCTTTGGTGAATTAGAGGCGTATGACCTGGATAAGTAGGCAACTGAGGGTCTCAATGGTTATGTGGCCTCAGAATATTTTTCACACAGAATCTGAGGAATTCTCTTTCCTGGGGGCACATGGAGATCCATGTGAGGAAGTCTCCCTAAGATTTGAGCGATTTCCTTTCCTTTTCACCTTCTGGTTGCAAGCTGGGCCCTTATATTGCTTCATGGGGTCTTGGTTTTGATGGGTCATAGTTTGTTTATCTCTGCTCCAATAACATGCATCTGCAGTTGCACAGCTGATTTTTACATTGTTGTTTCTTTCCTTTGTGAAGGGTTGGTGTTCGGCCTTACTAAAATCCGTTTTACCTGAGATTCAGAGAGGCGAATATTAGCTCTGGGCATCATTCTTCTGGTGGCCTGAACTTTATTGCATCTGACAATGTAGTACATTGACTTTTAGAATGGACTCTGGGGTCAGAGTGCTTGAGTTCAAATATTGGTTCTGCCACCTATTATCTGATAACCATGACCAATTTATTTAACACCTCTGGGCTATAATTTCCTATCTTGGAAATGGGGCTAATAGTAGTACCTATTTGATAAGGTTGATAAGAGGTTTAAATGAGTTAATACAAATAAAAGGGCTTAGAGCAAACCCTGGCGTGAAGTATGCGCCCAATTAGCCACTGTCCCCATATTTCCTGTAGTCTAAGTGGGGGGCCAGGTAAATGTTCCTCTCCTCCACCATATTTACAAGAAATCCTTGAGGGTTAATTTCAGTAATGTCTGGGAAGCTCATAGCGTGGTGCTTGACACATAATAGGTCCCTAAAACGTGTGTTGAATGTTAAATATTGAGTATAGAGGAAGAGGGGCAGTGCAGAGGAAGGTGGAGGAGAGAGGCCCCTCAGAAGTTTGTGCTCTGGGCTAAGACTTTAGAATATTGTCCCCTTTCCACCCATTCAAACATTCACTGAGCACCTTTATATGCCAGCTGCCAGCAAATCAAAGAGAAGCCAGATCTCTCCAGGAACTTGCAGGCCTAGAGTTCTCCCAACAGTTCACTTGGATTCTAAACAATGAAAGGTAACTGTGTTAAATAACCAAAAGCCCAGTGATCTCATACTTTAACCCATTCCCTAAAGGGAATGTTCCGGCTACTGAGGAGGACAAAGGCACCAACCAACACAACCTTGGATAACCTCAAACTAATCCATTTGGCTCTATGATGGCCTGAAGTATTAACTGATTCACAAGAAATGCCCCCCAGACGTGACATTTGTGACATGCCTGTCACTCTCACCAAGGTAGGCTTGCCCACTTCACAGGGGTCACGTTTCCTGCCTTGCCTATACCTCTTGCTTTTAAAGGTTCAAACAAGACTGTGGACTTGGACGCTTGTATGTATTCTGAGTGCTGTCGCTCACATAAGGGGCCCTCTGGCTGATGTCCAGCTTAAGGATTTGGAGAATTCCCTCGAACTCAAATGCAGGAAATACATCTAAATTTGCAAAGTCACAGGTGACTATTCTCCCCATTGGTCTCTAAGCGTCCATGGTCTTCCAGCCAGTTAGGACTAAATTCTGCTGTAAGTGACAGAAAACCCAAAATAGCAAGGGCTTAAGGAAGGTTAAAACGTGTTTTTTTCTCTCAAGTGGAAGTACAGGGAGGCCACTCACTCCTTTTATCTTGCTGCCATTGTCATCATGTGACTACCTCATGGCTCAATATGGCTGCCTCAACTTGAGCCACTCCATCTTCATTCCAGCCAGCAGGAAGGAGAAAAGAGGAGGGCATGCCCCTCCATCAAAGATATTTCCTAGAAATGGCACAAAACTTCGCTACCTACATCCCAGTGGCCAGAATGCAGTCGGCTGGTTACACCCAGCTGGAAGGGAGGCTTGGGCACTTTATTGCATGTGTCTTAAAAATTCAGAGGCTCTATTATTGAAGAAGACAAGGTGAATATTGAAGAACAACCAGCAGTGTCTGCCAGTCTCCCTTAACTCTCCTGCTGCCCACAGGTTGACTCTTTTGTCTTCTCTGAAGACCAGCCTTCCTGTTCACACCTTCTGACCCCTCCTGCTTTCCACCTCCACCTCACAAGACTAAGGGGGCTACAGTGTCAGCTCTTGGCCCAACTCCACCAGTGTTTTCAGTTTCAAAACTGCACACTGTCTAGCCACCTCCACCTCTGTGTCTCAATCCCAGATTCCTGGAGAGAACATTTTATTGGTTCTGCTTGGGTCAGGTGATCACCTCCTCAACTCTGAGCCAATCAGCTGTGGCCTGGGCCATGGCAGGGCTCTCCCTTTTAGGATGGGATGAAGCAAGTTCTCTAAGAGGTGTGAGTGATGAACATCTCTTGTAAATCCTCCTCCTGAGCTTACTCTTACCATAACACTCCGCCTGCCGGATGTAGTTGTCGCTCTGCTCGGTTTGCTCGTTCGTTGGGCAGGGATGCATTGGTTCATATCTTATCCCCAGAGCCTTGCCGTTACCTGGCACACTCAATATTTGTTGTAGAAGGAATATTCCAATCTCGTCCTTAATTTTACAGAGACTGAACGCTTGCTCAAATTTCCATGGTAGAACAGGTTAGGGGCAGCCCAAGAACACACGTCTCCTGACTCCCAGTCTCTGGGATGGTTTCCTGGAATGACCCAGTGTGGTGTCATGTGGGTTCCATCATTCGCCACTTGTCTCAGTTTCCCTGCCAAGGGCTCCAGAGACTCTCCCCCCAGATATGGCCCACGAGAACCTCAGGAGGACGTTGGCTGCACCACACAGAGTCTATGTCCAACTTAGCCTTCCTGTCAACACCAGTGTCTCCCCACACCTGCAAGCTGGGCCCCTTTGGAGAAATCCCATCCTGACTGGGCCTTGACCAAAGTTAGGCTCTGGATGCAGGGATGCTTGAGGAGTAATGAGGCAAAAGTGGGAAAGAAGACCTCCAAGGCCACCCACCTGAGCTCCTTTCAGAGAAGGAGGCCCTGCCATAGGAAAGAGCTGGTGTCTCCCCTTCTGCCATTCGCCTACACCTCAGCCCTCGTGACCTTTCCCCCTGCCTCCTCCCTGGGCCCTGGTGCCTCACTGGGCCTGTTCTGTCATGTTCCTTGTCCCTACAGGCCTCGAACCCTCTGTGGCAGTCCCGGGGCTCCACCACGGTGTCTTCGGGGGGCCGTTTCCGCTGCCCCTCTTGCAGGCATGAGGTTGTCCTGGACAGGCATGGTGTCTACGGCCTGCAGCGAAACCTGCTGGTGGAGAACATCATCGACATTTACAAGCAGGAGTCTTCCCGGTGAGCTGTCAGGACCTCTTGGGCCTCTAAGGAGCAAAGCCTGGGACACAGCTGGGGACCTCATCGGCCGGAAGGGAAGGGCTGAAAGAATCAGCCTGCCTCTTCAGTTTACAGATCGGAGGACGGGACCCTGGGAGGCCCCACACTCCTGGGACCCCCCCCCTCCCTCCAGCCTGGTCCCTGACCCTTCTGCCACCCCGCCCGCTCCCCTCCAGGCCACTGCACTCCAAAGCTGAGCAGCATCTCATGTGTGAGGAGCACGAAGAGGAGAAGATCAACATCTACTGCCTGAGTTGCGAAGTGCCCACCTGCTCTCTCTGCAAGGTCTTCGGAGCCCACAAGGACTGTGAGGTGGCCCCACTGCCCACCATTTACAAACGCCAGAAGGTACCAAGCAGCAGAGGGGGCAGGCATGGTGGGGCTGGGGACAGTGGACAGGGTCTCCAACTTCAGCCTCTCACTGCACTTGGTTTTAAAGGCTGGCAGATCAGGGCTACAGTCCCAGCTCTG
Organism: Ailurus styani; assembly: GCA_002007465.1. Classification (NCBI taxonomy): domain Eukaryota; kingdom Metazoa; phylum Chordata; class Mammalia; order Carnivora; family Ailuridae; genus Ailurus; species Ailurus styani. Next base: position 6,542,507 of record LNAC01000024.1, on the reverse strand, counting down.
TGCATGACTCAGTGTGGCCGTAGGTAAGTCACTTGACCTCCCTGGCCCTGACTTTCCTCACTTGTAAAATGGGGACGAAGATGCCAACTTCCAAAGTTGTTTTAAGGAGACAATTAGATAATGGATACCAGAACTTCAGTTTGGTGGCCCAGATACCTCCAGGCCCTCTCACTACCACGCAACTACATTCGACATAAAAGATAATTTAAAAATTATATCAGCGGGACGCCTGGGTGGCTCAGTCAGTTGAGCGTCTGACTCTTGATTCTGGCTCAGGTCATGATCTCAGGGCTGTGAGATCGAGCTACGTGTCGGGGTCCGCGCTCAGTGCCGAGTCTGCTTGAGATCCTCTCCCTCTGCCCCTCTCCCCACTCACACTCTTGCTCTCTTTCTCATAAATTAAATAAATCTTTAAAAAAAACAAAATAAAAATTATATCAGAGGGCAAAAGCTGGTGGTATTCCTGAACCAGAGAGATGAGACTATGCCTCCAGACCCCTAAAAGGTGGACACCTGACCTGAAGACCCCCCACAGACCCAGGCTGAGCTGGAATCTCAGGAACTAAGGTGGTCAGACATGCTGCCTGGCTTTTGACAAAAGTCAATGCAGAATCTGCCTAGAGCAAAACCCCCTCAATTTAGGCCTTTGGGTTTTCCTTAGATTAAGAACAACAAAATATTAATTCAAAAGTGAAGATACGGAAAGAAGTATAACCCATGAGTGAAGTTGGTAGAAACAAAAATTACAGATTAAACCCCCGAGGAATTCAGATATTAGAATTATTAAGGAATTGAGAGTCATTGTGTATAAAATGTTTTCTTAAAAAGATGGAATAAGACCCCAGCAGTAAAAGATCACCAAACATGCAGATTTAACAAAGAACCAAGTAGAGCTTTTAAAAGTGAAAATGTGGTTGTTGAAATAAAACATTGAAAGGGTGAATTAAATGACAGATTCCTCCGAAGAGAGAATTAGCGAACAGGAAGGTGGGCCTGAAAAAGCAGCGTAGGACGTAGCACAGGGAGATGAGAAGGAGGAACACACATGTCACCTCAGAGCCACAGAATGAGAAAACAGAACGGAGAAGAGGCAATAGTATCCTAAGAGATAATTACGGAGAATCTTTCCGAAGTGTTGGAAGGCATGAGTCTACAGATGAAGCATTTAGCCCAGGGCCTGGCATCTGGTGGATGCCTATTTGGCAGATGTCTATTCCTTTCTCATTTGGTGGTGGAGGCCCTCCTCTTTCCACCTCCTTCCAGAATCCACAAATGTGCTTCCACACTTCTCGGGTGGTTCCAAGCCGTCTGGATCTCTGGAATGGCTGCTCTGGCGGTGGGGCGGCAGGGCAGCCCTCTCCCAGGCGGCCCTGGGATGGGAGGGCCTCGGCTCTAGACGCGGTCCTCCAGCTCTAAGGGCCGGCCTGTGTGTGTGGCAGAGCGAGCTCAGTGATGGCATCGCGATGCTGGTGGCGGGCAACGACCGTGTGCAAGCAGTGATCACGCAGATGGAGGAAGTGTGCCAGACCATCGAGGTGAGCCTGGGGTGGGAGGGAGCGGACACTTCTGGGTTCCTGGGGATGAATCCTAAGTCGTGGGGTATGTTTAGCCGAGCTGCAAGGTTGGAGTCCCAGCTGTGCCCCACGGCTAGCGCGGTGACTTCGGAGCAGTTACTTCACTTCTCTGTGCTTTGGTGGTAATGAGAATGCTATGATGACTACCTGATGGGATATTTTTGAGAATTAAATGAGATAGTACAAGTAAAAACTAGGGCCAGAGATACCCCTGAAGTACTTTACACTATTGTATTTGCTAAAGAGAGAAAATCTTAAAAGTGTTCACAGGAAAAAAAACACCTGACTTTATTTGGGGACAGATGGTAACTAGTCATCGTTTCACAGGACACACAAATACGCAGTCACTACATGGCACACCTGACACTAACACAGCGTTAAAAGTCAATCATATCTCAGGTTTAAAAGATCTTGTTATTGTCGTTACTGCGAAGACCTGGGAACGCTCGGCCACTGTGTGTGGGGAACTGTCCTTGGCTGTTTGGGGCGTCCCTTCAGGGGGGTGGGGGGGACAAGTGGGTGGGCGCTCTCCCCGCTGGACGTCTCATCCTTGCTCCGCTCGTTCAGGACAACAGCCGGAGGCAGAAGCAGTTGCTTAACCAGAGGTTCGAGGCCCTGTGCTCGGTGCTGGAGGAGCGCAAGACGGAGCTGCTGCAGGCGCTGGCCCGCGAGCAGGAGGAGAAGCTGCTGCGCGTCCGGGGCCTCATCCGCCAGTACGGAGACCACCTGGAAGCTTCCTCCAAGCTCGTGGAGTCCGCCATCCAGTCCATGGAGGAGCCGCAGATGGCGCTGTACCTCCAGGTGGGCCCTGGCGGAGGGAGCCAGGCCGCAGAGCGGCGGCTGCGGTGGGGCCTTGGCACCTGGAGGGCTGGGCTCCGGTTTCCTCTCTGGCTCCCACTTGCCCCACGGCTTGGGGCAGGTCCCCCGCCTGAGTCCGTTTTCTTCTCCACCACCCGGGATATGCATCCCCGCCTGCCCCGCAGGACTGCGGGCACCAGAAACGCGACTTGGCCAGCGCTTGGCACGGTGCTTACGCTCACCCTCCTTTCTTCCCCTGCAGCAGGCCAAGGAGCTGATCAATAAGTGAGTAGGCGGAGCAGCCGTGGCCGGGAAGGGGCTGCCTGGGCTCCGCCGCCACGCGGAGCGGGGAGAGGGGGCTGCGGCCGGTCCAGCTGAGCGGCTGCCGCGCCGCAGGGTCGGGGCAATGTCGAAGGTGGAGCTGGCGGGACGGCCCGAGCCGGGGTATGAGAGCATGGAGCAGTTCACCGTGAGCGTGGAGCACGTGGCCGAAATGCTGAGGACCATCGACTTCCAGCCGGGTGAGGGAGTGGGGATGGGAGGGGGCGGAGGGCCGCAGGCACTGGGCGTCCAGAGGGGACGCGGGGG
>LNAC01000024.1:6511871-6538976 GCA_002007465.1 Ailurus styani | reverse complement strand
CCCCCGGTCTCCCGCGATGCCTTCCTGCGGCCCCAGGGATCGCTGGCGGCCTCCCCTCTTGAAGTGCCCCCCCCCGCCCCCGGAGGAGGGGCGCGCCCCCTAGCGCGCGTGCAGAGGTACACGCTCCCAGCAGCCTTTCCCCTGGGGCTCTGGGAGACCAGGTGGGGTCGGGCGATAGAGGACAAAGCCGCGCGGCTGGGGAAAGGACTGAGTTGGGGTGCGGAGTTGCCTTGTTCCTTTGGGGCGCCCGCCCACCGAGCTTTCTTTCCCAGGCACAGGCGGACACTGACCCGCCGCGCGTGGGGGATCCCGCGCCCCCGGGGCCTGGCGCTGGGGGCGTGGAGGACGTGCGCTGAGACCGCCGCCCGGCTCGGCGCCCCGCCGCGGGGGAGGGGCTCAATAAAGGGCTAATGCGTCCAGACCCGCCGGTCCTTTCACTGCTCGCTCTCCGCCTCGGCTTCGGAGGCGACCCCATCCCTATCTTGCCCTTCTCCGGATCTGGGACCCTTTGAGGGGCGGAAATGGAATGAGCCCCGCGGGGCATCTCCTAGATACCAAGCACAGGTTCGCGAGCCCCGTGCCAAGGGAAGAGGGTCGGGGTGGTGCGGCGGCACCAGGACTTTGAGTTCCTGGGGTTCGATGGGGACACAGGACCCCGGCTGAAAGCCGTTCTGCCGGAGCCCTCGTGCGGCATCTGGTTCCCTCCCGCCGGCCTGGGGGGCCGCTGTGCTTCCCCGCGCCCCACAACCGAGGCCAGAGGCTCTTCAGCGCTTTTATTAAAAATTGGTGACGCACAGAGTGCTCCGGGCGTCCCCGGGCCGCTCTGGCCCGCGGGACTGGGTCCGTTCCAGTCGCGCACGCCCGGCCCGGGGGTGGGGGACGGGGGTCGAGGTTCTCGTGGCTACCGACCGCGCTGATCACTTGCCCACCGACTCGAATATGATGCGGTTCTGCTCCGCGCGCTCCCTCTGGCTCTGTGTCCGCGCCAGCTCCAGCAGGGTCCGCAGCAGGTGGAAGGTGAGATCAATGGACAGCGGAGGGTCGTCCCGTCTCGGCCGCTCGCCCGCCGTCCGGGATCCCCACCGGCCGGGCCCCGCGCGGCGCGGGAAGCGCTCCGCCAGCAGCAAGAGCAGCGCGCGGGCCCCGCCGTCCTGGGTTCGCGCCCCGGGGCTCCAGCGCAGACTCGGGTCCCGGACCCCGGCCGCCGCCGCCGCCGCCGCCGCCTCCGGGCTCCACTGGCTGCTCCCCGGGCGCAGCTGTGCCAGGAGCAGCAGCGCCACCAGCAGCGCCGCGCGTCCCCCCTGCTTCATGGTGCCGCCGGCCCTGGACACAGAGGGGCAGCGCAGGGTGAGGTGCGCCCGGGCCAGTCGCAGGTGGCACCACTCACCGCGCGCATCCGAGCTCCCCTGCCGTGCCCCTGCGGCTGCCGGCTGGTACCCACAGCCTTCCCTCCAGCCCCAGCCGCTGCCCAGCCCTCTCCTCCCTCTCTCCCCTTGGGCGAGTCGCCGTGGGTGAGCTGGGCGCCAAGTCCTGGTGCTGAGGGAGTCAGGGCGGATGCTCCGAGCCACTCACAGGTTGCCGGAGAGCGTCTGCACGCTGCAGGACGGGGCTCCAGTCTCCGTCCCTCGGGCGGGCTGAGGGCGCCGTGGGGAACCCGGGGTCTGTCCCGGGACCGCCGCCAGCCTTATATAGCTCCGGGACAGCTCCGGCTGACGTCAGCGAGGAACATGCACTGCTTGTAGAAGCAATGACGGCGGCAGCCTCAAGTCCGGCCGCTTGTGAGACCCGGAGGGGTGCACCTCCGCACCCTGGACTCTGGGTCCTTGGGGTCAGCACTGCAAGTGGCCTCCGCCTTAAGAGAGCGGGAAGCCGCTGGGGCATAACTATTGCTCTGGGAGCCGCGAGAGTCCTTTACCTGCTTACAACAGCCCCCAGGGACTAGGACCGGTCCCCAGACCAGTCAGGTGGCCGGTCTTCTGTGGCACACGGAAGAGAGGCTGGACCTCACGGCTGTCAGTGGCGCCCACCCTGCTGTTGGCCTCTAGAAGGGGCCAGAGGCAGTGGGAGAAGGTTGTGCGGCTCAGAGCTAGTCCCCGGTCCCCGCTATCAGTTCCGCAAAGGAGGCACCCCGGAGCACAGCCGGCTCCCAGCTCCCGCTCTGGTACCACCGCAGAGGCAGTGAGGCGGCAAGGCAGCCCCCCACTGCCAGGATGCCTGGTCTCCTTCCAGCCCCGGGGTCTGCATTCTAGGCCAGACTCACCGAGGCACCATTAGAGAGCCTCTGGCCCCTCGATGCTTCAGACTACAAAAGACAGGTCCATCTGCTTTGGAATTTGCCCCCAAGTGGTATTTTTGCCAAGTTAGTTTTTCTTCTGGGAATCATAGCAGCAGTATTACTATACCTTTGACCTTCAGCTAAGATCCCTTGGTACGAAGTAGGGGAACTTGCCTTCGTCTCTTCACACTGCTATACCAAAAATACTATCAACTCCATATCTTAGAAACAGCAAACATTTATTTCTCACAGTTCTAGAAGCTGGGAGGCCCAAGCCCGCGGCGTTGGTAGATGTGGTATCAGGTGAGAAGCTGCTAGCTAACTTTCACAGTGAGCACTTTCTCGCTGTGTCCCCACACAGTGGGGGTGCTGAGGGATCTGTCTGGGCTGCTTTAAAAGGGTACGAATCCCTCATGACCTCATCACCTCCAAAGGGCATTAGGTTTTCAACAGGTGAATTCTGGAGGAGACACAAACATTCATCTATAGCATGTGGGTTCAAGTTGGTGGTGTGAACAGGTCACCTCATGTCTGTGGACCCATGTGTGCTCCTCCGGAGGAGATGATCGGGATTGAAGTCTCTAGACTTCTCCCCAGCTCTAGAAATTCTGACTGCCCCATAGGTTTCTGCTGGGCCCCCCGCATCGCCTCTGCACGTTTCAGACTACATACATACCTAACAGATCTGCGGAGGCTCCACATAAGGGTTTGGGGCCCCCAAAGAGCCGGAGCTCCAGCTGGGCTGGGCAGGTTGGAGAGCAGGTGAGCCTGTGAAGAGTGGGGGCGACGGCGCTGTGGGATGTGGGCGGGGGAAGTCACAGCAGACGAGACCATGCGTGTTTACGGAATGCCTACCACGTGGAAATCATAAAGGTTGTAATGATTTCAAAAGGAGTCAGGTGCTAAGCCCATTATGTTCTGAGTGGCCACGGAACGCGAGCAACAGCGATGTGCCCACTTCGAAGGGGCCGTCTGAACGCGCTGGGGTCAAGCCGCAGCACCGCCGGCGCAGACACCGGGGTGAGGCCGGCCTAGAGCCGGTGGGCCTTCCACGACAGGTAGGAGTTCCAGAAGACTGCGACACACTGGACAACGGCCAACCTACGGCACAGGGGCGTGGCGTCGTGAGGACGATGGACAAGGAGGAGCGAGCATGGGGGTTGGGGAGAGCTGGACCAGTGCTGCGGGAAAGGAGGGCTGGTCTCTGAGGACGTCCCCGCCGAGGTCTCCTTCCTTCGCCCTGAGGGAGGGAAGTGTGTCTCGGGCCAGAGGACAAGCAGGCCGCATTCTGGGGCTGTCCGAGCTCTGTCTCCGGGAGAGAGCCTCGGAGTGGGACACCCTCATCTCGCCAAGTGTGACTCTTACTCAGTCCTGTCCAGGCCCCTTCTGAATACACGTCTCTATCCATTTTTACCAGCTGAAGAGATTTTATCTTCCAAAAACATCCTGCCTGCCATGAAAAGTAGCACCTCCTTCTCCTCCTTGTCAATTTACCTTTCTCTAGTTTCAAAGTGTGCCTCGGGGACCCTAGTGTTGAGGATCTGGTCCATAAGTCTTCCTTTAAGCTGCACTATTCATGTAAACATTGACTCTGTCCCCTCTGTTCCCAGTGCCCTTTCACCCCCAACAATTTTAACTACCCATCTTGAGTTCCACTGTATTTTTTACTGTGATTTCAGCAACTACTCTTATTATTAAGGTAGACTAGTGCTCTGCAGTGGACTAATGGGCCCAAGCTCCTCCCTGGCTCTTCCGTCTGCCTTCCTGTCCAGCCTAGGCTGTTGCCCCCCCAGGCACTGTCCCTGCAGCTCTGCCATCAAAGGAGAGAGGCCAGGTGGGGTGGAGACGGGGCTGTGAGTAGGAGCCTCTTCGGGAAGATGAAAGAAGGTCAGTGGCCAGGTTCTGGGACAGGTTCTCTAAAGGATAAGAAGTTCTGACTAGAATGCCTGAGAGTCTGAGGAACTCTGGTGGGGCAGCATTCTGCGAGGGTCTAAAGCGACTCAAGGTCAAAAGGAGAATCACTCTGTGCTGTGTGCCTTCCTTGGAGGGAGCGGTGAGGCTGTGTCTTACCTGTAATGAAGGGGGACCAGGTAGAAGTTGGCTAACTGCACTGCGGGCCAGAGCTACAAGAGAAAGAAGGTAAAGGTTGGGGGGGGCTGCCTCCCTCACCCGACCCCCAGACTCACTGGCCTTACTCCAGCTTCTGCAGAGAAGAACAAGGCGAACGGACGGGAGAGTGCTTCCCTGAGCATGGTGCCCACACTGGGGACGAGGGAGTCATCCCAACTAAGGGATTTCTATGGCAGGAGAACCCCCATCCCTGGGCCTTCCGGATTCAAGAAAGCAGAAGAGGCAGCTGCGGAGTCAGCGCTTACATAGTAGCTGGTGATGAGGGCGTCAGGATAGTCCTGAGGACACAAAAGGAACAAATGCACGCACTTCCACGCAGCGCCCACCTCCCAGGCTGCAGAGCACACCCAACACAGGCCACACTCTGACCACATCCCCCAGCTCCCGGGACTCTGCCTGCATCCCACCTGGCTCCTCCCCAGAAGCCTGCCTCGTTGCCCTGGGAGAGCCAGGCTGCCAGCCGGAGACCGGCCCCCACCTGCCCTGCTCACCCGCCGGAGCTTGGCCCAGTTGTCCTGGGCTGACAGTCCGTTGAGTGCTCCTACCAGTGGGAGGAAACAGCCTAGAAAACATGGGGCAAAGCCCCCCTAGGAGAGAAATTAAAATTCTGTGAGCACCTAAACCCCCCACCCCCAGCTCCTGCTTCCCAAGTCCCTTTTCCTTCTGCTCACCTGATCCAACAGCATCTTCTTCAGTGCCTCTGTCTTGCTGGTACCGGGGATGAGGTGGTCCAAAACCCGGTACCAGCCTCCTACGACAGGGCCCTGAAAGTAAACCCCAGGGAGGACAGAGGATGTGTGGTGAGGGGAGCGCTTGGCTTTTGCATCACAATGAGGATTAGAAACCAAATCCCAGTGGACTTAGATGGGAGAGAGGCCAAGGGAAACTAAAGAATGACATGGAACTAAGACCACCATCCACTCCTCCAGCAGCCTGGATGTGGACGGAACTTACCACAAAGCCACAGCCCAGGGAGACCATGATCAGGGTCCGGCCAGGCTGGTGTCCCCGCAGACCTCGCTTCTCCACCAGCTGCTGTGAGATAATGTCACCTAGGCCCATCAGGGACCCTGCACAGGGTACACAGGTATTGTCAGGACACTGATGGAGGTGGGCTGCCATTCCAGGGAGGCAAGGAAGTCTGTGAATGAGGCTCTGACACTCAGAGCCTAAGAGATCAATTCTGGGGCAAATAGCTAGTCCTTTACTGACGCTTCGAAGTGTCCTGTTAGAAACTGGGATGAACAGCCTTGATCAGGCCTGGGCCCACAGATTCTGCACCGAGTCATAAAGAGAAGTCACTGTCAGAGACTGCAGATGAAGGAGAATACAAGGTGCTTGGGGCTGAGAACCATGGACTATCAGAACTGGAAAACCCATCCAGAGAATTCCATCCCATAGAAATGAAAGTCTGGGACCTCACATACCCAGTAAGTGGCAGAACCAAGGCAAGACCCCGGCGGCTTGATTTCCTACATAGTGACTTTTCCAGGTCCTGTACTGTGAATAGATCCTGTGTAGAATGGTAAGGAACCCTGCGGTTTCTCCCCCAGTCCCAAGCAAGACCCTGGAAAGTGTCCTTCACCTTGGTCTTGGGGTCTCTCTTTGTGAAGAACACCAAGAATAATTCTTTTTCTAAAACACAAGTGCTTACATGGTCCCAGGCAGGAAGATGAATGGTTGAAGTGGTAAGAGTCCCCACAAGGAGTCCCGGTCACCTCCTAGCACAAGCAGGTAAACCCAGACGCCCCCCATTCACAACCTCAGACTGAACAGACAATAGATATTATAGCCACTCCCCCCACCCCCAGGCCTCTGTACCCGCTTCCCCTTCCCTCACTCACACAGACACCCCGTCCCCAAGCAACCCTAGTCAGACACCCACACCCAGAAACCAAGATAGAAACTGTCACTATTTACAGAGCCCCTCGTCAGTTATGGTGGCGTGACGGTTTGCAGCTAACACACATATACAGGGTCACTTGGGAGTGGTCAGATGATCGCCGGCTCGCTGGTCTGTCTCACTGAGTAATGAGAGGGCCCCTCCAGCCCCACAGCCACCAATGGCCCTGTGCCCTCAATCAGCACTGGGCAAACACATCCTTTAACCCTAGTCCTTGGTACTGAGCGGGTGCTGACGTCCACACTGGCTGCGCGCTCACTGCTCTTCCCCCACACCGGCCCAAAGCCCTGCCCCGGAGCGCTCCCATCATGGTGCTCCTGCCTCTCCTCTCCCTGAAACCCTCGAAGTGCTGGAGGCTCTTCCCCGAACATGCTAGCCACGACCTCCTGGAAGGCGAGCAGAGAATCCTAGACATCTTTGTTCTCTTACTCCCGCCACACCTAACCAAGGGCCTGGCAGGTGCTCAGAAAACCAACCAAGGAAAAACGCCAAATGTGCTGTCCCAAACAGCAGGCCCACTCCGGGAAGGGCATCAGTAGCCCCCAGGCCCGCGTGTCAGGCTCAAGGTGTGAGGACCCGTGCAAGTGGAGGCTTGCTCCCTGCTCCACGCAGTTAGCACTCATCTCCCTACCCCCTGTCTCCCCGCCCCCAGGGAGGGCTTGCTGCTGTGGCCATCCATCAAGGCAAGGATGCCCGGGGAGGAACAGAAGGCAGTCACTTCTTAAACGAAGAGACCTAACAGCTTGATGTTCTACTTTGGCAAAATGTTTACAGTTTGCAAATGGCTCTCACACATTTAATCCTCATGAAAGGTCTGGGAGGTAGGGTCACACCTCCATTTAACGTCTTTAAGAGATGAGGTTATTTGGTAAGGAGTAGAGAGTTAGGGCTGAACCCAGGCCTTCTCTCGAGGAACCGGAGGATAGGGAATCACGGCAGGGGCAGACACCTGGGCTCATGGGTCAGTGGCGCCAAGAGGTCTCTGTGCCTTCTACTCGCAGGAGATTCCTCCCCAAGCAAGGCCCCCAAAGGCCACACATCAAAGACACTTCTTGGACTAATGAACCTCCTGTCTTTTACTGCTGTCTTTTACTCCCAGGAGGTGACCCTCTCTGTTTCTTGTCACCTTGTGGGGAGGGCAATAGTCACCCAACTTGCCAACAGTCACCCAACATGTTAAAAGGCAGAGCAGGAATGAAAACCACAGTCTGGGGAGCCAGCAGCCTTGCAGAAAGACAGATTCCAGGACCCAGACCATGCTCATCAGGTGGAAGGGCAGTAGTGAGAGGGAGTGGGCTTGTAGCTCTGTAGCCCCTGCCAGCCCTGTCCATTTCAGACAAAACCATACTCAGCGTTTCCTCCTCTGCCCACAGATCATCAGGGCGCTGGGCCTGCAGCAACCCTGGGGCGGTCGAAGGCTTTGGTTTGAGCACACTGCAGGCCTGCATTTCTAGCCCAAGAGAGTTTGGGCAAGAAGAGCTGACTCTCAGATTCCTCCTTCCACCTTCCCCAATGCCAGCACCCAAACAGGCCCCAGCTCGGTTCTGGGAGTCCTCCTGACATATTTGGTTGGTCCAGATATTTCAGGGCTCTGGCTCCCCTTGCCTTGGACTTGTTTCCAGGGGGTTGGAGCCGGAGCCCTGATGGGGCAGGGTGAGGGGCTGCTGGGCAGTGATGCCTGATGCCAGGCTGGGCGTGGAGCCCAGCAGGCAGACGCTGGCGCAGGTGTGACATCATGCCCTTGGGTAGGTGCCAGTTCTCATGCCGTCCCTCGCCACCGGATTCAGCGGAGTGAGGGGGTGGGGGGCAGGCTGCCTCTGGGCACCGGTCTATTTGGGACCATCCCCTGCCTGCCAGTGGAAAAGCCCCAACTTCCACACTGTCTTCCTAGTTCCCTACTTCCCCTATTTTGTTCCTCTCCTGGCTTTTATGTGTGGGGTGTTGGTTGCAAGAAAATAAAGAGCTAATGGAAGATGAGGAAAGGTGGAGTGGGGAGCAGGACGCGTGCCCTTGAGGATCAGAGGCCTGGGGTGGCAGGAGGAGCTACTGACATGGGGCCAGCGGTGCTGCTGACTCGCTCCTCCCCAGAAGTCTCCACAGTTAAAGGGCTGCCTGGGCTGGGGGCTGGCTCTGATAGACCCCAGGGGCAACTGAAGCCTAGCAGAGACAGAGGGGAGACTGCATCCTCTGGAACTGGTCTGAATGCTCCCCCATTCCTGGCCCAAAACTGTCCTACTGCTACAAAATGAGATGAAATGGAGGGCTCTGCAGCTTGTCAGGTACGTAAGCCAGACCAGTAGCGGCTACGCTCGGCTTTCAGAGCCCCCGTAGTCTCAAGTGCAGGGCAGAGCACTGGGAAGTGTGCTCTGTCCTAAGGCCAGCTCCGCCACTGACCACGGGGACCCCAGTGCACGTCACCCCCGCCCCCGCTGCAGCCTCCTGCTCTCCGGTGTCAGGGTAGGACTGGACGCTCCCGCGCCCGCTGAGCACGTGCTGCTGGCGGAATTCAGACTCCAGGGAAGCCAGTGTCCGCAGGAGCCCAGCTGCCCCACAGCAGGACCCGAGTGGCCAAAAATGGATGGAGCTGGGCCCAGGCCCACTGGAGGCCGGAAGGGCCTTCCAGAAAGGATGGGAAGAGGCTGACTCAGGCTCTGCAGAACACATAGTGGACCTTTCCCCAGGCTGCTCTGTTCCTGACTTTAGCTTGGTCAACACTACGCGTTATCAGACACTTCTTTTGAACCATTTCGGATCCTGATTCACTCATCCTTTACTCGGGCCACCACCACAGCTCAACCTGACGGATCCTGCCTCAGGCCTGGGTCATACCCAGGGCTGCGCCGTGGGTGCCTCACCTGGGGGTTGCACACAGGTGTTGACATCCCACGTGTTCAACTAATGTGGGATGAGAGCTGGGGGGTAAAGGTTTCTTTTCTCCAGAAAAGGCTATTCTCCTGTATCGTCCTCAGAGGCATTTCAAAGAGCTTCTCAGTCAGTTTCAAGGGATGGAGCAGCCATGGGTCCTGAGCAGTGTGCAATCTGATCCTCATACTGGCTCACCCTCATCCCCCACAGGACGACTTCCTTCCTACTCCCTTATGAAGTACCTGCACCAAAGCCCTAGGCCCTGCTGCTTGGAGAACCAAGGCTGAGATAGTCACGCATGTTCAAATTTAAGGCAAACGGAACAAATGCAGTGAAAACGCCACTAGAAAAAGAACCATTTGGGGCACCTGGGGGGCTCAGTCGGTTAAGCGTCCGACACTTGATTTGAGTTCCAATCATGATTTCAGGGTCCTGAGATCGAGCTCTGTATCGGACTCTGCGCTGAGCGTGCAGCCTGCTCAAGATTCTCTCTCCTTCTCCCTCTGGCCCTCCTGCTTGTGCACTCTCTCTCTCTCTCAAATAAATAAATCTAAAAAAACACAAAACAAAAAAATAGCTTGTTGTGTGTGGGTTGACAACACTCATGGAAAGGGCCAAGCCCAGGAGCTTTTTGTGTCTGTTAAGCATTTCTTTATTTCTAAAGCCTTTTCACAGAGAGAACCCTCTGTTCTCTGACTCTGTGAGGTCAGCTAACTAAACCCAACTCCAGAAACTGAGGAAACTGAAGCTCCGAGAGGTTTACTCACTTACTTGTCTCTGTTCCAGCAGTAACTGAGGGGTACGACTCTGAAATTCAAATCCTGCTCTTCTAACTCCCAAGTCTGAAATCTCTATTCTGTCTTCCAGTGAGGAGCTATCCCAGGGGGCCTTAGGAGCACTGTGCTAGGATCTAAAAACAGCTTGAGGAGCTAAACCCACCACCTCCCTTTATCTGTAGTTTGATCCAAATACACTAGCAGCAGGGGAGAAGTCTGAGAAAAGTGCTACCTATAAAGTGCTTCAGGGCTGCACGGATTCGGGCTTCAGCACCAACACACCAGCACCCACGAATCTGTGCGAGGGCCCCTCTGAAGGCCCGCTCCTCCCCTTACTGACTACATACCCCTTGGGTAGGGAAACACAAGGACTATTCCTCCCTCTCTATTCTCGATGGCCACGAGGGGGAACCTTCCGTCCAGCAGTGAAGGGCCCCAAGGGAATCGGAGGCTGGCAAAGGGCCCAGCGTGTCAGTCCCCATCGCAGCCACACAGTCCAGCATGAGTCACCACACACGCAACCAGGTGAGTCATGCAGGCTGACGGACACTCTGAGGACAGGACATGGGGTGGTTGGGCACGGAGGTTGGAGAGGGGCCCAGGGAGGGGCAAAACTGTCCATCCCTTGGCCAGTCACCTAGTGAAGTTTCTAGTGCTGAGGTGTGGCTGTTCCAGTAAGAGGCTTGCTGTTCCTCCCTGGTTTCCATAGCCTGCCACTCCTCTCAACAGTCTTCCTCTAAGAAGCCCATCATCCTCCTCTTCCCTTCCTCTCAACATAGGCAAGATCCTTTCTTAAACCGATCACTCTTGCACTGCCCCAACAGTCTCAGACCTTCTAGTCCGCCCCTCTATAAAACTTACGTATCTCTGTGCCATCCCCTCACTTCTTATCTAATGTGCAAAATAAAGATGGGAACAAATGCAGGTAAGTCACTGGCTTACCTTCACGAGGTTGCTACCCAATCACTGGATTTGGAGTAAACATAAATTCTTAATTAGTATATTGTTTGGGGATACATACATGGGTGGTAAAACTATAAGAAAAGCAAGAGTGGTATAAACAAAACTCAGGAAAGTTGTTATTTCTTGGCTTGTATGAGTTAGGGATAGGTGCTCAAGGGTTCTCAAGCTGGGTACTGATATAAGAGTAATCAGTTTTAACACTATTTAAATTGTACATACGTGTCTTAACCATTCTTTTGTATGCTCAGATACCATTTCACGATAAAAAAGAACTAAGAAAAATAAACTGGGGTAAAAGTCCTGATCCCAGCACTTATTAGGTGTGTAATCTTTTTTTTTTTTAAAGATTTTATTTATTTATTTGACAGAGAGATCAGATCACAAGTAGAGAGAGAGGCAGGCAGAGAGAGAGGAGGAAGCAGGCTCCCCGCTGAGCAGAGAGCCCGATGCGGGCCTCGATCCCAGGACGCTGAGATCATGACCTGAGCCGAAGGCAGAGGCTTTAACCCACTGAGCCACCCAGGCACCCTTAGGTGTGTAATCTAACGTGGACTTAAGGGATTCTAGCTCACAGACCTTTGTGCGGAACCTACGAGATAATGTGTTGAAAGTGTTTTGCACAGTGTTAAGATGTTAGAGGAGCATTTGCCATTGTTAGCTTTCTAAGTTAAGGTCGGAAGGGATGACTCCTCAGCTTTCTGAGGACTTTCAGATCCTACTTTACAGCAGGGTATACTCCTTCCTTAAGAACAAGACAAGACAAGAAACAAGAAAAAACAGGGGACAACTTTAGACGAGAGAAAGCCAACCTTTCAAGGAGGCTCAATAGAAGCAAAAAATTAGGGAGGTGCAGTGGGGTGAGCTTCTGCCTCCCAAATCAGGCTGTTCTGATCCCACTCAGGTCTATTCACTCACCAGCGGTCAGGACCTGTACTTTCCACGGGTGAACGGTCAGGGCTCGCTGGTATGCCCGCCAGAGTGCCATGATTCCTGTCAAGCCAAGAGGAGAGGGGGGTCACCCCACTGTCCCTCCCCACAATTAAAGAGACGCTTGACTTTTCCTTGAGCCCACTCCCTCTCCCCGTCCCGCTTCCACTACGTCCTAGAGGGGCAGAGGCCTCAGGAGGGTCGCTTCCGGGGCAGCTTCCTGTCACAGGGCTCGCCTTAGACAATCAGGTCATAGAGGAAGGCTGTGGGCAGTTGCAGAATCTCTGTGGCAGCCACCCTCCACCCCATCTCTGAAGCAGAGCCACCTGGGGGGCCTCCTCCTTCCGTACCGAGACACTCGTTAGGGCAGGTTTGCTCTGGCTTTCCTCCAGAGGCTGGTCGGTCCCCAGATTCACTCTTAGTTGGAACCAGCCCGCATCCTTCCTGAGTCCAACTCTACACCGGAAATAGGGACTGTCATCCTCTGAGTTTGGACAGGTCACATGCACTTTGCGCACTCCAGGCACGCGACGATTTGAGCCCTGAAAGGAGGATCGCCCCGCACTCACCTGCGTTAGCGTCCAGTCCCTCCCACGTGACCCGGCCGGGGAAGGACTTCCGCCGCAAGCCCCGCCCCTTCCGCCCGACTTCCCCCGCCCGGCAGCCGAGGCTGGAGTGGGAGTGGCCTGAGAGTAATACTCGTGGGGGAATCGCTCAGCTGTCCGTCTGTGAGCAACGCGTTTTCGAAGTGGACAGCGCCGGGTCTCGGTGAGGGTCCTGCCTTCCATAGTTCCACCTGGGTCCGACCTCTGCCTCCTCATGCCCCTTCTCTCCCCGAAGCCCGGGCTTAACTGCTCCCGCATCGCGGAACTGGCCAAGGTGCTGACGCCCGTCTCAGTCTCGGTAATCAATTTGGAAACTCTAAGCCATAGTTAAGTGCGTTATTTTGTGTCCCTAGGTTCTTCACTAGCCTTGATTATGAGCTCCTGAATGGGTGAAATTTGTCATCCTCTTAGCACCTAGTTCAGTCTTCGTCCACAATGGCCTTTAGAATTACTGCGTAAAGAGGATCCCTCCAAGGAAAGCACGGGATTCCAAATCCTCAGAGTCCTGGTACTGGCTTTGTAACGAGTGGGCTCTGCAGCCTTGGTCATCATCAGACTTGAACTTAAGGTTCCTCATCTGTTGGGACTATGTTTATCAAACTGGGCTCCTCAGTGTTAGGGGTTCACAAGATGTTTTTGGAAGGTATCACTACAGGTTCTTTACCTCAGTTTAAAAAATATATTTATAGAAAGAGCCACTTTTAAACAAAGGGGTCCACAACTACAAGTGTTTGGAAATCTCTAAATTACGGGATTTCTTAATCTTCCTTTTCAGCTTTAACATTCTAAAATTTTGCAAATATAGTGCAACATCCTTTCGAGGGTCCAGAAACTACTATAAGATCCCTGGCAGATTTGTTGGGCTGGCAGCCTTTGGTTAACTAAATCCAGGGAACCCACACTTCAGGAAGCAGCCATACCAGACTCTTTTCAGGTTCGCACCTGGCTAGCTCTAGCTCCCATTTACTCAATTCCTATACAATTAAGACAGGAAGAATCCTGTCACAGGTACTGGAGAAACACAATGAGGAAGCAAGATAATTTGCTGTCACAAATACTTAACTCCAGGCTCCTACATGCAAAACACCATGCCAGAAGTGAATTTACACTAGTAAATGTAATAGACCAAATGTGATAGGTTGGAAAGTTGTTCTCTGAAGTCAGACTGCCTACGTTCAAACCCCAGCACCACTATGTAGTAAAGTGACCTTATTCAGACTGCTCAAACTCTCAGAATCTTATCTTTACAGGTAAGATGGGGTAGTATCTATCTCATATGATTAAGTAACATATGCAAAATACCTGAAATAGATCAAATGTTTAAATAAACATTGATTTATCCTTTTTCTCCTTCCCTCTTGAGAATACGTGGGGAAGGAGAATTTTTACTAGAGAAATCTGGGAAGCTCCTTGGTAAAAGGTGAGATTTGAGCTGGGATCTTTAAGAATGAAAGGGGCTTATGTAGAGATGATGGAGAGAACAGTGTGAGCAAAGGCACAGGAAGAGAAGTACAGGAATCCATAGACAGTATAAAGTGGATATATTGGGAGGGAAGGCTGAAGTAGAATGGCCTTCAGAAAAAAAGTTTATGGTAGAGAAAGAGAGAAAAGGCTGAAAGCATTCTCCTGATTTTCTTTTGGAGGTAGAGACCAAGGCTAAGGGTTAGCAGCAGGAACAGGGCTGCCAGCACCAACCTACAGCCTCAAGAGCCTGGGTCCCCAGGTCCCATCTGTTCTGCCACTGACAGTAGAATCCCATAATGCAATGTCAAGGAGCAGACAGACCCTCCTGCCGTGGAAGAGCCCAGTTTGCTCCTTCTGCCGTGAAGGAGCAAAGCTTCTCTGAAATGGAAGGCCCTTCCCTATCAGTCAGCTCAAAAACAAAACTGGCTTAACCTGAGCTTGATCACAATAGGATGGTACAATACTTGCCTCCTTTGCACTGACAGGGGTTGTGATCTCTCTGCCGCTAATAGTCTGGCTGCCTCCGGGTTCTGTTTCCTCTTCTGTATAGGAAGAAAATTGAACTGCTTGATTTCTTATCGACACATGATAAATTCCCTACACCCAAGAGACAGAAAGCTGTTCCCAGATATCTGGCCATCCAGTCCACAGTGCCAGTGGGTTTTGTTCCAGGTAGGCACTAAATTAATCTCCATTCCCTTCAGTTGGAGCTGGCTGCGTATTTTTTTCGTTTTCCGGAGGTCATCTGACTACATCCCCCAAACTTGATCGTACTCCCATACACACCAAGACTATGGTGTGCCTATTTGTCATTGCTGGGGTCTGTCTTGGGTTCAGAGGCAGTAATGCAGTCCCTATGAGTCTACAGCATCCCACAAGAGGACTGTAACAAGAGGAGATATAACAATACATTACATTACTTGGGTTTTAAACACCTCCTATATAGAGATTTGAAATAAAGTAGATAGACATGTTTAATAAGTCAACAATGTGACAGTATCATGAAGGACCAAAAATCATGACATGTAAAGAATGGTTAAAGTAACTGAAGATATTTAATCTAGAGAAGAAAAGACTTGAGAAACACATGATAGCTATTTTTAAATATACTTAAAAGGGCAATCACAGGGAAAAGTGACTAGATTTCCTAATACCAATGGTGAAATTATATAGAAGTATACTCTTTGACTTGATATAAAGGAAGATTTTTTTAAAACATGACTGCCTAGGAGTGTTCAAGTAGGGTCAGATGACCAGTGATCGGGAATATTTCATAAGCAGGAGCAAGTAAGATCTGAGCCACTGTTCTACTGGTAGGGTGTTTGTGGTGTTCCTCAGTTAAAGAAGTACTATAAGCAGCTTCAGTCCAATAAATTACTATCACCCCTCCTGGGCCTGTGTGTTGGTTACTCTAAAGAGGAAGTTGAGAAGGCAGTAATACTGGATCCTGGAATATAGTCACACAGGAGCCTTCATGCGGATACCCTTTGCGGTTCTCCAAACACCCACTCACGTGTGGTCTCAAAAACACCCAGTACCTTTACTTAGCTTTACCCACTTCACAATATGCTCAATATGAGCAATTTGACTTCCAAGCCTAGGTCAGGCCTGAGTATTACTCATGAGCCATAGTCTTAGGCTGAGGAGCCTTGAGAGTTTGTGGAGGGATAGCCCCCCCGCCTGCAGGGGGCTGTGATGACAGAAGTCTGTGGAAGGAGAGGTATCTAAGGAGTCCTGGCAAGGCAGTTCTAAAGGTCCAGGTCTGGCAGCATCACTATCCATGAAGCCCCCAGTTCCTATGGCTCTGTGCACGGGGGGCCATTTGTTCCTGGCAGACTTCATTCCAAAGGCCCTGTGTGGGCCTTGACTAGGGACCGGGCAGAAGGCGATGGCTGGTTGGAGGGAAGCCAGGCCCTTTAATAGGGGAGGATGGCTGGAACATAGCACTGAAGTGGGCTCGACTTTCAAGCTGCATACGGTGGCCCAGTGGTGAGGTGAGTCCACGGACAAAATGGATCCGAACCAGCCCGGACTGTCCCCCAGATACCAGCCATCCATAGGAGTCCAAGTTTGGGCTGAAGCGGACCTGGGAAGAGAATAGAAAACAAGAGAGATGTTCACAGCTGGTGCTTTAGGGTGAGTCCTGGCTGTAAGGGGGGGGGGGCATGGCGGGATGGGGCGACAATCTGAAAGGACAGGACCGTGATGTAGTGAGAGAGGTAGGAAGGAGTTGGTCTGTCGTGCTCCGGAGGATGAGGTTGCCAGAGCAGTCTTCCTTCCTTCCTTCCCTCTGCTACCTTTTCATCTCCCTCGTCATTCATCATAAGTCCAGAGTTGGGAGGAAACAAGCGTGAAGGTGGGTGAAGATGAGAGACAAGGTTTTTACCTTGTGAATTGCCTCCAGCTGCAGCCTGTCCAGGCAGAGCTGCGAATGCCCCTCTCCTTCCTGCATGCGCAGCATCGGCTCCCTGTGGAGCAGATCGTGGAAGGAACCCTGGGGAGGAGAAAGCCAGTAACTTCTTACTTAGTCTTGCATCTTCGTGCTGCAGCTCCTTATAATGCCCTATTGCACCAGGACTAACGTTTTCTACTTTTTAAAAAAATGCCACACCCATTCTCCTGGCCTCAATTTACCAAATCTGTGTCTTGAAAGAGCAAGTAGTGATGGTTGACAGTTTCGGCATAAGTTCGAGCTTTGGGAGGGTTGGGGGCCTCAGATGAAGCAGAAGAATGGTCTCGACCTTCACGGCTGTCCTGATATGGCATCAGATCTGCTTTATATATAGGCTAGAAAGGAGACCATGAGATTAGGTCCTATAATACTGGAGACAGAATAAAAGAGAAAATTGATGGGGCGCCTGGGTGGCTCAGTCGGTTAAGCGTCCGACTCTTGATCTCAGCTCAGGTCTTGATCTCAGGGTCGTGAGTTCAAGCCCTGCGTTGGGCTCCACGCTGGGCGTGGAGCCTACTTAAAAAAAAGAGAGAGAGAGAGAAAATTGGTTTTGGGCAGGAAAGACTTAAAGATGGAAGTCTTTAACACATGCACAGATGCACTAGCATAGGGAAGATTATGTACAACTTTGTGTTAAGATTTCCAGGGACAGTATCAGGTCTGGGAGACCTCATCCGTATTTGTACCCTACTAATTTATAGTTCTAATTTAGGAAGTCATATGGATTAGGACTCAACAGATGGTGCTACCATTAAATAGTCATATACGTACGAATCTTCGCTCTACAGGTCGCTTGACATTTATTGGGTTCAGTGCCATATCAGGCAATATGGCTGCAATGAGCTCCCCGGATATATCTCCTGCGGCTATTGTCCCAAGCCAGTCGGATCCTGAAAGACTCTAGTAAGAGACAGATTTCTTTCATTCATTCATTCACTCATACTGTTTCAGTTCTGTGAACTGGAAACAACCGCACAGTCTGAAGCGGAGACACACACACAGAAACAAAAATGAGTTTATCGGGTCAGGGGCTAGGGTAACTGGGTGAAGGACATTAAGGAGGGCACGTAATGTAATAAGCACTGGGTGTTATGTAAGACTGATGAATCACTGACCACTATGTCTGAAACTAATAATACATTATATGTTAATCAATTGAATTTAAATTAAAAAAAAGTTTATCATAACCTTTATCCCTGATGATACAGTTACCATACATCTGTCTTCTTCTATCCAAAACTACTGCTTCTTCCTGACCGCCAGTAGGTGAGTAAAGGAATCGTTTCCCTGTGTAATGAAGAGGGGCTCACCCAGACAGTGCCTTTTCGAGGAGCAGTGAAATAGGCCTTGAAACCAAGGTAACCAGCGTCAATATAATGAATCCCACAGAGTCCATAACTGTAAGAGGAAGACAAAATAAAACTTTCCTTTTTCCAAGATTGCATTCATTTCCCTTTCCCAATTCCTTCCAGAATTCAAATTACCTCAATGAAACAACTCTCAACCCTCCTCTCCCCACAACACTCTGGCACACTTTGCACCCCAACCCTTAGGGCCTGTCCCTAGAGCTCCTCCTATCTGCATCCTGCCGTACGAGGCATAGCAGTTGTCCTGAGCCACAGTGACACCATTGTAGGGGAGCAGCCAGGCCAGCTCTGTACTCAAGAAGCGCTTGATAGAGTTTATGGGTTCATAAGGTCGTCGAAGGTCCCAGAATTTGATTTTGCGGTCACTCCCCGCAGAGACAAGGAAATGACTGTGGGAAGAGGGGAGAAGAGAGAGATCAAATCTGAGCAAGTCTGGGAGCGCCAGCCTCCCGGGCTTCACCTCCCACCCCACAGCTCTCCTGTCCTGTACCTGTTAGCTTTGCACCACTGAAGGGTACGTACAGCCTGGTCATGGGCTAGGAAACACTGGAAGGGGTAGAGCTTCAAGGAGCCGTCAGAGAGCCGTATCCGCTGCAGCGGTGAGTTAGTGGGAAGGTTCCAGAAAACCACCATGCCTAAGATAGGGACAGAATGTATAGGTATTAAAGGCAAGTTCTCTCCTCTTTTGCTCTAATGTCTTTCTCTGGGCTTCTAGGACCTTTGCCTTTTACCCTCAGATGTGACTCCCTTATGAAAGGATATAGGGATCATGATTAGCTAGCCAACATTCCCTCCGTGATATTTTAGCTCCAACTCTCATCAACAAAAAATAGCTCAGTCTAGGACCTGTGGTCAAAAGACAGACTAAGTACACCCAACAGCCTCTATTCTCTACTAAATAGAAACAAAGGGATTTTTAAAAAAGCATAAACGCTCTACGACAAGGGTTGACAAGCTACAGCCCTTGGGCCAAATACAGCCTGCTGCCTGATTTGGTAAATAAAGTCTGGGAACATTCACACCCATTCGTTTATGTATGTAATGTATGGCTGCCTTCATTTCTCAACGGCAGAGCTGAGTAGTTCCAACAATGGTCAAACAGCCCACAAGGCATAAAATATTCACTATCTGAACCTTTAGAGAAACATCTGCCAATTCTGCTCTGAGACAAAGAGAACAGGCAAGGAGCCAAAAGCAACAAGATGTAGAGAAACAGAAAACAAATGAACAAATAGAAACTAACTCTGCTGACCCCAAACAAGCTGCCCCCTGACCAGGCTGGCCGAGGAGGAGGGAATCAACAGCATAACTTTGATAAAAATAAAAGACGAACTAAAGAACAGTAAGAATTTATTTTTTTTAAGATTTTATTTATTTATTTGAGAGAGAGCACGAGCTGGGGGGAGAGGGAGAACCAGGCCCCTCGCTGAGCAGGGAGTCCTACATGGGGCTCGATCCCAGGACCCAGGGATCATGACCTAAGCCAAAGGCAGATGCTTAACTGACTGAGCCACCTGGGCACCCCAACGGTAAGAATTTAATAAACAATAGCGGGGAAATGATTTGTAGCTAAAAACTCAGGAAATGCAGCACCTATGAACCTTTCTTGGAAAAGCTTATTGGCAGTAAACTCCACCTGAACTGTATCCGTTATGTAGCAACAAAGGCAGACTGAGAGGGACGGACCGGTGGACACACGTGATCATTTCAACGCAGAATTAAAACTCCGGGTATTAAGACAGCAAAACAGCATCAAGAATGATGTACCCTGATGATGTAAGCACCGAAAGAAACACACTTAAAAGACAGAGAGGGACAGGAAGAAACATGAGCGTGCTAATTTTCTGACCTCCTGGGGCGAGACTACTGTGAGGTTTAACCATGAATTTGTCGCCTGCGGAGTCCAACTACTGGAATGCTCTTTATCGATGATCCTTTTCTCTCCCCTTTTAAACCTTAAGAGTATCTTTAAGGAACTAACGTCTCTGTGCTGAAGGAACATTTATGGGGCGCGTACCCCACATCTCAGTTTCAGTTCAGTCTTTTTCTTTTAAAAAACTGAAGTGTAATTAAATTTCATATATTTTCATTTAAAATAGCTTATGTAGGGGGCACCTGGCTAGCTCAGTCGGTGGAGCATACGACTCTTGACCGGGGGGTTGTGAGTTCAAGCCCCACGTTGGCTGTGATTACTTAAAAACAAAATCTTTAAAATAGCTTATATAGTATATGATTCCATCGCTACAGAATTCTTTCTCTTGCCATCTGACCTTTTTATCTTATATATGCATAGAAAATTCCATGAAATGATGTTCATCTATTCTTTTTTTAACTTAATTTTATTTATTAATTTTTTAAAAAGATTTTATTTATTTGACAGAGAGAGACAGAGCGAGAGAGGGAACACAAGTGGGGACAGGGGGTGGGAGAGGGAGAAGCAGGCTTCCCGCAGAGCGAGGAGACTGATGCGGGGCTCGATCTCAGGACCCTGGGATCATGACCTGAGCCGAAGGCAGACGTTTAATGACTGGGCCACCCAGACGCCCCTATTCTTTTTTTTTTTTTTTTTAATTTTTTTTCAAGATTTTATTTGAGAGAGAGCACAAGCGAACAAGAGCATGAGCTGGGAGAGGGGCAGAGGAAAAGGAAGCAGAATCTCCACTCAGTAGGAAGCCTGACTCAGGGCTCAATCCCAGGACCTTGAAATCATGACTGAGCCAAAGGTAGACGCTTAACTGACTGAGCCACCTAGGCACCCCTGTTCATTTGTTCTTAATTTTCTGAGCAGAAAAATTCTAGTGACTTTTTTTTCTTCTTTGTATTTTTTTTACTTTGCTTAAACATAATATCCAGCATTGAACCAAAAAGGAAAACACCACCAAAAAACAAGCATATATAAAGTTTAAAGAGCAAAAGCCCCTTATGCTCTGTTTTTTTTTACCATTATAGTAGCCAGCAGCCAGATGGTGGTGGGGCCGGGTAGGCATCCAGGCCAGGCTAAGGCACTGACCGCACTCAGAGGGGTCTGAAGCTTGCATAGACCCCACCTGGAGGGTTGCCACACATTGTACCTGCAGGGACAGAAGAGCCGGAACTAGAGTTAGGGATCCTTACCATTTGCAACAAAGGCTCAAATCAGTGTTTAATCCCGCAGCGGGGAGAGGCAGAAGGAGACTCACTGTGGAATCAGAAAGGGAGGCTCGAGAAGATGGAGCCTTGGCTAAGGTAGCAGGTTCCTCACTCACCTTATAGATGGCAGGTTTCATTGCATCTGTGAGGGAAGAAGAGCGGTAACTGATGCTCTGGGAACAGAGGACTGACGTCCTGCCCTGCATGCTCTTAGATCAGCACCCCTGATCTGAGATCAGCACCCCGGTCTGAGAATGACCTTCCCTGACGGCCCTCTCTCCTCCAACACATGGATCAATCTACCTCTACCTGCCCTGTCTTCTTTTTCCCCCCTGTTGTCCTTGAGTGTGCCCTTCCTCCTATCAGAATGGCTAACTGCTCCACTCTGCTCTGTCTCACCTTTTCCAGAACTTTGCTCATTTGGTTATCTTTCCTTCCTCCCATTCAGAATGATCCACCTTCTCTCTCCCTACTGAGTCATTCTCATATTCAGACGTAAACACGCACTATAGTCTTCTAACTCAGTGAAACAAACACACAAACCAAACCCTTCCTTTACCCCTTATTCTCCTCAAGCACCACCCTCATCTATGTGCTCCTCTTCATAGCCAATCTACTTGAAAGAATTGTCCATGCATCTGTCCTCACTTCCTCACTGCCTATTCGCTCCTCGGCCCATTCCTCCGCCAGACCACCAAGTATGGGATTTCTTGGGGTTCAAGCCTGGGTGCCCTCTTCTTTAAATACTCAGTAGAGGTGAAAAATAAATTTGACAAATAGGAGATGCCTTTTGCTAACCCCTTCCTTTTCTTGCTCATCTTCAGCTCTACAGTCTCTCCCTCTCTTCCCAACAAAGAGACTGGTGTTTATGTATACGTGGCAGTGAGGACAGGGGAGGTCAAGTACAGGACTGGGGGACGGAGAAGAGTGTGGCAGGGGAGATCAGCCTTAGCAGCTCTTTACACAGCCAATCAGCTGTGGCAGCAGGAGGGGAGAGCCTGAGAGCACAAAGCAGGGAAATGGGGGGAAAAGGGGAACAGGTTGAAAGAGCCCAGTGATAAGACTGCAGGAGAGAGTAGCCCTCGCAGGCTGCTAAAGAGCGAGGCTGAGGACAAGAGCAGAGTAGGTGGGGTGCTGAGCAAGCCTTTGTCCTAGAGGCTGGGCTGGGAGGACTTTCAGGAGAGATGGACAGGGCCTGCTCCAGCACCATGACCCTGCCTGCTGTGCTACTCACCTGGGGGCTGCTGAGCCAGCAGGGCCTCGGGATGGGGCAGACTGAAGAGCAGCACCTTCCCGTCGGAGCAGGCAAGAGCCAACAGGCCCAACCTGGGCAGGAGAGGAGCCTAGAGGGGGAGACCAGATCTGTACTGAGGCTGGCCGCCTTCAGGGCCTCTAAGAAAACTTTTGAGGTTTTGGTCCCTGCAAATAACATGGATTTGCTGGGAAAACGCCATCCTCCGCTCTCTGTCAACTCTGGGAACTCACAGGGCCTCTCTGTTCTGCCTGTGAGTCCTACGGCACCCCACAACCAACAGGGACATACCTTCCGAGGGGTGCCTGGAAGTTCCCATGCTCCGCTGGGGCAGAACTTCAGGTCCCAGATGCAGCCATGGTCACAAGCAATCCCATAGACAAAGTGAGCCCTGTTGCCAGGACTGAGGAGAGAAAGCGTATGGGGAGAATGGGCA
Organism: Ailurus styani; assembly: GCA_002007465.1. Taxonomy (NCBI): domain Eukaryota; kingdom Metazoa; phylum Chordata; class Mammalia; order Carnivora; family Ailuridae; genus Ailurus; species Ailurus styani. The sequence continues at coordinate 6,516,432 of LNAC01000024.1, read as the reverse complement.
GGGAGAAGGGGCCTAGGGCCGCCAGAACCTGTGTTCCACCCCATCTCAACCCAATCAAGGCCCCCCTGGCTCCCATACCCAGCCCCAATCCAGGCCTCCCAACTACCCCCCCAGCTCCCCTGCCCAGGTCCTCTCCTCTTCAACCACCCTCCCATGGCAGCGTCCCAGCCCCACCTCACCAGCTTTCTTGCTGCAAGGTCCCAAGGCCCCAGACTTGGAGCAGCCCAGGACCCGAGTGAAGCTGGCTAAGGGGGTGTGTCTCATTCATGTCAGGGCTGGAGAAAAGGGCCACATACTGCGAAGCTGCCGCCCCCTCTGGCACTGGACACCAGTCCAGGGCCCAGAGGGGTCCCCCTGTGAAGAAGGACACATCCCAGCGCTCTGGGTGTGCTGTGATTGAGCTAAATCTGGAGAAAAGTCAAAGACAGGATGAAGAAAGGAATTAACAAAAGGTAATAAGGACTTCAGTAGGTGAATGGATAAATTAACATCCAAACAATGGAATATTAGTTGGTACTAAAAAGAAATGAGCTATCAAACCATGAAAAGGCATGGAGGAACCTTAAATGCACATCCCTGAAGAGGCCCACCCAGAAAGGCTACACACTCTATGATCCCAACTATGGGACATTTTGGAAAAGGCAAAACTATAAACACATCAAAAGATCCATGATAGAGACGGGTTAGAGGGGAGGGCAGGAGGAGAGGTTAGAGCACAGTGGATTTTTAGGGCAGTGAAACTACTCTGTATGATACCATGATGGAGACAGGTCATTACACATCTGTCCAAGTCCACAGAATGCACACCAACAGCGACCCCTACTGTAACCCATGGACTCCGCGTGGTGATGGGTCAGTGGAGGCTCATCCACTGTCACACATGTGCCCTCTGGTGGGGGAGGCTGATAATGGGGGAGCTGTGCATGTGGGGGGGGGCAGGGGGACGTGGGAGAGCTCTGCACCGTTCTCTCCGTTTTTTTTTTAAGATTTTATTTATTTGACACAGAGAGAGAGATCACAAGTAGGCAGAGGCAGGCAGAGAGAGAGAGGAGGGAAGCAGGCTCCCCGCTGAGCAGAGAGCGCGATGTGGGCCTCGATCCCAGGACCCTGAGATCATGACCTGAGCTGAAGGCAGAAGCTTTAACCCACTGAGCCACCCAGGCGCCCGTTCTCTCCGTTTTGCTGTGAACCTAAAACTGCTCCAAAAAATCAAGTCTTTAAAAAAAGAAAAGGCAATGAGGACAGAATGGGAGCTCCAGCTGGCACCAGTATGAACTGGCTTAAGCAGGGGCCAGAGTCTCAAGAACGGTCTACAGGTGAGAACAGTCCACCATCTGTATCTCCCTCCGTTCCTTCCAAAGCCTGTCTAGCTCTAGTTCCCCTTCAAAGCTGAGCATTCTGGTTTACCGCAGTGTTCTCTCCAGGCCCAGACCGGCTGGGTCTATCTGAGTAGATGTGACCTGGTAAACTGGCCCTCCACCTCCCTCGCTTCCCTCAGGCTGGCCGGCAGCGACGAGCACTGCAGATCAGGGTGGGTTGACCAGATCTAGCCAGGATTCCTACCGTGGAACCCCCTGGAACAGCTTTGGGGGGAAACAGGGCCAATCTGTCATCCCTCTCAATACTCTTTCCTATTTTCATCTCCTAGAATCAGAAACAGATATGCTATCTTCACCTGTTTATTCGGTAGAGTGTGCCGTCCTCAGGAAGTCCTTCACGTTGGACAGAAAACAGTGGAGACTTCTCCTCCTGGGGCAGGTAGGGAGCTGCCTCACTGGGGGCCGGGGAGGGAACAGCGTGAGTTTGGAAGCTTCGCCCATCCCAGGATTCTGTCACCCTGCTGTCTCCAGTGGTGTCACCCCCTCCCAGCTTCAGAATGTCTCTTTAACTTACAGTTCAGATAACAAGTGCCACTTCCAGGCCAATGGAATCCATTCTGCAAACTCCCAGTATGAATGCTTCTGTTCTCGGCTGGAGGAACAGAAAAAGCATTAATGAAGGAGGAGAGAAATTCTAGAGCAGTGCTGTCCAGTAAACTTTTCTACAATGTTGGAAGTGATCTATCATCGTTGCTGACAGATATACTAGCCACTAGCTGCAAGCAGCTACTGGGCACTTGATATGTGCTAGTGCAACTGAGAAAGTGGACCTTTAATTTTAATTAACTTTACATTTAAATGGCCATACGCAGCTAGTGGCTACTATGTTGGACAGCACAGCTCTGGAGTTCTTGCCTTTGGAGCGGTGCCTTTTAGTTATGAATGTCTTTAGTGTCCTGCCCTGTGAGTGCCTTCCTTCTTTCCCTTGGCCCCACTTCTAGATGGTCCTTTGCATACCTCCACCACCCTCTCATCCCTAGCCCCCGTCCTCAAGTCTCACATGTTCTTGGTGAGATGGAGGCACTTCCAAACAGGAGCCATGATGTGATTTGGTAAGCCGTTGGGAGCCATTCCCCGGCAGTGTGGCTTCTGCTTCTGAGGAGCAAATGGCAAAGAAGGGAGAGAACTTTATGGATCAGAGAAAGTCCCCAGAAGGCAGCTTTCCCAGCTTTTACTTTTCTTGGCACTGCCTCCTCTCTAGCCTGCCTTATCAGCACCTTAAAAGACTGATGTTTCTGCCGTTACAATGACTCTCCACCTTCTGCTCCCACTCCTCCCTCAAAACTGCAAAGCCTGTTTCGTACTTTCTGTTCACCCTCCTCGGTGTCTCCATGTCATGTGGTTCAGAGGACTCCCATTTGCTTCCTGAAACTCCTGCCCCATGGGATAGCGTCTCCTTATTCTTCCTGCCTCTCTGATATTCCCCCACAGGCGCTCCGTCCTCCAACAGGTTTGTGTGATGAAGGTATTTCCCAGAGTCTGTCTTCTTCTCAACCCTCTATACATGTACTCTGGGGACGCTCATCCCATGTCCACGGCTTTGACTACCATCATTATGCCTGACATTTTAGTAAATGTAAACTTTACCCAGTTCAGCTTTTCTACAAATTCTAGACTTTTACAGTGTGGTGCCAACCCATATTATAGAGCCTAAGGCAAAAGGAAAATCAGTAACACAGTTCCTGTCTTTATTAAAACTCTGATATTTTGTTCATCATAAATCTGCTGCATAATTTTTTTAAGATCTTATTTATATAAATATTACTATAAAGTGCATGAGGCAGAGAGCATGAGCAGAGGTGGGGGGCAGAGGGAATGGGAGAAGCAGAATCCCCCTGAGCAGGGAGCCCAACACAGGGCTTGATCCCAGGGCCCCGGGATCATGATCTTAGCCTAAGGCAGACGCTTAACCGACTGAGCCCCCCAGGCCCTGCATTACTTTTATTTGTTAGAATGTCGCCTCAAGGGCGCCTGGGTGGCTCAGTGGATTAAAGCCTCTGCTTTCGGCTCAGGTCATGATCTCAGCGTCCTGGGATCGAGGCCCACATCGGGCTCTCTGCTCAGCAGGGAGCCTGCTTCCTCCTCTCCCTGTCTCTCTGCCTGCCTCTCTGCCTACTTGTAATCTCTCTCTGTGTGTCAAATAAATAAATAAAATCTTTAAAAAAAAAAAAAAAAAAAAAAAACTTTAAAAAAAAAAAAAAAAAAAAAAAAAAGAATGTCGCCTCAAAATATTTATCTTGATTTCTGAGGGGTTGGATGCTCCCTTAAATGTTGCACTTGAAACAATGAAGGCACTGGTCCCGTGCACATGACTGGCAACCAGACATCTCCAGCAGGACGGCTCATGGCACACAGGCACCTCCAACTCAGCATGTCAGAAAATGAGCCCATCACCTCCCCCGCTCCTACCGTTCCTCTGTCCCAAAGTCCAGCATGTAAGAGCACCATCTAAGCTAGAAATTTCTACTCCTTCCCTTGCAGCAACTGCCAAGTGCTGCTAATTTTCTCAAATGTCTCTTACACCTGCCCCCCACCTTGCCTCGCTTCACAGCCTGATCCAGGCCCTATCACTACATGGATAACCGAAGTTGTCTTCTGACTGTCCACTGCAGACTGACCCATCATCCTAACTGATCACGTTATTTTTCTACTTAAAAACCTCTGATGCACAGAGTTTCTGTGATGAAGAAAATGTTTTGGAAATGGGTAACGGTGATGGCTGCACAACACTAGTAACGGGCTAACGCCACTCAGTTGTACTTTTTTTGGCGGGGCGGGGAGCAGAGGGAGAGTGGGGAGAGAATCTCAACCAGGCTCCACGCCCAGCACAGAGCCTGACTCGGGGCTCTGTCTCACCACCCTGAGATTATGACCTGAGCCCTAATCAGGAGTTGGATGCTTAAGCAACTAAGCCACCCAGGCGCCCCCAAAATAATTTACATTTTTAAATGGCAAACTTTATGTTATGTATATTTTATCACAATGCAACAAATATACAAACACCTGTGTTGGCTCCTACCAGTCTTTGTCCTTCCATCCTTTCAAGTTCGACCTCCCCACTGCACGCGCACGTGCGCGTGTGCGCGCACACACGCGCACACACACGCGCACACACACGCGCGCACACACACACACACACACACACACACACACACACACACACACACACACACACACACACA
>LNAC01000024.1:6445257-6509146 GCA_002007465.1 Ailurus styani | reverse complement strand
GGGAGCCCGATGCGGGCCTCGATCCCAGGACCCTGAGATCATGACCTGAGCTAAAGGCAGAGGCTTTAACCCACTGAGCCACCCAGGCGCCCGTGAATTAACAATTATTCAACTTCTTTCCCTAAAACCCAATGAAATGAATCACCCTCTTCCCCTCAAAAAATAAAAACAAAGAGAGTGAAAAAAATCTTCCTTGGGGTGCCTGGGTGGTTCAGTGGGTTAAAGCCTCTGCCTTTGGCTCAGGTCGTGGTCTCGGGGTCCTGGATCGAGCCCCGAGTCGGGCTCTCTGCTCAGCAGGGAGCCTGCTTCCTCCTCTCTCTGCCTGCCTCTCTGCCTACTTGTAATCGCTCTCTGTGAAATAAATAAATAATTAAAAAAAGAAAAAAGAAAAGCTGCCAAAGGGTGGCGGGGTAGTGGACACTGGGGAGGGTATGTGCTATGGTGAGCGCTGTGTGTTGTGTAAGACTGATGAATCATAGACCTGAACCCCTGAAACAAGTAATACATTATATGATAATAAATAAATAAATAAATAGCTACTGATACGTAAGATTTAGACCAAACTGAAGGAGGATGCCTAGAGCTAACATCCACCTTTGTGAATACTAGTCAAGAAATAGATTTATTTAATAATAAGTAGAAGTTCTCTAGTGCCCTGCCATTAATCTTTAACCTGAACAGGGGAGGCCAATGGCTATGAGATAATTAAGGAACATCCTACCATATTAAGAGACCTTTCCCACATTGAAGAATGGACTAAAAAACTGTCATGCACCTTTTTTTTTTTTTTTTAAAGAGAGAGAACTCACGCATGCACCAGAGCAGGGGAGGGGCAGAAGGAGAGGGGGAGTCTCAAGCCAACTCCCGCTGAGCCTGATCCCATGACCCTGAGATCATGACTTGAGCCAAAACCATGAGTCAGTCGCTTAACCAACTGAGTCACCCAAGAGTCCCTCTTCGTTTTGTTGTGTTTTTTTTTTCAAACCCAGAAAATCATTTCTGTAATCATGGCAAAAGTAAACTAACAGAGATAAACAAAACATTGACCACCAAACCAAAAAGCTGAGCGACACAGAACTCCAAGGGCCCAGTTTTTGGCCGGAATAACCTGCCTATGACAAAGAAAGAGAAATAGCTCAAATCCCAGAAGGGAATCCCCCATAGGTCTGTATATGCCTTAAGGATGTTTAATAGAGGGGCGCCTGCGTGGCTCAGTCGTTAAGCATCTGCCCTCGACTCAGGTCATGATCCCAGACTTCTGGGATGCAGGNCCAGACTTCTGGGATCCAGGCCTGCATCAGGCTCCCTGCTCAGCGGGAAGCCTGCTTCTCCCTCTCCCACTCCCCCTGCTTGTGTTCCCTCTCTTGCTGTGTCTCTCTCTGTCAAATAAATAAATAAAATCTTACCAAAAAAATAAGATGTTTAAGAGAACCAAAAGCAGTTTTTTTTTCTTTTTTTTTTTTTGCTTCCAAAATGCCTAGCAGGCCACAGGAACCATAAGGAATTGTTTTAAAGGCTACAGAGGAAGAGACTGAAAATAAAAGAAAGACAAAGAAAAAACATACAAGATGACATAAGATATGATTTTAACAATAACCAAAGATCAATTCATCCATTAAAAAAAAAGAATAAAGATTTGGATTGACTGAAAAGCCAAACTATATGCTTTGAAAGAGATGTCTAAAACAAAGGAACTCAAAGAGCTGGAAGTCAAAAGATATAAAAATAGGGCGCCTGGGTGGCTCAGTGGGTTAAAGCCTCTGCTTTCGGCCCAGGTCATGATCTCAGGGTCCTGGGATCGAGGCCCGCATCGGGCTCTCTGCTTGGCAGGGAGCCTGCTTCCCTCTCTCTCTCTCTCTGCCTGCCTCTCTGCCTCCTTGTGATCTCTCTCCCGCTGTGAAATAAATAAATAAAATCTTTAAAAAAAAAAAAAAAAGATATAAAAATAAAGGGCAAATGTATGCACAAAGAAAACAGGAGTTTTGTTGGTAAGAGCAAAGTTGAATTCAAGGGAAAAAGTATTAAATGGTATAAAAAAGGAATACTTTATAACAAATAAAACTTCAGCTTCTATAAAAGATAAATGTCATGAAGTGTTAGGCACCAAGTAACATATTAAAACAAAGAAAAATCTTCAGGAAATAAAAGAACTACTTCTTTTAACCACTGACAGATCAAGTAGATAAGGACAGAGAAGACCTGGATAAAATGATTATTTGACCTCTCTTTTGGTCAAAGTTCAGCTGCATAGAACAGAATCCTCTCTAGCCAGTTCAGTTAAAAGGGATTTATTACAGGGTATTACATGGTTCACATCAGTGGTTCCTAAACCGTGGTCCTGGCAGCATCAGCATCACTATCCCAGACCTCCTGAATCAGAAACTCTGGGATGGGACCAGCACTTTGTGTCTTCACAAAGCCCTTCAGGTTGTTTGGATGCACAGGTAAGCTTGAGAACCACCTGCGAGCAGGATCATTGGGAGGGATGGGGGCGGGGTCGTGTGGTGGTGTACAGTTTAGGAACAAGTGCTTGTCAAAATGGGAACTTGTCTGGCGGCTGCTGGTTCAAGAACCACAGGACCTCTCCGATGCCACAACAAGGAAGCACCTGCGAATCAAGAAGCCCCTGCCACAGCTGATGGCTCCATGACCTGCCTCTATACTGACCAGAAAGTGACCTGACTCCCTAGGGAAAACCCTTCTCTGGCTCCCAGGTCCAGAATCATACCCTTGCCACAATTTGAACCAGCAAAATGTATGCCCTCCTGGCCTGCCTCTCTTCTCTCTAAGTTCGGGTCCAAATTTGAGTTCTCCAAGAGCATATGTGATTGGCAAGGCCTAAATCATATTCAGAATCTTGGATGGAAAATTGAATTCAGGAATTGAAATTTCAAGTTTTCCAGGCTCTCAAGTGGAGGTTTCTCCTTCTCTCACATCCCACTGACCCCAGAGTAGAAAGTGGGATCAGTGTCTTGTGAGTTCCTCTACGATGCCACTTGTAGACTAGCAGTCCTCCCTATCTTGTAAAAACTGTTCCTTTGACGCTCATAACACTCAGCTAAACCACTGCTACTCACTCGCTGTGATATACTGGACCTTGTCATCTCACAAAACCTTTTAACCTCCCAAATCACAAAGACATCCCACTATCTGATCACAATCTTCCATCATTATAACTAGATTGCTCAACTACTATCACTGTATCTATTCTTCAACCATATCAAGCCACCATCATTGATCTCTCCAATTTCTCCCTGTGTTGGCCATGTCCTATTTAGCTTAGATTCCTTTATTTTAATCAGACTTTTGCTGATAGTATAAAGTTCCTTTCTTCTCTTTTTGTTCCACAGGACTGGCAAAATTCAAGCTCTGGATGACCCAACCATCCTTTTTCTCCATGTGTGCATCTAAGCTTCCAGAGTGCTAGCAATCACACTTTCTCTCTAGTCAGCCCCCACAACCCCTCTCCCCCAACATCTGATCCCCTGGTTCTCAGCAGATGATTTTGCCTCTGATTTCCGAAACAAAACCCAAAGCCATTACGTGGGACATACTTCAATGTCTGGTCAAGTAGTCTAACACTGCCTGCATCTGAATCCCTCACCTACTTTCTAAGCCCAACTTCCCCTTGTGTTCTAGCTCTATCTGCGCCCCCCCCCCCAGGACGCTGGAATTGTTTAGCCTTTTCTTTTACATTGGTTGTTTCCCAACTGCATTTAAATGTCTCTAATGCTCATCTTAACACACATACAACAATCCTTCAAACCCATATTCCTCCCCTCTCTCACAGTCAAACTTTTAAAGAGTTGTCTGCCCTTGATGTTTTAATTACTCTGCTTCATCTTGACCAGGATATTGCCCTCCAACTCATCACGGAGGCTAAAGTCATCAATTATTGCCATGTCAACTAATGCAATGGATACTTCTCAGTCTTGTTTAACCTGATCTCTCAGCAGCACTGAAGCTACTGACCGCACCCTTCTTGGAACATTCTCTTCTCTTGAGAAGCAGTTCAAGTGCAATAAAGTTTCAGATTTTTACAAATTGTCCTCACAGGGCGCCTGGGTGGCTCAGTAGGTTAAAGCCTCTGCTTTCGGCTCAGGTCATGATCTCAGGGTCCTGGGATCGAGGCCCATATCGGGCTCTCTGCTCGGCGGGGAACCTGCTTCCTCCTCTCTCTCTGCCTCTCTGCCTACTTGTGATCTCTCTCTCTGTGTGTCAAATAAAGAAATAAAAAAATCTTAAAAAAAAAAAACAAAAAAACCCCAAATTGTCCTCACATCTTTTACAGCTGTCTCACTCACACCTATTTGGCAGCCTCTTTGTTTCTTTGCAAATATACCTCTTTTTTCTTTCCAAAGCCTTTAACTTAGTTTGCTTTTTCTTTTTTTAGAATTGTTTTTATAAAACTTTTAGTTGATACAAAATACTTGTAAATACGTGTAGAATGTAAAGAATAACAATGAAGTACCAACGTATCTGCCACTGTTTCAACTACTTTTTTTTTTAAGATTTTATTTATTTATGTGACAGAGGGAGAGAGATCACAAGTAGACAGAGAGGCAGGCAGAGAGAGGGGGGAAGCAGGCTCCCTGCTGAGCAGAGCCTGATGTGGGCCTCGATCCCAGGACTCTGAGATCATGACCTGAGCTGAAGGCAGAGGCTTTAACCCACTGAGCCAACCAGGCGCCCTTTTTTTTAAAAAAAGATTTTATTTATTTGGCAGAGAGAGAGAGAGAAAGAGACAGGGAGAGAGGGAAGACAAGCAGGGGGAGTGTGAGAGGGAGAAGCAGGCTTCCCACTGAGCAGGGAGCAGGATGCAGGGCTGGATCCCAGGAGTCTGGGATCATGACCTGAGCCGAAGGCAGACACCCAAGGACTGAGCCACCCAGGCGCCCCTCAACTTAATTTTATTAGCAGTAACTCTTTCATACTCAAAATTTCTTTAAAATTCAAACATATATCACAATTACATAAACATAATAACAAATTAACTGACATTAAAAAATGTTGAGCATCATCACAATGACTCTTGGCAAGCATTCAACTCGAACAGTGGGAATAGAATGACCAGGCCTATAGGAGAAAAGCCTATAGGCTTCAAGCATTCAGTGTCCCATGGGCATCAGTCTGTACACTCTACAGAGGAATGTCAGTTAAAATAGGGAACTAGTTAAACAGGTATCACTTAAGAGAACTTCTATGTATGCCTTAAAGATTTTCCACATCAGCACACACACACACACACACACACACACACACACACACACACACCATTCTTCTTGAGAATGCTATCCAGTGTTCCATAGAATTATAGTTGTACTCATTTTACCACACCCTTGCCAATCTTTAATTTTTGCCAATCTGATGCATGAAATAATTCTTCTCTATTGTATTTATTTGCATTGTCCTGATAATGATTGAGGTTAGCAACTTCTTTTATCTGTTGGATATACAGATATCCAACAGGATATATATATATATACACACATGTATAGAGAAAGATATAGATATATATATATGTATTTTTTAAAAGATTTATTTATTTGAAAGAGAGAGAGAGAGCAAACAAGTGCACAAGCGCAAGGGGGAGAAGTTGAGGGACTCTCAAGCAGACTCCTCACTCAGTGCAGAGCCCCACACGGGGCTGGATCTCACAACACTCAGATCAGGACCTGAGCTAAAACCAAGTCATTCACTGCAGGGCGAGTGGGAGAGGAAGAAGCAGGCTTCCTGCCAAGCAGGGAGCCCAATTCGGGGTTCGATCCCAGAACTCTGTGATCATGATCTGAGCCGAAGGCAGATGCTTAATGACTGAGCCACCCAGGCGCCCCAAATAAAATATTAAAAAAAAAATTTTATTAAAAAAAAAAAGATTTTCTTTGTGAGAAAGAGAGAGAGCAGGCATTAAGCAGGAGGAGCAGCAGGCAGAGGGAGAAGCAGGCTCCCCGCTGAGCAAGGAGCCCAATGTGGGACTAGATCCCAGGACCCTGGGATCGTGACCTGAGCAGAAAGAAGATGCTTAACCGTCTAAGCCACCCAGGAACCCCCCCTTTTTTTTAATTTTATGTATTTCTTTGTCACAGAGAGAGAGAGAGAGAGAGAAAACATCTTTTTTTTTTTTTTTAATTGCCTATACATATAATTTGCCAATACCTCTACAGGGCAAATCAATCTTTTATTGATCTGTGGAGTTGTTATTTATGTTGCAAATACTTTGTTTTTGCTTTTTAAAAAAGATTTATTTATCGTTTTAGAGGGGGAGGGGGAGAGAAAGAGGGGGAGAGAGAATCTCAAGCTGCCTCTTCACTGAGCCCCACTGGGATGGGGCTCCATCCCATATCTGAGCTGAAATCAAGAGTCAGACGCTTGAACGACTGAGACACCCAGACACCCCACTTCGTTTCTACTTTTTAAAAAAAACTTCGTTTATAATGTTTCTTGCTAAACTGACGTTTTATTTTTCTGATTTAGATTTCTCAGTCTTGGGGCGCCTGTGTAGACCAGTGGGTTAAAGCCTCTGCCTTCGCTCAGGTCATGATCTCAGGGTCCTGGAATCGAGTCCCGCATCAGGCTCCCTGCTCGGCGGGGAGCCTGCTTCCTCTACTCTCTCTGTCTTTCTTCTCTGCCTACTTGTAATCTCTCTCTGTCAAATAAATAAATAAAATCTTTAAATAAATAAATAAAAATAAATTTCTCAGTGTTTTCCTTTATGAGTTGTTTTGTGTCTTAAAAGGCCATTTCCTACCCTGCTAATATAAACATATCCTATTTTATTTTCTTCTAATACTTTTTCTAGTTTGAATCCTAAATGTAGCTTTTTTTTTTTTTTAAGATTTATTCATTTGAGAGAGAGAGAGCAAGCACAAGCAGGGGAAGCAGCAGGCAGAGGGAGAAACGGGCTCCCTGTTGAGCAGGGAGATGGACACAGGACTGGATCCCAGGATCCTGGGATCATGACCTGAGCCTAAGGCAGACTGAGCCACCCAGGTACCCTCAAATGTAGCTCTTTAGTCCATGTGGAATTCTCTTATGATAAGATAAATGAATATTTACTTATTTCATATCTATTTCACCTGAAAGTTTCATAAGGATCTTGCCTGGTTCACTACTGAATCCAGAATCTGGTACACGACAAGTGCAATAATTAAACTTTGTTGATTTAATGACTAACTCCTCAAGCTGCAAAAATCCAAGGATTCAGACCTGTAGAAGGCAGCAGCAGGGTATGGTTAATTTCCATTTATGATTTCACAATACAAATTCTAAACACAAGTAAAGGAAGGGATGTTTAACTGGTACTAGAATTTATAAAAGTTTACATTTGCACCTCAACTTGTTTGGAATACTGCTTCAAGGCTGCCAGGATTTCCCCAGTCAAGGAAAATAACCAGTTAACACAGTTCCTGAAGTATGGAATTACTTTAAACACAATGGTCTANGGGCTCCCTGCTCAGCGGGGAGCCTGCTTCCCCCTCTCTCTCTCTGCCTGCCTCTCTGCCTCCTTGTGATCTCTCTCCCTCTGTGAAATAAATAAAATAAAATCTATATAAAAAAAAAAATTTAAACACAATGGTCTAATACACTTTCCCACAGTGTTCCAGTGCAGCTGGTGGTATGCAAGATGACTTTAGTGATACAAAAACGAACGACTTTATTTAACTGCATTTATTTTAACTTGTATGAAAAACTAGCCCATGGGGGGCGCCTGGGTGGCTCAGCAGGTTAAGCCTCCGACTCGATTTCAGTTCAGGTCGTGATCTCAGAGTTGTGAGACCGAGCTCTGGAATCCGGCTCCCCGCTGGGCTTGCAGCCAGCTCAAGATTCCCTTCCCCTCTGCCCCTCCCCCCGGCGCCCCTCCGCGCGCGCGCTCTCTCCAAAAAACAAAAAAAACTCCAGCCCATGAAACCCATGGTTTCATCTGTCTTAGAGTGAGACTAAAGCACGTAAACTTGAAAAACAAACCAATTTAAAGAAAGCTATTAAGAAAATAATAGTACATTAGATAAGAAGGGATGGCAAAAAGTAAGCAAGGGAGAGGAATGGCTGAAGTTTGTTGAACAATACGCCGCTAGAGCGAAGAGACTTCGCCATACACACTACGCCTCTCTAACAAAGTGAGTTACCACGGGTGGGGCTGAAGTCGCCTCCTCCGCCTTCCCCAGCAGCCAGCCTACTTGCTGTTCCTCCCGCGGGATAAAAGCACCAGAAGGGAAACATAACTGGCCCTTGGCTGCGCCAATGGGCTTGGAGCGCGCGGGGCACAACCCCGGGGTTAGAAGAGCCTCATGGAGGAAGAAGCTGGGACACAGCAGAGTGAGACTAGCCCGCCACCACTCTAGGAGTGGTCGCCTGCCCTTCCTCACTCATGGCTGTGGGGGCGGCGTCCACCACTAGCCTGTGCTGGGAGCTAGCCCTGAGTTTTCTGAGGCTCAGAACTACTAGAGCTCCGCTGCGTCCGAGGAGTGCAATGTAGGCAGCGCCGCGGCCGGGACACGGGATGCCGTGTTACCGCACCGCGTCGGGGAAGAAGGCAAGAGCCGTGATTAGCGGGGATGAGGGATGTCCGGTTGCAATACAGAAAAGGAGGTGGAGAGTGTGATCGTTTCTGTAGCAGCGCGGGGGCTGCAGGTCGCGATGCTGTGCAGAGAAGGAACAGCGGAGTCGGGAGTTGGTTCCCAATATCTTAGTGCTATGGGAAAAGGAGGAGGAGGAGGAATCGTGGGGCCCCCGCACAGCCCGTTGCGGTGCACTTACCCTCACCAAAGTCCTTCCGGAAGTCCAAGTTCGAAGATGGCGCCGCCTGTCTGGTCGCGGTTTTATGACGAAATCTGGTAGCTACTCTTTATTGACACCTCCCTGCACCCCCCCTCCACCGACGGCCTCCAATGCACAAGGTAAACACGTGAGCTTGGTGAGGACTTTGTGCCCGAAGACGTTTTCTCAGACTATGTATTCCATAATGCAGTGCGGCGAGAGTCCCGCGCCCTTTCGGAGCGGGCGAGGCTCCCGGGCTTTAGCCGCGCGGGGGACGCTGCGTGGCCTTCTGGGAATTGCAGTGTCAAGAAAGGAAGATTGACGCCTGCGCGGTGATGGTCGTCGCGCCCCGCGGGTTCCCACGGGCCCTGCACGCGAGCCTCAAGTGTACGGCGCGCCCAGGCCTCGCCGCGGCCCCCGAGCGCCGAAGCCTGCCTAACCGTCAAGACTACGGGAGGAACTACCCTGGCGCCATCCGAGCCGAGGACACAGACTGAGAGACAGACGAAGCCTTGCCGCCGCCGGCGGGGCGATGACTCGGGTCTCCGCCCCGGGCAGCCGCTCCTGAAGCCAAGGATGGGCGCTACAAAAACACAAAGAGGGTCGGGAAAAGGACACGGAAGGGAAACCACTAGAAAAACCTGGCGTGGGGACACTACCCTGTAATGAGCCTCAGGCTTGGCCCTTGGCCTTGGCTGGGCATACGCCTTGCCTCATTCCCTCCCTGGGAGACGGGCTGTGGGTGAACAAAGAACGCAACGGATTTCTGCCCTTCCCGAGAGATTTAAAGTCATATAAACTTTACAGGTCTCCGCATATTAAGTAGGAGAGCTCAGAATGTATAAATAGGGACAGGAATGGGTGGAGTAAAACAGTCTTTTGTTCCCAAAGAATTTCACCTATTAAATTTCCTTGGTCACACAAAACATTCCAGAAAAACGTGGGAGGGGCTAGCTAAGACTTAAAAGCGGGAGTAAAGGGACTCCCACCCCAACTCTCTTAGCAGCAGAAAGGCAAAAGTAAGGCTGTGCTGTGACTTAGGACCAGCTTTGTGAGAACTCAAAATTGGGTGCAGCTGAAGCTGCAGTTCCCCTAATCCGTACTATCTTAAATGCTTGTCTGATGGACAGCTCTCAGCTTCAAACACTTGTGTAAGGAGAAATTGTCTCTCCACTTCTCTTGCCTCAGATTAGGCTATCTTTGACTTAACTGCAAAATCTTTTATATTAATTGTATTCATTTTTGGAATAAGATACTCACATGACTCAAAATTCAAACATAGGGTATAAAGTGAAAACTCCCTTCCACCTGTCTCCACATCCACAGTTTCCTTGTTACAGATCCAAGATATTTTATATATTTATACAAATAAGCAAATGCAGATATAGCTTTCCCCTTTTAATTCAAAATGACTACACACAGTCCCACATCTGACTTCTTTTAACTGAGTGTACCTTGGAGACTGTTCCATTTTGGTACATAAAAACCTTCCTTATTCTTTATTATGACTGCTTAGTAATGATATAAATGTAGGATATAGTTGACCCTTGAACACAGGGTTAGAAGTGCCAACCCCTGTGCAATGGAAAATCTGCATGTTAACTTGTTCTTCCCCCAAAACTTCACTAAATAGCCTGTTGTTGACTGAAAGTCTATAAACTGTCAACACATATTTTTTATGCCAATATGTATTATATACTGTATTCTTACAATAAAGTAAGCTAGAGAAAGGAAATGTTAAGAAACTCATGAGAAAACACATTTACAGTACTGTATTGTAACAAAATCCATATAAAATGGACCTTCACAGTTAAAACCCATGTCGTTCAAGAGTCGACTATAATCTGAATTAGTCCCTTGTTCTTAATGGATATTTAGGTGGTTTCCAGTCTTTTGCAATTATAAACAATGCTGCTATAAATAATCTTGTTATCTTAAACATGCGCAACTATATGGGTAGGTAGTATAAATTCCTAGAGGCAAAATTGCTGGACCACCATTTTTGTGCATTTGTAATTTTGATCGACAATCTTTTTTTTTTTTTAAAGATTTTATTTATTTCACAGAGGGAGATCACAAGGAGGCAGAGAGGCAGGCAGAGAGAGGGGGAAGCAGGCTCCTTGCTGAGCAGGGAGCCCGATCCGGGACTCGATCCCAGGACTCTGAGATCATGACCTGAGCCGAAAGTAGAGGCTTTAACCCACTGAGCCACCCAGGCGCCCGATAGACAATCTTTCAACTGCTGTTTCCCTGCCTCTAATCTCTACCAGTTAACTTTCTGAAATATAGAGCTGACCCTGTGGATCCTCTGCTTAATTTTAATGATTGAGTAATATGCTCAATACATAAAAAACCCATGAGTTGATAACCCTTCTTTTAAAAAAAGAGAGAAAGCCTACTAATCCATAGCTACTCATTGTATGCCACTGGAAGTAAGTAGCGTCAATTCCTGGAAACTAGCAAATAAAAGGAAAGAAACATTTATTCTGTCTTTCCAGTATGGACTCTTAATTCAGAATAAAAAGAAGGAATTCTTTTTAGAAGATTACCAGGTAGTAAATATGAAAAGAAACATAGAATTTGGGGGAAAAATAATTTTGCATCCCCTAATGAAATAAATAATTCAGGCAATAACCACCAGTGGTTATAAAACCACCAAATGAAAACTTGTTGAGAAACTTCAAAATTTCAAACTTTAAAACTGGACCCACTCATCACTGAACATGGGATAACCAGCTATTATTTGCCTCCTGATGTGAAGCGATATGAAACGCAGCACCACTAAGTATTCTTCCCAAAAAGTTGAATGGAAATAAAGGGGTTAGAGGAATGAGTTAAATGATACCACATGGAAGCCAATAGTCAAATCCAAAGTAGGGAACATTTTATAAGATAACTTGATACCCAGGGCGCCTGGGTGGCTCAGTGGGTTAAAGCCTCTGCCTTCAGCTCAGGTCATGATCTCAGGGTCCTGGGATCGAGTCCCACATCAGGCTCTCTGCTCAGCAGGGAGCCTGCTTCCCCCCCCCCGCCTCTGCCAACCTCTCTGCCTACTTGTGATCTCCCTGTCAAATAAATAAAATCTTAAAAAAAAAAAAAAAAGATAACTTGATACCTAGAACAAGTCAGTGTCCTGAGAACAGAAGGGAAGTTGAGGAGACTGCTTCTGAGAAATTGAAGACCTACTAACCAAGTGTAATGTACAGATTTGTTTGGGTGGGTCCTGATTCAAACAAATCAACTGCAAAGAAGCCAGTTTTTGAGATAATCAAGGAAATTTGATTATGGATTGGACAATACTAAGAATTTAACAGGTGTAACAATAAAACGGTAAACTTCTGTATTTTTTAGAGACATATACTGGTGTTTGTAGGAGTGAAATGATACAATATCTGGGATTTGCTCTAAAGTAATTTCAGCAAGGGAAAAAAAGGAAATAAAAAGAAAGCAAATGTGGTCAATCTTGATAATTATTCCGTCGAGGACGGGGATTCTTAGCATAGTTCACTCTACTTCTGTTTGAAATTTTTCAATAAAACACACACACACACATACATGTACACACAAAACAGATGACTCTCCCATCTTTTTAGGCTAACCATAATGGTTAAGACTCACAATCTGGCTCCAGCCCAACCTACCTTTGCCTCTGTATCACTCACTCTCCACATAAGTCTCAGGTCTAGCCTCACCATACCACTTGACACTTTGGATTAGCCACTGTTTTCGCATTCAAGCTATTCCCACTGCTGATCCACCTTCCCATTCTTTTCCAACTGGGAAACTCCCTACCCTCAAAGGTCATATGCTCCCTGTGAAGTCTTATCTGACCTTATTAGGTTTCCTGGCATCATCTATGGTTGCCTCCTAGGAACTCTGTTCATACTACTAGTGGAACGTCTCTCATATGCAGATACAGTCTACTTCTACCATGATGACTGTTCTTCAATGGCAGATGGCATAAGTTAGGGGCACAGTCTCTCAATCCAGAATGGCTGAGATCACAAGCTGCTTTTGTTACTGTATTGCCCTGGGCAACTCTGCCTCTCTGTGCCTTAGCTGTGTTGCCCTGGTAAGTAACTTAACCTCTGTGTCTCAGTTTTCTTACTTGTGAAATTTCTTTTTTATAGAGTTATCTTAACCTTCTTAAACAGATCAGAAAGGGATTACAGGAATTTCAGACACATAATAAGTACTCAACACTAAAAATACTTATTAATATAAAATAATATATCATATAAATGTTAGATTAATGACCCTAAACTACTAAAGATATCTCTCAGATTTGTCCCTATATTCCTCCTCATATCTGGCTCAGTGTCTGTAACCTAAGCGATGGTGATACTAAAACAGATACAAAGGCAGGAGAGTTGCTGAATGCAGGGAGTATGTCATTTATTGACCCTGTGCTCCCCCACTCACTGGTCGCTACTCTTGACTCGCAGAACAACAGGTACAGAACTGCAAGGAATCATCCCTAGCTCCGTGATCACCAGATCCACCAGTTCCGGGGGGGTCACATCATAGACTAGATTCAACAACCGTAGGGATGCGTGGTTCTGCCAGTTAGCCAGGGCCACATGTTCTCCTCGCTCACACAATAGATCATCAGGGTCACCTGCAATGGGAGATGTACTCATTTATGTCCTTTGAGAAAAAAAAGCTGTAATTCAACGTTCCCTTTCCCTCCCAAATTGCAGATCTTTGGAACACTCTCTTCTGCCCTCCTGGGCTCCTTACCTAGCTCATTAGAGACAAAGGCATCAGTCTGCACACGGTCACAAAACTTGTATGTTTCACAGCAGACCAGTACTGGCACATTATGCGCTCGTGCCACCAGGGCCAGTTGTGCTGTCCCTACCCGTGACATCACGGACCCGTTGGCCAGGAGTGCATGAGCTCCCAACAGCACCTTAGAAACCTATTTGTTTTGAACAGTGGAGAGGGGGAGAAAATGTGGCCTGTGATTAATGCACAAAAAGGTTCCCCACTCCTGCCCAGGATAGCAATATTAAGGCAATAACAGAATAATGACGGTTCTTTTTGGAAAACACCTGACCACTGACCCACTGCATCTCCCATAAGAAAATGAAACTCCAAAGTTACTTTTGTCCTATTTTCTCTTGATGGTTGCTAGTTTACTGTCCTTATAATAACGACACTGCTAAAACATGCTATAGGTGCTTTTCCTATTAAATACAAACAAGCCTATAAACTTCTAGTATTTTTACATAATCATAACCTTGGGAAAATGGCTCTCTCTCTCTCTGCCTACTTGTGATCTGATCTCTCTCTCTGTGTCAAATAAATAAAATCTTTAAAAAAAGGGGGGGGCGGCGCCTGGGTGGCTCAGTGGGTTAAAGCCTCTGCCTTCGGCTCAGGTCATGATCTCAGGGTCCTGGGATAGAGGCCCGCATCGGGCTCCCTGCTCAGTGGGGAGCCTGCTTCCTTCTCTCTCTCTCTCTGCCTGCCTCTCTGCCTACTTGTGATCTGATCTCTCTCTCTGTGTCAAATAACCTTGGGAAAATGGGATTATGTCTATACCACTACACCCTTTTACCTCCAACTTTAGAGTCCCTTTCCTCTGCCCTCACCTCTGGGAGCACATAGGAGGCTGCAGGAATCAGCAGGTAGGAGGCAGGGACCCCAGCACGGACCAGAGAACGTAGTGTGTGCCTTCCCTCCAGCCGTGGCCGGCTGTCCACCACTACCACCCGAAACCGCCGGTCCTTAGCCCAAGCCTCCTGAAGAATTCGTGATACCAGAGATGAGCTGGAGTGAATGGAAAGGAGGATTCAGTTATAGATGTCACAAACCGATAGCCAGCCAGCTCATTACGAAAGGGCAAAGGGGAAGTCCCTTCTTCAGACTGTTTCATCCTCCAATTTTCTCAGTCATAGGGTCTGGACCATACCATCCATATACCAGGATCACATCTCCATTATTGATCTTCTTACAAGCAAAGCAGGAAACTGCCTGAGCTGCGAGCACAATCTTCTCTTGCACATACCGATCAATGGCTGCTCGAAGTTCTGACTTGGCCTAAATGGATTAAAATGCTTAGGGAACAAGAAATGGATACGCTTCTTCCTCTGATTATCATGCCAGATGCTGGAGTATGTGTACAATGATGGGCTCAAAGGGGGCTTAATGGGGCCCCAAAGGTCGTACAAGTCAGACAGCCCAACCAATTCCTTAACCCCGAGCCAGGGCAGAGTGGCCTCACTGTCCCGTCTGGGCATCCTGAATGTGTTTCTCAGCTGTACCCTCAGGTGCATGCTTTGCTCATTCCTCATATTCATCACCTCTTCTTCCCGCTTGGAGCTGCTCACACCCGTGATCTCCTTGTTGAGGAACTTGATGGCGTTGCACATGCTTGCTGACAGGGGACGGCACTGAGCCAGGAAGCTACAAAGACAATACCTCGCATTTGTGTGACTCTACAACTTATGTTTGTGCTTAAAAATGTTTTCTTTAAAAAGAAGACAGAAAAGAGAAAAGTGAAACAAGAGGTAAAAGAGCAAGAAAGAGTATGAGAAGAGGACGTGGAAAGGTGGGAGTGGACTTGCAGGGGTTGTCCTTACCTGAAGTAGGGCTTTAGTTTATTCACTAGGTCCCTTGAGAGTTCTTCATTGGGAGGTGTTGTGTAATCCTGAATCACCTACAGGGTACACACAGTGATCAGCAAAAGTCCCCTAATAAAGGTCTCTGAAAGGGGGGGTAGGGCAAGTTTCAATGAGCAAAGTGCTCTGAGGGTAGTAGAGTCGTTCCCTCTGTCCCCCAGAGATTACTCTGGGTCAGAGGAACCTGGGGTAGTGTTGGGAAAGATGGGACGGGGTCATAGAGGGAACAGGATGGAGCATACCTGCTGCAAGGCACGAAGCAGGGCAATACAGCGGGCATTGGAGCCACTGACCAGGCCCTGGGAGTACTGCAGGCCGAGTCGCACCATGGCTGGGTGGATCACAGAGGATGGGATGCTGATGGGATGGCGGTGTCACACACTTTGCAAAGGAGCTTGAGCACCTACTGCCCACCTGCCCCTGATGAAAAGGAACTTCCTTCACTAGCACAGACACCCCCATATCCTCTAGAGTTTTGCCTTGTGTGCAGGCTTCTTTCCTCAGACCCCATCTCAAATTTCCAGTCATTTTCAATACTGAGTCACCAAAACTCCTAGAACTTAAAAGTTATGACAGTTTCATGGGATCCTACCTCATATACTGAGTCAGAGAGTTTTGTCTGCTGTACTGGGGTAGGTGGGAGAAAAGACTGACTTTGGATCCATAATCGTTTCGTGTAGGAACCTTGACAAAACAGAGGAACAGGAGCAGTGGAAAGCAAGTAAACAGTGAGGTTGTTTTGCCCCAAATACCCATTCTTCTTCAGGGTCTCACTTTGTTTCGATCACCTCCCCCCTCCCCATCCCATCTCCCTTAGGCAATTTCTGGCTACACACCAAAACCACTTCCTACCTGTTGTTGCTCTGGTTTTTTAGCAAGCCTTCTCAGAAGTGTGAGGTCATCAACCTGAGTGTGCTCAGGGAGACGCTTCACTCCTAAAAGATAATAACCATGTTTTCAAGACACTGTAGGTAATAATGATAAATCTGCTTTTAAGGCATAAGTGACATCAAGAAAAACTGGATGGGGGAGGGGAAAACAGGCGAGAAAAGAGTAGGAGAAATAGAGACAGGATGAATAGAGGGGAGAATTTGGAACTCTTGGTCCCAAGGCAAAGAATGTGAAGGGAGAGCTGTTTTACCATGGGGAAGCCTAAGCTAACACAAGAATTAAAATCAAAACAGAGGTCTTGAAATGAAGGGAAGGTACCTGAGGGGGTTTCTCCAGCTGTGCTGGGGCAGGCCCGAGGAGGTGGTCCTCCTTGTTCCCCTTTCCTTGCCTGTTTCAGGGCCCGCTCCGCCTCCTGCTTAGCTCGCCGTTCAGCACGAAGTTCAGCTTTACTTCGACCAGTCGGAACTTTCTCCCCAGCAGTAGCCAGCTGCCTACCTGGTCCTGGCAGCTCTTTGGTTGGGCCTACTAAAGACAGAAGAAAGAGGTGCCCAAACCCCAGGCAGGTAGTATCTATCTATTCCCCAGCCAAAGCTTCTATGCTTATCTAAACTTCCTCACAGGACGCCTGGGTGGCTCAGTCCCTAAAGTCCCTGCCTTCAGTTCAGGTCATGATCCTAGGGTCCTGGGATGGAGTCCTGCATCTGGCTCCTTGCTCAGCAGGCCTCTCCCTCTGCCTGCAGTTCTCCCTGCTTGTATGTGTGAGCTCTCTCTCTCTCTCTGACAAATAAATAAATAAAATCTTAAAATAAGTAAACTTTGCTTTTCACTTGCTCAAACCAACTTTGTCCTGTTTCCCCTCTTCTCTCGCACACATCTACCAGTTCCACACCCCAGCCTTTTAAAAAAAAGCCTCCGTACCTTGACACTGGGCTGCAGGTACAGCAGAGCCAGTTTCTGGTTCTACTCCCTTTTCCTCCTTCCGTTTCTTCTTCTGCTGTTTCTTTTCCTTCCGAAGCTGCAGCTTCTCTTCTTGGGTCATCTCCCTCCCCGCCGCCTGAGACACAGACATAGAATATTGCTCTTTCCCAACAATTCCAAAGACGAAAAAACACTACTGGTGCCGTCCAAGATTCCTGTAGGTAAAGCCCCTAATCCTAACTAACCGGCTAGCTGTGACAAGCTTACATCCCACACAGATCGAAGGTTCTTCTCCAGGATCAGAGTCATATACTGTTAGGGCTTTAAGAATTCTGTAAAATCTGGCTTCCCTGAGAAATAAAGTGAAACGGGGATGGAGGCTGGGGAGGCTGGGTCGGAACGAAGCTGACACAGCCTCCCGCGTAGAGCTTGACGGGCGTTTTGGGAGCGCACCCTCACTTACCCCAGGCCGAGTAGAAAGCTCCGCCTTCATCCCAGACCCCGAGCCTGCATCAGAAAACAGGTCACAGAGTGAGCCAGAGAGGCTCCGGCAGGGTTTGGAGGGGCTCGTACCCGGCGCAGCTGGCTGCTGGGTAGGCATGACCACAGCTCCGCCGCCGGGCGGGAGGCAAGCTAGAGACCCGCGTGGGGACGCAGTGCGCGGCAGGATCAAAAGGAAGGCGGCGGGCGCAGCCGGGAGGGGCCCCCACCCTTCTCGCAGGAGCCAGCCGGTACGCGGCGGGAAGCTGCGCCCCAGGCAAGGCACCCCAGAGGACCGGGGAGGCGCCGGAACGGAACGACAGGACCCAGAGGGACTCAGGGCTCGGCCGCAGCCGTCTGGCGCCCGGCGGCTCGCGTACCTGTTAGCGCGCCCCCGCCCTTCACTCACCCTCACGAACAGCCACAGCCACGGCAGCCATCACCCTCGGTCCTAGGCTCCGCCCGCCGCAGTCCCTGGGCCTACAGCGCCACCTGGGCAGACACCGGCGGCGCGCAGCCCTCCGCGGACTACAATCTCCGACGTGCACTGGGGCACCGCCCCGGGCTACGGGCACCGAGGAGGGCCCTCTCAGCTTTGAGCTCCCGGGCGTGGGAGTCGGCTCTTGCCCTTTGGACTACAGTTCCCAGCATGCCGAGGGGGCTGGGCCCAGAGCGGACGTCCCACCGCCCTTCCCACCCCCGATCCCAGGCCCCCCCCCAAAATGGCGAGTGAGGCAGCGGGGACGCGCTGAGCGGCGGAGGCGAGCGTGTAAAGCCGCTGCGGCCCTGTCAGTCCGGAGCCCAGCTGGGCCCTGCCGCAGGGAACATGCACTTTTCCATTCCTGAAACCGAGTCCCGCAGCGGGGACAGCGGCGGCTCCGCCTACGTGGTGAGGAGCGGCCGGAGCCGGGCCGGGCAAGGGCGGGGATAACGGGCCGGAGCCCGCTCCGAGCGGCCTCCGAGGCCTGGCCGCCACCCTTGGGGCCTGGTCCCAGGCCGCCGACTCCCGACGGCCTCGCTGGGACCTTATATCCTGCCTCAGATTCGTCCAAAGGTCTCCCAAGCTCCTTCAGGTCCTTTGTTCGCCCGCGTCGCCTCCCTCTGGCTGGGCCGCGGCCGCTCTGGTGGGCGTTACTGGCCTCTTGGGGAGGGAGACTGCGGCATGAGCGCCCGAGTTGCCCCCCGGCAGGTCCTTCTGCTTTAGGACCTAGCCCTGGGGGAAACGGACTAGTAAACCCTCGGACGACCTCGGTGTGTTACTCAGACGGAGTTTGTGCCAGACGACTTCTGGCCAGGGTTTTCAAAGGGGTCGCCCAGACCGCGACCCTATAATGCTTGCCTGCTTTTGTGTCTTCAGGCCTATAACATTCACGTGAATGGAGTCCTGCATTGTCGGGTGCGCTACAGCCAGCTCCTGGGGCTGCACGAGCAGGTGGGACCAGCACCCCTGCCTTAAGGCAGCTTTCAAGCCCTCATCTACACCTGGGCATCGGTGTCTTCATTGTTCCCCTGTTGGCTGCCTCTAGACTGTGTAGTTTCCCTTTAATCACAGCCACTGGGAAGGGTCTGGTGCTTTATCTTATCGATTGACATTTCCGGGGAACTCCCTAAGAAGCTTGCTGTCTGCTGCTTTAACTGCTTCTCTTTATACTCACATCCGCCTTTCTGCTTCCCTGTCCTCAGTCTTACTTCACCCTATGCCTGTGCGTGGAAAAACCGACCTCCCCCCTCTGCTACCAAAGCACATTTCTTCTGTCATCTGAGCTGCAACTTGAAGTTCTTTTCCCTTCTCATACAAATCATTCACCGATCCTTCTGTGCTCTTTAGCTCATTTCAGTGGACCTAACTGTTCAGCTATCCTTATGTATATCTGATGCAATGTTTCTATGTTCTCCTCACCAGATTGCAAGCTCTATTCAACTCAGTTTAGAATCCTGGTTCTACTGATAACTAGCTGTGCATCCCTGAGCAGTTACCTAATTTCTTTGGGTCTTAGTTTCTAAGACTGAAAAATGTATTTGTCGATCTGCAAAGTCCCTTTAAGTCTTAACACATTTTGTGAATGTATTTAGCTGTACTTAACTGGGAACATAAATTTTCCTTATAAAGTTCTTTGCTTCTGGTGAGAGGGTTCAGTATACACAGCTTTAGTAAATAAAGGGTTCCCTAGGCCCTGGCCCTATACAAACCCTACCCACACTGTGAAGGGCCTGACTTGTACATAGTAAGATAGGAAAGAACTTATATTTAGGACAGAGGAACAGCTCCACTGGGATGCTACTTCTGCCAAAGGAATGATTTCCTGGATAACCAGGGTAGATGGGGGGCGGCGGGGTGGCGGGGGGCTGAGGGAAGGGAAGGGGAACCCAAAAGAACATTGTGAGTGTAGATTGCCTTTTCTCATCTGCTATGTTTTATGTGAAGTGTTGTATCTCTTTCTCCAAATAGCTTCGGAAGGAGTACGGGGCCAATGTTCTTCCTGCATTTCCCCCAAAGAAGCTTTTCTCTCTGACACCTGCTGAGGTAGAACAGAGGAGAGAGCAGTTAGAGAAGTACATGCAAGCTGGTGAGTGGTTGAAGGGAACTTTAGGCTGTTTAGAGAGCTGTGGGAAGAGACTCAAAACAGCTGGTTCTATAGACTGGCCTGAATTAATTTCTATAGCTGGGGAGCCTCTTGTTTGATCTGTTAATTAGGAAAAGTAAATAACATGCAAGGATATTAGCAGAAGCAAAGGAATTTGGTCAATATATTAATACAGTTTGGAAATACCAATGTAATACTACGTAGTCTTAAAGCGGTGTAGATTGGTGGGGAGAACTTAACTTGTATCTGACGTGCTTTAGATTAACATCATTGTTATTTCCCTAGTTCTATAGACTGGACTCAACTAGATGGCAGCCAAGGGTGGGGCAGGTGAAGAATATATGCAAACAGTGAGTGAGGTGAGGCCAGCTGGGGGAGATGACAGGCCATCATCAGCCCAGGAAATGGGGTCCGGGGGGAACCTACTAAGAAAAGAACTGGGGGAAGTCAGGAGGGAGTCCTAAGTTGCTGGAATAGTGTTCTCTTGTCCCCACAGTTCGGCAAGACCCGCTGCTTGGGAGCAGTGAGACCTTCAATAGCTTCCTGCGTCGGGCACAACAGGTAAGGCTCTGGGTGGGAGCGAGATTTAAGGGAAGAACTTTCCTGTAGGGCCGTGTCATTTTAAGGCAGTGGCTACAGAAGAGTTATCCTGGTACCTTTTTTTATGGGAGGGGTTTTCTGCTGTACCAGTGAAATTAAGGAAACCCAGCCTGTAATTAACCAACTAAGAATAAAGACTCTAGAAGGACCTAGAAATAGAGAGTGGGGGATGGTTCAGAGCTGGATGCTGGGCAGGTGGTAACAAGGCAGTGCCTCCATTCTCATGTATGTTCACTCTAGGAGACACAGCAGGTCCCCACCGAGGAGGTTTCCTTGGAAGTGCTACTCAGCAACGGGCAGAAAGTTCTGGTCAATGTGCTAACTTCAGATCAGACTGAAGATGTCCTAGAGGTGAGGCACTTATGCTGTACTGCCCCACCTCCCCTGCACCCCAGGGTTCCAGGTTTGGGGGTGATTGGAACCAGCCAGTATGATGAGCTGTACTTGCTTCCCTGTCCTCAGGCTGTGGCTGCAAAGCTGGATCTTCCAGATGACTTGATCGGATACTTTAGTCTCTTCCTAGTTCGAGAGAAAGAGGACGGAACCTTTTCTTGTGAGTTTCTGTGGACTTGACACTTCTTCCCTGTGCTTCTGGTAGTGAATTTGCCCTGCTAATTCCTCCCCAAGTCTGACATTTCCTCAGGGCTCCTCTCTTGACTTTTCTTCCCTTGAGTCTTATGACATTTCCTTTCTTTTTTTTTCCCCTTCTTCTTCTTTAACCCATAGTCGTACGGAAGTTGCAAGAGTTTGAGCTGCCTTACGTGTCTGTTACCAGTCTTCGGAGTCAAGAGTATAAGATTGTGCTAAGGAAGAGGTCAGGGCTGGGCTTGGAGGAGGGGGAGGGTGCTGGTGATTACTGGGCCATGTACTGAGACAGAATAACCTGAACAAGGGGGTAGTGCTGGGTGTTTCTACCAGGCCTCCCAAGCTTCCTCCCGCTATACCACCATATTTGCCCGATAGTTCTAGATTGCTCCTATTTTCTATTCTACCTCTCTTGCCTTATCCCAGCTTAGCCCCGTTACCCCTTTCCACCCCTTGGCCTCACAGTTATTGGGACTCTGCCTATGACGACGATGTCATGGAGAACCGGGTTGGCCTGAACCTGCTTTATGCTCAGGTGAGCTTGGAGCTGCCTCAGAACCCTTCCCCTGAAATAGATACTGGTGTCCCACTCTGCCAAGGAAACTCTTCATGTCTTTACACCCAGTTCACGGGAAAGTTCCTAGAATACTATCAGGGCACCCGGCACTCTCCCTACTTGTAAGCTGATATAGTCAAGGACTCAAATGCAAAGAGGTCGCTCAAGCGTGGGGCTAAGGGTTAGGCTGGACAGAGGTAACTGGATTCTTTCCTTGGACCTCTGACTGGAAGCCCTCTCCCCCCCCCCAACCCCTTGTCTCTACTGTAGACGGTATCAGACATTGAGCGTGGGTGGATTCTGGTCACCAAGGAGCAACACCGGCAGCTCAAATCTCTGCAAGAGAAGGTGTCTAAGAAGGAGGTGAGCCTGCTTTCCTGTCTCCTTCCAAAGGTTGTTTTCTGACTCACCCCACTTCCCCTCCTGACCCGCCCCGCATGGTAACTGGGTTTCAGTTCCTGCGGCTGGCACAGACACTGCGGCACTATGGCTACTTGCGCTTTGATGCCTGTGTGGCTGACTTCCCAGAGAAGGACTGTCCCGTGGTGGTGAGCGCAGGCAACAGTGAGCTCAGCCTCCAGCTCCGTCTGCCTGGCCAGCAACTCCGTGAAGGCTCCTTCCGGGTCACCCGCATGCGGTGCTGGCGAGTCACCTCCTCTGTGAGTTGGGGTAGGCCTTTGGGATGGTGGTCTGGCAAGCCTTGAGCTTCGGGAATGGGCTGCAGTCCATCAAGGAGGGAGGCAGATTGGCCGGAACGATCTCAGCCTAACTCTCCTTTCTCTCCCAGGTGCCACTGCCCAGTGGAGGCACAAGCAGCCCAGGCCGGGGCCGGGGTGAGGTGCGCCTGGAACTGGCTTTTGAATACCTCATGAGCAAGGACCGGCTACAGTGGGTCACCATCACCAGCCCCCAGGTGTGAGCCCACCCTCAGGCCTCCTCTGGAGCCCATTGCACCGTCTCTTAGATACCCAAGTCTAGGGCTTCCAGGACTCCATGTGAGTGGGAGCCCTCGTCTTAGGGGTGCTGGGCTCAGGATGACCACTCTAGTCAGGCTGAGCTCTCTTCTTACCCTCAGGCTATCATGATGAGTATCTGCTTGCAGTCCATGGTAGATGAACTGATGGTGAAGAAATCTGGTGGTAGCATCAGGAAGGTAAGCAACAGGTGTGGACCAAGCAGCTGAGTTTTTTTGCTCTCCTTGCCTCTTGTCCTAGGTGTGAGGCTTCTCCCAAGAGGATTAAGTGATGGGATTCCAAAGGGATCCTACCCTCATCAGCACTTCATGTCTCCATCCCTAGATGCTGCGCCGGCGAGTGGGGGGCTCCCTGAGACGCTCAGACAGCCAGCAAGCCGTGAAGTCCCCACCCCTGCTTGTAAGTATCACTTTCTCATCAGTACCCCACCCACCAGCCTTGCCTTGTCTCCGCCAGTAAGGTCTCTGACACCTCTGCCTCTTCCCCAGGAGTCACCCGATGCCAGCCGGGAGTCCATGGTCAAACTCTCAGTGAGTTTCCCATGTGGGTTGGTGAGGTTGGTGTTGGTAGGGGATCTCAGGGAGGCTCGAGCCCTCTGACCCCAATCCTGCCTTTGTTACAGAGCAAGCTGAGTGCCGTGAGCTTGCGGGGGATTGGCAGTCCCAGCACAGATGCCAGTGCCAGTGATGTCCACGGCAATTTTGCCTTCGAGGGCATTGGAGATGAGGATCTGTGATCTCCAGTGCTCAGATGTCTGCCCTCTACCCCGGAGGAATGTTCAAAAACTTGCCCTGTGCCTGTATCCCCCAAGCCAGGGGTGTCTTTTCCTTCCTTTCTTCCCCTTTCTTCTCTTGGCCAGGGGCGTCTTTTCCTTCCTTTCTTCCCCTTTCTTCTCTTGGCCAGGGGCTTCCTAACCCACCTTCCCTTCCACCCCCTGGGCTGGCTGCACAAAAGATTGTTCTCTCTTTTCAGAGCTGGCCCTCAATGCCAAATTAGCCTTTAGTATTTTGCACAAAGTCCAAGGGACCATGGCTACCTGCCTTGGGGAGGAACCACAGCTTCCCCTGGGGCTGCTTCTGGCTTCACGGGGCCATGGGCCAAGGGGATGGGCAGAGGTCTATGTATGGTCTGGCCCAACTCCCCATCATTAAACTCAGCCTGATTGCTGCCTACCTCTGGTTCCCTTTCACTGCCCCTGCTCCCCCCATCACGGCACAGACTGCTACGCTAAGGGTGAGGTGGAGCTGTGCTTGCTACTGCCAACTCAGCATAGACAAGGCTTTGTTAGTGTTTCCTTTATTATAAAGCACTGAAATAAGTTAAATAAACAGGTGGGAGGCTGGGCAGTCCCCCAGCCAGTTCCTCTCCTGCTCCTGGGAGCAGTGGAGGTGAATACAGGGCCCTTCTCACTGAGCTCATGAAGTGCATCAGTCAAGGCAAGGCCCCCTGGTCCATATGGGCCCCTCGCCCATGGGGTTTGGGCTGGTCCATATAGCGCCTAGGTTAGTCTGTGGAGCCCCTGGCCAGCGGGGGAGGAAGTAGAAGGTGGCTTCTGGTCCATCTGTATAAAACATACAGGAGAGGCAGGACTAATCCATAGGGCCCTGAGGGAGAAGGACCTAGTTCAGGGTGAGTCCGTATGGAGAGCCCGACTACCAGCGGCACTCAAAGCTGTTGGACCCCGAGAGCTCAACACAGAGGAGGGGCTGTGCGGTGGGGCCCAGCCCTCAGAGGCAGAGAGGCCAGGCCCTCCTGCCCCACCATGGCCATGCACCTTCTGGTGGCGTTTGTAGTTGTCCCAGTGGCCTGTGGTGTAGGCGCAGGTGGCACAGCGGAAGGGCTTCTCGCCTGTGTGCCGCAGCATGTGGCGTTTGAGGTTCATGCTCTGATTGCAGCTGTAGTTGCAAAGGCTACACCGAAAAGGTTTGTCCCCAGAGTGGATGCGACCGTGACGCTTGAGGTTGGCCAGGTTGCCACAGGCATAGGGGCAGAGGGGGCACTTGTAGGGCTTCTCTCCTGTGTGGACGCGCTGGTGCCGTTTCAGGTTATCCAGATGAGCAGAGGCATAGGGACAGCGGGCGCAGCGGAAGGGCTTCTCGCCACTGTGCGTCTTCATATGCCGGGCCAGGTGGTTGGGATAGTGAGTGGCAAAGGGGCAGAGGCTACAGGCAAAGCCTTTGTCACTGGGGCCCTGGGGCCCCCCACTGGCACCCCCTCCAGCCTCTCCTCGCATGCAGCGCCCACACATGGCAGCTCCCAGCCGACCACCCTCCCCCTCCTCCAGCTCTTGTCCACAGTTCCGGCAGGTCCAAGGGAACAGCAGCTCTGGCAGTGGTTCTGATCCAGTCCCACAGAGGCCCTCCCCTTCACCCCGCAGCTGCCCACAGTCCGGCAGGAAACTGGCACCACCTGGTGGCACATGGAGGCTCAAATCTGGAAGCAGCAGAGCATCTGTGGGGACAATGAGACCTGAGCTATGAATCCAAGTATCCCTAGGGCCACCCACCCATGTCCCAGGTTCTTTTGGTTTCTGGCTTTTTACCTTCAGGTCGCCGGGGCACTGCCCCCTCCTGCTCTGTGGGACTGGGAGGCCGGGTGGGACGTGGAGCACAGCAGCGGAAGCCACAGGTCGGGCAGGGAGGAGTGGGGGGCCCTGCATGGGTGCGCTGATGCCGCCTCAGGTTGCCCAGGCTGCTGCAGGCAAAGGGGCAGTGGGGACAGCGGTAGGGCTTCTCGCCAGTGTGGGTGCGGGTATGTCGCGTCAGGTTGACGAGCTGGGCTGAGGCGTAGGGGCAGCGGCCACAGCGGAACGGCTTCTCCCCGCTGTGTGTCTGCATGTGCCGCTTCAGGTGGCTCGAGTAGTGGGACACGAAGGCGCAGAGGCGGCATGAGTATAGTAGCCGTGGGGGCAGCGGGGGCCCCCCACCCGGCCCTCCTGCCCCACAACACGGCCCCTCACCTGTCGGCCCCCCACACAGCTGGCAGGCTGGGCCTGGCCTCTCACCCCTGGCCTCCCCTGGACCCCTGGCTGGTTCCTCAACTTCACTCTCGGCACTTAGTGGCCGGCCGCCCCCAGACTCGTCATCACTCAGCCCGTAGGGAAGCCCAGGCCTGGCCCCCAGAGAGTCTCCTGGTAAGACAGACATGAGAAGAGACATCAACATGGGGTAGGACCAGGCTCCAAATTCGCTTTCTCAGTGATGTCTCCCCGCCTCCCCATTTGCTTGGCCCCACCCTTCACTTCAGTGATCCTGAAAATTCAATATAAATTATCTGCTTCTCAGCCTGTACTAACCTAGGGATGACAGCTGTACCTAATTCCACTGCACAGAAAAAAATCAAAGGCTCACAGTGGACCACAGGCTGAAATGAATCAATGTAATTAACTGACCTTTGCGATAAGAAGGTAAAGTGAAAATACACAAGGCAGAGACCTGAGACCTTATTCTAAGCCCTGTATTAGTATACTTTATAGTATAGAGCTGATTATAAAATAAAAATCATCTCAAGAGTTAGGCAAAATCTAGAGTGAAGTAGAAACGTAATGTGCCTAAAAGAGGGATTTTCTTTAACATGGATTCCCTCAATGATTTTCAAAAACATCCTTTGTATAGGTGGCATAAGTGGGTAGATGGCGCAGCAAGTTAGGTTGGGATGATGTTAAGATTGACAGGGAAAAGGAATGTACAGGAATACTTGGGGGTAGGAACCAAAACCTCGATAGGGAAGGGTTTATGCTGCAGGTGAAAGGGAGTTAGATTAGACATAACTTAATTTGAATAAGAAGTTGTTTCCCTGAACCTCTTAAACTTCATATAAAGAATGTGCTATGCAGGACAAGGTTATTAAAAGGGCATTAACTTTTAACCAGTTGCTCCATGTGATTCATCCACTGTCCTATTCATACCACCTTTGTACCAAACCCCAGAACTTCACCTCAACAAAGTGAGCGAGCTCACTGGACCATTAGGCAAGTGAAAAAATCTAGCTCAAATCTAAATTAAGTCATCCCTAGGTTGTGGCATTGTTTCGTGTTTTGCTCACTGGCACTAAATCCTAACCCGCCTCTTGAAGGGCTGAGGTTCTAGCGGCCACTAATCCTTGATCAAGTCCCTCAAACCCACCTTCAGAGTCTCTCTCGAAGCCCATGAGCTGGTCGCTGTTGCCGTCACCTTCCTCCTCTTCTTCTTCCTCTTCCTCCTCAAACTCCAGATCCTGGCCTAGTAGCAAATCACTCTCCAATACCAGGGCCCCGGGTCCTTCGTCCAGGGAGTCTTCGGTATCCACTGAAGAAGGGAGGGGGCTTGTAGGTTCTCCCTCAGGAACCGTGCCCATCATCCGCACCCCGGGAGCTAGCCCTCGCAGCCCGTACTTCCCGAACTCGCAGACCCTCTCGGGTTCCCTTAGTACCTCGGTAGGAAGCTAGGAGTCCAGATCGCCCACCCCATCCCTCAGGAGTCCCCCTCAACCCCGACCTGAAACCACTCCACTGACCCCACCCCTGCTCCTCCCCCCCTCGCGGCCCCTGACCCCTGACCTTTGACCCCCTCGCATTTCACGGGCTGCGGGTGGCTCTGCTTCCTTCGGGGCATCGTGACCGGCTCCAGCCCGACGCGCCTCCGGCCTGCGGCCGCCCGGCCCCGCCCCTCCCAATCCGGCCTGTCTGCCCGCCCTTCCTCTCAGGGCCCGCGGGCCGCCTCCATGCAGCGGCGCGGGCCCCGGGCAGCCCCTGGCCCTGGCCCCGGCGCCCAGCTCAGGCCGCTCCCGCCGCCTCCGCCGCGTCCATTCATGGAGCCCCCTACCCCCCCTACGCAGACCAGCTGGTACCTCCGTCCTCGCTTCCGCTTCCGCTGCCGCAGAGCCACACGGGACACGTAGTCCGTGGAAAGCAGAAGCGGCGAAAACGTCCACAGCGTGACCGGGAAGTGATTGTGACGAAAGGAAGCGGGCGAGCCAATCAGAGAGCAGATAGAAACCAGCCGGGTGAGAAGAGCAGGAGAAGCCTATGCCCTGCTTTCAGTCTTAGGAGCCGCCCAGCTTGTCCTTACCCCTACCTGCAGGAACTAGTAAACTATTCCTGATTCCGGAAGGGGGTGTGGAAGAGCCGTGATGCTAGTCCAGCCTGCCCAGCACCTCGGGGAACTGCAATACCTGGGCTCCCCCTGCCCCACACAGACCTGGGCGGGCGGGCGAGCGCAGGAGCGCGCGCACACACACACACACACGCACACGCACAAGTGCGCTGAGGGGCTTGGTAGATGCCACCAAGGAGGTCGAGCCTGGGGCCGGAGAATTCTGGGTAGGCCGGACAGGACAGCATTATTGAAAAAAGGACACCACTGGCACAATTAGGTTTTGGCCTTTAGTCTGAAAAAGTGTTGACTGAAAGTGTACAACAGAGAGCGGGTGCAAGCGGCTGGGGGCCATGGAGCCGCCAATAAAAAAGAATGTCCTTAAATAAAGTTCACAGAGTAAAAACCAGAACTGCCAGTCTTCCCTCCAACACAACAGAGCACAGGCACAGAACCGGTGATGAGCCCCAAGGAGCAAGGAGGAGGCTGGGGAAGACAGCAGAGGCTCCCAGGCTGCTGTGTGGAGGGAGAGCCCTCTTTGGAATGGGCTGAGTAAAGCCACCCAGCTCCCCCTGCACACCTCATAACCACTGCTAAGGCTAAAGGAAAAAGACAAAACTCAGTCTCAGGTCCAGAGGGCTCAGAAAACAGTCTAGGTGGGCAGGGATCTGGACAACCATTAGTCCCGCTTGGCCTTCTTCTTATTGTCACTGTTGCCATTTTCTTCAGCCCCCTCAGAAGAGAGCACCTCCTCCAGTTTCCGCTTGCCACTCTCTGGCTGAAGCTCTGCTGTGTTTCGGGGCTTGAAGCAAATGATGATGCAGGTCATGTTGTCACACCCTGTACCGTCCCCAGAAGTGTCTGGTGCCAGGCACTGATCCAGTAGCTACAAAAGGGACAAGGTAGGTAGCTCAGCTTCAGGGTTTGAACACCTTCTTAGGAACCTAAACTCCCAGAAGAGGGCTGACCCTGCTGAGACGGGGGCAGAAGGAGGGGAACAGGCAACAGACGTCACAAAACAGGCCACCTGCTAGTGCATAAGGCATGAGGATAAGTCAGGGAAATGAAGGAAAATGGAACTTTCTAGTCAGGTTTGGCATGTAATTAATGACACTACCCAGCTCTGGTCTTAGCTCAGGTCAAAAGACAAAACCTTGGCTATCCAAACCAGATGACTTCTCTCCTCTGCCCAGGCACTCACCTCTTCCACGATGGATGACAATAACCGAAGCTCCCCATTCTCATCACGCTGGCTGATTTTTGATTGAATAAAGTCTATAACTTCCTGGCTGCTCATCACATTCCTGGGGCCAAAAACAATATACTCTTCTTTAGTCCCACCAAGGCAAAATAGAGGAATGAAGAGAGAGGTGATAGCCCCCAGGACCAATGTAAACACCTACGGAGATTGTCCTTCGCTCTGTCTTAGGCTAGTTTTCACACTAAGATGTCTGCCTAGGCTCTAATCCTAGAGCAGTATGAGAAAAGAGCTGAATGCAGCCGTTAGAGCGATGAAAAAGCCAAACCAACTCAGAGCCCTATAAGAAAAGTAATGCTGCATAAAAAAGGGAATTTTAGGGCATTCCACTGGTGCCTACCATATGCCATCACAGGCAATGACCATGAATTCGTGGTCATCAGTGAGAGTCAGCACCTTGATGTCAGGAAGGGCTGATATCATCTGTTCCTCAGGTGGCAAGTTCTTATTTCTCTTGTAGAAGTGGTCTCCTGAAGAAAGGAATGGTTGGTTGATGAGCAGTTTAAGCACTCCCCAAAGACTGTGCTCCAGGCTGGTCAAGCCTTGCCATTCATTTCCCTTCTTTACAAAGTTCCATAATCTAAGTAAATGGGAAACTGAGTTCTAGTTTTTCTACTTTCAGCCCTGTCTTCAGTTTGCTAAACCTTAGGTACGTCACTAACCTGTCTTATTTAATCATCCAAAAATAATAGCTTCCTTACCTATCTCATGGAGACATTTTACAGACAAAGGTCATAGATACCAAAGGATTTGGAAAAGGGTACGAGAGTCTATTAAGATTAAAGGTTGCTACCAGGTAGTCTGTAAAAAGAATAAGACCCCAGAAGTC
This sequence comes from Ailurus styani, assembly GCA_002007465.1. Classification (NCBI taxonomy): domain Eukaryota; kingdom Metazoa; phylum Chordata; class Mammalia; order Carnivora; family Ailuridae; genus Ailurus; species Ailurus styani. The sequence goes on along the minus strand of LNAC01000024.1, from coordinate 6,479,018 downwards.
TTCCCCACATTTTCTGGCCCTTACCAATGGCTCTGGAGAGGTTGAGGCCCCCGTTGACTCGCCCATCCATGGTGACCTTGCCACCAGCATTCTTGATGCGTGCTAGCTCCACTTCGTCCTCCGGTTTGTGGTCATAGGACATGTCCAAAGCTTTGCCAGCCTCGGACACCACACAACGAGAGTCTCCTGCATTGGCTACAATCAACTGCTTCCCTCGTATCAGAGCCACCACCGCTGTGGTACCGCTGTCAGAGCCAGGCTTAAGAGGAAGAAAGGGAGCATCAGGGGAGCTTCTGGACACAAGCTCCTCATTGGTGCTCCCCTGACCATTTGCTTATGCTTTTCTTCTCTCACTGGGACCACCAAAAGAGCTTTAACTAATAGGAGAGGCATGGATTTAATCTTTCCAAAGACTAGAGCATGCTCTCTTTCTATTCTGAGCTAAATGTACCCTAAAGACCTAGTTCACCTTGTAGCATAAATGCCCCCATAAACCAGGACTTCAGTACTAAGGCAGCAAGGAGATCCCCTGTCCCCAAATCACAATTGGGGAATCACACCTGCCTCTTGGCTTTTCCAGACTTGCTGCTCCCCTTCCCTACACACCTCCTCCTTGCCTTCCATGCCCGGCACCATCATCTCCTCTTCTTCCTCGTCCTCTTCAGCCTCCTCAGTGTCATCCTCATCTTCCTCATTCTCTGCCTCTTCGCTGCTGTAGCCATCCTCTTCCTCACTGCATTCCTGCCAGAGGGATGATCCCAGGCTGCTGAGACTGGAATGACCCCCTGCCCCCCTCCCCCCAACTCATACTCAGAACCAAGAGGCCCTGACTGAACAAAGATTCTGAAAGCACTGAAAGATACAACTACATGATCATGACAGAAAATTTAGGGGAGGGGAGAGGGCTAGATGGGTATAACTAACATCTGGAGCTGGTTTCAGCAGTCATGAGTAGGAAGTCCTACGAAAGGCCAGAAGTCTCAGCCAGAAGCACCTTCCAGGCAACACAGCCAGAAAATAAGTGGCCCAGAGAAGGCAATACCCAAATATCCAAAGTTAACAACCACCACCTTCTTGTTCTCTTTCTGGGAGACAGACTCTGAAAGGCTAGAACTAGATCTATTTGTTATAGTACCAACAGAGGAAGAGGTTGGAAGGCTAACGGTTCCTATGTTGGTGGAAATAATGAATTCAAGAAAACCTTGGAATACAGTAGGTCTTGGGGGCTGATCTAAAAATAGAAGGTGGGGTATCTGGCTGGCTTAGTCAGGACAGCATGCAACTCTTGATCTCGGAGTTGTGAGTTCAAGCTCCATGTTGAGTGTAGAAATTACTTAAAAAAAAAAAAAAAATAGGAGAAGGAAAAGAGCCAACAGCTATACATGGTGACCAAACAGGCCCTCTCTGCAGATTCAGCATCTGTCTGCTCCACAGGCCCTTACCTCACTGTCTTCCTCTTCCTCCTCTGCCTCATCTGACTCATCCTCACTGTCCTCAAAGAACTTGGACTTAGCAACTCGAGGCAGCTTGTCAGAGGCTGAAGAGCAGGAAGGCCCAGCCTCACCAGTGGGAGTGCCAGGCTCGCCACCTTGGCCTGCCTCAGTCCCACGTTCTGAGTTGGAGGAAAGGCCAGTGTGGGCCTTGGCTGTGGGGCCATTTTCCTCTGAAGAAGTTTCCCTAGATGGGTCCTCAGGTCCTGCCTCCCCATTGAGGCCCTGGGACCCTGGTTCCTCGCCTGTCCCAGCTCCAGATTTGCTGTGGGGAGCACCCTTGTGACAGTTCTGCCCATAGCGTGTCAGCAGCTCTTCAATAGTCATGGTGGCCTCTTCATGCAGCAGCGCAGCCTCCTCATTGTCCACTGCGGGGAAGAGGCTGAATCAGCACTCCCACCCCAGACTCTTTATGGGATCAGCCCCCCTTCCCACTTCCACAATGCTTGCAGGCTGAGTTTCAACTTGCCCGCCACCGCCCATTCAAAGATCCTATCAAGTTTCCTATCAAGTCTCAGAACACCCCTTTGCTTCCTTCTCAAGTAATATCTGCCTGCACAGACTTCCTTTGGTCTTTGTCTTTCACCCTATTCTTAGTCAAAGGAATACTAGTTTCTGTAGTTCTTTTATCATCTCTCATTTTTGATTGGTAAGTTGGAAACCTCATTATGGCTATGGACCCAAGAAGCCCACAATGCTAGTTTTAGGCCTACAGCCCAGGCTTAATGACTGGCTGCTGAGGCTAATGACAGTTCCAAGTCTTAAAAAGAAAAAAGGTCATATAAACATTAATAGGAACCAGAGAGACCCCATCACAATGACAAAAGATAATGTATGTAAAAATGCTTACAACTATGGATACTAGGTACAAAGGTTAATTCTTTCTCCTTTCATAACCTCATGTAGTATAGAACATAAGGTTCTTTAATGTGAGGACTCCCCAAGTCCCTAAGAAGTCATCCTCTCTTAGAATTAACACATAAATAATACATATTAAAGAAGAGTTCTTTAAAATGCTGATTTCCTCTCAAACAAGGGATGCCACACTCACCATCATCTTCATCAGCTACTTTTTCTTTTTCATCCTCATCCTCAGTGGGTCGCCCTGCAATCTGTGCCAGCTCCTTAATGACTTCCTCAGTGGTCAGTTTGGCATCGATAGCCAAGAAGGCATCTTCTAATGCCTGTATGTAAGTCAAAGAGTATGAGGCAAGTGTAGGAAAAAGCACAGTGGGTACAACATGAATTGCCTATATGCAACCCGGGTACAAAGAGGGCCTACCAATTACAGTGTGATACACCACACAAGGAGACACTGATATATAAATAAAAAACAGTTCAGAGACCTGAGAATAATGAAGCAGCTCTAAAAAGCTCCAGTGGGAATAGAATTCTTTAAGAAATGCAATAAGCAGCAGCTTACTGGTAACAAGAAAGGAAAAGTCAAGGACTAGAAAACAAGGGAAAGCCTACAGAAACAGAGAAGGAGCACTATGAAAAGACAGACCTTTTGTAGCTTGCCTTCTTTGTAGGCCTTCTGATCTTTGATGATATCAGGAAGATATTTGGCACAGTACAAGGCAACTTCCTCCCCTAGAAGAAAGGTAAGGTCACCCAGAGCACTCCTTCCCACATATAAAGTAATATAATATTTACATGCCATACTGGAGTGAACCCCAAGGGCTGGGAAAATGACTATCCTATACAACTGAAACCTATCTGAAAGATAACTGTTAAGGAAGTTCTGATCCAGAAAATAGATTTCACCATCAACTCTTCAGGGCTATATTAATATACCTTTTGTCTTTCTCACCTATATACTTAGTTCTCAGTGGGAAAAAAATAAATTCTAATATACGAAGAGGCTTTTTGGATTAAAACAAGATCTGGCGAGATTATAAACTAATACAATATCCTGTTAGGAAGACAGAATGGCAGAATAGAGAAAATCAGCACTGGGAAGGAAACAATATCTTAGGACGAGAACCTTGGAAAGGAAAAGAACAAAGGACCTGTTCTTGCCCCCGAAAATCTGGAATTGGGAGTTCAAGAATGTCACCAATATGATCTGCTAAAGTTACCTCCATGTCCATCATAGACAGAAAACATGGCTGTCTCACTGTCCAACTCAGGAATACAGTTGTGAGCATCCTAGGAAAAAGAGAACATAATTAGCATTTCTCAAGGTCAAAGGATGTTCTTCCTTGTGCACTTCAGGTCGTGAGGATCGCCTTCACGCCTTAATCTCACTAACCCTTCCCTAGCTGACCTACGTGGTCTAGAAAAAAAGAAGGAAAATGGGATGATAAAATAAGAAAAGAAGTACAGGGGAAGGAGAAAGGAAAAGGGCCAAGGGAGGGAAGTAGGGGAGGAAAGGAAAGGGGGGGTGGAAGGGAGAGAGATGAATCAGGTCACTACCTCTGCAGTCTAGCAGCCTCAGCCTAGGAGATCTCAGTCCAGATGGCAGAATGTTTGGCTGCTGGAACTCTAGACCTGACCTTTTGGATTTGTGGCAACTATGGGAAGAACCAGAATAAAGGATCTTTAAAGTCACTTCCAGACCCATTCTATGAATCAGTGAACTTGAAGGAAGAAAATGTTAGGAAAGATAGCAAAAAGAGACCTGAGGGTATTACCGACCTGACAAGTTTCTAGCAGAATCCTAAAATGTCTAAGTGAAAGCACTAAAATTTGTAGAACTACATACACATACACTTATACTGCCACTTCCGCAAAGCACCATCTAAACAAATTATTCTCCTCTTCTCTCAAGTTACCCTCAGGCTAGGCAGAAGATAAAGTTACAAAAGAATCCTCCCAACAAATAATGTTTATTAAGCTACACTGTGCTTTGTATTCATTAACTGGAATTTACAATGCCTCATGTAATACCCCCAGCTGGAAATAAGATATCATTCATCGCTGATGGCATTAGCACACCTGAAGAGAAGTCTACAACTGTCCTGCTGCAGCAACATTCTGGTTGGAAGGCTCAGGTTGATCAAATTCTTCTAATAATAAAATTCTGCCACCCCAAGCAAACATTCCAGGCTATTGCCATAATTCAAGCCAAGATGTTGTACCTAGGTGAGAGTGTGCTGCAGCTTACCCTGCCCCATCTTGGAATACAACCCCACTTCCCTTTCAGGTACTTTATACAAACAGAAAGACTATAATCAGCTATTTACTTTGATTGATTATCCTTGTGTAAGTTAATGGTTTTCCTTCCTCTTTCAGGCATTTAAACTTTTCTAGCTGTATCAAATCAGTACAGTGGTTCTTCTGTTGTCCCTGCAGTAAGACTAAGCTTTCATTATACAATCTAGAAAATAAAAGCTATTTTAAGGTAGTAAAGGAGAGAATGCAAAAATAACTATTTTGTATTTCCCTCTGACTGATTCCAGGAGAAAGTGTCCCAGAATCTAATGGGCTGCCATGAAGGGCCCTCAATGGCCTATCTAATAAAGTTGTCAACAACCACCTTGGAACCGCATCCCCAGGACCCGGAGAGCACCATAGACCAAAGGTCTTCTCCCTCTTCCAATCACTCCACCACCATGCACACTGGCCCCTCTTCCCTCTGAGCCAGGGTTAGTTAGACCTTACTGGACCTACCTCTCTTCTTTCTGCACCTTTTGGCCTGCCTTTATGACTATCTATTGCCTCAGCATCCTCCACCAGTGGTTCTCAGACTTTAACGTGCCTAAGAAGTTATTTGTTACTCACCAAATATATGAGTATCCACTGTGTCCCAGGATCAGTTCTGGGTGTTTGGGATATATCAGTGAATAAAATGAAGACTTGTGCTTCATAAAAAATCTTACATTCTCACTAGGGATATACACAATAAACATAATAAATAGTTAAATCATATGGCATGATGCTATAACTCCTATAGAAACATGATAGTGCTATGGAATAAAGGAAAGGTAAAACAGAGGACTGAGTTGGGACTACAGTAAAGTGGCAGGAGACCTGAATGGGCATGGGACACAGTGTGGTACATGCTTGCTTAAGCTATAAGTAACTCCACCTCAGCAGTCACTACCTAAGTCATGCTGTATCTAATTAGTATCAACAAAACAGTTGTGTCATATTAACGTTGACTTTAATTCTGTTGATCTTGTAGTGTGGTTTGTTGGCATGGAATTTATGCCCAGTTCTATGTTTGTACTCATTTAAGTAACATTAAATTAAAATTGTTTTAGTGAATTCTGCAGTTCCACAAGTATTGCTTTCCTTAAAACAAAACAAAACAAAACAAAACAAACTATGGAAGAGCTCCAAGGTATTTTGTTAAATAAGGAAGGCAAAGAGCAGAAGGAAAGCAAAGTACAGAATGATATATTTAGTTAGCTGCTTTTGTGTAAGAAGAGGGAGCATAGGAATAGATATTTGTCTTTTCATACTGGAATACTACATGGATACACAGAAAACTAAAGAAAAACAGTTAACTGTGGTTGGAGCAGGAGGCTGCAGATGTATAGGAGCGAGATGCGCCAGGGGAATATTTAGTTTTTTCAAAAGTAAATTAAATATTTTTAAAAGACTCAATGTATCACTAAAATTTCAGCAACTGGTCCAACCAATTCCACTTTTTGTAGGGGAGGGAAGAACATCTACTTGTCCACTACTTCCCAGTGGAACAGGACAATCATTCTCTGTCATGCAACGCCACTCTAAAGCAGAACTATACCATCTCTTTTGAACCCACGTCTATTCAAATCATCTTTTTTGACTTCCTCATCTGTTTCTCACAAAAGCAAGTGATGTGAAGCAGATCTAGCTTCATATGAACATATGAAAAAACAGCAAAGAAATGAATAGTAAAAGCAAGGAAATATCCTTTTGTGCAAATCAGACTAATGAAAAAGATTAATAATAACCAGTGGTAATAAAAGTGAAGTAAAAACACAACCTCATATCCTGACCAACAAGAATATAAATTAATATAGCCTTTCTGGAACACAATTTGGTAATATGTATCAAAATTTCCAATGCACATGCCCTTTGATCTAGTAACTGAACTTCCAAAAGTTTATTTTATGGAAGTAATAAGACAAGGGTACAAGGATACATGTAAGAATGATCACTATAGGGGCGCCTGGGTGGCTCAAGTCAGTTAGGTGTCTGCCTTCAGCTCAGGTCATGATCCCAGAGTCCTGGGATCAAGCCCCACATCAGGCTCCCTTCTTGGCAGGAAGCCTGCTTCTCCCTCTCCCACTCCCCTGCTTGTGTTCCCTCTCTCGCTGTGTGTGTGTGTGTGTCTGTCAAATAAATAAAATCTTAAAAAAAAAAAAGNAAGGATACATGTAAGAATGATCACTATAGGGGCGCCTGGGTGGCTCAAGTCAGTTAGGTGTCTGCCTTCAGCTCAGGTCATGATCCCAGAGTCCTGGGATCAAGCCCCACATCAGGCTCCCTTCTTGGCAGGAAGCCTGCTTCTCCCTCTCCCACTCCCCTGCTTGTGTTCCCTCTCTCGCTGTGTGTGTGTGTGTCTGTCAAATAAATAAAATCTTAAAAAAAAAAATCACTATAGCATTATTTATAAAAAACAATTATGAACATCCTAATTTGCATGAAGAAATTAGTGGCACATCCCTCCAATAGAATGCAGCTATTAGAAATGAGTATGTGGGGGGTACCTGCGTGGCTCAGTTGGTTAAGCGTCTGCCTTTGGCTCAGGTCATGGTTTCAGGGCCCTGGGATCAAGGCTCCCTGCTCAGGGGGAATCTGTTTCTCATCCCTCTACCTGCTTGTGCTCCCCCCACCTGCCCCGCCTCTCTCAAATAAATAAAATCTTTAAAAAATAATAAAAATTAAAAAAAAAAGAAATGAGTGTGTTCACTTGGAAATGCATTCACAATATATTAAGTGAAAAAAGGAGAAAAAAATTAAAGCACCTGTATATATACGCTAGAAGTCTGGGTGGAGTAAGGGTTGGGTAATAATTATTTTCTATTTTTTTGCTTTAGATCTCAGGATCCTGGGATCGAGCCCCGCATCGGGCTCCCTGCTCAGTGGGGAGCCTGCTTCCTCTCTGCCTACTTGTAATCTCTCTGTCAAATAAATAAATAAAATCTTTTAAAAAAAACCAGCTACCTTACTTACCCTTATCATCACAGAAGTATTGTGATGCAATAGTTGCAAAATATGTAAAACCTCTTTTAAGCTGGAATTTAACAAATACATATTTTGTTCTGAAATTCAGCACCTACGTCACATTTTTCTTCTCTAGTCTTATTCTCAAAGAGGAACTCCTACTGTAAAGATTCATTTATACCTTGAGGTCTCAGTTCCTAGAACTATTCCACATTACCTTCTCTTCCACTTTCTGGTAAGACTCTGGATCTATTTTATCACTTGGAACTGTTCTACCTTCTCTAAGCACTCTAGTTTCCCCCTTTGCATCTCTGTTTAGAGCCTACCTACCTTTACCCTTGCTTTTCTTTCTCTCTGACCTTTCTGAGCCACAGCCAAGTATTTCAACACGGTCTCTTAGCAATCTAGAAAAACTCATCCAACCTTGTATAACCCGACCAACTGCTTTCTTTACCCCTGAATCAGAGCCACTAAGTATTGCTAGTCATGAAATGTCATGAAATCATGTTGATTGTGCACCCTAATTCCATTCAGCACTTTTTTCATGTGTTCTGCACTGGCACTTAAATATACTCACCACAGTCAGTCACAAACCTCTCCCACACTGTTCAAGTTCTCAATGCTCTTCTTTCACTCTCAGCAGATGAGCTACCTCTTGCTTTACTTAGATCAAGGTCATATTTCAAGAACGACCTCATCATCCCTATTCTACCTCAAAATTTTCCTACCGCTTTACCTAACCTCTCCTTCACTTCTGTCTCCAAAGCACAGTTTCTCCTCTTTTCTTCTTTTATTTATTTATTTTTAAAAGATTTTATTTATTTATTTGACAGAGAGAAATACAGCGAAAGAAGGAACACCAGCAGGGGGAGTGGGAGAGGGAGAAGCAGGCTTTCCCGAAGAGCAGGGAGGCCGATGCAGGGCTGGATCCCAGGACCTTGGGATCATGACCTGAGCTGAAGGCAGACACTTAACAACTGAGCCACCCAGGCGCCCCTCTCCTCTTTTCTTTTAATTCAACAAAGCCTGTACTAAACCATTTATTGGAAACTGGTTAAAATTACCTCCTCTTTTTTTAGATTTATTTTCCTCTTGGGCGTCTGGGTGGTTCAGTGGGTTAAAGCCTCTGCCTTCGGCTCAGGTCATGATCTCAGGGTCCTGGGATCAAGGCCCGCATCTGGCTCCCTGCTCCGCAAGGAGCCTGCTTCCTCCTCTCTCTCTGCCTGCCTCTCAGCCTACTTGTGATCTCTCTGTCAAATAAATAAATAAAATCTTTAAAAAAAAAGATTTAGATTTATTTTCCTCTTAAACTTCGAATCTCAAAACCTTTTCCTTCAAGATTTTACCTCACAGAGCAGGCAATAACCGTAACAGCAACCCAAATAGCCATTTTGCAGGCTATTTTTTTTCCCAAATGCTGTACATAATTAAATAGTGAAAACCATGTCAGCTTTCTTGAAAGTTCTCTTGGGTTCTGTGAAGTTCCAATTGCCTGTTTCTATAGGATGTCCCTTCACTTCAAACTCAACATATGTAAACAGAAACTCAGCAGTCTTCAAAAAATCAGAACTTCCCCTGTAGGTCTTATTCTGTTCATGGAATCTTAACTTACCTAGGCAACACTTACTACCAGTTTACCTTGACTTCCTGGCTCTCTTCTACCATCCAATCACCAAGTCCTACCAAGTTTTCCTTTATAACTTTGTTCCTGGATTACTTTACTCTTACTAGCATTTTATCTCCTTCCTGCTTCTACTCTCTGCCCCGTAATCCAACCTACATACATTCAGATGCCAGATTACCCTTCCCAATATAACACTTTATTGATAAAAGCTTCAGTGGATTCTACTGGATCTAAGATTAAATCCACACAACTTACAGGCAATTTAAGGCACTCAATCATCATTCCTACCCATCTCTATAAACTAAGCTCTTAATTTTCATACCATTCCCCAAAAGAAACTACTCCACTCTTGACACTGACCACCCCACCCCCACAAGTAGAAAGCAAACCTCAGAGTCTTTCCTCCTATCCCTCCCTCCAATATTCTTTTTCTCCTTCTCGTTCTTCTCCTTCCACTTTCCTCCTTCTCCTTTTGTCCCCATTTATACTCTCTCCTTAAGGTCCAGTTAGTCTCACCACCACCAAGAGATCTTAATCACACCAATACTCTATGATCATTTCTCTCTTCAAACTCTTTCAGTATTTACTGTCTCTACCGATAATATGGCTACTCAGCAAATACTATCTTGTATTGTTATCCAGCATTCCATGGGGGGACAAAGAGTCTTAGGTCCAAAACTGTATTGTAAACCAGCTCTAAAGCAAAGACCGTCTTAAATTTTTTTACAGTTTTGGGGCCTAAAACTATGTTCTACAACATAGTAGGACTCCATGCTTGTTTATGGTGGTGAGTTCCCAGCTGCCTCAGGACAAATACCTTATAGATGCCTCCTCCCTCATTTCCTATCCTAAACCTAGAGATGTATCATAACACACTAACAGCTGATAGTCTGAAGGAGATGACTCAGAACACACAGGTCACCTGAGTCAGGGCCCTTAGGCCTTGCCTTACTAAAATCACATATCATACCAAACCTTCTGATCTTCTAGGCAACCAAAGGATCTGTATTAATAAAATCCTGGTTATCCTGCCTGATGTCAGTCTCCTAAGGTTGTAAATACATCCACAAATATTCCTGTTACTGGCTGATCAACTATTTACATTTACATACATAAATTTATCTAAATCTTTATAAACCAAGACAAAAAGTTTGAAGGTGGTTGGGAAGGGAACTACATTTTTTATTTTAAAAAGTCATGTACTACTATCTTTTTAAAAATATGCATATATTACCTCAATGCTATAGAATATTTGGTGTCTCCGAAAATTCACACGTTGAAATGTAATCCCCAACATGATACTATCTGGAGGTGGGTTTCTGGGAAATAATTAGGTCACGAATGAGATTATACCCTTAAAAAAGAGACTCCAAAGAGCTCCCTTGCCTTGAAGATAAGAGTTAGAAGGCAGCATCTATGAACCAGAAAGTGGGCCTTCACCAGACACCTTAGTCTCGGACTTAGCAGCAGAGTCTTGAAAATATATTTTTAATACCCATTGTTGCAGTTTTTTACACCCAAGTTGCAGTTACACCCAGCAACTTTACCCACGAAACACAAAAGAAGAAACAACCTAAGTGTCTATCAACAGATGAATGGGTAAACAAAATGTGGTATATTCATACAATGGATATTACTCAGCCTTAGAAAGGAAGGAAATTCTGATACATGCTATAAAGTGGATGAACCTTGAGGATATTATGCTAAGTGAAAAGAAGCCAGTCACAAAATGACAAATGTGTCTTTCTAGGAGGTAAATTCACAGAAATAGGAAATAGAATGGTTGCCAGGGGGTAGGGGCAGAAGGCAGGCAGAATGGGGAGCTGTTTAACTGGTGTAGAGTTTCAGTTTCGCAAGATGAAAACAATTCTGGCAATTAATAATTTGCCAATTCTGGCAAATCTGGCAATTAATTGGTCGCCCAACAGTGTGAATGTACTTAACAGTACTGAACTGTACCTTTCAAAATAGTGAAGATGGTAGATTTTATGTTATGTGTATTTTACAACTTAACATAAAATAATTAACACATACACACACACACACACATGCATACACACACCCTCCCATAAAGAAAAGCCCAGTCTCAGATGGCTTCATGGGTAAATTTTACCAAATATTTTTAGGAGAATAATACCAATTCTTCACAAACTCTTCCAATGTATAAAAGAGGATGCAACACTTCCCAACTGATTCTGAGGCCAATATTATCCTGATACCAAAACCACAGACATCACAAGAAAACTACAGACTTAATATTGTTAAAGATAGCAACACTCAACTGGATCTACAGATTCGGCACAATCCCTATCAAAATTCCAAGTGCCTTTCACACAGAAATTGACAAGCTGATCCTAAATTCATATGGAAATGCAAGGGACCCAGAAAAGAAATAAGAAAAAGAACAAAGTTGGAAAACTCACATTTCCTAATTTCAAAACTTACCACAAAGCTAATGGTAACCAAAACAGTGTGGTACTGGGATAGCCATAGGTTCACAGATCAATGGGAATGGAATGAGTACAGAAATAAACCCTTATTATTTATAGTCGAATGATCTTAACAATGATGCCAAGATAATTCACTGAGGGAAAAGAACAGGCTTTTTAACAAATGGTGCTGGGACAAGTAGATATCCATGGGCAAAAGTATGTAATTGGATCTCTTCCTTACGCCATTCACAAAAATTAACCCACAATGGCTTTAAGAGCTAAAACTATAAAACTCTTAATAGAGAAACTGGAGTTCATTAAAATTAAAAATTTTTGTGCTTCAAAAGACACTAACAAGATAGTGAAAAGGCACCCCATAGAATAGGTGAAAATATTTGCAAATCATATCTGATAAAGGACTTTTATCCAAAATATGTAAAGAACTCTTACATCTCAATAAAAAGACAAAAAAAAAAAAAAAAGACAACCCAATTCAAACACACAAAAGATCTAAACAGACATTTTCCAAAGATCTATAAGTGGCAATTAACACAAGAAAAGATGTTCAAACATAAGCTACCAGGGAAATACAGTCAAAACCACAATGAGACACCCACTAAAATGGCTATAACGAAAAGGGAAGGCTATAGAGAAACTGACACCCTCACATATTGCTGGTAAGAATGCAAAATGGTACGACCACTTTGGAAAATAGGTAGCTCCTCAAAAGGTTAAACATGGAGTTACTGTATGACCCAGCAATTCCACTCCTACAACATATTCAAGAGAAATAAAAACTTATTTCCACGTAAAAATTTATAAATTTATGTTCTTAGCATCATTATTCATCATGGTCAAAATGTGGAAATCTAAGTATCCATTAACTGATGAACGGATAAACAAAATATCCATAAAATGGACTACTATTCAGCCATCAAAAGGAATTCATGATACAACATGAATGACTCTTAGAAATACTGTTTAGAGGGGCGCCTGGGTGGCTCAGTTAGTTAAGCCTCGGCCTTCAGCATAAGTCATGATCTCAGGGTCCTGGGATAGAAACCCACATCGGACTCCCTGCTCAGCACAGAATCTGCTTCTCCTTCTCCCTCTACCCTCCTTCCCTGTCATGCTCTAAGTAAATAAATAAAATCTTAAAAAAAGGAAAAGAAAAATATTGTTTAGTAAAAGAAGACAGACATAAAAGGTGACTTTCATAATTCCATTTTTATGAAATGTTAAAAATAGGTAAATCCAGAGATATAATATAAATTGGTGGTTGCAAGGGGTTAGAGAAGGGGAGATAGAGAGTGGTAATGGTTACAAGTTTTCTTCTTGAGTGATAAAACTGTTCTGAAATTGATAGTGATGGCTGTACAACTCTGTGAATATATTAACCATTGAAACGTATGCTTTAAATGGATACGGTATATGAACTATACCTCAAAATGGTTTAATAAGAAATCTGTATATACATTTTTGGGTACTATATATGATTAAAAGTTAATAGACTCCATATTTAGACAGGATCTAAAGGGATACAGAAAACAACTCCTCTGAAATCAGTACTCAGTTTAAAGCATGTCATTATGTATCAGCGATGCTTTAAGATCAGTTCTAAAGATTTATGCTTTCAGACAGCATAATTTAAAATCAGCTTACAATGACAAGTACTACTGATCAGATCTGTTAAACTTCTATACTCAAATTCAAAGTACAGTTCCTTACCTTACCTCTCAAAGTACAATTCCAAGATGATAACCCAACAGAGGGTCGAGGTAGAGAAGCAGTAGTAACATCTGCTATCGGATTGGGCAATAGAAATAATTTATGTAAAATATTCTTGAAGTCTTAAAGAATAAATTTTGATTTTAACTTCCAGTTGTGTAAGAACTTATAAAGGAAAAGCATAACAGAAAACAATTTCTCCATTTTCATGGATATACATTGGATATCATTTCATACTATCTCTGAACTGTGAGTAGGTACTACATGCTAATCAAATGAAAAGAATGCTCTTTTATAGAAGTTGCTTAATGGCATCCTAGACAAAGGAATTCTGATCTGGTTCAGTAAGTAAAAAGTGCTTTAAGATATAGAGATGAAGCATTAATCTGAGGATCAGACAAAAAATGCTCTTCAGCCTTCAGATACCCTCTCTTAAATGGAACCCCAGACAATGCTTGTAGTATCCTATTTTATATTTTGCTCCATTAATACAATGATTGAAACTGTTATGTAGGTATCTTAAGAATGTTCTGCTTAACATCATCTACGTTCAATTCTAGATGACCCTCTATGACCACTAATAAGCCAGCTTCTATATGGCAGTAAACAGCTGGCCTACTCAAAAGTATATTCTTGGTATTGATACTGCCTTTTAAAGAAGGCAAACATAATTCACAGAATAAAAAAAAAATCCTAACTCCCCAAATAAAGCAGTTTTATCACTTCCAGAGAACCTCATAACCCAAAACTAAAAGTACCCATGCCCCTTTAAGACTACATCAACTAAAACCATTTTCAGGTTGGACTTCTCATTCATTAGCCGCCAAAAACTCAGCCTTTCCATACATATTTCTCAGGCACCCTTCCACAACCTACCTGTTAACCCACAAAATACATACCTCAACCAGCTTGAGGGTCCCTCCAAACCATGGAGAAGGAAGAAGGGAAGGGAACATCAACTGTGGTATTTTGTTTACCCCTCCTCAAAACACCCTGGTTCCACAGCAAGAGGGGCTGGAGAGAGGCAGAAAGTATAAAATGCCAGCTATTGATAGTTGCCATCCTTGCCTCAAGAGAAGGGGTAAAATAGTACTAAGGCTGAATCTGTGCATCAGTTAGGATTTTAGCAACCTCTATAATGTGTATTGGCACAAACTTACCTCAAAGGAATCATTAGGACCAAGCAAATAAGGTCAACATACTTAATAAATAGGTAATATTGAGCCCTAAAGGTTAAGAGGAATAGGTGTGTACACTTTCTGAAAAGATAAGATTCACTCAAGAGCCTACAAGTCATAGTTATTTTCTTGGCATAGCAAAGAAACTATGTTATACTTTGTAGTGAAAGGAAACAAAGCCAGAAGGAAAAGTACTGATGCAGCAGAAAAGGATCCCAAGAAGGACTTCAAGAGGATTTGATTGAAGATAACCATTCAAACAAAGGTAAATTGAGAAACAGCATAATAGGAAGATTTTAAAACCCAAACTGGTTACCTCTCAGGAGGAAGATTAGGATCTAAGGAATAGTCTAACAGGATTTCTACAAACCAAACAGCTGCTGATGAAAAAAAGTCATTTTCTAATTATCAAAGGAGAAACCAAAAATAAAGAAGAAGCAAACAGAACAGAATCACCGGGCAAACAACTTGGAAAACTAAATATCCAAACAACTCAGTAAAGAAAACTAGAAAAGTACCACAAAAACAAAAAACAAACAAAAACCCGAGAAAAACCAAAGCAGAGAAGAAACTAGAAAATAAGGAATGAGAAACCTGAAGGTAAAGCCTTACTGTGAGATGAATCACCTCAAATCTTACAATATTAACAGAAAATGCTGTAGAAATGGAATCTCCAAACTAGCAACTAACCCAAACCCCAGCCTCACATTAAGGTTTTTCTTTTGCAGCTAAATCCAAATATTTCTAACACTCAATCACATTTACCAAGCACCCAGAAAGCTCAATACTGAGCACCCCACTGAAATATGAATGCTATACTTCAGGTTGACACACTATAATAGTGTCCAGTAATTGCCTCAAACAACTTCATCCCACAGATTCTTTCCACCAAGGCACAAGTGTCCTAACCTTTCTGGGCCTCAGTTTCCCAGCTATAAAATGAGGGAGCCAAACTAGATGATAGGAACTTTAGGATTCCCCTCATTCTTGAAATGTTATACCTAATGACAGAACTGTTTAAAGTCAGCTATGGGTATAAAATTTGAGTCTGAGAACAATTTAAGTTTATACTGTCATTCCAGAGCTAACCACAGGGAGGAGCGAGGGATTTGAAGAAATTCCCCAGGGAGACAGTAGTATTAGGCTGTTACCTGAAGCCCACCTAGTAAGTAGATCAACCCTTAATCCCAGAAATAATTAGAGCATTTCCCTGGCCCTTCTGCCTAGATCTCATAACACTCTTCACAAAGACATGTCTTACACAGGTCTTTCTCCCTTTCCTTCCTGCATGGTTTCCCCTATTATCCCTTGTAGTTTCACATCCATCTTGCCCAATTTTACTTCTTTTTATCCAGAAAATTTTCCCTCTTCCTTTTATCCAGAAGAAATTTTCTAGAAAAGAAAAAAATCAGTTCTTTGTAGGTTATGATAGAATGATTACAAATCAAGGAAACTATAAACTACAAGTACAGGTAAATGACAACTGCGGATTAAGTTTTAGAAAAATCCCAAGAAAAAATATCAAGCATAATAAAAAAGGAATGATACCGATCACACAACTGAAGTTTTCCAAAGGTCGTAAAAGGCCCTGATGAGTATACAAACGACTGACAATTCCTGGAGGTCAGGTCAAGCCTCTGAAATTGACATTCGGTGCCCAGAGCCAAGCAACTAGGTGTTTCAAGAATTTGAAACAGACTGTTCGCCCAGGCTTCCTTTCACTATCAAACTCCTCGTCCAAAGAGGGTTCTCACAGCACATATTTAAGAAAAAAAAAAAAAAGTAGTCATGCCCGTCCATTCTCCTCGTCCTCGCAAAAGTAAATGAATAAACAGTCCCTCTTTTCATCTTCACTCCCACACTACACCTAACACACACCGTTTGAGCCTGGAGGGCTGGGTTGGCAGGAGTGGATGGCGCGAAGGCACGGGGAGAGGGCGGCCAGTGGGCGGAAGGTGCCTCTCCCCACATGGCCGAGCTCTCGCCGCCAAACTGGTCACCGGCACACGGCCGCCAAGCACCGGCAGTCCCCTCTCGGCCCCGGGCCCACTCTCGCTGCCGCCCGTCAAACTGCCGCCGCAGCTGCTGCTGCAGGTTCCTGATACAGACCCTTCCCCGGGGATGACCCCATCCCCCCCGCTCCCTTTCTCCGTCAGGTTCCCGCCCTGCAGCGGCCCGCCTCTGGGCCTCTCCCGCCTCACCTCCATGGAGACGCGCCAGCCTTGCATGGCGGAGAAGCCGTAGGGCAGCGGCAGGCGCGAGGCGCCGACCCCGTCCCCGGAGCACTTCACCGTGTTGGGCTGGGAGAGGTAGGCACCCATAGCGGCGGCTGGCCGGCGGCCTCAGGGGCAGGCGAGCGGGGCGCGACCCGTGCCGGAGCCGGAGCCCCGGGGGCGCGCGCGTGGCAAGAGCGGGCCCAGCTGCACGGCCGACACAAGGTGCCGGTGAAAGGCGCGAGGCCGGCCAGGAGGCGGTAACGGGACGGGAGCAGAGAGGGAGCGGAAGCGGAAACGTCGCCGCTCCAGACCCCGCCCGGCCGGCGCGGCGCGGCGCGGCGCTGCGGGCAGTCATTTCCTTAGCAACTCGCCCCGCCCGCGGGGACAACGGCCCGCCCAATCGCCGCTCCCGCGAGACTGGGGCGGTCACGCCCACAAACGGCCGCCGCTTGCCTCCCGCGGCGCCGCGAGCGGCTCGCCGCCGGTAGCTGTGGCCCCAGCTGTCCCTCGCTACCCCGCCCTGCCTTTGCTCCCCTACCCCGACCTCTCGCGCGTTTGTCGGAGCTCTTTTGTGTGGGACCCGGACCTCCCGATCCATCCTCCGGTGTATCAGTCCCTTCTCCCCACTGCGCGCTCAGGGTCCGCAAACCCGCCCAATTCGGCTCTGTTAAAGTTAACTAGTATTTGTTCTGAGCGCTTGAGTGCCTGGCCCGGCCTTAGGAGAGAGTCTTTTCTGACTAAAGAAAATGAAAACCTCTATCTGTAACATGATTCGAGTTAATACAATGCAGAAATATTTGGCACAGTCTCTGCCGGGTGAGAAGAAATCAGAGAGGAGGACGAGCTGTTGCTGGACGTCCTCTGGATGCCCCAGAAGTGCATTATGCCTGGGAAAAGAGGATAATGTTACAAGGTTGCGGGGGTGAGAAAAGCATGTCAACTGCATTTGGGAGGATTTTTGAGGAAGCTGGCTGGCCTCGTTGGAAAGCGATATTAAGTAGTAACATTAGGTAGATAGAGATGGTCATAAGCTCCAAGATGGGTGACTTGGACTTCACTGTTATCCTGGCGTAGCATTTTAGGATTGTTGGTCTAGTCTCTGTATGCAGTGTAGATTGGAGGCACAAAGTGTAGACTAACTGGTTAAAGGGCTCTTAATCTAAGCGTGAGATGAGAGGGGCTGGAACTAAGATGGTGGCAGTGGGGATGGAGATGAACAAATGAGACAATAAGAAATCAACAGGATTTAGTAACAGATTGGATTCAGGGAATGGAAGAGAAAGGAGAAATCCTCCAAACTATGAGCAGATTGACTCTTTTAAAATTCAAAACTAATTATACTTCCTCCTGCTATTCAGTCCAAATTCTTTCACATAGTTTACCAGACCCTTCGTGCTTCAACCAGTTCTAACATCTCTCTCCCACTTTCCATTTCCACCAATCAGTGCTCCAGCAATACATCTTTGGATTCCTCCAAAGCCATGTTTCTCCTCCTGTGCCTTTGTCTATGAAACACACCTCCACACCCACCCACCTTTGTCATCCTCCAAGAAGTGTTCTCTAATATCCATATACTAGTTTGGGTGGGTTCCCCATTTGTTAGTCTTTTCTAAAGCCTATAGGAAAGCAAAAACTCTTATCAAACTTAACTCTTGTATACCCCAGCATCCCTAGCACCAATCCTTGTATGTGCTCAATATCTTCATTGAATGAATAAATAACACCAAGGTTTTGACCCTGAATGACAAAAATTCGTGGAGTCATTAACAGAAAATGGTATGGCATGGGTGGGTATGTATTTGCTAGCTTGGGGAGAAAATGGCGGGTTCCATTTAAGCTGACAACTAGATATCTAAACTTTGAAAACACTGAAGTTTGGCTATGAGGGTAGAAGATATTAGTTAGGCCTATAGGTCCCAGTGGACATAGATGAGATCTCTGTACAGGGCAATGTAACAGGCGTGAAATTACTCAGTCTCTTTTTTCCCCTCTAACAATGGAATGTGACATTGTGAAAAAACACATGAGTTTTGGCATATATTAACCTATGCGGTCTTTCACAAGTTGTTATTCTCCCAGGCTCAGTTCCTCATGGAAAATAGACATACAATATTTACTTTTTCCAATTGTTTTAAGGATAAGAGGAACCGAATACAAAGTGTTGAGTTTGCATAAATGCTGTATTCAACCACATACTACCATTTAAGTATCCATGTGCACATGATAAATATGAAATGCAAATGACATTAAATTATTTGAAATTATTTTTATGAAAAAATAGATGATCTGAAACAAAATGAATAACAGACAAGGAAAAAAGTGGAAAAAATATGACTCAAGAAAAAGCAAGGTTGGGGCACCTGGGTAGCTCAGTTGGTTAAGCATCTGTCTGGCTCCCTGCTCAGCGGGGAGCCTGCTTCTCCCTCTGCTGCTCCCCCTGTGTGTGCTCTCTCAAGCGCTCTCTCTCTCTGTTAAATAAATAAATTCTTTTTTAAAAAGGCCAGGTACTGGGAAGGTGGCATTGTCTCAGAGAGGGGAAATGGAGATTGTACGAGGGCTCAGAGAAAGACATGGGAAAAGAGACAATATTAAGATTATCCTCTCCTCATCCATCCTCATTCTCCCCAAAACCACTAAAATATGCTTCCAAGAACACAAAGATTTCGTGCTGTGATAGAGAACAAAAAAAAAATGTTTAATTAAAAAAAACCCCAAACATTATATTAGTAGATTGATTTTCCTGAGTCTTTAAGCTATGAGCTTCAAAAATGTGACTAATCAAACAGTCACAGAAGAAGCTCCTGAGCATGTACTTTAGGGACTGCCCCAAGATAGAAAGGCCTCTAAACTATAGAGCAAGCTGGGGTACCTGGGTGGCTCAGTTGGTTAATTGGTTAAGTGTCTGACTATTGACTTTGGCTCAGGACATGATCTCAGGTCATGATTTCAGGGTCGAGAGATCTAGCCCGGAGTGGGGCTCCTTCCTCATCAGGCAGTTTGTTTCAGATTCTCTCTCTCCTTCAGCCCCTCTCCACTGCTCATGCAGGCTTGCCCACTCCCGGAAATCTCTAAATAAATAAATAAAATCTTTAAAATATATACCAAGTTTATTCAACAAGAGATAAAGTCATGGGACTGGTTAGTTGTACATAAAAAATAACTCTAAGCATTTGGCAATTCCTACACATACAATTCTAAATCCCAGTATTATCTTTGCTTTAGTTAAAGAAATCATGAGATTGTTTGTATTTTCTTAGCTCCCAAATTGGTCAAGCATTGAAGATAAACTAACAAATGCTAGTCATTTTTAAAAAAGATTTTATTTATTTGACAGAGAGAGAGAGAGAGAGAGAGAGAGAGAGAGAGAGCTCACACACACACAAGCAAGGGAAGCAGCAGGCAGAGGGAGAAAGAGAAGCAGGCTCCCTGCAGGAAGTCCAACAAGGGGCTCCATCCCAGGACCATGGGATCATGATCTGAGGCAAAGGCAGATGCTTAACTAACTGAGCCACCTAGGTGCCCCCAAATACTAGTCATTTTTAAAACAGTTTTGTTTCCCTAAGTCTCTCATGAGCCTCCTTCAAGTTACCTCTCATGAGAGAAAGGAGAAAACAGGAGAAGGTAGTTCCAGCCAGTGTTTTCCAAACATGAAAAATTGTGAACCACTGAGACATACTTCTGCAGTTCCCAAGGGGTTCAAGGGACACCCCTCCCCACCCCAGCAAGGCCCCCACCCCTCCAAGGCCAAGCAACATTGCCTTGAAAATAAAAGGTTAACTTCAGAGTCTAAAGTGACACCAGTTCAATTCAAGATCACTCAAAATAGAAAGTGTTAATCCAGATGATCTAAAATCAGCTAACATGTTATAAAACTTAAAGCACAGAGTTTTAAAATGCTCATAGAAAATTCGTAGTGGCTTGGAAATACAAGACCCCCAGAGGGGGTTGAGAAACTCAACCTGTATATGGAGATGTTAAGTGGGGAGAGAATGAGAGGAGGGGGAGAAGTTGGGAAGCCGGTCCTCCCTGGCTTCCCTGCTCTCCCCAGGCTTTTCCTAGAGCTCCTAACTCTGTTTTGACTCTTTATGTACTTCCTTCACATCCTGTTTCTGATGATCCTATACTCTTCATAATATACTGTCTTTGGAAGCTCAGCAGTTGTGTGTGTGTGTTTAAGATTTAATTTTTAAGCAGTCTCTATACCCACAATGAGGCTCGAAACCCTGAGATCAGGAGTTGTACACTGTACAGACTGAGCCAGCCAGGCACCCCAGAAGCTCAGTAGTTTTTGATACTATATTCTTTCCTGTGTGTGATTAAAGGTGAAAGATCGATCCAGGGGAGGGGGGGAAAGTGTGGGGCACAATTTAGAGCTAGGAAAGAAGAAATGCAGATATTTCGACATTATTAGGAAAAAGAGGGAAACGAGTCCATTTCTAAGGTTCTAGGCCAACCCCTACTCCTCTTTGTACTCCTAAGTTTTAAAAGGTGCCCAATAAATACAATTTTTTTAATGTCAAAGTGTTACATTTTATTTTTTTAATTTTTTTAAAGATTTTATTTATTTGAGAGAGAGAGAGCACGAGTGAAAGAGAGCATGAGATGGGAGATGGTCAGAGAGAGAAGCAGACTCCCCATGGAGCTGGGAGCCCAATATGGGACACCGGGACCACGACCTGAGCAGAAGGCAATCACTTAACCAACTGAGCCACCCAGGTGCCCCAAAGTGTTACATTTTAAAGTTGCAGTCTTCTGGGGCACTGGGTGTCTGGGTTGAATGTCTGACTCTTGGTTTTGGCTCAGGTGATGACCTTGGGGTTGTGGAACTGAGCCCCTGGTTGGCTGGTTGGCTCCATGCTCAGTGGGCAGTTGGCTTGAGGATTATTTCCCTCTGCTGCTCCTCCTGCTCTCTCACTCTCTAAAATAAATAAATATTTGAAAAAACAAATTGAAGTTGCAGTCCTCTATTTCTAGAAGGCCAGATATAAATTCTTCTTGCGGCCATCCACCTTTACTCCCGGAAATCACCAGAATGGGCCCTCTACACGTACATAAAGGAAATAGCCCACCTTAATCCTAAAGAAAATCTTGAAATGACATTAACCAAAATTCAGAGGTTTCAGACTGAGATACTAGAGGTGTTTTTGTTTTTGTTTTTAAGATTTTATGTATTTATTTGAGAGAGAGAGGGAGACAGAGAGAGCAAGCAGGTATGAGCAGGAGAGCCAGAGGGAGCAGTAGACTCCCTGCTCAACAGGGAGCCCAACAAGGGGCTCGATCCCAGAACCCTGGGATCAGGACCTGAGCCGAAGGCAGCCGCTTAACCGACTGAGCCACCCAGGTGCCCCTGGAGTTAATTAATTAATTTATTTATTAGTAACATAAAATATTTTGCAGGACTGTGCCCTTGAAGAGAAAAATATCCCCCCCCCATAAGAATATAGACTGGAATGTCTCTTTAAAAAATCCTTACTGGGCGCCTGGGTGGCTCAGTGGGTTAAAGCCGCTGCCTTCGGCTCAGGTCATGATCCCAGGGTCCTGGGATCAAGGCCCGCATCGGGCTCTCTGCTCGGCAGGGAGCCTGCTTCCTCCTCTCTCCTCTCTCTCTGCCTGCCTCTCTGCCTACGTGTAATCTCTCTCTCTGTGTCAAATGAATAAATAAAATCTTTAAAAATAAAAAAAAATTAAAAATCCTTACTTGTTCTTAGGAGACTTATGTATGTTTTTTTTTTTTTTTAAAGATTTTATTTATTTATTTGACACAGAGAGAGAGATTACAANTAAAAAAAAATTAAAAATCCTTACTTGTTCTTAGGAGACTTATGTATGTTTTTATTCAACTATTTGCTCACAGGTGATCACAAAACTGGAGCCCCCCCTGAGGAGTGTGTGAATCTTAACCTGCGCACCTCAAATAAGAGGACAGACTGGCCCGAACAACTGGCATATCACAAAATGGTGTTATGTACAGCCAAATTATCCGACGTCTGGAAAGGTCCGTGACTCCTGGGATGGTGTTAATAAGCAGGCCAATGTGGAGGTGAGTTTTTCCCCCCTAAGGAAAAGAATAGTTCCTTGCTCAAAATATTCTAGAGTGGGAATAAGCAGGCCTTGAATTGGAAAACAAAGATTCTCTCTAGACCCATGCCTAATGTTGGCATTGGGATTCCAAGAAGTGGCCCAGCCTGGAGCTCCCACAGGGAGAAGTGGGCCCGCTGAGCCGGCTCTGCCTTATCAGGGGTCTGAAGAACGGCCACTTCTAGTGGCAGCTGTAGGCTTCTCTTTGTTTTTAATGTCTGTGCCTCTGTGTCTTGTTAAATAGTTAAAGCTTTGGGGAATAAAGTAAAGAGATCTAGGTCCAGTGGGTGAGACCATGTGGAGAGCCCAAAGGAGGTGATGGCGAAGTTCAAGAGCAGCAGTGTTTGGGAGCAGGGACAGCTGGCAAAAGCAGCAGTAATTTCCAGGGAGGATCTGTGGCATACTTAGCCATTCCTAGGGATTCCTCAAAATCCTTTAGTAAGAGAACTCCTTTGCTGTATTGGCTGTTGAGGATTGAGGACACACAAGTTGAGTCTTACAGATTGGTCCATGAAAGCCGCAGTGTTACTAAGAAAAACCCTGCTGTTTGTCGTAGTCATCATGAGGACCAACATTCTTAACTGAAACTCACATTCAAAGAAATGAATGACTGGGGTGCCTGGGTGGCTCAGTCCGTCAAGCATCAAGCGTCTCCCAGAGTCCTGATATCAAGCCCTGTGTTGGGCTCCCTGCAGAGAACCTGCTTCTCCCTCTCCCTCTACCTACTGTTCCCCCACCTTGTACTCTATCTCTTTCTCCCTGTCAAATAAAATAATTTTTTTTAAATCTTAAAAAAAGAAAAACAAAATAATGAATGACCTGATGTTTGTAATCCCTTGGCTCTGCAGTTTGCCAGGGACAAACAGCAGTAACAGGAACCCTGGCAGCTGGAATCCCACCATCCACCAAAATGGCTTGCTTTCTACTGTTCTGTCTACTCCTTTCGAATGGTTCTTTCCTCAACCTTGATAGTTTCCTCATATGTACATTTAGCTCAGTTCACAAACAAAATCTTGAGAGGATCCTTCTACAAAGCGCCATAGTTATTTAACTCTGTGTAATTCCATCCTTTCTGGCTCTCTGTCCTGGAAATGTTAGTCACTTTGGTCTCCCTGAATTCTTAACTCTGTCTTCTCAATGCAATGATATTGTCAGGCTCTGTTTGGGTTTCCTCTCTCCATAAAGTGGCCTGAAATCTCTAGGCAGGAAGTTGGGGTACTCACAGAATTCACCTCATTTGTTTCCCTTGTCTTGGGGGCCACTCTCCATGTGCTGCCTGCTACATCCAATACCTGAAAACTGTTGCTTATGTATTTTAACCAGTGTTCTACATGACAAAGGCAGAAGAGTAAATTTGGGTCCTGTTACACCATTATGGCCAGAAGTGGAAGTTTCTCCCAAGCAGTTTTATCAATTCTTGTTTATAAATAGGTCTTTGGGTGAGATTGGGTGGGTAGGTTTTTTTTTTAATCCATTCATTGTTTCTGGCATATCAAAATGTATTTTGCCTTCACTCTTTAATGACAATTTGGCTGGAAATAAAATTCTAGGTTTACAGGGAAGTGTTTTATCAGTCTTACTGTCATTCCATAGCTAACTGGTTTCTTTCTCACGTCGCTGGTAGCTTTTACAATTTTCTCTTTATCCTTGATATTTTGTAAATATCCATATGCTATGCCTCAGCACGTGTTTATTTTATTAGTACTAAGAGCTTGTTTTTAAAATTTGAAGCCTAATATCTTTTATCAACACTTTAAAAATGTTTTAAAATGTTTTCAGACACTGTTTCACCACCATTGTCTTTATATTTTTCTAGAATTCTCATTATACATGTTAGGGTTTTCAATGCAGTCTCCCTCTCTCAACTGTGTGTGTGTGTGTGTGTGTGTGTCTGTGTGTCTGTGTGTTTGTGTGTCTGTATGGCATTCTGAGTGAATTAACTTATTCTGTCTTCAATTATACCTGATTTAGAGCTCTTACTTTTTATTTTCTCTATTTTATTTCTCTTAGTCCCCCAAAACAAGGAGTTCCTTTACTTGTTTTTGGAGAAGGCTTTGACACCCTCTGTTCCAAGCTTGAGCCAATAATAAACAAGTGTCCTTATCAGATTCTCTCTCTAGTTTTCTCATTTACCGTCTTAAGAATGTTCTCCCTGGAGAGGTTTTTCTTCTTTCCCAGATGTAAGAAACACTGTGAAAACAAAGGTTAAATTTCAATGTGAAAAGCCAGAGGTGAGGTAAGGGGGAAAAATAACACCTACATTGAAAATCTTCGACTCTTGGGCGCCTGGGTGGCTCAGTGGGTTAAAGCCTCTGCCTTCGGCTCAGGTCATGATCTCAGGGTCCTGGGATCGAGGCCCATATCGGGCTCTCTGCTCGGCAGGGAGCCTGCTTCCCCCTCTCTCTCTGCCTGCCTCTCTGCCTACTTGTGATCTCTCTCTCTCTGTGTCAAATAAATGAATAAAATCTTAAAAAAAAAAAAAAAAGAAAAGAAAATCTTCGACTCTTACTGCTAAAAAGTGAGGCATAGTTACAAAAGTTGGACTGGACAGTCATTGGTTTTATGATCTAATTCCTATCTTCTGAGTCTGGAGAGTCAGAGAAAAGGAGAGTTCAGTCTTTTCTGGACTGTTCTTCCCTCCTTTAACTGCCAGCTGAACTCCTATTCATTCTTTAAAACCCAGGCCAGAGAGGTATCAGTCTTGTTCTCTGGGAAACCTTATGAGTACGTTTCGTTATGTATGAGTTTCCTATGTCTGCTGTAACAAATTACCACAAACTTGGTGACTTAAAACACCACAGATTAATTTTTTTACAGTTCCAGAGACCAGACGTCTGAAATCAATTTCACTAATTTATAGTTAAGGTATCAGCAATACCTTCCGAGGACTCTAGGGAAGACTCCATTTCCTTGCCTTTTCTAGCTTCGGGAGGCTGCTTGCTTTCCTTGGTATCACTCCAACCTCTTGTTTCCGTGGTTACATTTCTTTCAGTTCTGTAGTCAAATCTCCTCTGCCTCCCTCTTTTATAAGCACTCATGATAGTGCCTATCCTGATAATCCAGGATAATCTCCCCATCTTAAAATCCGTAATCATATCTGCAAAGTCCCTTTTGCTCTCTGAGGTAACATTCACAAAGTCCAAGGATTAGAATGTGGATACCTTTGAGGGCCATTATTCAGCCTGCCACATCTTCCCAGGTATCTTGTATCTTTCTTCCACGAAGTCAGTCATGTCCTTCTCTATGCAGCCTATGGAACTATATACATACTTCTGTTGTTCTTGTTAAGTGCTGTAATTTTTTTTTTAAGATTTATTTATCTATGGGATGCCTGGATGGCTCAGTCGTTAAGCGTCTGCCTTCGGCTCAGGTCATGATCCCAGAGTCCTGGAATCGGGCTCCTCACTCAGCGGGGAACCTGCTTCTCCCTCTCCCACTCCCCCTGCTTGTGTTCTCTCTCTCACTGTGTCTCTGTCAAATAAATAAATAAAATATTTAAAAATATATATATTTATCTATTAGAAAGAGAGAGTGCACTAGCAGGGGAAGGGGCAGACGGAAAGAGGGGAGTCCTCAAGCAGACTCCCCTCTGAGTGTTGATCCCAAGACATCAAGATCATGACCTGAACTGAAATAGAGTTAGACGCCTAACCAACTGAGTCACCCAGGCGCCCCAAGTGTTGTAGCTTTTCTGTTTACACAGCTGTCTTCTCAAGTAAATAGAGCTCTTTGAGGACAGGAACTTTGTCTTTTTTTTTTTTTTTTTTAGATTTTTATTTATTTATTTGACAGAAACACAGGGAGAAAGGGACACACAAGCAGGGGGAGTGAGAGAGGGTGAAGCAGGGAGCCCCATGCAGGGCTTGATTCCAGGACTTCATGACCTGAGCCCAAGGCAGACGCTTAACAACTGAGCCACCCAGCTGCCCCGTGGAACTTTGTCTTATTCATTTGTTACTCTACTGCCTAGTGTGGTGCCTGGCACATAGTCACCACTAAATAAATATTTGATTCAATTGAATTTTGCTCTCTGAGTCAAGCCTGGAAGTGCAACTGTAAGCTGTAAAATAATGGAGTCTTAGACTGCCCATGCTAAAGGGGCCTCCAATGGCCTTTCCTTATAATCTGAATCTATGTTTCCTTGGGACATAATTTTAGATTTAGGCAAGTTGTCTTTATTACTACAGCAAAGGTAAAAACAAACAGAAGGGGCACCTGGCTCAGTGGGTTAAAGCCTCTGTCTTCGGCTCAAGTCATGATCTCAGGATCCTGGGATCGAGCCCCACATGGGGCTCTCTGCTCAGTGGGGAGCCTGCTCCCTCCTCTCTCTCTGACTGCCTCTCTGCCTACTTGTGATCTGATCTCTCTCTGTGTGTCAAATAAATAAATAAAATCTTTTAATAAATAAATAAATAAATAAATAAATAAATAAATAAATAAATAAACAAAATCTTTAAAAAACAAACAACCAACCAAACAGAAAAGGTTTACATTAGGATTTTGGCCCAGAAAAAGCTGCAGAATGACCTGGTAGTTATTTTAAACTCACAACATTCCTGGGAGATAAGACAGATATTACCTTTATGCCAGTAAAACATAGAGCAAAATAAATTATAGATAAATTTGAATTAAGCATAATTGAATACAATTGTGGAAATCAAATAATCTCAGGTGAATTACTAATTTACATGGGGTGTCTAGTTTTTTATTCCCCAGTGCCTCTATTTATTTACCCATTATGCTTATCTAAGAAGTTGATTCAATTTCTTATGACATGACATAGAGGTAATAGAGTTAAATGTTCTTTTTTTTTTTTTTTTTAAAGATTTTATTTATTTATTTCACAGAGGGAGAGAGATCACAAGGAGGCAGAGAGGCAGGCAGAGAGAGAGAGGGGAAAGCAGGCTCCCCGCTCAGCAGGGAGCCCGATGCGGGCCTCGATCCCAGGACGCTGAGATCACGACCTGAGCCGAAAGCAGAGGCTTTAACCCACTGAGCCACCCAGGCGCCCTAGAGTTAAATGTTCTTATTTAATTAAACAGTGAAGCTCAGAGGCCTAAGTTATGAGGCAATGACCCAAGGAATCATTCCTAGACAGGGATAAGGTGTATTCTAGGGTGATAGTTTTTTACCCTTCAGCCTAATAACAGGCCAGGCTACTTGCATCAAATTGCCTGGGGAGGATTATTAGACATAGATACCCAAGTCCCCCCCCCCCCAAGATTTGGATCCAGTTCGTCCCAAGAAGGTCCTGGAAATGTGTATGTTTTAAAGTGCCTCAGGTAATTCACAATTATTAAGAAGTCTAGGCTTCTCTTAATTTGAGGTCCTAAAGGAATGTAAATACCAAGCTTGAGGCAAAGGAGCATTTCGTTCTTTTGTCTTCAGTTTGAAAGAGGCTTTTTTGGAAAAAAGGGTCCACATCATGTGCCCAGAGGAATGATCAGATTGGAGGCATGACTAGTGAGTCTCACACTGAAGAAGAAAAGCTTAGAACATAAATCCAATAGATTTTCCAATTGCCCTGATCTATGGAAACCAAGATCTTGAAAGAGTTTGGACAGTTTTATTTATTCTCTCCTAGAAGAGAATATAGGAGAAAACCTAGATGACTTTGGATATGCTGTTGCCTTTTTAGATAAAACACCAGAGACGCGATCCATGAAATAAATAATTGGTAAGCTGGACTTCAATAAAATTAAAAACTTTGCTCTAAAGACAATGTTAAGAGAATTAGAAGACAAGCCACAAACTGGGAGAAAATATTTGCAAAAGATACATGATAGGGACGCCTGGGTGGTTCAGTCGGTTAAGTGTCTGCCTTTGGTTCAGGTCTTGATCCCAGGGTCCTGGGATCAAGTCCCGAGTCAGGCTCCTTGCTCAGCAGAGAGCCTGCTTCTGCCTCTGCCTGCTGTTCTCCCTGCTTGTGCTCTCTCTCTTGCTCTCTTTGTCTCACAATAGATAAAATCTTAAAAAAAAAAAAGATATATGATAAAAGACTGTTATCCAAAATATACAAAAAACAGTTAAAACTCAGCAAGAAGAAAACAATCCTATTAAAAAATGGGCCAAAGACCCTAATAGATACCTCACCAAAGAACATACACAGGTGGCAAATGAACATATAAAAAGATGCTCCACATCATTTGTCATCATGGAAATGAAAACTTCAAAAATGAGATCACGGGGCACCTGGGCGGCCTAGTCAGTTAAGCATCTGCCTTCAGCTCAGGTCATGATCCCAGGGTCGTGGGATTGAGCCCCACTTTGGGTTCTCTGCTAGGTAGGAAACCTGCTTCTCCCTCTGCCCTCTCCTTGCTTGTGTGCTCTCTCTCTCTCAAATAAATAAATAAAACCTTTTTTAAAAAGTGAGATACCATAACACATCTATGAGAATGGCCAAAATCCAGAACACTAACACCAAATACTGGTGAGGATGTGAAACAACACAAACTGTCATTCATTGCTGGTGGGAATGCAAAGTGGTACAACCAACTTTGAAGACAGCCAGGTAGTTGTGTGTGTGTGTTTTTTAAAGATTTTATTATATATCTATATATCTATATCTATATAGATATATAGATATGTAAGTAAACATATGCACACATACAGAAATATTTGTTTAAGATTTTATTTTATATATATATATATAAGGTGTGGTATATATATACAATGAAATATTACTCAGCAATCAAAAAATAATGGAATCTTACCATGGTTGAAACTAGCAGGTAATTATGCTAAGCAAAATAACTCAATCAGAGAAAGACAATGATCATATGATTTCACTCATATGTAGATTTAAGAAACAAAACAGAGGAGCATAGGGGAAGAGAGGGAAAAATAAGATGAAATCAGGGAGGGAGATGAACCATAAGAAACTCTTAATCATAGGAAACAAACTGAGGGTTGCTGGAAGGGAAGGGGATGGGTTAACTGGGTGATGGGCACTAAGGAGGGCGCATGATGTAATGAGCACTGGGTGTTATATACAACTGATGAATCACTGAACTCTACCTCTGAAACTAATACACTCCATGTTAGTTAATTGAATTTAAATAAAAATAAACTTCATAGGGACTCCCGAGTGGATCAATTGGTTAAGCGGCTGCCTTCGGCTCAGGTCACGATCCCAGGGTTCTGGGATGGAGTCCTGCATCGAGCTCCTTGCTTGGCGGGGAGCCTGCTTCTCTCTCTGCCTCTGCCTGACACTCTGCCAGCTTGTGCTCTCTCCCTCTCTTTCTCTCTGACAAATAAATAAAATCTTAAGAAAAATAAACTTCATAAATTATCTATTAAAAAAAAGAAATCTCACTTCTTGGTATTTACCCAAAGGAATTAAAAACTTACGTTCACACAAAAACCTGCACACAGGTATCTATAGGAGCTTTATTCTTAATTGCCAAAAGTTAGAAGCAACCAAGATGTCCTTTAGAAGGCAAACGGATAAAATAAACTGGTACATTTAGACCATTGCATATTATTCAATGCTAACAAGAAATGAGCTATCAAGCCATGAAAACACATGAAGGATCCTTAAATGCATTATCATTAAGCAAAAGAAGCCAATCTGAAAAGACTGTATACTATAGGATTCCAACTACATGATGTTCCGAAAAAGGCAAAACTATGGAGATATTAGTGTTAGTGGTTGCTGGGGATGGGAAGGCAGAGCACAGAGGATTTTTAGGGCAGTGACAATGCTCTGTATGATATAGTGATGGGTATATGTCATTATATGTTTGTCCAAGCCTATAGAATGTACAGTAAATACCAAGAGTGAACCTTAAAGTAAACTATGGATTTTGGGTGATTATCATAGGTTAATGTAGATTCATCCCCAGTAAAATGTATACCATTTGGGTGAGTGATGTTGATTATGGGGGAGAGGCTATGCAAATGGAGTACAGTAAATATATGGGAAATCTCTGAATCTTCTCAATTTTGATATAAACCTAAAACTACTTTTTTTTTAAATGATTTTATTTTTTTGAGAGAAAGACAGCACATGCGCAGGCAGTGGTGGGGCAGGGGAGAGGGAGAGGGAAGGAGACTTTCAAGCCCATATTGTCCTCCACAAGGAGCCTGACACCGGGCTCAATCCCAGGACCCTGAGATCATGACCTGCGCCAAAAGCAAGAGTTGGATGCATGACTGACTGAAACCCAGGGGACCCTAAACCCTAGCATATTCTTGATATTATTTGATAACTTTTTGAAAAGTAACTTGGCAATATCTATTCAAGTTAAAATGTTGTTAGCTCTTAGCAATTCCATTTTTAAGAATTATAAAAATTTTCACAAACAAGCAAAGATGTGTGCAGGACTTTATTACAGCTTTATTTATAATAAATAATATAAATAAATAATAATAAATAATGTTGGAAATAACCCTGATGCCCCCTGGTAGTTGCTACTAATTAAATATTGGACGATGGAATACTCTACAGTGGTTAAAAATTAAAATAACGCTATATGAGGTGCCAGGGAAAAAAGTAAGAGTAAACTGAAAAAGATTATATAGTATCAGCTTGCTTTCATTTTAAATTATATACACACATATAAATATATGCAAGGGGGGATGGAGATACAAACATCAAAGTCTTTTTTTTTTTTTAAAGATTTTATTTATTTATTTGACACAGAGAGAGAGATTACAAGTAGGCAGAGAGGCAGGCAGAGAGACAGGGAGAGGAGGAAGCAGGCTCCCTGCTGAGCAGAGAGCCCGATGCGGGCTTCGATCCCAGGACCCTGGGATCATGACCTGAGCCGAAAGCAGAGGCTTTAACCCACTGAGCCACCCAGGCGCCCAAACATCAAAGTCTTAATTATTTTGGTGAAGTAGGATTACAAGAGATTTTCACATTCTATAGCAATTGTTAATTCACAATATTCCATAGGATTCTTGTGAGGATTAAATGAGTTAATATGTCATAAGGCAATTAAAACAGTGGAGCATAGCACATAGAAGCTATTAAATACTGTTACACTATGTTAAATATTTTTGAAATACTCTGACTTTTTAAAACATTTTTTAGAGCAGAAAAAAGTAATAATGAGGTGGCGAAAATGCAGCGTTTGAGATTTTTAAACATGAAAAGTTAAAAATAAAATGAGAGCTGGAGGATGCCAATGGGTTCTCTATGCGTATTTGAAAGAAGGAGCTAGTTGAAAAGGAAAGATTGATAATATGGACCAGAAAGAAGAGAATGAGATATAATAATAATATCACCTTATATTTAATGAATGTCTATAGTGGACCAGGTGCTCCAGTTGCTTTGGAGCCCACAAGAAAAAAAGTTAACCTGGAGAGGAAGAGAAACAACCTTCCTTTGAAGGTTAGAGCAAAGATTTTTAACCTCAACTCTTCTGAAATTATATGCTAAATTTCGTAGACAAATGCATTTTTTAAATATCCAAAACGAGATCCGTAACTTCCAGCAGATTTCTAAAAGAGTGTGCGAGCCCTCTCTTTCGAAGGTAAAAGAATCAAAGGATGAAAGATTGGTTGCAAAAATAACTATTTTGAGATGAAGAGATGAGAAAATAGAGGGCTTTTGCCAGATACGGTATCCTTTTTTCTACTAGTTAAGAAGGATTAGAGAGTCCCTTTAAGGACAGTGAAATTTAGTGATTACGACATTCTCAAGTTATGATAGTTGATTCATCTTCCTCCCTCCACAATACACGTCTAATGGCAGAGCGAATTTACACCGCTCAGGCT
Organism: Ailurus styani; assembly: GCA_002007465.1. Lineage (NCBI taxonomy): Eukaryota > Metazoa > Chordata > Mammalia > Carnivora > Ailuridae > Ailurus > Ailurus styani. The sequence goes on along the minus strand of LNAC01000024.1, from coordinate 6,446,447 downwards.
CAGAGTTCGGTTTTTGCAGATCAATGGGCTCACTCAGAATCTTTTCTTTCCACTTACTCGAAGTCAATCCAAATTCTTTCCAAACATCTTTTCAAGGAAGCCTTTGATAAATCTTACTGTTTGGACGGTAGATGTGCTCCTATCAACTTTTGGTGAATAGCTTAATGTCTCTCAGTTTTTTGCATTTGTCAACTAGCACTGAATGGTAATTTCAGTTTCTTAAGAGGCTCAAACGAGTTATCTGTGAAAACCTCTTGCAAAGTTTTGGCAAATATCAGTGCTATGCAATTTTCAGCCTATATTCAGGGAAATCTTTAAGCTTTCTGAAAAATTGGGTGTCCTGCGCAGTCTCGCCCCCTCCAAATAATGAAAGTGGGTGGGTGCTCCTCCCGGATTGAGGCTACGTCTTTCGCTCCTTTTGTCTTTTAGTCGGACCAGAACTGTCATGGCGCCTTCAAGAAGAGACGGAAGGCCTTCCTTTCGCCCAGCAGAATCATCGAGGGCACCCGGACTGGACAGAGGGGTGGACAGAAAGATCAGCCCAGTGGACACGAACACACCGAAGCCTCGGAGAGGTCTCGGCCGGACAGGCTCAAGGGGAGGAGACCGGCTTGAAGACTACGCCAGCGAGCGGCCGTCTTCCCGGGGCACCGCCCATCTTGACCGCCTTATCCAATGGAAACCCAGCGGCAGTGCGGCACCGCCCATCTGTTGGTCGGGACGCCGCGAGGGCGGGGCCCGCAGTTCGGTTGCGCTGCGGAGCGCAGCTGTGAGGGAGTCTCTCTGGTCCGCGGCCCCGAACCCGAGCTGGAGCTGAAGCGCAGGCTGCGGGGAGCGGAGTCGGGAGGTGAGCACCGAAGGGACTGAGCGGGAGGAAGGGGTTCGGCGAGAGGACGGAAGGGTCGGTCTCCGCGGCCCGGGGCGCTGGGAGCTGGGCAGGCGGGTGTTTGGTGGCGGCTCTGCTCGCTCGGCGGCCCAGGTCCGGCCCGCCGGAGCTGAGGGGCCGCCCTAGCCCCACGGTCTCTGCCGGGCCCGCCCGGCCTGCCCTGAGTGGCGGCGCCTCGGAATTCTGCCGGCGCGGGGCGCGAGGCCCTGGCGTTCGTGTCGAACTGGGGCTGACGAGAGGCGGGGCCGGCGGCGGGGGCGGTGGTGGCGGGCCCCGCGGCCTGCGGAAGCGCAGCGTCGGGGCC
>LNAC01000024.1:6434098-6445076 GCA_002007465.1 Ailurus styani | reverse complement strand
CGCGCCTGCTGGCGGAGGCCGGCGCGCTGAGTGCGCGGGGGCGTGGCCTGCGCCCCTGACGGCGCCGCGGGGCCGGCCTTTGATGAGGTGGCGGCCGCTGGCTCCCGGGCCTGCGGGCTGCGGCCGCTCCCATGCAGAGACAGCGGGCGGGTTGACCTGTTGGAGCGTGAAGCCGTCCCCTGTGCTTGCTGAACGTCTGAGCGGACAGTCGTGGGGGTCCCGAGGCCCTTTGGTCTGCTCGGGGTGCGGGTGGCTCAGAGGCCCGTGGCCTGCGAGCTGTTGCTGAGGAGTCGAAATGCAGAGGGGCTGCAGTCCAATAAATAAAAGTCTCCGAGAAAAACTTTGCGCGACGATCTACCTACACTGCTCAGAAGTGAACACACTCTTTTCGGGGTTGCTGGAGGCGGCGAGGAGATTCCCTTGTAGGGGCGTAAATGACCTTTTCCGTATGTGATCTCTTACACCTCTGAACGACCCTGAGATGAAAATCCCAGCGTTACAAAGATTTTTTTCATCAGGAGGGGAAGTGCTGGGGTTCTTGAGCAGTGCCTTCATTTTGCCTGCTGGGGAAAGATTGGGGAGGGAGAAGACAAGCGCATTCCAAGGACATGGCCGTGATTGGTAAAGGTTTGGCTGCTTTTGTGGTGTTCTGTGGATTGTCTGTGCCCTGAGTTCAGAGGTTTCCTTAGAGCCCATTGGTAACTGGCTTCCTGTATTAGAACGCCACTGGTATTTCCTATTGTAATTTAGCTGGAAATTTTACTTAGCTGTTCAGATTCAAGATGCAGTCAATAAATATAGCTGCTCTAGGAAGTAATCCATATGAACTTTCTTACCATTTTCTTAGTTTTCAGGGGAAGAAAAAGGAAAATGATTTCTAAGTCGTTTTCAGGTAGATTACTAAGACATACAGATAGTAGCTTTTTTGGCTGGTTGAATAAATTCTATGATAGGCAGGGCCTAGAAAATAACAGGGGAAGAATATCTTGCCACATTTTCTCTGTAGTGCGTTGTGGTTCTCTGGTATTTACTAGAATGTCATCTAATAAGAGTCTTCTGATTTGGGTTAAACATAGTGTAGCTGGGGGTGGAGATTGGCAGAAGCGGGTATCCAAGAATGAGGGTTTTTCAAGAGATTGGTTTTGATCAGAGTCTTCTGTATTCTGAACTGATTTAGAGGAGGAAGTCTACTTTCCAGAATGTCACTTTCATACTGGTGCACTCCTTTGAGCCCAGTACACACAGGTTTCAACTCCTTCACAGCCTTTGTTCTTAGAGATTTGGAATAACATTCAGCCGTTGTCTTGTGACTGTCTGGACAAGATAGTGACAATTAGCTTTTGAGAATTGTTTCTCTTCCCAGTATCCCTGTGCCTCAAAAAAAGATATACTGTATAGTACTTTTTCCTGTAACTGCTATATCTGTGGTTACTTTTTTTTTTTTGGTTTTTTTCTTTTTAAGATTTTATCCATTTATTTGATAGAGGTAGAGCGCGTGTACAGGTGCACCAGTGGGGGGAGGGGCAGAGGGAGAAACAGACTCCCCGCTGAGCAGGGAGCCAGATGCAGGGTTTGATCCCAGGACCCCAGGATTATGACCTGAGGCAAGACTGAGCTACCCAGGTGCCCTTTGAGTTATTTGTTCTTGAGGGCGTATCTCTCTGTCAGATCTAGTATCCCAGAGGGTGGAGCTTTGAGCCATGTGAATGAAATGAAAGCTGGAAGTGGAAAGTCCTAGATCTGTTTAAATTTGTGACTCTATGAATGTGGGCATCTAATTTATTTTATTCACTATTATATCTCAAGTACCTAGCCCAGTGCTTGGTCTATTGTAAGTGCTTAATAAACATTTGTTGAATGAGTGAATGAAAAAAAAATGTTGCTAACCAATACCCATTTGCACACTCACATCACAGGGAAGGTGAGGTCATCAGGGGTGAAGTCACTAAGGACTGCCAGTCACCTGGCCCGGGGATAGCCTCAGCATGGACTGCAGACGTGATCTGTGTATAGGAGGGATGGATAGCGAATGCCGGAATTCTAGTGGAATAAATTAGCTGAGGGTTTCAGATGGATAAATTCACTGAGAGTGCTACAGGTCCAGCCTTAGGGCTGAATCAGTGGAACCTTTTGGGGTCTGGAGTCATCTGTTCTGAATGAGGCCCATGTAGCTTAGTTCTTGAGCACAGTGCAAATAGAGGCAGGTGCGGATTCAGAGGGCAGGCTATTGGGTGAATATTGCTGAGGAGTGGTTGTCTGTCTCTGATTTAGCTGTTCATTTGGACCTTACTAATGGGGGTTGTATTGTCATAAATCTTAGGTTTGCCACTCCTGGTGGATCATCTTCAACCAAGATAAGTTCCCTTCTCTAGACTAAGAGAGTAGTTAATGTTTCAGTGTTCAGACAGGATTAATTTGATTTCGGATTTAAAGGAAATAAAGGAGGTATATGTTTTGTTTTCTTTTTAACCCCAGATAAGGTTATTAGGATTAAGTGTGAAGCCTAGCGTGGAGCTTGAACTCATGACCCTGAGATCAAGACCTGAGCTGAGATCAAGAGTTGGATGTTTTAATTGAGCCACCCAGGTGCCCAAGAATTAAATCTTTATAGATCTGTCCTTACCCTTTCTGCCTTCTCTCTCATCCTTACCTCAACTAATGCAGGCCTGAGTGTTCGTTCCAGCATGTCGGAGGGGGAGTCCCAGACAGTAGTCAGCAGTGGCTCAGACCCAAAGGTAGAATCCTCGTCTTCAGCTCCTGGCCTCACGTCAGTGTCACCTCCTGTGACCTCCACAACCTCAGCTGCTTCCCCAGAGGAAGAAGAAGAAAGTGAAGATGAGTCTGAGATCTTGGAAGAGTCACCATGTGGGCGGTGGCAGAAGAGACGAGAAGAGGTAAGGTGATGGTAGTGTCACTCTTGGAGTGAATTCTAAGTGCGAAATGGAAGGGGAACGTCTGAAAAGGGCAGACCAAACTTTAACAGATCAGAGCCTAGGAAAGGATGATCATGTGGAGTATTAAAATGGAAGGTTTATAAGATAACTTTAGTAATTTCTTTCCATTTGAATTTCTTCTCAGGTGAATCAACGGAACGTACCGGGTATTGACAGTGCATACCTGGCCATGGATACAGAGGAGGGTGTAGAGGTTGTGTGGAATGAGGTCCAGTTCTCTGAACGCAAGAACTACAAGCTGCAGGAGGTAGGTAATGGTGAAAGGATGTAGCCTGTGGGGTGTTAGAATGCAGGTGTTATGAAACAAGATGAAACCAGAGAGGAAGACAAGCCATAAGAGGCTCTTAATCTTAGGAAACAAACTGAGGTTGCTGGAGGGGAGGTGGGTGGGGAGATGGGGTGGCTGCGTGATGGACATTGGGGAGGGTATGTGTTGTGGTGAGTGCTGGGTGTTATGTAAGACTGATGAGTCACAGACCTGTACTCCTTAAATAATACGTTATATGTCAATTAATTGAGTTTAAATTAAAAAAAGAATACAGGTGTTAAAGAGGAATTGGTGTTGAGAAGCTGATTAGGAGAGAGTATGTTGGTGTTAGATAATTTCTGGGGAGGGATGAGGAATGGCTTTTCAGAATTACAGTGATTTCTGAACCCTGTTATCCCACTCTCTCCCCTGCTCTCAGGAAAAAGTCCGTGCTGTGTTTGATAATCTGATTCAGTTGGAACATCTCAACATTGTTAAGTTTCACAAGTATTGGGCTGACATTAAAGAGAATAAGGCCAGGGTAAGAACTTTTTCTTGAGCTTACCGCCAAGAGACCAGCTACATTTATTCTTTTTACATTCAAAGATGAAAATAAGGTAGTTTTGAAACAAAACTGGAATCAGCTATTGTGGAGATGAGAGCAGAGCTTTGCCTATGTCCTGTACCTTTTGTCTGGTGATGGATGGGGCAGAAATGAGCAAACTTTTGTTTCCTTCCCAAAGTTCTTCTTTTTCCTTTTTTTTTTTTAAAGATTTTATTTATTTGTCAGAGAGCACACAAGCAGGGGGAGCGGTAGGCAGAGGGAGAAGCAGGCTCCCCACTGAGCAAGGAGCTGGATATGGGACTTGACCCCAGGATCCTGGGATCATGACCTTAGCCAAAGGCAGACACTTAACAGACTAAGCCACCCAGGCATCCCTACTCTCCATAGCTCTTATAGTTGAGCATTTTTTTTCATCCTGTTAAATCTAAGAATGTGGTGCTAACAACGTGAGGAGGGAAACTTAAAACAACCACCACCACCAGGCTTCCAAGTCTAATACATATCTGGTATACATGTCATCAGGTAGGGGATCATTTCTACTCTATGGCCTTATTTGAGTGCTTTGCCTCTCCAGGTCATTTTTATCACAGAATACATGTCATCTGGGAGTCTTAAGCAATTTCTGAAGAAGACCAAAAAGAACCACAAGACTATGAATGAAAAGGTATGGAGGGAGAGCAGACAAAGCTTTAGGCTGGTTTGGGGGTTTTAAAAAGATTATAGTGATCATGAATCTAATCAGGAAGGGATGGAGGGGAACTAGTTGGAGAGTTTACTGCTGACCCTTTGATCAAACTATTCCAGGCTTGGAAGCGCTGGTGCACGCAAATCCTCTCTGCCCTTAGGTAAGTAGGATCTGGTTAGTGTTTTTCCCCTGTTTCCTGGTTTAGTTCCTCCACACAGATTTTAGGGCACTGCTCTGCTGTTTTTTTCTCCCTCTGCCCACTTTTTTTGAGTCCTGTACTATCAAGATTAGGCCCCTGTGGTCTTTTCAAGGGTCCATTCTAATGCCTTAACCACGATACTATCTCCCACATCTTTCTCCTACTGCTTATCCAGCTATTTAACTCAAATCAGGCATAATGGAGATTCAGAGTGTGGGGATTATCTTTGTGGTGACCAGCAGGAGACCAGGCCCTTGCTCCTTTTAACCCTTGGGTTCCCCCTGCCCTTAATTTCCCAGTGGCCCCTCTAACAGCCCAGTGCCCCCACAGCTACCTGCACTCCTGTGACCCCCCCATCATCCATGGGAACCTGACCTGTGACACCATCTTCATCCAGCACAACGGACTCATCAAGATTGGCTCTGGTGAGGGGAGGGAGAGGTTCTGGGCAGGGGAGCCTCGGGAATTTGGGATCCATGGGGGTAAGATGAAAGGAGTGGGGAGAGTAGAGCAAAATTCTGAGGTGTGGGCTGGTGGTAAGAGATAGGACTTTGCTAGGGGTAATTCATAGGGAGAGGCCTGTCAATTAGGGGATAGGGTCTAATCTTACACCTTTTTTGGAGGGAAGCGGGTTAATCCAGAGACCTTGATAGGAGGTTGGGAAAGGGCAAGAGATGGGTCTAAGGTCTGATTTGAGCCCCTGGGGCCAGACCCTACCAAAGGAGGTTCCAGGCTGTGCCTGCTGTGAGTGCTTTCATTTGCCGTGTATCTATGTGCTGTGTATAACATTTCTGTGTGCCGTGTCTGTGTGTGGTTTGTGTGTCCATTTGTCTGGGGCTTGGCTGCTCCATCGCTCACAACTTTTCTCTGTTTTCCTCCCTCCCGCTTACGGGCTGCTCTGTTCCCAACAGTCTTTCATAGGATTTTTGCTAATGGTGAGAGCTCCCTGTTGCCCCATGTGGGGCTCTGTTTGTGCTCCCTCTGCTCCCCTTTGCGGCTGCCCAGTGCATGCAGTCGTGGGAGCAAGCCCTGTACCCCTACCTCCCCTGCCTAGTTATGCCTGCTTGGCTTCTCCCTACCAGCCCTCCACCTGCTTGCCCTTCCATAACTTGCTTGTTTCCTGTGGATTCTGCCTGGCTGGCCATTTATGTCCTCGATTCTTAATTCCCTTCATCATCAGGATGGTTCCCTAAGTCATACTGTGCTCCCAGACTCTCTGTGATTTGTAGTCATTGTTTATGATCTGAGTGAGTCCAGATTGGGCCCGGCCCTGGTTCCTCATTCAGGCCTATGGCAGCAATGTTGAGCAGTAGGGAGTAGAGCAGGAGTCTAAAATTGGTGGATTAAACATGAGACTGATTCAAGGGTATTGGTTCAACTTTGAGCTGTTTTGGAGTTTTAGTCGGTAAAGGTGGGTAAGAAGAAGGCTATCTAGTTGGATGTATTATTATTCCTTCTTTCTTTTTTTTTTAAATGATCCAAGTTTCTGAGATCTTTAATTGTCCCAGATTAGGAAGGGCTGCCTCTGTTTTTATGCTATTTGAGGGTGGCTGAAAGAACTAGACCACACATTTTCATGTGACAGGGATTAGATATTCCTGAGCCTTGGGGAAGGTGAGCAAATCACAAGCAAAAGTTTTTCCTTAGCCTCCATTGCTTCTTGGCCAGCCCAAGGTCCCTATCTGGCTATTTAGTGTGGGGTGTTGTTGCTGAATTAGGGACCTTAAATGAGAAGCAGCAGACCCAAGAAATGGGAAGTAGGTGGTGTTCATGTGTAGTCTGTGGTTCAGGATGGGAAAAGGACAGGTTTGCGCCTTGAGGGTTAGAGTCTTCAGGAGAGAATTTTGCTTTTGGGGACCTCTCTCTGGAGTGAGACTATGCTTTGTTGATGGTCAGATTGTGGGTATCTCCCCTACTCCCAGTGGCTCCTGACACTATCAACAATCATGTGAAGACTTGTCGGGAAGAGCAGAAGAATCTACACTTCTTTGCACCAGAGTATGGAGGTGAGGCACCAGTTTCTCTCCCCTTTCCCTGTTCCCCAAGAGGTAATAAAACTGAAGCTCATACTTCTCTGCCGGCTTACAAAAAGTTTTTAAAAGGCATTTTTGCCACCCCTTGCCCCCATCCTCTGATTAACCAAAGCCTTCTCTGTTTTCCCTAGAAGTCACTAATGTGACAACAGCAGTGGACATCTACTCCTTTGGCATGTGTGCACTGGAGGTGAGGAAACCACAAGCAGTGGTGACAGAAAGGAGTCAAGTTAGAAGATGGAGGGGGAAATGGAGGGAGGACAAGTAAGGTCTTGAGGGGGTGATTCTGGAGCACTGAAGTTATGAAGTTTCTACTGGGCTTTTCTGTTTCCCCTCTCTGCAGATGGCAGTGCTGGAGATTCAGGGCAATGGAGAGTCCTCATATGTGCCACAGGAAGCTATCAGCAGTGCCATCCAACTTCTAGAAGACCCATTACAGAGAGTAAGAATCTCCTGGATCACTCCCTCAACAGACTTTGAAATGTCTTTAGGTTTTTCTTCCTTTTTTTTTTTTTTTTTAAAGATTTTATTTATTCATTTGACACAAAGAGAGAGATTACAAGTAGGCAGAGAGGCAGGCAGAGAGAGAGGAGAGAGGAGGAAGCAGGCTCCCCACTGAGCAGAGAGCCCGATGTGGGCCTCGATCCCAGGACCCTGGGATCATGACCTGAGCCGAAGGCAGCGGCTTTAACCCACTGAGCCACCCAGGCGCCCGGTTTTTCTTCCTTTTTATTCACTGAGAATATACTCTCTTCTAACAGCAAGAAAACAAAGCAGAAAGGACAGGCAATAGCAGTGACTATTTGAATATTTCCCTAGGTGGTACCTACCTTCTTTTTTGTATACACACACACAGGTCAAGGGTTTAAGATGGGTAGTATTGGGGATAAAGGTTGTATGTTAATTTAGGTGTGTCTACCTGGAGGTTAACTAATGGTTACCTCAGGTCATTGGTATAAGCTCTCAGACAACCATCTTGATATTTTTATTTCTTTTATTTTTATTTCTTTATTTTTTTTAAGATTTTATTTATTTATTTATTTGACAGAGAGATAGAGATCACAAGTAGGCAGAGAGAGAAGAGGAAGCAGGCTCCCCATTGAGCAGAGAGCCTGATGTGGGGCTTGATCCAGGGATCCTGACCTGAGCCGAAAACAGAGGCTTAACCCACTGAGCCACCCAGGCACCCTGTCTTGATATTTTTAAATAAAGTGATCAGTTTGAATTAAAACTGTCATTTGGGGTTTTATATTTATATAGTTTTAGGTAGGGAAAGTGCTCCGAGATAACGAGCTATGATTTAAAGGGTATAAGGTTATGAATCAGTAGATACACTATAGTAAGAGGCTGGACAGGAAGGTCCAAACAAGGATAGTTTGTAACTCATTAGATAATGTGACAGGGAGACTAGTGGAAGTCCTGAGGCTAGTGTGGAGTAAATTTCTAGTTCAGCATTAGGTTGGGGCTTTCAGGGCAGATTAGGTATATGATCTTCTTGGCCTTTAAATTTGTAAGGAGGAAAAGAAAAGCAGGTTAATCATCATGGGACCTATAGGAGGTGGGAAAGGGGGTGGTGTGCACATAGAGGAAGCTTGGGGAAAATCAGTGAACTTAATTCACTGTGTAAGAGACAAAGGAAATTGTGGTAGTTGGCTTCGGAAAGAAAAAGATGGTGAATACCATTGACCACAACAGATAGGTTTGGGAACAGAGGAGGTAACTGGTGAGAGTCGGAGAGGAAGGGAGGCAGTGAGTGGGCTGTTAAAGCACAGAAGTAAAAAATTAGGAAAAAGAATTCAGAAGTTCGAATAGTAAAAAAAAAAAGGGGAAAGCTGGTGGTTGGAGAGTAGAAAAACAATTAAAACCAGAAAAACTGTGAACAATACCTTTCGTGCTAATACCTTAGAATCTTCAGAGCCCTTTTACATACATGTAACAGTTACTCCCTCAACCAGTGCTGACTGCCTAGTTTGTATGAAACCTGTGCTAAGTATAATGAGGGATGAAGTATCATGATGAACGCAGTGGCCTGGTTACCAGGTGCCCGCTCTACTTCCTCTTTCCCCTTTCTAGGAGTTCATTCAAAAGTGCCTGCATTCTGAGCCTGCTCGCAGACCAACAGCCAGAGAACTTCTGTTCCACCCAGCACTGTTTGAAGTGCCCTCGCTCAAACTCCTTGCTGCCCACTGCATTGTGGGACACCAACGTGAGTTTTCCTCCCATCTGGATCGTTAATAACTATCACCAGCAATGCTCTCTTTCCTTTTCCACTTCCAAAGGAATTCTTTACCCCCCAGGACTCCTGGGCCTTCCGTGACATTAATCTGTCCTTTCCATTTCATCATGTCCTCCAGACATGATCCCAGAGAATGCTCTGGAGGAGATCACCAAAAACATGGATACCAGTGCTGTACTGGCTGAAATCCCTGCAGGACCAGGAAGAGAACCAGTTCAGACTTTGTGAGTAACTAACTCTCTGAGAGGGTCTGAAAGGGACAGATTTGTCACTGTCACCGAGGGTTCTGTCAACTGTCCATTCTTTGGGAATTGTTGAATCTACTCTTTTGCTTATTTCCTTCCTTTCATGTGCTTTCTCTCTTCTCCTGCAGGTATTCTCAGTCACCAGCTCTGGAATTGGATAAATTCCTTGAAGATGTCAGGTGAGAGAAGGGTGAGAGGAAAAGGCTTGCTAGAGGAAGCAGGGTGGGTGTCCTGAGGCATTCACGGAGCCCATGTGACCTGTTTGATCTCGCTCTAGGAATGGGATCTACCCCTTGACAGCCTTTGGGCTACCTCGGCCCCAGCAGCCACAGCAGGAGGAGGTGACATCACCTGTTGTGCCCCCCTCTGTCAAGACTCCAACACCTGAACCAGCTGAGGTGGAGACCCGCAAGGTGGGCTCTGTGGAGGTGGAGGTCTCTGTGGTTGTGGTGGAAGGGAGAAGAGGACACGTCAAATAAGGCTTTGTCCTGTAGAGAAAAGAATGTGTTTCTGCTTTCTAGCAAGCTTGTCCTGTGGGCTGCAAAGTCTTCTAGCTGTTGGGGGCTTTTTATTGCCTGGTAATACTACTACTGTGGTGACTCTGTGCGTGTCCTCTGCCCTAGGTGGTGCTGATGCAGTGCAACATCGAGTCGGTGGAGGAGGGAGTCAAACACCATGTAAGGCTCAGGGCCAGGACTGCAAAGGGCTGGGTGGCCAGGCGGTGGGGAAGAGGAGCCTCATTTTCTGACTGTCCTCTTCTCCAGCTGACGCTTCTTCTGAAGCTGGAGGACAAACTCAACCGGCACCTGAGCTGTGACCTAATGCCAAGTGAGTCTCTCCTTTCCCTCAGAGGATGAGAGTCTCTAAGTCTTATCTGTGAGGGACATACTTAGGGTGGGGAAGGTTACAAGGCAGCAACACTTTGACGCACATAGAACGAGTATCTTAGCTCCTAAAACCGGAGGGTAGACGTGACAGTTTTGCTTGTATCGTTCTTCCCCAGCCGGGCTGACCCAACTGGGGCTGTGGGCCCCTTACTCCCACATTGTGCTCACCCTCTCCCTTTTCTCTGTCAGATGAGAACATCCCCGAGTTGGCAGCTGAGCTGGTGCAGCTGGGCTTCATTAGCGAGGTGAGCTTTCTGCCTTCAGCCGCCCTGGCACCTCCGTTCTCCTCTTGCCCTGTCTCACCCCGCTCCTCTCCCCCAGGCTGACCAGAGCCGACTGACTTCTCTGCTAGAGGAGACCCTGAACAAGTTCAATTTTGCCAGGAACAGCACCCTCAACTCAGCCGCTGTCACCGTCTCCTCTTAGAGCTCCCTCGGGCCAGGCCCCGAATCAGAGCTGCGGCCGTCGCTGGACGGCAACAGCCTTCCTGCCCCCCTCCCCCAGTCAGTATTACCCTGTGAAGCCCCTTCTCTCCTTTATTATTCAGGAGGGCTTTGGGGCTCCCTGGTTCTGAGCATCACCCTCCCTCTTCCCCTTCTCTTCCTCCCCTCTGCACTTTGTTTACTTGTTTTGCACAGACGTGGGCCTGGGCCTTCTCAGCAGCCGCCTTCTAGTTGGGGGCTAGTCGCTGATCTGCCGGCTCCCGCCCAGCCTGTGTGGAGAGGAGGCCCACGGGCGCTGGGGGAGCTGAGTTCTACAATCCCGCTGGGGCGGACGGGGCGGGAGAGAAGGGTGGTGCTGCAGTGGTGGCCCTGGGGGGCCATTCGATTCGCCTCAGTTGCTGCTGTAATAAAAGTCTACTTTTTGCTAAGAGCGTGGTGTGTGTGCGCGCCTTCCCCGCTAGGGGGCGCGGGCTCGGGGCCCGGC
>LNAC01000024.1:6274868-6433818 GCA_002007465.1 Ailurus styani | reverse complement strand
CCTGCCCCTCCCCCCGTGCTTTGCAGACGCGGCCCTTGGGGCCCGGCGGCTTATGCGCGTGGGCCTCGCGCTGATTCTGGTGGGCCACGTGAACCTGCTCCTGGGGGCCGTGCTGCACGGCACAGTCCTGCGACACGTGGCCAACCCCCGCGGCGCCGTCACCCCGGAGTACACCACGGCCAATATCATCTCCGTGGGCTCGGGGCTGCTGGTGAGCGCGGGGCGGGGCTGCGGGCGTGGGGGAGGGGAGGCGGGGCGTAGAGCGGCGCGGGCTTCAGGCTTTGTGTCTTCCAGAGTGTTGCCGTGGGACTTCTGGCCCTCTTGGCATCCAGGAACCTTCTGCGCCCAGCACTGGTGAGAGGGGATTTCTGGAGCTTTAATGAGGCCTGGAGTCAGGGAAGTGAGGACCCGACTACTTCATCTTTAAGTGGGAGGAGGAGCCTCAAATAGAGACACCAAGGTGTCTTATCAGTGGGAGTGTCAGCCGGGGGCGCAGCTGCTCACGCTGATCTTCTGCCCCTGCCAGCACTGGGCCCTGCTGGCAGTAGCTCTGGTGAACCTGCTCTTGTCCGCGGCCTGCTCCCTGGGCCTCCTCCTTGCTGTGTCACTCACTGTGGCCAATGGCGGCCGCCGTCTGATTGCTGACTGCCATCCAGGACTGTTGGACCCTCTGCTACCGCTGGACCAGGGGCCTGGACGGGCTGACTGCCCATTTGACCCCACAAGAATCTACGTGAGTGCACACTTCTCAGCCTTCCTGGAGTCTATGGGGCCTTGGCCCTGCCCTTTCAACTACCCCTACTTGCAACTCCTTTCCCGCTCCCTCTCAGTCCCCCACATTCCCTTGTCACCTTTTAGGATACAGCCTTGGCTCTCTGGATCCCTTCTTTGCTCATGTCTGCAGCAGAGGCTGCTCTGTCTGGTTACTGCTGTGTGGCTGCACTCACCCTACGTGGTGTTGGGCCCTGCAGGAAGGAAGGGCTTCAGGAGCAGGTAAGGAAGATGAACAGGAAGGGCTCATTCAACACAGACTGGCTGTGTTGAAAAGGTGCTGAACTATAATATAATTCAGGGCAGGAGTATTAACTCCATCCTCCCCTACAGCTAGAGGAACTGGCAGAGCTTGAACTTCCTAAGTGTCAAAGACAGGAAAATGAGCAGCTGCTGGATCAAAATCAAGAAATGCAGGCATCACAGAAAAGCTGGGCTTAGGACAGGTAATCCGTGAGAGCTGGGGCCTGAGAAGGGGTGGAGGCAGGGAACCACTCTTAGAACTGGGTCAAGTCCTTTCCTGTGCTGCTTGCTCTCCGACGCAGGTTCTCCCGTCTATGGACCAGGTGCCAATCCAGAGGCTCAGTTCACAGCAGTGACATAAACCCCAAGATGACGTAAACAGTTGTAATAAAAGAACTATCTCCCTCTAGTTGATGATTCCTTTGGTGAGGGGGGCAAGGGCACTAAGCTGATGTTGGGGGTGACTTTGATCAAAGAACATAGTAGTCTCCATTACCTACAAGACTTTAATGAGGGAGAGAATCCAGTAACTCTTCCCTGAGCCCTACTAGTTACTGAAAGGAAAAGCTGGTGCTGGGTAGCCCTCCACACCATTGACTAATGAATTTCAGCACATCCTGGCACACTGGACTGTGGGAAGTCTGTGGATAAACAGTAGAACAAGAGAGGAACTCATTAGTGCTAAGGAAAAGCAGTCCTTCTCTAAAGAAAACCCCATCTTGGGGAGAGCAGAGTCCAGGGCCTGCACCTGCCTTCTTGACATTCCCGCCCACCCTTCTAGTGGTTTCTTTTCATTGCTGCTCTCCCTGCCCCCACCCTCCAAGTCTCCCTCTCTAACCTTGATAGCCATAAGGAACTTATTCCAGTTGTCCTTGTTAGCTGCCTTCCCTGGCCGCTTAAATTCAATTTTGTTCCTCAGAATGGGGTATCCTGTGGGAAAAGGAAAAAAAGATGAACTGGCATTTGAGGGGGAAAACCAAGAGCAATTTCGGAGTAAAATACCCTCTTGAGCCTGTTTTCCCTTCCTTTCCGCCCACCATGGAACGTGGGGTGCTGTAGGGTTGTGTACCTGTAATGAGGCAGGGTAGTGCCCGAACTCCAGTGCTCGCTGCCACCAAGGAAGCTTCGTAGGCGCCACGCTCATCCCGAGGCAGAACCTGCTCCAGCCGCTGGTCCATTGAGACTGTAAGTACCCAGTCTCGAACCTCTTCCCTCTGAGCCTCCTGGGAAGAACAGAAGGAGCAGCAGCTTCAAGCAGGGCAGGGCAAGTGGAAGGTGGTGAGTTGGGAGTCTTACTAACTGTTGTCTTGTGCATCATCTTTTCCCCATAATGATCCTCCTTGGATCGGGTTCCTCGTCACCTCCTTAGTTTTCTTTTTTCTCTGCTTCTAGTTTCACTGAAGGAATAGTGAGGGCTGAGGCCCTTCCAAAGATGTTGCCAGCTGATGCCCATTACAAAGGTTAGGAGGATGAACACAGAGTGATAAAGTGTCCTGCCTTCACAACACCCTCACACTGGGGAGGCCTTCCCCGTTCTCCAAGCTCACGCTCTTACCGGTATGTGCTGCTTGGCTGGGAGTGGCACCTCAAAGGGAATGTCTGTATCCTGAAAGTCAGAGTGGTCAAGGGCATCCAGGGTCCCTTCTTCAATTGCCTGCGGCGGAGTGGGCAGCCATGAGATAGACATATTTCCATGACAGGCAAAACCTCCCACCCTCTGGGCACAACTACTTTACTCACATCAGTCAGATCCAAAAAGCGGTTGAGGAATATGAATGCCATGTTCTCCCAGCCAACTGCCTGCAACAGAGAAAAGTTGCAAGTGGGAGTGAGCAGCTGGGCTTGGATGCTGCTTTTCCAGGGAGGGGGAGGAATCCAGGAAGACACAGGAATATAGTAATCTCCATAACATCAGCCCCACGCTCTGCTTTGCTCTACCTGAGTAGACAGGGTATTCTACCTTCCAACTTCGGATTTTCTTGTCTCCTCCACCACACCCTTCCTTGTCCCAGCTCACCTTGGCAGCAGTGCCTGCTTCATAGAAGGCCTTGTCTGCAGGTAGGAGCTGGGTGTGGCGTAAGAGTGAAACAGAAAGCCTGGCAGCCACAGTTTCCTACAGATTAAAATCAAGCATTATGATCCTGGCACTGTAGCAACTGAGCTACCAGCCCAGTGACCTTATAACTAAGGCAGTCACAGAACCAGAAAACCAGTAAAACATATTAAATTGCTCTGGATCTCAAGCGGTTCTGGGTCTATTTCATCTGCACAAGGGAACTAGGCCTAGATTATTTCTGTCATTCAAGTACACCCAGTAAATTTACAATACACTATAACAAATAAGCCAAAGGGATGTGTATATTGTAAGAGGTCAATACAGAAATTGTGGAATTCGAATGTTTAAGGAGGCTGGAGCTATGTGGGCAGAGTCCTAAGAAGGTCAGTGAAGGGAGTCCAGGAAGAAAACCACCTCAGTGAGGGTTAAAGATTTGTCTAAACAGAAGAGAAGTTAGGAGAGCAGAATCCAGAACTTGAATTAATTCAACTTCATACACTGGAAGATGTGTCTGTTAAGACTGAATGCTCCTACCCCCCATCTCACCAGCTGTTTGACACTCTGGGCGGCCGAGCGAGTGGCATAGTAATGAGCAATCAGCAGCATCGTCTCAAACTCCTCATGGGCTGGAGAGTTTGCCTCACTAGACTTCACCAGGTTTTCACACTAAAGCAGGAAGAGCACAGCCTGGGTCAGGGGTTGGAGGAGTGCCAGAGAGCTCAGGGCCACCTGGAGAAAGGTGCAGCCCATCTGAAGGTAAATGTTTATGTGCCTCAAGGAAGAGAAGAGGACAGGGACAGGTGGGGCCTTGTCACTCTGTCGCAGAGCCAACTTCCTCACCAAGTTAAAGAGCACGTCCCGAAGATCAGCCCAGTTGTGATAGGCCTCAGCACTGTTGGTCCCAGGTGAGCTCACCATGTCTGTGAAGATCCTTTTGTAGATGTTGAAGTTCTATGGGTGGTGGGGAAAGGGGAGCTGAGTGAGAACGGGTAACCAGAAGAGCAAGTGTACGTGGGGCCAAAGAGGAAACAGGCTGTAAGTGTGCATGTGGAGGAGCTAGAGGACAATGATGGAGAAAGTGTTGATCATTTTCTGGAAGACAAGAGTTACAATTGGCGGTCTGCATGTGGACAGATGTGTGAACATGACTGTAGTCACGGTGTTAATGGGCTGATATATTCTAGGGAGCTGGGGTGCTCAGGAGAGCAGTGTTTAGTCTCTGAAGGAAGTTAGTAAAGCCCTAGAGGTGTGTGCAGGATTCATCGCTGAAAGACTGTTCCCTGTGTTAGCTAAGAGCGTGGGCAGGTTGCTGAATGTTTCCTCAAATGGTAAATCTTGAGAGGCTGTACGTTTCAGAAGAGGCTGGTGTGGGTCTCTGGGCAGAATGCTCTCTAAAAGAATCCTTTGAGAAGACAGTTCCTGAGAGGATGGGTGGGTTTTGAGGAGAAGTAAGAATTTCCTTGGGGAAACATTTCACCCCGAGGAGCAGGCTGGTACCTGTGGGTTAGCAGGGGCTCCGTGCTGCACATACAGGGCTAGTGCCTGGCCATAGCCACCCTCTCGGATCAGGTGAGTCGCATACAAAGCCACATACTTGTGCAGAATCTTGTAGTTCTGTCCCGGAGATGGAGGAAAAGCGTGGGGGAGGTTGGGATCAGTAAGACCAGGCAGTGAGGGTGGGGTGATAACTTGAGGCCATGGATTTGTTTAGGAGGCAAAGGCCTATGCAAGTCAGGCCCGGCTAGGCCTCTGACTCCAGTTTCAAAAGGGAGGAAGACTGAGACTCTAATGCTGATTAGGGATCTTTGGGGTTGGGCTCTGGAGGAAGTAAGAGAGATACAGCTCTGGGGCAAGGGGAGCCAAGGGAAAATGTCCAGTAGAGCTAGGGATGGGAGGAAGAGAGCAGTACCTGCTTGGTAGCCGTTTCAATGCACTTGTCCCACTGGCCCTGCTCCACGTACAGGTCCAAAGCAGCTACCACATCCACACCCACCAGCTATGGATCAGTGGAAAAGACAGAGTTAAGAGGACAGAGAGGGCATGAGTGGGGAGAGGAGGGAGAAAAATCCCTTGAGCCTTCAAGCATTTGGCCTCTTGCTAACTCTGCACGTCTCACCGAGTCCACTTTGCCCTGGTTCTTGAGGAACTCCTTATAATGCTGGTCCACATAGTCTTCATACCTGTGAAGATGTGCAGAGATCTAGCACTACACGGTCCCGGGATGCACACCCTTCCCATGAGAACTTCCTCCTCCTCTTTACAAAAGGGAGTAAGAGAATTTCTTGGAGAGAAGGGGTCAGCAGCTTACCGGGGATCTAACTCCTTAGCCACACGCTTAGCCTTGTTCCACTCCTCACCCTCAATGAAAGCATCGATCGCTTCCTTGACTAGGTCCAGGTTCAGATAGAGCTCTGCAGCCTGCACAATGGGAAATCAGCCTGGAGACCATCTCTCCCGTTTCCACAGATCTAACTGCAGGTCACACCTGCCAGGAAGCCCACCTCACATGCCTTTCTTGTAGATGGCACCATTCCACCCCTCCGTGGAATCTATTTCTTTTCAGTCCCAGCACTCTACTTACTGCACTGTGCTTTCCAATTCCGATCAGCTGGGGTCCCACAACCCGAACTACTTCCAGATTGCGTTGGGGAGGCAGAAATTTGATGGCGAGTTCAGCTGCCTGAGTGGTGGAACAGAAGATGACAATGGGTAGGACAGACAAATACCACTAAGCGTCCTCAGCCTGGTCTGTTTTTTCCCTTCAGTTGCCAACTTTCTCTCTTGCACTCTCCTTCACCTTCCACCCTCCTGGGCAAGGCCTGCCTCATGGTCCCTCAGAGCCTTGAAATGACCACCAGTGGATCTATCTGTTCCTCTCAGCTCTTCTGTCAGACACTCTCTATGCTGTCTGAGGTCACTGCGTTTGGTCCTGCCCCGCTCAGACAAACTGGTTTCTCAAGTTCTTTGTCACAAACAGAATCTTGGTAGTGTGGTATAGAGAAAGAAGGCATTCTGCAGCTATTTGTGTTGGGCTTTTCTGTGCCTCAGTTTCTTCACCTGTAAGAGTGATGGTTGGTCTGATTTGTACCATCCAGAACAGAACCCACTAGTCACATGTGGCTCGTCCCAACTGACATGTACTATCAGCTTAAATACACACTGGATCTTACAGCTTTAGTATGAAAGAAGGAATGCAAAATATCTCAATAAATTGAAAAATAAGTAGTATCAATAATAAAACCAATCAAAAAGGGGCGCCTGGGTGGCTTCATCAGTTAAGCATCTGCCTTTGGCTTAGGTCATGTCCTGGGATCCTAGGATCCAGCCAAGTCTGTGCTCACTGGGGAGTCTGCTTCTCCCACTCCCTGTGCTTCCCCTCTGCTCTGCTTGTGAGCTCATGCATGTATGCTCTCTCACTCAAATAAATAAAATATTTAAAAAAAATCAACCAGATATTGATTACATATTGAAATGAGTTTACTATATTTGATTAGGTAAAATATAATTATTTTCTTGTGTTTTTTTACTTATCTGAATGCAGCTATACTAGGAAATTTTAAACTTACATGTATGACTTACCTTTGTGACTTGCATTCTATTTCTATTGGATAGTGTTGGTCTAGATGATCAAGGAGACCCCTTCCAACCCTAAAACTCAGTAATTCTACAAACTTGAGTATTCTATAAGTTTACTCTTTTCCAGGGGCGCCCTGGGTGGCTCAGTAGGTTAAAGCTTCTGCCTTCAGCTCAGGTCATGATCTCAGGGTCCTGCGATAGAGGCCCCCCACCCTCCTGCATCACTCAGCAGGGAGCCTCTGCTCAGCAGGGAGCCTGCTTCCTCCTCTCTCTCTGCCTGCCTCTCTGCCTACTTGTGATCTGAACTCTGTGTCAAATAAATAAATAAAATCTTTAAAAAAAAGTTTACTCTTTCCACTGTGATGCGGAGATCCTCATCAGATTTTAATTTTTATACATGGTCTGTTTTAGCTACAGTCTGTGCTAAATCCTCCTAGTCTCTCCCCACCTATATTTTTTAAAGATTTTATTTATTTATTTGACAGAGAAAGAGACAGCAAGAGAGGGAACACAAGCAGGGGAGTGGGAGAGGGAGAAGTAGGCTTCCCGCTGAGCAGGGTGCCCCATGCGGGTTTAATCCGGACGTTGGGATCATGACCTGAGCTGAAGGCAGCTGTTTAGCTTAATGACTGAACCACCCAGGCACCCCTCCCCCACCTATTCTTGCCTTGCTTTCTTTACCTGCCAAACCCTTCAAAGCTTAAAGTGCCCCATGGGGAAACTGACTAATCTGAAGAAGGTATAGTCATGTACAGATGCCAAAAAACAATGCTCCAGAGTAAAACACAGCAGATGCTTCATAAACACTTGCTGATTACATCTGCTAAATTTGCATAACCATCAGCCCTCCTTTCTACTTCCTTCCCCTGCCAACTACTAAGGGCTATTCAATTACAAGGCCTCTGAAACCCGAGGGGAATTCTGCAGGGGCATCACTGCACCAACATTTTATTTAGGGAGCTGATCAATCTCACCCCCCTCAAACTCCTAACACCATATTTCTCTGAATCAAAGATGCCTTACTTATTTTTTCTTTAAGACAGAGAGCACGAGTGGGGAGGGGCAGAGGGAGAAGGAGAGAGAATCTAAAGCAGATTCCATACCCAGGGCGGAGCCCAATGCAGAACTTGATCTCACAACCCTGAGATCAAGACCTGAGCGGGAAATCAAGAGTCAGATGCTTAACCAGCTGAGCCACCCAGGAGCCACAGATACATCCTTTAAAACTTCACATGCAACCCAATTTCTAAGATACTAAAATGTGATTATATATATGTTTGGGAATTGACAAAACCTACTGACTTGGCTTAATCTGGTAGAGCTTCTTTTTAGGAGCTTCTATGTAGAGAAGGAGCCTCTGCTTTCTTCCTGGCTTCCATCTGGCGCCAGCTCTGGGCTCTGGA
Source organism: Ailurus styani (assembly GCA_002007465.1). Lineage (NCBI taxonomy): Eukaryota > Metazoa > Chordata > Mammalia > Carnivora > Ailuridae > Ailurus > Ailurus styani. The sequence continues at coordinate 6,425,769 of LNAC01000024.1, read as the reverse complement.
TTTGCCCTTCCAGCTCTTGTCCCAGGTCCACCTCCTCCCTCACAAAGCCTCCCCAACCCCTCCAGCCCACAGAGATCTCACCCTTCTCTGAACTCCACTTCAAATCACAGCCTTTAGTTTTCACCGAGATACACAATTAGTTGAGCCACAGTGGTCCAACTTCCCCCAATTTCTGGCTGTAAGGGGTTCTGCCTTGGATCCCCTTTTATACTTTTCATAGGTTCTGGCTCTAGCATCTAGCAAGCACTCAGCAAATACTTGCTGCCTAAGTGAAAATGAGAGGCACAGGAGGAAAAAGGACTGTCTGAGGAGGAATGCTGGCTATGAGGGTGGTCGGAAGCGGAGGGCCAGGAAAGGTGTAGCAGGCCTCACCTTCATCCAGCACTTTTCCACCAGGCCGCTGCTGCCTGAGTCCCGCACCTTGAGGTAGCAGTCGACAGCACGGCTATACTCTCCAGCCTGCTCCCACTGTCGAGCTTGGTCCACTAGCCCCTCCATGCCCCTGAGGAGATGGGCGTACATGTGACCAGAGCAGGATGGGCAGCGTGGCCTATCCTGTGCATACCTTGTGACCCACCCTCCAGCCCTGTCGACACTTGCTGCCTCCTGGCGTCATACCTGGCCCCCTTCTTGGTAGCTTCCCGCTCATACTCTTCCTGCAGAGCCTCCAGCTGGCCTGGCACATAGTCCTTGCAGATCCGCAGGGCATCACTCCATAATCCAGCCTCCTGCTCACATTTCCAGGTATCAGGAAGGCAGAGGCAGGCATGATACCTTCTCACTGCCACATGGGTGCCATATACTATGGGCCACGGATCCCTAGGTCCTTGGACTTCTCTTTTCCTTCTTGTCTCCTTTCCCCTCCCCAGGGCTAACTCCCTGGATCTTTCCCAGTAGCAGGGGTTAGTGTAGTGCTCTATGGGTTCTCATACCCTCTCACCCTTCCCTCATGGCCCTGAATCCAGTGCCCTACCTTATAATAATTGAGGGCCAGTCCTGGTCGCTGGGCCCGAAGCAGCAGCCCTTCTGCTTTCTGAAAGTCCTTCTCCTCCAAGGCCCCCCGGGCCTGCCCCACAAGCACCTCCACAACACTGTCAGGATCGTGGGCCTCGGCCACACGCTGAGCTGCCTCCCAATCCTGGTTATGGACAAACCTGCTCCCAGATGAGGGCACAGGAGAGGCTACATACAGGACTGAGGCCTCAACAGTGGGAGGCAAACAGCCATGTCAGAGGGGGTAGAAGATTTATTGGTACTAGGTGCAGGTGAAGGTGACAATGCCAGGTCCTGGGGGTGTGCTTGGGAGGATAGGAATAAGGAATTTATGGGTAACTCACATGAGGACTGCTTCCTTGGGTTTACCAGCCCTGATGAATTCAGCTTCAGCCTCTTCAAATTTACCCTGTAGGGACAGAAGGGCAGTCACACATGATAAAAAGCAGATTGCCATCACGGCAGCCATGAGACAGGAGGAGGTCAAGGTCAAAAGCAATGGAGAAGGATCACATCCATACCTCATCCTCCAGGTACATAGCGTATCGGAGATGAATCTCAGGGGTTTTGTGCTTGAGGGCCAGCCGAGAGAGTTCAAAGGCAAATTCAAATGAGCTGAAATGGAAGGTGTAAGGTCTGCCTACTCAGTACTTTCATTTTATAAGAAGAAAAACAGGGCAAGGGAAAACAGAAAGGGCAAAGACAGGGGTGGGGGGAGGAAAAAGGACAGATTAGGAAGACAATCCATATGAAGTGACACAGAAGCACATAGACATGTAAAGACATGGATCAGGGGACACTTGGAAAAGCCCGTGCTTCCTGGGACCAGTGGACATGAGGAGTGGGATGGGCCCGAGGCAGGGGACCGCAGTGAGCCTCACAGCACTACTCTGCCTAGGGAGCAAGGCTCCTGGTTCTCCACCACTTCCTCCTGAGCCACATCTACACTAGCAGAAAAAACGGTCTCTCAAAAACAGACTACTCTCAGCAATCTGACTCAATGCAGGATTATTACTGGTCTTTGTAACATTTGGTTAAGAAAAGCTCTTTTTACATTTAACAGAATCAACACTTCCATTACTCAGAAGTGAATTACTGGCTTAGTGCACCTTAGCTTTAAAACCTGTTCTCTCTGGGGCACCTGGCTGGCTCAGTCAGTGGAATGAGTGACCCCTGATCTTGGGGCTGTGAGTTCAAGCTCCACACTGGGTGTAGCGATTACTTAAAAAAAGGTCTTTTGGAAAAAAAAAGAAAAGAAAAGAAAAAAAAAGCTGATTGCTCTCCATCTTCTTAGAACAGCTAAACAGTAAACGCTGTTCTGAGCCCCCGGGGAATAGGGGCAGAGCGACTGATTCATTCTTGCCTCTCCATCACGTTCTTCCAGGGATTTCTTCACTCTTGCCTCAGTTTTTAGAAAGACTTCTCAGCTATACAGCAATGTTCCTTCTCTGTATAGAGGCTCTGTCTCAAACGGGGCCAGTGGAGAGAAGCCTTAGGGCCTTACCAGTTGTCAGTGGCGTGGTCGATGGCAGCTTCTAGGAGTCCCAGCTTATTAAGCAGTCTAACTGCAGACTCTCCTCCCAGGCTCTTTGCCCACAGATAGGCCACGTGTTTGTGGGCATTAGCTCCCCCATGAGCCTTGGCCACCTGTGAAGCAAAGCCATATCCTTCCACGCAAGGCCACCGTGGCTGCTCCATTCTCCCCTCTGACCTGACTTTAGCTTTGACAAGGGTCAAGTCTTTTTTTAAAGATTTTATCTATTTACCTGAGAGAGATCACAAGTAGGCAGAGAGGCAGGCAGGGAGAGAGGGGGAAGCAGGTTCCCTGCTGAGCAGAGAGCCTGATGCACGGCTCAATCCCAGGACCCTGAGATCATGACCTGAGCCGAAGGTAGAGGCTTTAACCCAATGAAGCACCCAGGCACCCCCAGGTCTTTCTACTAGAACAGGGAAAGGGCTAAGTTTTGGGGTCTGTTAACCTGCTTAGGGTCCAAGGATGGACTTTAGGTAGTCCACAGACCCTTCATACCGTATGTGAAATTTTGCCTGTCAGTGTGGACATTTTTCAAAGATACCCACGACCAGTTCAGAATGAGTCACTTGAGAGTGGGGAAGAGGGACGGACGTAGCCTCAGTGTGACCTGGACTCCTTACCCGGTAGGCCTCCTCCCAAAGCCCATTGGACCGGTACATGTTCACTGTTGCCTTCCACTCCTGAGCCTCCAGGTAGTGATACTCGGCCTCCTGCAGTCGGCCTTCAGCCTCCAGCTCCTGGGGAAAGGTGGGTCAGGATGGAGCAAGGAGGACACGGAGCCTGTCTGGGGAAGAGATGGCCGGGAAGGAGAAGGGCTCACCTTGCCCAGGTGTAGGTGTGTGTCACTGAGGAGATCTGGGTGGTGCTTCCCTACCAGGCGGATCATATCATCATACAACTTGTGCTTTTTGAACATGGTGATGGCAAGATCAGGCTCTTCCACGGTTACGTAGAGTCTGGGGAGGAGAGAGACACCCGCAGCCTCCTAGACCCAGATTCCTGCATCACTGCCTTCTAGGCAGACAGCACACATCCCCAGACACATCCCTCCCTGCAGCCCTGCCGCCGCATCCGTCTCCACACCTCCTCTGGGGCCGTGGCTCACCTTTCCGCCTCACGGTACTTGCCCTGCTTCTCCATCTCCTGAGCCTGGGTGATGTAGAGCACCGACACATCTTCTGGTCTCATGCACTTCATTGCCAGCTGTGCAGACACACAGAGCCAGAGTAGCCTCCAGCGCCAGTTTCCGAGGGAAGCAGAGGGACTGCGGAGTGGCCAGGGAAGCGGGACTCGGGGGTGACCTGTTTTCTCAGCAACTCTGAACTTTTCCAAAAACCACAGGGGTTTGCATCCTGCTGCTTTCCTGGTCAGTCCAGGGAATTCCAAGTCCATTAGGAGCAGAGTCAGGAACTATATTCTGCTCAGGCAGAAAGGCCAGAGATGCCCTGTGCTGGGGCACCTGTTCCCGCTCCCATGCTCCCGCCGTACCCACCGGGTTCTGGGCATAGGCAGGGAACGAAGTTGCCACTGTGACTACAGCTTGGGAGGGGTATTTGGGACTCCCCAGCTCCCAAGCCCTTCTCATTTCGGAATTACAGGTTTGGAACAAGGGCCTCTGCATCCTTGCCTTTCCCTGTGGCTAGGGATCCAAGTTCTCCAGACTTTTTTATTTTGGTACTCTTTCTCAGCTTTCAAGGAAGCCAGTGTAGGGGGGAGATCAGAGCCCAAGGAAAGTGGCAACACCCCAAGAGGTGGAATCCTCTGAAGAACTCCACCCCACTCTCTACCTTGTGGGCTTGCTCCCAGCGGCCAGCCTGAGTGTACATGTCGATTGCATCTTTAGTTCGGTCTCCCTTAATGTAGAGCTCCTCAGCAATCTGTGGTTCAAAGAGGTAGACACAAAGGGCCGAGAGCAAGAGAGTTAGAGCGGCTGCAGGGAAGGGCAAACCTCAGCTGGGATGGGGGAGAGCCGGGGAGACCGTTAGTCTACAACACGGAAGAAAAGAGGGCTATGGTGTCTCACACCCTCCACTGTTTTTGTTGTTTGTTTGTTAAGATTTTATTTATTTATTTGACAGAGAGAGAGAAACAGCAAGAGAGGGAATACAAGCAGGGGGAGAGAAGGAAGCAGGCTTCCCGCTGAGCAGGGAGCCTGATACGGGACCCGATCCCAGGACTCTGGGATCATGACCCGAGCCGAAGGCAGACACTTCACGACCGCGCCACCCAGGTGCCCGCTTCCACTGTTTTGAAAACAAAACCAAAACAAAACCAAAACCAAAAAACCAGCCAAAACTAGAATGGGGACAATACAATGGTAGTTTAAAAGGACCTGTATTTCTTTCTGTATTTCTGCAACACAAGGCAATTCTATATTGGAACTCCGATGGAGTGACATAGGAAGAGAGCTGGAGACTCGCTTTATAGATCTGGGAGAGGGGTCTGTGTCATGTTGGAGTGAAATAAGGGAAGTAAACTGCTTTTTTTCTTGCTCAGGGTGGCTGGTACTGCTGGGACCTAGAAAGAAGGGTTTGGTGAGGTGGCCCCCACTTCCTGTTCTGGGCTCTCTTGTTCTCCTGTACTGCATTACCTCCAGCTCCAGAAAGGGATTTTCCTCACCTCATACTCCTGCAGAGATGCATAGTGTTGGGCCACACGGGGATAGTATTTGGACGCAGTGTTCTGGTCTTGTAGATCTAATATATAAACTGCCTTCTTCCACTGGCGGGCACCCAGGGCAGCTTCAATTGCCTTAATGGAGCACCTGGCATAGTTGGGAAAGGCATCCGTACGTATGAGGCAAGAGGAAGACATATAGGGGTAGGGAGACACCTCAAGCCTATTCTTCCAACCTACATTTTGCCATCTCTCTTGGAGGCCTTGGTGCCCTTACTTGCCCCATCACCTTGGACCTCATGCCCAGTCTCCTTTGCACCCCTCTACCTGGCTTCAATGTAGTGATTGATGGCTGCATCAAGCTGCTTCTGCTGCACCAAATGATCCCCCCAGGCCTCTTCCAGTCTCACCACTTCCACTGGGAATGCCAATCGAGCCAGCTCCACCGCTGCCAGAGACAGAGACGGCACTCAGCTAAGACTTCCAGGGGTGGGATTCAGGGAAACGGGGTGTGGAAAATAGGTGAGAAGTAGAGGAATGGAGAACTGAGCCAGTCACCCCAAACAGACGCACAAAACAGATGCGGAGGACTATTCGGCAGACTCTAACAGGGAAGGCTGGGTTGTCAGCGGCAGTACCTTTCATGAATGCGCTGCCTTTACAGTAGCACTCCAGGGCCCGCTGTGGGTTTCGAATCTTCTCAAAGAGATCACCTGCCTGTTGACACATACCACATAACTACAACGATAGCCCTACTACACAAAGAATTGAGTATCAGCCCCCAAAGGAGGAGACTCAACCACCAGTCCCGGGGAGAATGCACTCCAGGACTCCTCTGGGCAGGAGGGGGGCACTGAGTCCCGGAGATGAGGGACAGGAACGGGAAGCCAGCCATACCCTTTCATACAGCTCCCCCTTGATAAGGGCTGCAGTGATGTGTTCTACCAGCTCGGTGTTGGCTAGTAGTTCCTCCCGGGCTAGCACCAGTCGAGCAGCTTTGGCAGGGAGCCCAGCTTTGAGGTAGAGGCTGATGGCTGCTAGTCCATCCCCCTGGCTCTCCTGGAGTTCTCCGGCTCGCTCCTCTTGCTGTGTGTCCATCAGCCACTGGTAGTAACCCCGGCGCAGCTTCTCCAGCGCTGGGTGCCCCTGGACACACAAGAGAGGCAAGAGAAGTCACATCCCTCCTTCCTGAGCTGCTTCCCAAGCTTCTTCAATCCCACTGTAACAACGGAAAGCCTCCCAGTCACCAACGTCCCAACTCCCAGCCCCGACCCTGTTCCAGTTCCGACAGCCTCGATGAGAGGAGGCTTCTGATATTGGTGGAACTGAGCTGTGAGCCCTGTGGAGAAGACAGGACTGGTAGTACCTTGGCCTGAGCCACCGCGATACACTCATCCCAACGGTGCAGCTCCTGGTACATGTCCATGGCCTCCTCAACGGCATTCTAGGGGAACCGGGTGGAGGAAAGAGGGACACCAGGAAGATAGAGAAGGATCAGGAATCAGCAGGCTGTCCTCGACCTGGCTACGATGCCAGCCCATGTGGACTGAAAGCCTCACCCTTGACTTATACACAAGCAGTGGTGGGTTTATGATGAAAGCAGAAGCAGCCCCTTATTTGTATAGGCCCCTTCCAAGACATTTTTTTTTAGAGTTTATTTATTTATTTGATAGACACAGCAAGAGAAAACACAAGCAGGGAGAGTGGGAGAGGGAGAAGCAGGCTTCCTACTGAGCAGGGAGCCCGACTCAGGACTTGATCCCAGAACCCCAGGATCATGATCTGGGCCGAAGGCAGACGCTTAACGACTGAGCCACCCAGGCGCCCCCAAGGCATATTTTTCTTAAAGAGGGCTCCTCAAATTGTATCAGCTTCAGGCCCCACAAACCTGGATCTACCTGTGTGCTCAAGCAGCGCCAGGACAGGCTCTGGCGTGGGGTGGGGGGAGGCAGCAGACAGCTTGTGAAAGAAAGACTTAACTGTAAGGACTAATGCAGAGGGGGAAGGAAGGAGTGACATTGGCTGCATAAAGCTTTCTAAAAGCTCTCCCCCAGGGCTCTTTCCTTCCCTCAGGTTGCCTCACTCCCCCTCCTGCCCTGCTCCCCTCTTCAATCTGGTCCCTCTGCTTCCATCACCTGTTCCAAGAAGATCATTTCGGCCAGCTTGTAGTTCTTCTCCAGCATGGCTAGGCGTGCTCGGACCTGGTAAAAGTCTGTTCCTTCTCCACCCTGGGGGGAGGAAGAAGGTTCTGGTTATTCGGTCAGTGCTGCAGGAGCCATTCTGTCTGTGTGAGCTTAGAAAGGAAGGCCACAGAGACGAGGATGCTCAAAGATTGGAAAGCTGAAAACCTTCATGGGGCTTAGAGGGTGAGGTCTGGCAAGCAATTCCAGAGTGGTCTGACTTGAAGGTGGAGGTGGGGTGGGCAGAACAGAGCACGCGAGCCATGGCTGGAAAGCCAGGGATATTGGGCCGCGCGTGAAGAGAAATCTCAGCTTGAGAGACTGAATAATTCAGAAGGATAATACTTGCATATTCCCGGGACACTTGATCTGCAATCTCATTGGTCTCATGCAGGAATCGAGCTTTTGCTACATGGCCCAAAGCAGAAAAGCACCTATAAGTATGGAAGCAATCATAGGAACAGCAGTGTTACCATAGGATCACCATGAATTCATTGGCTCAGCAAACGTATACTGAGCATCGATTATGTGCCAGGCACTGTTTTTGCCACTAGAGACACAAGGGGATGAGACAGATGAGCGTCTTGCTCTCAGGGAACTTACTTTCTAGTGGAAACAAATAATTAGTAAGCAAACAAAGATATTTCAGAGAAAGAAACGTAAAATGAAATAGTGTGAGAGTACACATAAACCATAACGGAGGGATTAGTTAAGCTGGTAGTCAGAGAAGGCCTATCTGAGGAGCTGACATTGGTGCCAAGACCTAAATACAAGAAAAAGTCATTCACACAAGATGGGGAAAAATTATTCCAGGCAGGGGGATAGCGTGTGTAAGGTGCCAGGGCAGAAGTGAGTTTGAGATGCTGAAAGGGCCCAAAGGATGCCAGTGTGGCTGGAGACAAACAGGCAAGTAGGTACCTGGTATATGAAGGAAGCAGAGGCCAAATATTGTAGGGCCTTAGGAGACGGCAAGGACTATGGATCTTTTACTAAGTAGAACAGTAAGCTACTGGAAGGTTCTAAGCAAAAAAAAGACATAATCTGATTTATGATCTAAAAAATGATCTCGGCTATTATGGGATGAATGGATGGTACGTGTGTAAGAACAGGATCAGTGAGACTAAGAGGCTTTTGTGACACTGCAGGTAGAGGTGTGGTCTGTTCTAGGCTGGACAGTTAAGAGCTTCAGGATGTGTTCTGAAGATGCTGGGTCAGGGCCCTAGGACGAGCTGGTCGTCTAGCTGTGGGGCACGGGAAAGGACGCATCCAACAGGACTCCTGGCAAAACAGGAGCAGCTGACATTTAGTAAGCACTGAGAATTTCCCCACTTTCTTCACTGCCTCCATGATTCTTCTTTACCACCCTAAGAGGTAAATTCTATTATTACTCCCATTTTACAGAGAGGAAATCGAAAAACCAAGGCTTGGGAAAGTTCACTTCACCTAAGGTTATACAAGCTGGTAAATGGAGCCAGATTAGCTCAAGAGTCTGAAGTCCCAAGTTTGTCCAGTAGTCAGTAAACTGCACTCCCATACCACATTTGGAAGTACACATCAACACATGGATTAGAGGGTATGGGTGTTAAAACTCTGAAGGGGCACCTACTTACAAAGAAGAGGAAGCAAAAGCAAGAAAACTCTTATAACCTGGGATGGAAGAATGTTTGGAATAACTACCTAGAAGGGTTCTAAGACCTTGGTTGTAATGGCAGGGGAGTGGTGCCTTAGCACTGGGAGGAGCAACCCCCACCCTGAAAAGGCCCCCTGGCCATCCTTCCCAGCTGCCAGGCACCTCATTTCTGGTCTACCTCACCTCTCTGCAATGTGGAGCTGCCTTGCCTCAAGCGCCAGTTTGCTCAAGGTTTTCCACATTGCCTCTGTTTCTGGGGTCATTTCCAGAGTCTCCAAAAAGGCTGTGGCCCTGAGAAGAGAAGGAAGGAAGCAACAGTCCAGGCTCAGCAGGATGCGGAGGAATACTGGTGATGGGGCAAGGGGCAACGTGGCCAGTTGTCCAGCCCATCCCAGGTCCTCCAGCCTCAGAACCAGACTCTCCCACCACCTCTAGGGGTTATCAGCCCAGCCCCTTACCGGGTGTAGTTGCCGTCATCAATGGCTGTTCCAAACTCAATCAGGCCCTCGTCCAGCGTGTAGGCAACTGTAGTCACACCTTCGGTCACCATCACCTCGGTCTTCCCCCCGCCCCGCTCCAGACCTACCACATCACCCTGTAAAATTTCAATCCCCGCACCCCACCCGAATTCCAGGTTAGTGTTTCCACGGACTCCACTGCTGAACAGACCCACCCTTACCCAACCCTAGCACTTCTACATGGGGAGTGAGGGGGTGGGGTGGAGGGCTGGTGTGTGTGTGTGTGTGTCACAGAGTGGCCCTTGTTTGCCTAACATTTAGTTTCCTTCATGCAGGTAAGAATTCCTTATCTATGCTAATACCCTCGGGTTAAAGTACACTCAGAGCTGTGCCCGCACTAATGTCTGGAGGTAAACTAACAAAGTGTGCAACCACTTCCGCTTCCAGCTTGAGTCCTGTTAAAAATAGGAGCCTGCTTCCTCCTCTCTCTCTGCCTACTTGTAATCTCTGTCTCACTCTGTGTCAAATAAATAAAATCTTAAAAAAAAAATACAACTTCAACCTAGGATGTACTTTTTAATGCATTCGTTGCTGAGTTCAACTGAAGAAATCACTAGGGATGCTTCCTAGTCTCCCACAGGAAGGAGGGAAGAAGAGGAGGGGGAGGGGCGAGAGGAAGGGGAAAGGGAAGGGAAAGGGCAGGAAAAAAACAAGGGAGCAAGTGGAAAGGGTACAGTTGCCCTGATGGCAAAAACAGTAGCAGGTGAATAAAGCAGGGGTCCTCCAGCAGGATGAGGGGGCGGTTCTGAGAATGCATGAAATCTGGGATCCTCTCTTCAGGAAAGGGAACAAAAGTCATTATTAACATGCCTGATTCCTGCAGAAGCAAACACTAATCATCTCTGGAGGAAAACATGCCCATGTTAGGCCCTTGAGATTCTAAAAAATTATATTCAATGTAACATGAGCCCCCAGTAAAACAAAGGTACCAAAATATAAGTTAACCACCATAAAGAAGTAAACAATAATTACAGCACTTTTGGACCTCCAAGGATTTCCAATATTAAAAATAAGTTACAAAAAAAATGGTTATAGAGTGTAAAAGAAGTGTAAAATGTTTAAAGACCTAAAAGATGGAATGAAAAATTATGCAAGAGATAAGAGACCATCACGAATGGCCAGGTTGGGGTGCCTGGGTGGCTCAGTGGGTTAAAGCCTCTGCCTTAGGCTCAGGTCATGATCTCTGGGTCCTGGGACAGAGCCCCGCATTGGGCTCTCTGCTCGGCGGGGAGCCTGCTTCCTTCTCTATCTGCCTGCCTCTCTGCCTACTTGTGATCTCTCTCTGTCAAATAAAAAAAATTAAAAAAATCTTAAAAAAAAAATGGCCATGGGCGCCTGGGTGGCTCAGTGGGTTAAAGCCGCTGCCTTCGGCTCAGGTCATGATCCCAGGGTCCTGGGATCGAGGCCCACATCGGGCTCTCTGCTCAGCGGGGAGCCTGCTTCCTCCTCTCTCCTCTCTCTCTGCCTGCCTCTCTGCCTACTTGTAATCTCTCTCTCTCTCTGTGTCAAATGAATAAATGAAACCTTTAAAAAAAAAAAAAATGGCCAGGTTGTGTTCACTTCAGCAGCGAATATACTAGAAAAAATGACCAGGCAGATGAGAAAGAACCAAATAAAACCATATGAAAAATTCAATATTTAAAATATAATATTTTATATATTAAATATTTTGTATTAAAACAATATAATTAAAATAATAAAATAATTAAAAAATATATTAAATATTTTATATATTAAAATATTAAAAAAAACTCAGTGGGTGGTTTCACTAGCAGATGAGACAACAGTGAAAGCGAACCCCTGATTTGCAAGATTTTTTTTAATAATTTTTTAAAATTTTATTTATTTATTTGACAGAGAGAGAGGGAAACAGGCAAGGCGAGGGGGAGGGGGAGAGGCAGGCTTCCCACTGAGCAGGGAGCCCCACACAGGCCTGGATCCCAGGACCCCAGGATCATGACCCGAGCCTGAACTGAAGGCAGAATGGCCGAGCCACCCAGGTGCCCCTTGCAAGATGTTTCTTAAGGAATTACCCAGAATGTAGCATGGAGCAAGAAGGAGAAAAGAAGAATAAGAGGTTATAGAGGCACAAAGACAGGACAAGAAATGGAACACATGCTTAATTAGAGTTCTGAGGGTGTGACTAGAGGGTTCGAGAGAAGCAGCAACTTTTAAAGAGCTCATGGCTGAGGAACGATGTGTTCTCGCAGATGTGCCACACACGCACACACGCACACACACGCCTATATACCAAGCATGATAAGTAAAAGGACAATTATATGCAGACATATTGTAGTGAAGCTTCAGAATGCTGAAGAAAAAGACGACTTTAAAAGCAACAAGACAGGGGCGCCTAGGTGGCTCAGTCGGGTAAGCGTCTGCCTTAGGCTCAGGTCCTGAGGTCCTGATCCAGGAGTTATGAGATTGAGTCCCCGAATCCCTCCCTGCTGAGTGGGGAGTCTGCTTCTCCCTCTGCCCCTCTCCCTGCTCTCTCAAATAAATAAATAAAATCTTAAAAAAAAAAAAAGCAACAAGACAACAGAAGGGGCTGTTAATAAACTTCTTAGAACTAAGGAAGTCAGTCAATGGGACGACAGTATTTGCAAAGACTAAGAAAAACTGTCAAACTAGAATTGGATACAGAGTCTGAGTATCTTTCAAGAACAGGCCAAATAAAAACATGTTCAGATAATTCCATTTCAGTAGTTTTCAGAAACTGAGCATTTATCTTCAATCACATTCTCTTAAGGAGAAGAAAAATAACTCCAGAGGGAAGATCAGCAATGCAAAAAGAAAAAGTGAGCAGAGAAGCTGGCACCATGATGGTAAATGTAACCAAATTCTGGCTGTGTAAAAGAATAACATCTCACTTTGGGGATAACAAAATACTGGAAAATAATGGCAAAGGGGAAGTAATCAAAGTTAAGGTCCTTGTATCATCTGCTAGGGGTCAGATGCTAAATAACTTGAGACTATTCAATTTAAGGATATGGAAAATTTCCAAGGGTAACCACTATAGGAATCAAATGTATAACCTCCAAAGCAAAAAATGTGAAAAATGATGTTTAAAAAAGGACAAAACCACCCGCAAGCCCAAAACTTAATCTAAAATGAGGCAAGAAAGGAGGAAAAGAAGAGATACAGAAAAAAGATAAAAACTATCACATGCTCTCTCTGTACCCACACCAGTCATCCTAGCCTAGCACAGGGGCCTCTCTTGTTTTCACAGGTTCCTCCCAGATTCTGGAAGATCACTGGAATGTACGTGATGCTGGCAGGATAAGAGAGTGCCTGATCTTCAGTCTGATAAAAAAGAAGCTCTGAACGGCTTACAACAGAGAGTCTGCACCAGGAACAGACACAGAACTGCCCCCGCTATAGGGGCTCTTCCAGCTTAACTCATTATGACCTGGTGAATTCCCAGGGCCACTGTAATAGAGAGGACCTAATATAATGTCAGGAATCTGAACAAGGATGGTTCTGGGCCTAGCCCACTGTGGGGAAGATCTAAGCTTTACTTGCTGACTCTATCACAGAGATGATGAGTGGTGGGCCAGAGAAAATCAAATAACCTTTGGAGCTTCCTCAGGGCCCTAACTGATCAGTTTGACACTATGTCTGAGGTACCCTGGCGTCGACATACCCTGATAGAGGATGTGGTGACTCTCTCGGGTGCCTCAATGTTGTACCATACACACAAGTTATTTCGGTTCTGAGCTACCAGCACATCGCTTCCTGGGACCCACTGCACGTAGGAGCAGAAGTTGAGGATCATCGTTTTAGAGCAGCTTTCAATATCGTACAGATGTAACTGAAGAAGGAAGAAGCAGACAGCACAATTAGAAGGGGCAACTGGGTGGCTTCTGGTATTGACCATTTCTCTGATGGTGAAATGTGGCAAACTGACCCACCAGTCAGGCAGATGCTGAATTTCAAAGCTTACTAACCTGAAGTTTATGTTGACTTGGTACATCCTGACTCTGGTCAATAAGACACGACCAAGTGAGCAAAGAGCTACACCCAGAGATTTAAGTTAGTGAACGTCAGACTTTCGTTCTTAGAGTAACTCTGGGCCAGAGTTGCCAGACTGGATTACAAAAGTAAGGCCACCAGGCACATTAAATGGTCTGGAAATTTGCGATGTGGCTTTCACATCACAATGAACATGAAATGAAAAATCACCAGATAGTCTCTTGGCCCTTTAGGCTGAGCCCTGTGGTGATATCATATTGAGATGAGAGTCAAAAAGGGGTTTGGGGGAGGGCGCCTGGGTGGCTCAGTGGGTTAAAGCCTCTGCCTTCGGCTCAGGTCATGATCTCAGGGTCCTGGGATCGAGGCCCGCATTGGGCTCTCTGCTCAGCAGGGAGCCTGCTTCCTCCTCTCTCTCTGCCTGCCTCTCTGCCTACTTGTGATCTCTCTCTCTGTGTCAAATAAATAAACAAATAAAATCTTTAAAAAAAAAAAAGGGGTTTGGGGGAGACTGTCCTCGAGCCAGCCTTAATGCTGTCAGGTAACTATAGCTGAGGAACACTGCAACAGGTATGGGTAAAGGTCAGCCAGGCATGCGGGGGTGAGGCAGTTTCACGAGGGCGCAGACTTGTGAATAGTAAGAGAAATCAGCTCCCATATTCCCCTCTTGACTTTGGTGCCATGATACCATCTCCTTAAGGGTAATACAGGACGGGCTATGGTAACAGACACAATGTTGATTCTTCTGTGCCTTTTGCTATGTTAATGGCAGAGTGCACCAAGAAATTATATCCCATCCTGCTCCCCCACCCCCCGCAATCCCTGGTAGCAGGTAGTACCACATCCTCTATGGACTACTCAATGGCTAAGGCCTTAGTAACTCTCCTTACACGAAGTTTCCGGTCCCTGAAGAGAAGCTTGTGCCCCGTTTCATTAAGTTCCAGCCAATCCACACGGCTCTCGTGGCTGATGGTGCCAATGTTGTAGCCACCAATCAGATCCACTACAAAGTAAAGGAGTCAGGGTTAAGAGGACAGATTCCACATAATCATATACAGGGCACAAGGCAGCCGGCAAAAGTCATACGTTGGGCTTTAAGAATGTTGCATAGGTCTAGAGTACGAGGAATACAACATAATTTTGCTAAGATGCTACAATACTAGATTTCTACTAAAATTATAGAGATTTTGTTTAACTCTGTGGCTAACTCAAAAGGTCTAGATCCATCAAGAAATGAGATTCCTATCTGGGATTCTTGGAGTTGTCTCACAGCAGATCAGAACAGATCAGAGCAACTGGCTTCCGTTACTCGTGAAATCCTCTGGAAGGCAGCACTGAGCACATTAAGGAAGAGCCCCAATTCCAGCACACCCAGGAGAGAAAGCTGATGGATGAAATGACCTCGATGAACATATCTGCTGCAAGGAGTTACTTGCACTTTCAGTGCCTGTGACGTAACAGCCCCGAGGGGCAAAGAGTGGAGAAGGGACACAGACAAAACAGGAGGAACCTCTGATTAAAGTCAGGCTGAGAGTGCTGAGGATGAGTATTTTAGTTGGGTGTGAATTTTGTAGCCAATGTAAGATATGATCACACTTAGAACACACCACTCAGGACTGGCTAGGATGCTTTCAGGGAGTCTCCTGAACACAGCCCATTCACAACTCTCATTTGTATATGTTACCAATGTGCAATGTCCTACCTTTGTTATACGTGCTGAAGCTAAAGACCAAATGCCAGCTGATGTCTACAACTGGGAAGACCAACTTAAAAATGAAATTTCCTTTAATTAAAAAGCAACATGATAAAGCTATGTTTCAATGTCTCAATTTATAAGTAGAATCATAGAACACTAAAGCTGTGGGGACCCTATTCCTGTGAACACCCTGAAATTATATACAAAATTATAGGTTTATGTATACTCTTCTGGGAAAGGATCTATGATTTTAATTAGATACTCAAAGAGGTTGGTAACGAGAAAAGGTTAAGAGTATTTTATATATTATTGAAGATGAGCTCTGTGGAGTGGGATGACTTATCCAAAGTCTCACAGCTCATTACTGCCATGGGAATGTGGGCCACCAGACTATATTATTTCCATTACAGCTCAACAATCTGATATGAAACAAAATTCATGAACTGCAAAAGTATCTTAAGAACAGACCCGTATGGGGGGGCCTGGGTGGGTCAGTCGTTAAGCATCTGCCTTCGGCTCAGGTCATGATCTCAGGGTCCTGGGATCGAGCCCCTCATCGGGCTCTCTGCTCAGCGGGAAGCCTGCTTCTCTCTTTCCCACTCCCTCTGCTTGTGTACCCACTCTCACTGTGTCTCTCTCTGTCAAATAAATAAATAAAATCTTAAAAAAAAAAAAAAAGAACAGACCCATATGTATTTGGAAACTTGATTTATAAGAGGTGACATTACAAATTAGTGAGTACAGAATGGATTTCCAATAAATGGTTAAAAATGGAAAAATTAAAATATGAGCCACATCCACATTATGCACAAAAATTAATTCTACGTGACAAGCAAAATTTAAAAATATTAAAATATAGGAGGGAGTAGGAAACTTTTTCTTTTTTAAAGTTTTATTTATTTAAGTAATCTCTAACTCACCTTGGGGCTCAAACTCATGATCCTGACATCAAGAGTCAAATGCTCCTCTGACTGAGCCAGTCAGGCGCCCCAGGGAAACAACTTAAATGAGACCTCGAAAATCACAAACTATTTCTTAAAAAGTGATTAAATGAACTATATTAAAATTAGAAATGTATGAACGCTAAAAGAGGCTGAAACAAAATATCCGCAATACAAATGACCATAAAGGCTAGATACACACATACACAGAACTCCTTCAAGTCAATAAGGAAAAGACAGCCCAATTTTAAAAATAGGCAAGGGGTAAGAACTGGCAATATGCAGAAGAAATCCAAACGGCCAATAAACAAATGAACAACAAAAATTAATACGATGGGATATTATTTCACATACATCAGATTGAGCCAAATTATGAAGTCAGGCAATTTCAAGTATTGGAGAGGATGCAGAACACTGGGACCTCTAACTGCTGGTGGGAAGGTAAATTGGTACAATCTCTTTGGAGAGCAATTTGGAAAGATTTAGTGAAATTGCAGATGTACCTCTTCTATGATTCAGCAGTTCCGCTCTAGGTGTAAACCTCAGAGGACCAAAACACTGGAAACAGTGAAAAACCAACAACTTAAATGTCCCTCAGTAAGAGAAGAGATAAAAGATCCAACGTAAATATAATGAAAGGTCAGGACATGATAGAACTAGGTATGGGTGCATAAGTAATAATAATATTATTAATAGCTAACATTTATTAAGTGCTTATTATGTGCCAGACACTAGTCTAAGTGCTTTTCATATAAGGTAAGTATTATTATTATTATTATTTAAAGATTTTATTTATTTATTTGACACAGAGAGAGAGATTACAAGTAGGCAGAGAGGCAGGCAGAGAGACAGGGAGAGGAGGAAGCAGGCTCCCTGCTGAGCAGAGAGCCCGATGTGGGCCTCGATCCCAGGACGCTGAGATCATGACCTGAGCCGAAAGCAGAGGCTTTAACCCACTGAGCCACCCAGGCGCCCACGGTTAAGTATTATTTTTATCCCCACTTTGTGGATGAGGAAATTGAGATACAGAAAGGTTAAGAAATTTACCTAAGATCACACAGGTATAATTACAGAAGTGGGGAGGTTTGACTCTAGACCCTTGTTCTTAATGACACTATACGGATATGTTATTCTCTGTAGGGAATAATGTGCTGTTCTAAATACATTTTTCTATGCTTGAAACATTTTGTGATACAGAGTTAATTTTTTTAAAGATTTTATTTATTTACTTGTCAGAGAGAACAAGTGCACAAGCAGGGAGAGCAGAAGGCAGAGGGAGAAGCAGGCTCCCTGCTGAGCAAGGAGCCGGAAGGCAGGACTCCATTCCAGGACTCTGGGATCATGACCTGAGCTGAAGGCAGGCGCTTAACTGAATGAGCCACCCAGGTGTCCCCAGAGTTAATTATTAATATATAAAATAAGATTTATTTATTTATGTGAACACCTGTGAAATTCAAATAAGTTTCAAAATAAGTTTGTCATCACTGGCTACTAATGACAAACTCTACAGGGTGCCTGGGTGGCTCAGTGGGTTAAAGCCGCTGCCTTCGGCTCAGGTCATGATCCCAGGGTCCTGGGATCGAGGCCCACATCGGGCTCTCTGCTCGGCAGGGATCCTGCTTCCTCCTCTCTCCTCTCTCTCTGCCTGCCTCTCTGCCTACTTGTAATCTCTCTCTCTGTGTCAAATAAATAAATAAAATCTTTAAAAAAAAAAAAAAAAAAACTCTACAGAAAATAAGTCCCCTTCCGGTTCAAATAGTCTATTATCCTATGTCCTAAGTCTAAACAGGAAAATTCATAAATTTACTAACGGTCCTCTCTACAATTCACAATTTCCAGCCCTAAGATACATGCCCAGAGAACATGAATAATTATATGGACAAGATGATATGCATAACAGTTTATCTGTATTATATCTGAATTTGAACACTCTCCATATCCTCTGTAAGACCAGGGCCATACATTTACCTGGTGCCTCTCAGATTCCTGCATTCTCCATTGTATACAACCCTGTGATATGGAAGCATACTATAAACATCTGTTTTGTTATCAGAATTATGAGAGAGTCTTACCTATAGCAATAGTCTTAATATCAACAAGATAAGCCAATTTCTTATTGTCTTCCATTCCTCGTTGATGCCTCTCATTAATACGGACACTGAAACATGAAGGGATGGTAAGACAGAATGGGCTTGGGCCATCGGGATGTTTATCAAGGGCCCCAAAGTACCATATGGGATGAAGTTTTTAGATTAATCTTGAGGATACAGGAGTGAGAAGTTAAAAAGGAATTCTTTTGGGTTTCAAAAATTTAGAGAACCTTGTGGGGTTACCTGATGAGGTGGGGGTTCATGAATTCAGTACGTACAGAACCCAGGGTATCATTACTCCCATATTCCACCAGGGTTAGCTCTCCAGCGTTGAAGATCATGCACACCTGGGGATGAAGGGAACTGTCACGTGGTGGGAAGTTTGCATGAAGAAGTCTGCATGGTCAACACTGGTAGAGGGAGATGTCCTGTTGCCGCAAAGTGACTCGCACTTTTCTCTTTATTCTGTTCCTCTGCCTATCTCAGCCTCCCTTCTTTAACTGCTGTCTCCTAGCTACTAGGTTCATTGAGATGGTGATGGTTAAGCAAGCTCTACTCACATTTTCATTTTCAAAGAAATACTTCTCATTGCCACCAGATCCCTGCCAAGCTACCTGTAGAGGGAGAGGACATAAGGAACAATGTGGATGAGTATCCTTGACAACGCTAAGAGGACAGGGTAGGAGGCAGAGAGATCGAGTTTAGGAAGGCCCCGATGTTGCACAAAAGAGGTGCTGTGTCAGATTCTGCCCTAGGCTTCCAGGTTTCTGAGAGATGCTATAAAAACAGTCCAACAATGGGGACCATTCCAGGATGCTAAACCTCCGGGCTCTCACTCTCAGGTCCACCAGGTCCCCAGTGCCAGCATGTTAGAGCTCTCCTCAGAGATCCTCCCCCTAAGGGACCCCAGGTTCCCCTGAAGTAGCAGCTCGAGATGCTCTATTCCTGCCCCTCCATCTGTGGTGGGCGATTACCTCACTAAGGCGATTAGTGTTCAGGTCCCCCAGCAGCAGCGTGTCTGACGTGTGGGCCACCAGGTAACGTTCCTTTCCCAGGATTTTCACCTCTTCCACCTCATAGCCATAGTGTGACTTGAGTACCACTCGGGTCCCCGATGACAGGTTCTTCACGATCACCTTGGTAAGGTACAAGTCTGAGCTCCCTGAGGCTTCCCCCAACCCAAAAGAAGGGTGAACATGCCGTGCCCCCTGCCCACCTCCACAGTGAGACAAAGCTAGTATCATGTTTCCTTACCTAGCGTAGGCTATTGTCGATAAAAATGACGCCTCGCATTCACTTAGTGCTTTACTACTTACAAAATGCTTTCAAAGATTATCTCTTTTTGATGCTCATAATACACACGGGTAAAACTAATCACTCTCTACATCCCTGTACCTCTTGTGAAATCTTTGTGATGACTTTAATCATGGTGTACTATACTGTCATTTCATATACCTGTCTCTTTGCTAGAATGATCTTCTTGATTAAGGGACAATATAACGTAGATAATTATCTTTGTATTCTCAGTACCTAACAGTGCTCGTGCATAGAGAATGGATAGACAATGAAAGAATGGGGGCGCCTGGCTGGCTCAGTTGGAGGAGCATGCAACTCTTGCTCTCAGTTGTGGGTTTGAGCCCCATGTTGGATGTAGAGATTATTTAAAAATAAAATCTTAAAAAAAAAGAAAAGAAAGATTCAAAAAAAAAAAAAAAGAAAAGAGGAGGGCACCTGGGTGGCTCAGCTGGTTAAGCATCTGCCTTCAGTTCAGGTCATGACCTTGGGGTCTTGGGATCGAGCCCCGCATTGAGCCCCACGTCTGAGTGCTCTCTCTCCCTCTGCCCCTTCCTCTGCTCCTATACATGCACTCACTCTCTCTCAAATAAGTAAACGAAATTTTAAAAAAAGAAAAAAGAATGAAGGAACCAATGAATAATAAATGGAAAGAAAAAAGGATAGAGGTAGAGAAAGGAGGAAAGTGGGCTCAGGAACTTACCTTGCAATGTCATACACAGTGAGTTCAGAGGCCCTAAAGCAATGTTATGCACCCACGTACTCCTAAAATCCCCAGTTAACAGCATATAGGAAGTAAAGCTTTTTCCTTTTTTAAGAGAAGGATAGCGATATGGGTGGGGGAAAGGGAGAGAGAGAATCTTAAGCAGATTCCATGCCCAGCATGCAGCCCCATGTGGAGCTTGATCCCACAAGCCTGAGATCACGACCTGAGCTGAAATCAAGAGTCCAACACTTAACTCACAGAGCCACCCAGGGGCCCCAGGTAGTAAAGTTTTAAACCAGGAAGATGGAATTGGCGATTTCTGTACCCTTTAAATCTGGTGTTTAAATCTTTTCTTACAATAAGCTGGAACTGCTACAGCAGGAAAGTTGCCAAAGAGTTGACCAATACACTCTGTTTTCCAGAATAGCTCTGGCAGGGGTTAAATTTGACACCGTGGCTGTGTCCTAAAGCCTGAATGAGCACTGGGAAGATCTTGGTGCAACAGGCTATCAGCTGCTTACCTGGCTAGGTCCCACATACGTCAACTCAAACTTATTCTTGTAAATGCTTCTCCGGAGGCAGCAGTCAAACTGTTCTACTCCACCACAGAGTGTGCCCTAGAAGGGAAAATAATAGCATAAAAGGTAACAGGCATGGGAAGGATATCTAGAGACACCCTCCAAACCTAGGTTCCAGAATCTAGAAAAGTGTTGGCAGTAAAAGGGTTGGCAGTTTTGGAAGTACCAGATGGAAAGAGGTGGTACTCACAGGGCTCAAGGATAGTGATGGGATGAAAGGGAGAAATCAGCCCGGCCTACAGAATTCTTTCTCTCTTTTGGCTTCCAGTAAAGTGCAAATTTCTCTTTCCTGCCTTTAATGTCATATTTTTAGATTGGAGTCAAAAGGGAAGAGGAGATTCTCTAGTTTCAGGGGAGAGTGCTTTAGGATAAGGCTGGATTTTTCCTAGTTTGGAAAAAGTCACCCAGACAGAAAGGGATTATTAGTAAAACACACCGCACAGAGTCGTGAGCCGTCCCGTTTCCAGGCCAAGGCAGTGACGGTGTATAAGTTGGCAATCTCCTTGGGCTTTGCCTCTTCCCAAATGCTTCTTCGAGGGCTCCAGTTGAGCACCCGAAGTCTGAAATTAAGTAGGTGGCTTTTAGAAGAGATGGAGGCTGAGCAAAAGAGTGGAAATGGGTGGGTAACTGAAGGCAAAGGGTCTTGCTATATTAGAGAAGAAAGGAAGTGAAAGAGAACACACACGCTAGGGAATCTCATAGAAGACAAAAAGGTTCAGAGGAAGGAAGTTGGGAAAATCAAACCAAAAGTAAAATGGGGTGAGAGTGATAGCAGTGGAGAAAACGAAAGGAGATCATGGCTGGTGAGAAAAATGAGCTGTTAGCAAAAAAGAAATAAGGAAAAAGAAACAGAGAAAAAGGAAGGAAGAGACCCACATGAGATCGAAGGGGATACAAGGACAGGGCTGACAAAGCTGACATGAGGGGACCCAGGCCCTAACTGTTTACTTACTGTTCCATCATCCATCCATTCCTCCATTCATTCATTCATTCATTCATTCGCCAAACATTTAAGCATATATTATGTACTAGATGCTAATTTAGGCACTGGAGATTAAAAAAAAATGAATAGGCCCTCTTCTCAAGGGTGTTTCAATTTAGCCAGATAGCTATAAACACCAAAGTGTAATATAATGCGACAAACACTAAGCCAGTGGTCTGAAAAGAGGCAATGGTAATACAAAGAGAGTAGAGACAAATTCCACTGTGGAGTCCCAGGCAGAGGCACAGAGACACAAAATCCTGGTGCATTCTGGAACTGCCAGAGTGCCAACGGATGGTGGGAGCAGGAAAAGGGAAGTGTGTGAATTAAAACCTGAGGATCTCTTTCAACATACACTTGATTCTCATCCAGTCTCCCACTCTGGTTGAAAATAACTGGGCTAGAGCAAGGTGTACACAGGGAAAGTAGGCAGAAGATGCACATGGAAAGGGACCCACCTGTCGTAACTTCCCAACACAACAGACTGGCCCCCAGGGCTGGTGGCAGCGGTGGTGAACTCCCGCTCCTGAGGGTCACGGCTGTAATCAAAAGTTTGTAGCACATGGCCTTCCTTTCCATAGGCTACAATTCTCCGATCACAGCCTGCAGCAACGATGCTGTTAGTTGCCCAAGCCAAGGCATAGGGTGGGCATGGGTGGTTCACCAACTTCCCCTAAGACAGAAGTAGAGGGTTTCAATCACTCGGACTCCGATAGCTCCAGCCAGAGATTTTTCCTTTCTAGGAAAAATTTATACTCTGTATAAATCTTCCTCCCAACATTTTCCCACCCCAGCACATCCTAATCTGGCGGCTTTCACAAACTGTCTTTCTGTTTTATACTCTTACACACATATGTATGACATACACACTTATTGACATTTTGCTCAAGAGGAAACTTCAAAATACTTGTATGTTGGAGTCCTTTAATAAACATCTATAAGACCCCCAAAGGGACATATCCTACACACTAACTAACACTGGGTAGGCCCACAGGGAGCATACAACTCTTTCTTTTTAGGAGAAATAAATTTAATTATTACATGAATAATTCTTTTTCTTTTTCTTCTTCTTTTTTTTTTTTTTTTTTTTGGCCTCTTTTGGCTTTCAATAAAGTGCGAATTTCTCTTTCCTGCCTTTAATGTCTTATTTTTAGGTTGGAGTCGAAAGGGAAGAGGAGATTCTCTAGTTTTAGGGGAGGGTGCTTTAGGATAAGGCCGGATTTTTCCTAGTTTGGAGAAAGTCACCCAGGGAGAAAGGGATTACTTTTTTTTTTTTTAAGTTTTAGTTATTTACGTAATCTCTACACCCAATGTGCCACTCAAATTCACAACCCTGAGATCAAGAATCACATGATCCATCAACTGACCCAGCCAGGTGCCCCTATACAAGTAATTCAGTAATTCTTAATGTAAGTTATTCAAACACTAGAGAATTACATAAAGTAAAACATGAACATTCCTTTTATCCCCCACCTTTTCCCTTTTCCCTCGAGAATGACTTTTTTCCCTATGAATTTATACATATAAATACACTTTTTACATAGATGAGAATAATTTTCACTTTCTTTTACTCTCAGAATCCTCTCCACTCAATTCCTCCTTGCCCACAAATATTAAGCTCTGGCCTCCTGAATATAAATTCTCTCTGTGGCTGCATCTAAGTGTGTCCCTCTCTCTCTCTCCTCTAGCAGCTCCCCCAGCACCTCAATCTTAATTTCAACCTCCTTTAGGAGGGATCCTGGGTTTCTTTACCCCCATCCCAAGGCATCCTCTAGTCATACCTGTGACTCTCCAGAGCCTTCATCATCAAAGAAATACCTAACAATGGTGCCATCTGCATGACCAGAGAGAATTCCTTTCCCAGAGCAACTAAAAAAGGGGAAGAGGAGCAAAGAGATTACTCTGTCTCACCAAGAAATCCCCCTTCCGTGTCAAACATTACCCTACCTGGGCTCCCTGCTACCAGTCCTCCCCATATTACAGTCTCCCAGTCCCGACATATTATATGTATTATAATATGTCTTCCATAATATAGTCTCCCAGTTTCGACATCCCCATCGCTTCTTCCTACATCTCCAGGCTCTCAGGATACTGCTCTTCCTTACTCACTTTGTTGTCAGTGATACCACGTAAGAATCTGTCCCATAGATGGTAGATGATTTATTAGTTTTAGTGTTTGCTAAACGAACCTGGAAATGGGAAAATGGATACAAGTCTGGTTAGGCTACTTTCAATCCCACCCAGATCCTAAGGAAAGAAAAATAACAAAAAACTGGTCCTTCTGTTTTCTCCCCCAATATATAACTTGACCCTAAGGGAGACATTTAACCATATTTCTCTCCCCAGAACCATTACCCCCACCTACAACCTTTCCTGTTTCTCTTCCTCCTTTACCTTCCCTTCAGCCAGTCCAAAGACAATGATGTGCTCTGCTGGCCACTGCAGACAAGTGACAGCACTCTGTAAAGAGGAAATCATGAAAAGGATAACCCTGTCCATGCAGCCTAGCACATTTATAACAAACCGAACCCCCGCCACACGCCACCACCCCAGTCGCCTACAGCAGAGGAGAGGACACAGCTGGGCGCAAGGAGAAAAGCAATGAGGATGAGCAGCCAGGCAGCACCATCCTTGCAGTTAGAAAGGTCAGATTCACATGTTAAAAAAATGCAACTCCTGGTTGCATTTACAAGTAGATATATTGACACACGTTTGCTCATCCTAATCTCCCAGAGATAGGTCTGAACTTTACCGTCTGGATGAATTTGTTACAGATGACTTTCTTGTCACCCCTGCCAAATAAAAGGAGGGAAAGCATATTAAAAACACTTTCATAAGTAAACTGCCACACGTGATGCTGGGGGAAGGGAAGAGTGAGCAGATACGTTCCCCGCCCCCTCTAGTGTTTCCTACCATTCTGCAGGAGCCCTGAAAGGAGGCATAAGACGGAGCCCGAGCAGCTTTGGAACAGTAACAAAGATGCTGTGTCACCAAGGGCTCCTCAGAACCTCACAGGTCCTCAGGTTGACCTTAGGCTGATTCCGCCAGGGATGGGATCTCAGAACACATGGGGCAGGCAAAGGTAGGGAAGCAGCAACAGACCCTGGAAGGCCTTTGCCTTCCATGTCCCAGCCCCAACCATCATCTTCTCTACTCCCCCTTCCCCAATGAGACATTTCTTCCTGCCCTCCCCCTTCTTTTCCAGGTCTCTGGAAAACCCCACCTCCCAGTCTCTAGCCATACCAATCTTCTCCAATCTTGTACACATAGATGATGTTGTCGGTCTGTCCTATGGCAATTTTAGTGGAATCAGGAGAAAAAGCCATGCCCTTCACCATATAGCTCTTCCTGCCATACTAAGAGTTTAAAAAAGGAAAGAAAAGAAAAAGAAGTAATGAGTACACATGGAAGAGAAAAGAGAAGAAAAGGTGTATGTGTGACAGTAATGAGTTTGAGGGATTTATCCTGAGACAAGAAGGGGCAGGCCATTTCCTACGCCGATGGCAGGGAAGTTGGTTAGGAAGCTTTCCATATTTACAAGACCCCATGAACAGGTTAAGGACACAAAGAATACTCTCTTCACCTTCATGTCAGCTGGTTTGGTGGAGAATTTATCTCTCCGCTCCCCATGCTCATCGTATAGCAACACCACTCGGTCCACTGTGCAAACGGCAAATTTGGCATTGTTCTGGGACCAAGCCATGCAGGTCACCTTTGCAGCTCCATCCTGCAGAGACAGAGGGGGCAAAAATAAACTCAGGTGCTTGTCTAGAATGACAAAAGCATTTCTAGTTTCTTTAGTTCTAATGGGACTTTGGTCAGTGCTCCTCATCACAGTCCTTAAAACACAAAGATGCATCCTGGTTTCTTTTTTCTTTTTTTAAAAGATTTTATTTATTCATTTGACACGGAGAAAGAGATCACAAGTAGGCAGAGACACAGTCAGAGAGAGAAGGAAAGAGGCTCCCTGCTCAGCAGGGAGCCCGATTCGGGCCTCTATCCCAGGACCCTAAGATCATGACCTGAGCCAAAGGCAGAGGTTTAACCCACTGAGCCACCCAGGCGCCCTGCATTCTGGTTTCCTAGGCTATAAAACCCTGGACCAGGAGAACAAAGTGCTTTAGAAACCCATAATGCAAATACACTAAGAGGTGACATGCAGTATCAACTGTACCAATGTGCCCCTGCAATGGCCTTGCTTCTTCATATCGCAAGATTGTGACTGACATAAATTCAATTGGTCTGATAAGTTGTTTTCTTTTTTTTAAATAGGTTCTGGTCTTTAGCCATTCATTCAATATTTTTTGAATACCTTATTGAGAAAGGCATGTAGCCAGTGGCTGAGAGGGAGACAAAGAGCAAAATATGGTCCCTGCCCGAGGCTAATAACATTGTGCAAAAACAGGAAAAATCCCATTAGAGAGGCATGTACAAAGCATGATAATAGTTTGGAGAAACCCAAGATCATTTTATGTTTAAATGACCAACTTTAAGCTTTGAAGAATGGATGTAGTTAAATGGGGGTAATTATCTGAACTAGAAGGAATGACATGAGCAAAGGCAAGTCTCATCAAGAAAGAGTAATTTGGGGCACCTGGGTGGCTCAGTGGGATAAAGCCTCTGCCTTCCGCCCAGGTCATGATCTCAGGGTCCTGGGATTGAGCCCCACATGGGGCTCTATGCTCAGCAGGGAGCCTGCTTCCTCCTCTCTCTCTGCCTGCCTCTCTGCCTACTTGTAATCTCTCAAATAAATAAATTGTCAAATAAATAAATAAAATCTTAAAAAAAAAAGAAACAGTAATTTAATTTACCTGAAACTATCCTGTAAATAGAACAGAGGAGGTAAGGCAGGAAAAACAGTAAGGATAGCTCAAGAAAGATCTTTGAAATTTGGCTAAGGAGTTTGGAAAGGGAAGACAGTGAAAGTTCCAGAATGGGGAGTAAGACAGAGTTGAGACAGAATGAAAATGCCACCTGCTTAGTTTTTTTTTTTTATTATTCCCCTGCCCCCAAACTATGCACTGCTCAGAAGTCCAATTGAGAAGTGATCGTTTTTTTTTTAAGATTTTATTTATTTATGGGCGCCTGGGTGGCTCAGTGGGTTAAAGCCGCTGCCTTCGGCTCAGGTCATGATCCCAGGGTCCTGGGATCGAGGCCCGCATCGGGCTCTCTGCTCAGCAGGGANTGTGAAGGATGAAAGGATTAATATGCTTAATAGTCCTGAAATTGTTAGGATGGGCAAAGTAAGAATGAGCAAGAGAGCCACAAGGAAAACTACACCACATACTATATTTTGGCTACTGATTCCTAGCAATAACACTAATAATAATAATAATACGCTATTATAAAATGGACCAATACAACTTTTAAACAGAAAATATTTTTAAGGGCGCCTGGGTGGCTCAGTGGGTTAAAGCCGCTGCCTTCGGCTCAGGTCATGATCCCAGGACCCCGAGATCATGACCTGGGCGGAAGGCAGAGGCTTTAACCCACTGAGCCACCCAGGCGGCCCATAGAAGTGATCGTCTACCAGTGAATTATTCTTTCCACATCTTTCCACCACCAGGCCTGGTCCCTCAATGGTTCTGCACTAAGGACTTCCCTCCTTGAAATAAAACATTTAGCTTCTGCTCCAATTGTGTGATTAATTACTTGGGCTCTAGAGCTCTGGTTTCAAACTTTGTTATTTTTTCACTCCTAACCCACCTACCTCCAAAGTCACAGGTTTTTAAAAAAAGCCTTTTTTTTCCCCTCCAGCAGAATCCTCAGAGTCAGAAAATAGCCACACCATCACCTTTAACGCCCTCCAACGCTTGATTAAATTAGGTTTGAAGGGTTGAGCACTCCTCATCTTCCTTGCTCATCATCTTCCTTCATCATTTTGCCAGTCCTGGGCGTTTGCCCTTCCCTGCACCATGACATCTTATTTTGAAAGGCCGAAGGAGATTTTCACTTCCAATTATTCCATTAGGGTAAAGGAATTTTTAAATTACAGTTTCAGGGACAGTTTACTGAGCAATGAGCATATCTCTCCTTTGTTCTAATTTCCCTCTATTCTCCTAATGCCACATCCTCTGTGAAGCCTTCCTCATTCCTCACAGCACTGACCTGAGGATTAAATGGGGTAGGGAATAGAATAATAAAAGGTAACCTTTAACAAGATCTTACCATAGACTAGGCATTTTGATAAGTGCTCGATACGCATTTTTCTTTTACTTCATAACGCTGAGACAAATAACATTATTATGCATATTTTACAAATGGGGAACCTGAAGTTCAGAAAAGTTAAGTAATCTGCTCACATTTACACACACGGTTTATAAGTGGCGGAACCAAGATTTAAATCCATATATGTCTGACTCCACAAACCATAATCCTAACCACTTAACTTATGCTGTCTTGCTACATATGCAACATTCACTTATGGCAGATATTATCATTAGCTTTGTATGAGTCTGTCCTTTGAATTTTGAATGTTCTCTCTTGTCTATCAGTTTTCACACTGCTTTTCAGTTCGCGATGGCCTTTGTGTACATTACTTTAATTCTTGCTCCAAACCCCCTCAGGTTGCTATTGTTGTTACTCCCATTTTCCAAATGTAGTTGGGTGAGCGCTCAGAGAGATTGTGTGACGAGCGCTTAAAGTCATCGGTACTGGGTCATTTATTTAAAGTAGAGCTGGCACTAGGACTTGAATGCTGGTCTCCTAGCTCCAGAACCCAGCCTTTCTTTAGCATGGTTCCTCCCCCAGCGCCCAGCCTTCCCGAATCTGAGATCTTCATCATCAGAACGAACGTGAGGTCTTCTGCACTCCGTCTCTGGGGCTTGCACCTAACGCGCTTGTTTATTTGGGTGCAGATTTAGGTTCGCTGTTCACACGTGCGCCCAGCACGGGGCCTCGTACACAACTGATGTCAAATGCAACGGAATGAAAGCCACCGACGTTAGCGGTCCGTCTCGACTACTGCACACTATCCCACCATCGCTAGAGCCTTCGGTCTTCCGCATACAGTAGGCGCTCAACATCACATTTCAGTTCCCCCACTTTTCTTGGGACGTTAAGGCGGGCAGGGGAGGGAAGAGGCACGCAACTCCTCACCTGAGGGCTCAGCAGGGTCCTCAGGTGCTTCAACTGCATGACGAACACCTGTCTCTCAGAGGCCACCAGTCAGCGACAACTCCCGTGGTTACCTGGACAACCCGCCACGCAGCCGCAGCGCCTGCCGCTGACGCAGATGCGACCGGAGCGCAACACACTTCGCAAGGTCACCACGTAGCTTCGCTGCGAAGCAAACAGAACGTGCGCAGGCGCAGTGAGGTCTAGGGCGGGACCCCGAGAGGACTCTCCTCTCCTCAACCAATCCTGTCATTACTTGCAAACCCAAGCTCAAGCCACGCCCACGAGCCCTCAGCCAACTCGAGGTCCTACGTAATCGCGGTCTTTCTCGCGCCTTGATGTGAGTAAAGTGTGGCTGGTCGCTTCTTTTAATCCTCACACCCCTGGAGGAAAGCAGAGCGTTTGCTTTCATACGTTTTGCAGCGGACGGGATTGCACCCAAATAGGTTATAGGGTTTGCACGGGATATCCCAAGGCTGATAATGATAGCTAACTGAATACTCAGTATGCGTCTGGCAGGTACTGTGCAATGGGTTGTAGATGCATCATCTCATTTAATCTCAAAGACACCTTTTGGGGCGCCTGGGTGGCTCAGTGGGTTAAAGCCTCTGCTTTCGGCTCAGGTCATGATCCCAGGGTCCTGGGATCGAGGCCCGCATCGGGCTCTCTGCTCAGCAGGGAGCCTGCTTCCTCCTCTCCCTGTCTCTCTGCCTGCCTCTCTGCCTACTTGTAATCTCTCTCTCTGTGTCAAATAAATAAATAAAATCTTAAAAAAAAAAAACCTTTTGAAGGGGATGGCGTTATTAGTCCCATTTTACATACCAGGAGACTCAGGATTAGAGGGGTCACTTACCCAAATTAACAGGCAGTAAAAGGTTGTAACTGGGATTCAACCCAGAGCTGATGCATTTAAACAGCCTTTATATTCTGAACTCCTAGCTCCCTGTCTCCACGCCAGGCTTCTATACCCCATGCCACTTCCATCCCAAGAAATGAGGTGTCCGGAGTCTGAGATATGAGTGTTTCGGAACCGTTGGCCAGTGAGAGGTACTACTTCAGAATTGGGTAGCAGTGGATCAAAGACTGCTGCCCAGATCTCGATGATTTTGTGGTTCAAGGCAGAGGGCAAATCAGAACTTGGCTCACCTGAGAGGGTAAGGTTAAGTCTTGTGATACCTGGGGTTGGAGCTTGGTTAAGTAGAAAGGATATTGACTTCTTGATCTGTTTAGATTGGGGTCCCTTTCAGAATTATAGGCCTAAATTCTTGTAACATGCCAGAGACTGAAATGCAGAAAAGGAGAGTTTTTCATACACCTCCTCTGGAAAGATCCAACGTTAAGACCTATAATTCTCCAGAAAGTATAGCATATGATGTCCAGGCAGATTCTGGGTTCTGCAGCCTTTTCTCCACAGTGGTTGCAAATGTCAACAGGTGTTTCTCTCACTGGCACCATCCCCCCACCCTTGGAATTTAGGAAACAGTAGAGGAAGGCCTCTATTTTCACAGGAAGTAAGTAGCCCCAGAGCCCAAAGTATAACTCTTTTGACAGGGGAGTTCCAACCCCTCTGTTTTATTTCCATAATTCTCCTCTGGATATAGTGGTAGAGAGTGAATAGAAACTCATTTACACTTTGCAATTATTATTGACCTTGACCGAATCAATGGAGACAGAGACAAACAAAGACAAAAGGAAAAGTGAGGGCAGGGAAGAATAGGAGCACGGAATGGGAGCACATGGCACTGAAGGACCCATTAGTGTAGCTGCTCTTTCATTTGTCCCAAGACACTGTTCAGTCCTTTTCTGGAAA
Organism: Ailurus styani; assembly: GCA_002007465.1. Lineage (NCBI taxonomy): Eukaryota > Metazoa > Chordata > Mammalia > Carnivora > Ailuridae > Ailurus > Ailurus styani. Next base: position 6,395,117 of record LNAC01000024.1, on the reverse strand, counting down.
TTAACTCAAGGTTGATGGAGGAGTCAGAGGAATAAATGGTGAAGAGCTTGGGTGTGAATGTGGGCGGTGAACATAAAAGGGTTACCGGCCCCTCTCATTTGGTATAACCTTCGTTTCCACTGGTGCAGGAGAATTTATACCCCCCCCTTCATTTCCTTCTCCCCCTTCTCACTGAACAAAACCAAAGGAACTAGGGCTCTAGTTTTCTACACCCATGTCTGGCCTCTCCCCACGCATTCCAGGCTATAGAATCAAAACAAACACCTTAAACTGATGAGAGTGCGCCTGTTGACTTGGTGGTGGCGTGAGAGGCCCTTGTGGTCAGAGGGGAGACAGTGGGGAAATGTTTGCAGCATACTATACAGTATCCCATACAGTCAGCTCCGGTTTGTCCAAGAACCTTTATTGGAAAAATGTCCAAGGGGTGAGGTCACCAGCAGCTGAGGGGGCTACCAGGTGAGAGGGGGAGCACCTGAGGCTCCGTGGAAGACATTGGAGTAGTGCAGTGCAGCATCTGCCTCCAGACCCAGACAACTCCTTTGAATTGCTGGGGGAGGGGGAGTACCCAAAGAAACACCCCTCTCTGAGACCCAGAGGCAAGATGTGGGGGCAGCTGGGGATGCCGAGAGTCCTGATGCAGGTGAAATGGGGGCCCCATTTGGGACCTAGTGGGATACGATTGAACAAGTGTCTCTCCCCTGGACCTAGGGGATGGAAGGACATATCCCATCTGATAGCCATCCCCCAGGTCCAGGGGCACAGACCCTAAGAGACCTACCTTCTGGCCCTACTCACAGTGGAAAGAGGATGGGTACCAGGCCTGAGATTGTGGGAGTGTCATTACCCTCTAGGAGACTATGGGATCCTTCAGTCTTGGGCAGATCACCATCTGAGGCTCTCCCTGACCCTATCCCCATCCCCAAGTTGTTAGTGCATCCGTTTTCTAGTTCTGTTTCTTCACTCATACATCGATGGTATTGATGGATGGTGACTTTTTCTGTAAAAAGAAAAATGGCTTGAGTCTCTCATGTTAGGAAGGTAACAGCCTCCTCCATCCCAAATATCCGTTTCCCCTCTTTTCCTGCCCCTCTTTGGCCTTCTCTGAATCCCAAACGAATGGCTTCTTTCCCTGACTGCATCTAGAAGCAAAATCACCATTCCCTCCCTCACTGGCCCCACATCACCTGTCTCGTCCCCACTGGCCTTCCCTGAGGACTCTGTTCCGGCCCCTTCCCCTTCTCCTTGGGGTTGTTGTTGGAGTCGTTGTCTTTGATGATATCGTACTGACGGCAGAATAGCCCAATTACAGCTGAAACACAACAATACAATCTGCACCTTGATCTTGACCTCCCCACTCACAGCCTTGAAGGGCAGTGAGATACCCACACAGTTTCTAGGAAATCTGAGAAGAAAACCCTTGAATTTCTGGTGCTCATGTGCGAGCACCACCCTCTTAACCTTCCTCTCCTCAAACTTCTGCTCACCCCCCTCAACTAAGCATCTCCCAGCTCCGTTTCCCTCCCTGCCTTTTCCCCCCGACAACCTTCACCACCTCCCACCTTCGCTGAGCCCCACTCCCCCAGTCCTCGGTCCCCCGTCCAGCTGCTCACTCACCGGCCCACATGAGCAACACCACCACAATGATGACCACTTCCCCCGTCTGCAGTGGTCGCTCTCCATCCAGACCCTCCACTGTGATGTCACCTGAGGAGGAGATGATAGACTCCAGGTTATAGGGAGCGGCCACCAAGCTCTTCTACGCAGACAGGTAGGGATGGAGAGTCTGGGGCCAGGGTTGCCCCTGGTAGCCCCTCTCTAGGAAGCTGTTGGTGGACAGGGAGTTAGAGACCAAAAAGCAGGAAGGTTGCGGGCGAGTATTCACGCAGGCTTCGGCGGCTGGGAAATGAGGGTGGGTGAAAGGAAGCTTAAAAGTCCTTCTCCCAAACGACTCATTATCAGCCTGTTTATACGCAGTCCCCTGCCAGCCTTTTTCCTTCGTTTCTTGGCAGTATGATGAATTAAGTCATCCTTTTATTCATCTAAGCTAGACTGTGGCTTGTTGGGGGGAAGTAAACAAGAGGCTAAAGGCCAGGTAAAAAGCCAGAGAATCCAAAGCCTTCGGGAGTGGAGAATCGAGGGGACCCTCACCTGGGCTTGTGCTGTTGGAGGGTAGCCGGTCAGAACCCTTGAGAGTTCGGAAGTGCACCCGAGGCCCTGGGGGGCTCTCCCCCCGAAGGCCAATGCTCCTGACCTGCACCGTGTAGTCGCTGTCTTCGGCCAGGCCCCAGAGGGCACAGGCCCGCGTGGTGGTGTTCACCTCCCGGATCACACGCTGTCCAGGGCCATTCTGTCGCTGTGGGAAGACGACGGGACAGGAGGGCAGTCTCACACCAGTCCCAGGACTCTTGAACATTCAAGCACTCCACGGAGTAGGATGACAAGGGCAGCTTGAGCCAGGGAACACCAGCTCCCAGATTCCCCCACCACGGGGAGGGGAGCTTTGGTCCCCGGTGGGGGTAACTCAAGGAAGGTTCAGAGCTCCAAGGACACAGGTAGAGGGAGCAGAAGGGTGATTCATACTTGCTGGGAAATGGAGTAGCCAATGACGATGTTGCCTTCTGGGACGTCCCAGGACACAGTGGCCGAGTTGGCTCTGAGGTGAGTGACTGTCACATTCACAGGAGAGGGAGGCCGGTCTGTGGGTGCCAGAGTGAACAGGTTAACAGCTTCCATCTGCGGACTAGCTCTGCTTGACCCCACCACCCCTTTACTCACCTGCTCGCACAAAGCCCAGGTCACAACTGACCAGCAGGAGGACCGTAGGGCTTAAATATGGGGAGAGGGGCATCAGCGAAGCCATGGTCCCCGCCGAGTCCGCCGGGAGGCACTGGGGCATCCGCTTGACATCCAGGCGGGGCTCCTGGAGGTGGCAGGAGTTTTGGGGGGGGGTGTCAAGGACTGCCCGGAACGCACGGGTGGCAGCAGCTCTCCCGGGCTTCCCACCGCCCAGCTCGGCCCCGGAACCCCCCTTCTCCCCACGCCTTCCCCGCCCCCGCATCACCCGGGCGTCCCCAGTGCGCGGCTCTGCCCGGCCCACACCCACCTCCGCCGGTCCTCGCGGTCGGTCAGGCCTCGGGGGGCTGCTCGGTGCCCAGAGGGCGGCCCATCGGCCGGCTCCGTGGCGCGGCCCCTACCCCATCCCGGCGCGGGCCCGGCGCGGCGGGCAGTGCGGCACCGAGCTGCGGGCAGCGGGCAGGCGGAGGCGTAGCGGGAGCGGGCCGCGGGGCTGCGGGGCCCCCAGAGCTCGGACGGGCCGCGTAGTCTGTGCCTGAGCAGGGGGCGGTGCCGGCACGGCCTGGCCGCTGGCCGGAGTCCCGGTGCGGGAGGCAGTGCGGCTGCTCCGCCGGCCCCTGCAGCGGGATGTGACCGTCCCGGCCAGCCAGCCGCCGCCTTCTGCAGAGCTGGCCCCGCTCGCTCCGCCGCAGCCCGACCGGGACGTGCCGGCCCGCCCCGCCCCGCTGGGGTTCTCGCCGCCGTCATCCCCCTCACCCCTCCTCCCCGACCTGGTTCTCCCGGGGCTCCTCCCACGACCCTCCCATTGGCGGCCTCCCGGGCCCCTTGCCTCGGATCCCGGCTCCGTCCGCGGAACCTGCGGGGGCGTAGGGAGAGGCGCAGGTGCGAGGGTCTCGGGCACCTGCAGGGCCCCTCTCTCCCCGGGTGGAATTAGCCAAGTTGGGAGGAGGAATTCCGCCTCCCCTGCGGGAGGGGACAGAGTGGCGAGATAATTGTTCTAACAATCTCCTACTCGTAGACTGCGTCAGCTTTTAAATCTCTTTCCCATTCATAATCTGATATTGATTCCCTTCGCTGTCATTCATTCTTTAATGTATTAAACAAATATTTATTGAGCGTCACCTATGTGTCTGGGCGTGTGAACAGCTGGAGACACAGCGATTAAGACGGCTGGGTTTATAGCTCAGGGGAGTCTAAAGAGCCCCAGCGTACGGCTCTTGTCCTTGCTCTGCCACTTACTGCCTGGCCTGGAGAAATTGGTCATCTAAGTGTCAGGTTTCCTAAAATCAGAGCGTCCAGAACCTCATAGGGCTGTTGGCAGGATCCATTGAAATAATGTTGGGGAATGTGTTTATAAATCTTATGACATTGTGTGAGTGAGGGATTATCATTAATTTGCACCAACCTGTTAGTTACTTCATTCATTTAACGAACATATACATCTTTAAGCTATTTCGTGAGATCTGGAGTAACAGCCTGGGTGTGAGTCCCCATTCTGTCAACTCTGTAATCTTCAGCAGTGACCTAACTTCTCTGAGCCTCAGTTTCACCATCTGAAAAATGAGGGTGTCGGTATGATCTCCTTAGTGTTAATGTACACAATGAGATACTGTATGTGACGAGTGCATTGTTCAGTGGAAATAAACGTTGGCTAATGTTGTATTTAGGGCAGATACTTTGGTTTCTAATTCTCATTGCAGCATTTCTATTTCTGTGGCACTTTTTCCCTGTGATATTCAGTTCAGCGTGTGCCCCCCTGGGGCTCCAAAGCTTCTGTTACCTTCCTTCTGAAATGAAAGAGTGAAATGGAGCAAGAGGGGCAGGGAGGACTGTGTGTTCTGGGCATGTGATCAAGCCATGGCTCAGGTCCTCTGACCTCTGCTGTCCCTGAGGACCCTGATCTCTGGCCTCCTGATGCCTCTTGGTCCCAGAGCCCTCTTGCTCAGGGATTCTCACCGTGCTGGGGCTGGGTCTGATCCTGCACTTCGGGCTCCAGGTCCTCCAGAGAAGAGGTCATTGTGTCTAAAGGTTAAGAGTAATGAACCTCAGGTTTTCCCCTTCAGGGGCAAAGCAGAGGCAGGGCAGTGCATGCATGCAAAGAGGGACCCCTGGAGCTTCCCTGGGGTGCCCAGAAGGCTGGGGGCTGACTGAGCAGGAAAGGGTGCAGGAAGAGGTCCTCAGTGGGGGTGGTGCTCAGAGAGGCCACGATACTTGGGTTAATCATCAGTGTGGCTTAGATAAGGCCCCGCCAGCTGGAAGCAGAGTTAGAGTGACAGAAGGGTTTGTGTGGCTGAAGAGGCAGGCACAACAGGGTGTCCATAGCGTGCGACCATGCCAGGCACAAAACGGTTTCAACACGTGATTGAGACCCCAGAGCCTGGCAAGTGGGAGGTGAGACCCCCTTCTCCATGTTGGTCTTTTGCACTGATTCCTAGAATCATTTCTCATCTGGACTTCCCTCCACCCTGGGTTTTTATTCTACCTCTCCTCCTTCCCATCTTCCTTCCTGACCTTCCCCTATTAGGCCCAGAGTACCAAGTGCAGGCTAAATGCTTGGATGGTGTGTGTGTGTGTGTGTGTGTGTGTGTGTGTGTGTATCCAAACCTTGTGCCTGCTGCCACTCCCACCTCCAGATCAGCAGGCATGGACGAGGCTTTGGCTTCCTGTCTGTATCCTTGTGCCCCCTTCTCTCTAGTTGTCCGGGTATGAGGCAGCCCTGCCAATCACAGAGAAGTCAAACCCACTGACCCAGGACCTGGACAAAGCAGATGCGGAGCAAATTGTTCGATTGCTGGGACAATGTGATGCTGAGATCTTCCAGGAGGAGGGGCAAGTCATGCCCACGTACCAGGTGACCCAGACCCATTCCCTGGACACTGAAAATAAAGATGCCAACTCCATGCCAATGGCCCTTAGCTTTTGAGACCTGAGAGCCCCTCCACTGCACCATTCATTTCTCCCCCTCCCGCAAATCCACTGTCCTTTTCTCAGCTTCTGATTCCCACGTGTTCCCTACAGCGACTGTATAGTGAATCAATTCTGACCACCATGGTACAAGTGGCTGGCAAAGTTCAGGAAGTGCTGAAGGTACAGACTCTCCATCTGCATCCCTCCTAACTTCTCTCTCCTCCACCTTTCTCTTTTCTTGGCCTCCACTTCTCATTTTGCTCCATCTGTGTTCTCCTTTCTCCCAGTCCTCCCTCTGGGCTCTTTATTGTCATCTTATTAATCAACAGTAATTATAATAACTATTATCTGTATCATACTCTGTAATTGACATTGTGCTTTCACACTCATTACCTTTGCAAAAACCTGTGAAATTAGTGTGATTGTCTACATTTTTTTTCAGATAGGAAAACAGAGGATAATCACAGTAGCTTGCCCAAATATATCCAGCTAATAATTGCAGGGGAGTGCTGTTTTTTATTGAGTGATTGGTTGATGACAAAGCGGCTCTCAGTCCTTTCTGGAATGAGTAAGGGTTTGAATAAGCAGCTAAGCCAGAGTTGGGAGTCAGACGGAAGTTTCGTTCTCAAATCCAGGGTTCTTTCTGTTCCATTTTGTCATAAAAGGAGGGTTAAGAAGTCTCCCCAGTTGTTCTTTTGCTGCTGACAAAGAAAGAATGTGCTTCCCCCAACCTGAACTAGGCCCTGGTAACATAGGCAGTTTTTCTTTCTCAGGAGCCTGAAGGGGGGCTGGTGGTGCTAAGTGGAGGGGGCAACTCTGGCAGGATGGCATTTCTCATGTCGGTGAGTACCCTGATCCCTGACTTTCCTCCCTCTGCCTTCTTGGGGTGACCCTCAGGACCATAAAACTCATCATAGCCAAGCTCCCAGGTGGCCCCCTCGAGGCCTGGCTCCCTCTCTTCTCAAAGCTAGATCTCACCATGGAGCCCCCATATCTTCGGAACCCACCTGAGCTCCACCAGTCTATTGCACGTGTCTCTATGTCCCATGCACCCCCAATCCATCATCTGCAAGTAGCGTTTTATTTTATTTTTTATTTTATTTTTTAATTTTTTAAAAAAGATTTTATTTATTCATTTGACACAGAGAGAGAGATTACAAGTAGGCAGAGAGGCAGGCAGAGAGAGAGGAGAGAGGAGGAAGCAGGCTCCCTGCTGAGCAGAGAGCCCGATGCGGGCCTCGATCCCAGGACCCTGGGATCATGACCTGAGCTGAAGGCAGCGGCTTTAACCCACTGAGCCACCCAGGCGCCCTGCAAGTAGCGTTTTAAGTGCCAAATTCCAAGCAATACTGGCTTAAGCGCTGGCCTGAGGGAATCCTTATACTAGGTGTCAAAATCCCAGGTAATTTCTCCCTTCACTATCATCACTGCTTCATGTCCTTCCCCCCGACAGGTCTCCTTCAACCAGCTGATGAAAGGTCTAGGACAGAAACCACTTTACACCTACCTCATTGCAGGTGGTGACAGGTAAGCCAAGTTGGCCTATGAATATTTTCTTTGGCCTGGATAGTGTTTTCTAGAAATGTAATTTTAAGGCTTTCAGGTGGAGATTGTGCCCAGTTTGCTTTGGTCCCCATCATTTCTTACTGCCTTACCTGGCCCACTTCACATACTCATGTTACCTGACTGGCCCTTGTAGGTACTGGAGTTTTTCAGCCCTACAGAGGGTCTATCGTGGTGTTTAGCAAATAGTAGGTGTTTAGTCAATGATAGCTTTCCCTTCATTCCCTTCGCTTAAAGCATTCCCTTTTCTGCCTTAGTATACCGTAGGCTTCTGCTTTCAAACCAGTGGCACTGACCTTGAGTCTCTCCTCTTAGGTCTGTGATGGCATCTAGAGAGGGGACAGAAGATAGTGCCCTGCACGGGATTGAAGAACTGAAGAAGGTCTGTGTTTTCCCCTGCTAGTCAAACAGACACCTCTATCTGTTCCTTCTCAGGCGGACACAAAAGTCCTCATCCAGCCAAAGCCCGTTCCCTCCCCCAGTCCTGACCCTGACATCCCCACGCAATAGGTTCATATCCTAGAATCTTCCTGGTGGCACTGTCTCACCTACCCTCCTCTCCTAGGTGGCCGCTGGGAAGAAGAGGGTGATTGTCATTGGCATTTCGGTGGGACTCTCTGTGAGTGTGAACACAGGCTGGGTGGATCCATTTTACAGGGGGGAAGGGGGTGGGAACAGAATAGCATGGAAAATAGATTGATGAAGTGGGTGCTAGAAAACAGAAAGGTTGGCACAAGGAATTTTGATTTTACTCTCACTAATTGAGATCTGGCTGCGTGAATGTGGGATGACAGGGAAAGGATCCTATTTCAGAATACCTGTGAATCAATCCATTCAACAACCAAAGTAGATGGACTAGTACCAGGGTCAGCAAACAACACTGGCAGGTCGATTGTGCCACTGCCTGTTTTGGTAAATAAAGTTTTATTGAGACACAGCCATTTGTGTTTATATAAGATCTGTGGCTGCTTCATGCTACGATGGTAGGGTTGAGTATTGCACAGAGTTCATAGGGCCCCCAAAGCCTAAATGTTTACTCTCTTGCTCTTTACAAGTTAAAACTGATCCCTGGACCAGTCCTGTGCTACTTAAGCATGGTCCTTGCATAGCAAAACCAGTATCTCCTAGGATTTGCAGAATCTCGTCCTCCCCCGTACCCCCCAGGAACTACTGAGTCTGAATCTGCATTTTAACAAGATTCCAAGCCCTGGACTTGGTGACCCCAACTTTCTCTCACCACTGCAGCATACTGATTCTAACAATTCACTAAGCAGAAACAAGTCCAGCAATGCTAGGTGTGGAAAGAGGCACTCAAAGAGGGCAGGACACTGACCTTAAGGAGCATACAATTTAGTTCAGTAGTTTTTAAACTTTACCATGCAGAAGATTTCCTTGGGGAAACTTGTTAAAAATACAGGCCCGGAGCTGTCCCCTTCTGATGCTGATCCAGTAGATCTTACCTGGGCCTGGGACTATGCATTTCTAACAAGCATTCTGGGGCATTCTGATGTTCCTGGGCCTCAGGCAACACTAGAGTAACCCCTCTCATCATGCCCCTTTCCTCCCCCTACCATCAGGCTCCCTTTGTGGCAGGCCAGATGGACTACTGCATGGACAACCCAGCCATCTTCTTGCCAGTCCTGGTTGGTTTCAACCCTGTGAACATGGCCAGGTGAGCCTACTGTAATGAAAGGCAGTGACTGGCCAGACCCCTGGGGGAGGCTGAGAGGAAACCTATCAAATTCTACAGTACAGCCACAAAGGGGAGGGCACGGTGGATATGGTCTTATTCGCAACATCTCAGAATATTAAAGTAAATATTGACTGTCCCCGAGCTTATGAGGTTTTGTTTTTGGTGGGTTTTTGTTTTGTTTTTGTTTTGTTTTGTCTGTTATTTGATTTAGTCTCTTGTTTCTGAAAGGATTGAAGATAGCTTATAAAAGCCACATAAAATACCAGAAAGCAGACATTCAAAACAGGAAGTGAAGAGACAAGGAAAACAAGGGCCAGAAGATAGAATAGGGTTGGGAAAATGTGTACCGCAAAGATGAGCATCTTTTCAAAGAAGCAGTGGGTGCTGAGTGGCCTCTGACTCCTCTTTGCCCAGCTCCCTTATTTTAGCACCCATTCTCCTTTGTCTTCCTAGGCACCCCTTGGGTCCCCCTGTGGCTACTCAAGCCCCCCCCTTTCCCCCTTTCCTGAGAACTCTGTGCCACCCAATCACCTCCACCTTATTCTCTTTGTAGATGACCCCTTTGATCTCCGAGAAGGTCAGCATATGAAACTGATAGTGCTCAAGTGTGTTTCTCTGTATGTTCAGCCCCGAGAGTGTTAAAGCAAGAAGAAAGTAGATTCTTAGGCCCTTGTGCGAGAGCTCTAATGTTGTCGCTTTGGGGTGAGGCCCTGAAATATCTTATTCTTTGAGACCATCCCTGGAGATGCTGGTGCTCAGCCAGGTTTGGGGAGTTCTGCTAACTTAACCGTTGGAGTGGGCCTCTTGATGAAGCTGAAGGCTTCCTGTCGCTGGAGTGTTCCAGTGAAGGCTTGTTGATTCCTCAAGAGCAGCTCTGCATATTCAGCGGTGGTCTTGGGGGGAGGGGAGGCCCGGGTGCTTTCTGAGGGCCTTTTCTCAACTCCCAGATTCCAGGCTTGTAGTGTAATTCGTGGGAAGATATAAATGGGTCTGAGATACTTTTAACCTTGCTCCTTTTCATGGAGGACTCTCCTTCACCAAAAATGTAGCTGCTGCAGTGGATGCTAATTTCAGGCCCTGTGACTAAGTGAAATGAAGGATTTCAAACAATGTGGGCGTGGAGATCTTCCAGTTGTTCCTTAAATCAGTGCTCCCAAACCTGGCTGATCTTCAGAGTCGTCTGGGAAGCATTTTAAAAATACAGATTTTTGGGCTCCGCTCCAGAACTCCTGAAGCTGCCTCTCAGGGTGGGCGTGGTATCCAGAAATGGGTAGTTTAAAAAAAACAACAACAACAACCCAAACTCCCCAGGTGATGTTGACGACTAGCCAAGTTTGGGAATCTCAGTTTTAAACCACACAATGAACCCTGGCTCCTCGCTCTGCTTAGGTCTCTAGGGACTTCCAGAAGTAGTTTGAGGACAAATGACAGGAAACGCTTTTACAATATGTGAAACTTGTTTGCCCTCGAGGAAATACAAATGAAAAAATACAAAAATAGTTCAAGAAGGGGTAGACATTTTGCAGGGATGGGATGATAGGGGAGGTTAGGGAGGCCTTATGCAGAGGTAACTCTCGGAGCTCCTGCCACAGTGGGTGATTGGCTGAGTACCCCTAGCAGAGTTGCCCGGTAGAGGTCAACTACAGAAGATGCCCATTCTTTGAGATTCCATGGTTGCACCTAGGCAGGTAACAAGTCTGTTGTTCTCTTGTCCCCTTAGCACATTGTTTTGTTCATGATTAATTTATTCAAGAAATGTTTGCCCACTGTTAGATGCTGTGCTTCATACCTTGCGGTTGTCTTCCTTCAGTAGGAACTGTTGTCACTCCCTCGGTTTGTGAGGAATTCACTATTTGGGGAGATGGCCAGAATATATTTCCAGGAATGGGAAGGGCTTCTGATGGACCTTAAGACTGAAAATAAAGTGGCAGTTTTGACATTCTGATGATAGGCACTCCTCCAGGGGCCTCCAGAGAGTTGTGGGTAGTATGGCCATGGCAGTGGGACATGGGCAAGGACTGGGATACAAGAAAGTTCTGGTGTCAGGCTGGAGCTTTAAACTTGAGTGTTGGCTTTGCTCTGGGATTAAACTGCTGAATATTTTACTAACCCTTGTCCTTGGGGTTCAGGGACACAGTGCCCCTGTGAGCTCCAAAGCACATCTCTAGGAGAATGTTGACGTTAGCCCCAATCCCAATGTGGCCTTGGATCCCGACTCCCATCTGAGGCCCTTCCTTTAGATTCTCACAATCTCTCCACCTCTCTCTCTGTGGGCCCCAGAAATGACCCCATAGAAGACTGGAGTTCCACATTCCGACAAATAGCAGAGCGGATGCAGAAACTGCAAGAGAAACAGGAAGCTTTTGTGCTCAATCCTGCAATTGGGGTAGGATACTCCCCACCCCCACCAAGGGAACGCTTGCCACCTCCTAGATGCCTCTGATTTTGTTATGTCTTGTCTGAATTCCTGGCATTGTGTGTCAACTAAAATGGCGTAAAGCAAATCCTCTTTTCCCATTTCCTCGTTCCCCTTAAGATGTTGTATTTCCTTCCTGACCCTGTCTCCTAAATCCGTAATCATTAAACACCTCATGCATCAAGGGCGGGGTTCCTATTTGAAGAACCTCATTTGCATCTGTGAGTAGAGAGGATTGAATGGAATGGTGAATTGGTTTCTGTTTCTCTTACGTTTTGTTTTAGTTTCAAATGTGGGCTTTAAAACAATAGAATGCAGTTTCATTCTTCTGCCTTTCTAATCCTCTCCTGAACTAGGTGGGCCTTCCCAGCCTCCATGGCTCCTGCACCTGTTTCTCTGGAGGGTGGTCTACCTTCCTTTGACTTGACAAGGACTTGAGCTGAGTCCCCGCTCCTGCTCTCTCTGCCTGGGATGGGCATGTTTGTGACATTCTCCCTGCTCTTCCTTCTGTGAGATGGAAGCCAGCTGCCCCCTATGAGGTCCGCATCTTTCAGCTCAGGTGCTCATCTCTCCTCCCGGCTGCAGTTGTTTATTTTTAATCTCCTTTTCTCAGACACCACTTTGATCATTCTTTTTGCAGTAATCTCTTTATGCTTGGTGTGTCCTGTTATATCCCTGTCCATTACAGTGGCTGCTTCATTGGTCTGTCCAAAGGACATGAAACGAGTTCGCATTGACAAACCGCCATTAAAAAAATGGAGGGTTGGGTGGGAAGAAACTTCTTGAAAAAAAAAAAACAAAACACAAAACCCTCTCCAGCAAACACTTACGTCCGGCTAACGGGACACTCAATCACTGCAGCTTCCTCCTTATAGTCCTGATTGTGCCATAGAAATGACCAGAGGTGGGGGTGGCTTCAGCTCAGGTCATGATCTCAGGGTCCTGGGATCGAGGCCCGCATCGGGCTCTCTGCTCAGCAGGGAGTCTGCTTCCCCCCCCCCGCCCCGCCTGCCTCTCTGCCTACTTGTGATCTCTCTCTATCAAATAAATAAATAAAATCTTTAAAAAAAAAAAAAAAGAAATGACCAGAGGTGGTCCTTACCCTCTTTCTTCTTCTCTCAGTGAAGTCCCCAACCCAGCACTCCTCATAGCGCACTGGGCACCCTTAGTCCTGCCGAACGCAGGCCCAGTGGCCTCTAACCAGACTGCATGCCCAGGAATCACTAACCAGACTCCTTGCCAGGGGCCACTAACCAGAGCACATGCCCAGTGGCCACTAATTAGTGAATTCCAAGACCCTCCTTCCTCTCCCAATCCTTCCTGGGTGTCATCCCCTCTTCAGCCTGAGGGTCTCAGCGGCTCATCCCGGATGAAAGGTGGAAGCGCGACCAAGATCCTGCTGGAAACCTTACTACTGGCAGCCCATAAGACTGTGGACCGGGGCATCGAAGCCTCTCAGAGGTAGGGAGGCACTGGACGAGAGAGAGATCAGAGTCAGGCAGGGAGGGGGTCGGTACAGGATGGGGGATGGCAAGTCCAGATGCAGAGATGGGTTAATGGAAGGAAGACTGAGGCTCCAGCACTCCCCTCTGTGGAAAAAGAGCTGGCCAGGGGTTCTTGCCACACAGAGTCTCACTTGTTTCCAGTGGACCCTGGGCTCCTCGGGTCCCACTAATCTCTGTGCCCACCCAGGACACCTAATCCCTGAGCCCACCTGGGACATCCAAAGCTGACCTAGTTTCGGAGAGTCTTTGACTTGGGGACGGTCCAGGTCGTGCAGGAAGAACTCCTGCTGGGGGCCTGAGTCCCTTACAGGGATCTCTGGCCTGGCTCCCAAAATCCCCACTTAGCTCCTCATCCACTCTGGCCCCATCCTTCTCTCACCGCTCTCTTAACGTCCTTCGCCCTCTGTCTGCTCTTTGTGTTCTGATCACTGAAGCCCTTTCTATCCTCTGTCATGCGTTCTGACAGTAATCACTGCACCTCCACTAGGGACCAGCGGAACTTAGTTTTAAGGGAATTGTGCCTTCCCCTGGGCAGGGGAGGGTACCCATGCTTTCTGAGGGGTTCCTGGGCCCACCCTGGGAACCGGTGGCTTTTCTCCCAGGTGCCTTCTGGAAATCCTGCGGACATTTGAGCGGGCTCATCAGGTGACCTATAGTCAAAGCCTGAAGATTGCTGCCCTGATGAAGCAAGCCAGCACCAGGTACCCTCCCCAAGGGGGGAGGTGGCGTGGGTGGGGGAATGTCCTGAGCGCGCCGGAGACTCTGCAGGACTCGTTAACACAGTGAGGGGAGCAGGTCTGTGTGGTGGAGGGGCATGGTAACCTTTCTGTTGGTTTACACCTGTGCTCGACCTGTGCCTCTTTTTCTGATCCCTGGTCTTTCCTCACTGTGATCTCTCCTCTCATGTCCTGACGCCTGGCCCATGCTCAGCCTGGAGAAAAAAGGCCGAGTGTACCTGGTTGGCTGGCAGACCCTTGGCATCATTGCCATCATGGATGGAGTGGAGTGCATCCACACCTTCGGTGCTGGTGGGACCCCAGTCCAGACTTTCTTCCTGGCTCCTCCTGAGTGCAAACCCATTTCCTCCCCACCCCCAACCCATGGGGGTTCCTCTTTCAATGTCCATCCTGTCCTAAATGAATAGGACAAATTCTCCTTCAAATGCTCCTTCCTTTGAACCCCTACTCAGTACTTGGTCCCTCAACTCCCAGCCCTGCTTAGCTGCGGCCTCCCGTGTGTGTGACACCTCGCCCTCCACCCCACTTGCCACTTTCCTCCAAGCCCCATTAACATTCCTCCAAGCCTAGAACCTTTCTTTCCTATAAAGCCCATCACCCCTTTCTCCCTGTCCTTAAACTTTCCAGACTTCCGAGATGTCCGCGGCTTTCTCATTGGTGATCACAGTGATATGTTTAATCAGAAGACTGAGCTCATCAACCAGGTGGGAGGGTGACGGGACATGGGGGAGGTTGTGAAGGAGACTGGTGTGCAGAGAGTGGGAGGTAAAGGGAGGTGGAGCCAGGTGGGGGAATATAACAGGGCAGACAATCCAGAGAAGGGAATATGGGTTAGAGGTTGGGAGGCTTTGGGGAAGCACAGGGAGGGTGGAAGGCTCTGGATTCTCCCTCTAAAGTTGGCTCTAGTCCAGTGCTCTTCCCTCAACTTGCTGCATCATCTTGGGCAAAACACTTTACCTCCTCGAACCTCAGTTCTTTCATCTGTATACAAACATGCTGTATGAGAGGTCCTGTGGTCCTCTGTGGTCTCCAGGCCTATGTGCTGGAATTTTTCATGGGGGGACTCCCATCTTCTTGTGCCCAGGGTCCCCAGTTCTCCTTCTCCCAAGAGGACTTCCTGACTTCCATCTTGCCGTCCCTCACAGAAATTGACACCGTGGTCTTCATTTTCACCTTGGATGGTGAGAGGGAAGACGGGAGCGGTGGGGTGAGCAGATGGAGGCCGGGGAGTGACTCATTTTTCTGGGTCCTAAGGCACCTGCTCCGAGGGAGGGACAGGGGCATGTGTCCTGACTGGACCCCAGGGAAACAGGAATAACAGCTGATCAGCTGGCCTTTCACCTCTGGTGTCCTCCCCCTCTCCTAGACAACCTCACGGAGGTACAGACACTGGTGGAGCAGGTGAAGGAGAAGACTGCCAACATCCAGGCCTTGGTGCATAGCACTGTGGGGCAGACCCTGCCGGTGAGGGTCCGGCCTTGAGGAAGGAATCTGGGGTGGCAGTTAAAACAAGGCCTTTTCTGGGGATGCTGCTCTGGCTCCTCTCTCTTTTTCTCCAGACCCCTCTGAAGAAGCTCTTCCCCTCCATCATCAGCATCACGTGGCCACTGCTTTTCTTCGAATATGAAGGGAACTTTATCCAGGTATGGGGAATGAGAGGGTATTATCGGTGCTGCAGGACTCAGAGGGGGAAGGGTTCCAGAAATTAGAAAACTCAAGGCTGGAGGGTGGAAACCTTTGTTGGACTTCCAGAAAGCCAGCTGGGAAAGTTCTTGGGTTACCAGGTCCCTGGTCAGAGTTTCTAAGGCAATGGCTCAGTTCTCTCCAGGAGTATGTGAAAAAGATAGGCCAGGCCACCAATCCCCTGACAGATGCTCATTTGTCTCTTATTACATGTTCATTGTTGATATCGTAGTCATCCTCACTTAATAGGATAAGTCTCTAAGCCATATCCTTGCAAGTTCACTATGCTGAATTCACTAAAGACAATATTAATACTGATATTGTCCATAATATAATGAATTATAATTTTACTAGTTTTCACTAATTATGATTTATTATAATACTTATAATTTTCACTAATTATAATTTCACTAGCAAAGCACCGATAATGCTTGGGTAAAGCATTATCAGTATAAGTGCTGATAATAATCATAGAAATAATAATAAATTTGGGTGCACTTTGCAGTTCATTTTATTTATTTTTTTAAGATTTTATTTATTTATTTGACAGAGAGAGAGAGAGAGATCAGATCACAAGTAGGCAGAGAGGCAGTCAGAGAGCGAGAAGAGAAAGCAGGCTGAGCAGAGAGCCTGATGCTGGGGCTTGATCCCAGGACCCTGAGATCATGACCTGAACCGAAGGCAGAGGCTTTAACCCACTGAGGCACCCAGGTGCCCCCACTTGGCAGTTTAGTTTGGAGTGGGCATTGGGACATCTGAGTGTCAATTCAGCTGTACTTTGTGGCCCAAGAAAGAAAGTGGTTTTACATCTGTGGTTCCTCCATTTTCTCACCCGACACTTACCCACCATCCATAGGGCACAACCAGGGCCCTGAAGAGTTGCTATGGAGAGATGTGGTCTCATCCATTATTCAGATCACCTCCTCCAGGAAGCTTCCTGACTTGACCAAACAGCTGCCATGCTTTCTTACCTGCACTCAGAACTCAAAGGAAGCCCTTCCGCCTGAGCCGGGGTATCCATGCTCCTTCCAATGGGTATCTTTGTCTTCCCTTCCAAATGGTGATCATCGGTCACAGCTCTACTTTTTTGGCATGCTTTCCACATTCATTGTTTCCTTTGACATCTCAAATCTTCTAAGAAGTCTTCTCTGATGAAACCCACATTGTCTAGACCCCTCCTTGATGTAAGATATCTCTCCACACTTCCAGGTTCCGCTGTACAGTCATCATACCTAATACACATGTAGGCCTCTGTACTTTGCAAACTATTTGATTTATAATATCATTTCTCATAATGGGCTCCCAAGGGATGTAGGTTTTTGTTTTTTTTTTTAAAGATTTTATTTTATTTATTTGACACAGAGAGAGAGATTACAAGTAGTGAGAGAAGCAGGCAGAGAGGCAGGGAGAGGAGGAAGCAGGCTCCCTGCCGAGCAGAGAGCCCGATGCGGGCCTCGATCCCAGGATGCTGAGATCATGACCTGAGCCGAAAGCAGAGGCTTTAACCCACTGAGCCACCCAGGCGCCCAGGATGTAGGTTTTGTCCCCCATCTCAGATAAGGAAGCTGAAACTAAGAAATTAAGGGACTGTAATCACAGCCATATGGCTAAAGCTGGAGTCAGAACTTGAACCCTGGCCTTGTGACTCTAAGTCCGGGGTTTATTTCATTTTACGGTATACATTTCAATCATATCCATGAGTTGAACCAGATTCTTTTATTCATTCATTCAACAAATAGTTTTTATGCACCTGTCACATGCCAGGTACTATTCCAGGGATAGGGGATATAGTAGGGAATGTTAACTTGTGATCTTTTGAAAAAGATCTGTGTTTTTAAAGAAAATTATAATTATAATAGCAATATTTTTATTGTAAACACTTTAGAAAATACAGAAATCAAAAGGAGAAAAGCATCCATAACAATCTTTTTCCAAAAAACCACTTAGACAGATTTTGGAGAATGTCCCTCTAGGCTTTTTTATGCATATGTAAATGTATTTATACAAAAATAGGACCATATTTGCCATGCTTTTTTTAACTTGCTTCCCTTCATTGAAAATTATGAGCACCTTTCTGTACAAATATACCCATATCATCATTTCTTAAAAGATTTTTATTTATGTATTTGAGAGAGAGAGAGCACAAGTGTGGGGGGGAAGGGGTGGGGCAGTGGGAGAAGCAGACTCCTTGCTGAGCGCAGAGCCCAACACAGGTAGGTGCTCCATCCCAGGACCTGAGGTCATGACCTGAGCTGAAGTCAGACACTTAACTAACTGAGCCACCCAGGTGCCCCTAATTCAAATTCCTTTGATGACTATGGAGACTGGCCACTCAAAGATCTATATTGGTTATTACATTTTTTTTCTTTATTGTGTTACGTCTTCATACCTTTTGGGCATATTCACCTATTCTTTTGGGCACATTTAATTTTTTCTTATTAATTTATAAGAGGGAGTATATATAGCAAGGACAATAGCCTTTTTTTCCTGTTCTGTGTTTTCCTCCAGTTTATTACTATTTTTTATTTCTCCATTTTTGATGTAGAGATGTTTTCTTTACATTTTTACATAGTCACATCTTCAGTCTTTTTTTGGTGTGTATAGCTTCTGTCTTTTGCTTGATTCTGGCATATATCTTTCCAAATATATTGCAGTTGTTTGAAATAAAGAGGCTTCCATTAGTAAATCTTTAGTTGCAGAAATATTTTTCATGTAAAGTCCTCCCACGGTTTTATTTTGAAAAACTTTCCACCCTACAGAAAAATTGCTGGAACAGTGAACACCCATACACTTTTCCCTAGATTCACCAATCTTTTTTTTTTTTTTAAGATTTTATTTATTTATTTGACAGAGAAAGCACAGAAGCCAGGGAGTGGCAAGCAGAGGGAGAGGGGAGAATGAGGAACAGGCTTCCCACTGAGCAGGGAGCCTGAAGTGGGGCTCATTCCCAGGACCCTGGGGTTGTGACCTGAGCCGAAGGCAGAGCCAAACCGATTGAGCCACCCAGGCGCCCCTAGATTCATCAGTCTTTAACATTATGCCACATCTGCTTCATCCCTCTTTTCCTCTGAATTATTTGAAAGATACTTGGAGGTATGATGACACTTGACACAAATTACTGTTTTCCCTAAGAACATTTGTCTACATAACTACCATATAATTTTCACACTCAGGAAAAAGGACAGTGAATACGATTATCAAATATGCTGACCATATTCAAATTTCCCCAATTATCCCTGTATTATTTTTATTTCCAGGTCCAGAATCCAATCAGAGATAATGTGTTGCACTTAGTTATTTGGTCTCTTTTGTTTTCTCTAATCTAGATGAATTCTTCAGCTGTTTTTGGTGTCTTTTATGACATTGATAGTATAGGAGTCTGGGCCAATTGTTTTCCAGAATGTGCTTCACCTTGGATCTGCCTGTTTGTTTCTTCATTATATTCAGGTGAAGTGTGTTGGCAGGAGTGCTGCATAGATGAGGCTGTAGCCTTCGTCAGTGTATCACATGGGAGGGGCCTGTTGTCAGTTCGTTCCTTTGTTGGTGATGTTACGTTTGATCACTTACTCAAGGTAGTGTCAGATTTCTTTCTTTCTTTTTTTTTTAAGATTTTATTTATTTATTTATTTGAGAGAGGCAGAGAGAGAATATGAGTGGCAGGGGAGGGGCAGCGGGAGAGGGACAAGTAGACTCCCCACTGAGCAGGGAGCCAGTGGGGGCGGGGGTGGGGGGGTTGTGCTCCATCCCAGGAGCCCAAGATCATGACCTGAGCTGAAGGCAGAAGCTTAACCAACTGAGCCACCCAAGCAGCCCAGTAGTGTCAGATTTCTTTGTACCCTGTCCCTTAGTGATCTTCCACCCAATGGTTTTAGCATCCACAGATGATTCTTGGTGGAATCAGTGTATTACTATGGTGATTTTTAAATGGTGATTTTTCTATTTCTATCTTTCTGTCTACAGTTTTTAGTTGGTATTGTTCTGTAAAGAAAATCTGTCCCTGCTCTCCCCACCCCATCTACATTTATTTAGACTCTATGGACTCATGGATTTTTTGTTGTTAAATGTGTTTTAATCCATTCCTGTCATTATTGTTTTGAATACTCAAAATGAGAGCTTATTCAAGTTGGCCCCTTTGTCCTCATGACATATTCACATTAGTTTGGAACACACTTTGCTGCGTTTCTTTTTGGGAAAAAAAAAATCAACTTTTCTCTAATGCAAAAGGGTAGCATATGATAGTGTTTTGTGCCTTGTGTTTTTTCTTAACAAGATTTCTTGAAAACCACTCCACTTCTAAATCTCTAAATCACTCCAGTTTCTAAATCTCTTAATTATTATTTACCTGTATGTGTGTATGTATAGATGTGTGTCTGTACAATAGTGTCCCCAGCCATCTATGTAGGAGTACAGAAATGCTGTCCCAGCTTCACCTTGTGCTTTCCCTCGTTCCAGTCCTGGCTGGAATCCGTAATTTTCAAGGAGCCCTGCTTGTTGTCAGTGGGGATTGGTACAGCAGTCCCGCCTTCTCCGTGGCTTTGCTTTCCACGGCTTCATTTACCCCAATCAACTGGTCCAGACGCAGATCCCCTTACGGATCACCAAAGGGTCAGTAGTAGCCTAACGCTATGTTATGATGCCTACGTCATTCCCGCCCCTCCATCTCGTCTAGCAGCCATTTTGTCATCTCACATCGTCACCAGAAGGGGAAGGATGAATATGGTATAATAAGACATTTTGTGAGAGAGACCCCAGTCATGTAACTTTTATCATAGTATGCTGTTACGATTGTTCTATTTTATTATTGTTGGTGTTCATCTCTTACTGTGCCTAATGCATGAACTAATCTTTATCATTGGTATGTATGTATAGGAAAAAACGATATGTGTATGACTCCGTACTGTCTTCAGTAGCGGGCATCCACTGGGGGGTCTAGAACTTATCCCTTTGCGTAGGTGGGGACTGCTATATTTAGAAACCTAGGTGCTAGGTACTCTCTGCTGACTTTGCCTCTAAGCAAAATTCTTTGGTAGAAAGAACAAGGAAATACAGGGACCCTGGGGTGGCTCAGAAGGTTAAATGTCAGACTCTTGATTTTGGTTCAGGTCATGACCTCAGGGTCCTGAGATTGAGCCCCACATCTGGTTCCACGCTCAACGTGGAGTCTGCTTGAGATTCTCTCTCTCCCTCTGCACCTCTCTCTGCTTATGTGTGCATGTGTATGTGCGCTCTCTCTCTCTCTCTCTCGAAAGAAAGAAAGAAAGAAAGAGAAAGAGAAAGAAAGAACAAGGAAATAAGTTGATCTTAAACAACGTGGGGGTTAGAAGCACTGGCACCCCACACAGTTGAAAATCCTTGTATAACTTTTGACTCCCCCAAACTTAACTAATAGCTTACTCTTGACCGGAAGCCTTCCCGATAACATGAACAGTCAATTAACACATATTTTTAAAGTTGTATGTATTATGTGCTGTATTCTTACAAAAATAAGCTAGAGAAAATAAAATGTTAAGGAAATCATACAGAGGGGCGCCTGGGTGGCTCAGTCATTAAGCGTCTGCCTTCGGCTCAGGTCATGATCCCAGGGTCCTGGAATCGAGCCCCATATAGGGCTCCCTGCTCAGTGGGAAGCCTGCTTCTCCCTCTCCCACTCCCCCTGGTTGTGTTCCCTCTCTTGCTGTGTCTCTCTCTGTTAAATAAATAATAAAATCTTAAAAAAAAGAACGAGAGATGCATCAAAGGATAAACACATATGTAATTTTGTTAGATACTACAACATGTCCTTTCATAAGGATTGTCCCATTTTGCTTCTTGTACCAGCAATATATGAGAATGCCTATTTCCCTATAGCTTACTCTTCAAAAAAAAAAAAAGATTTATTTATTTGGGGGGGCGGGCCAGAGGGAGAGAGAGTCTTAAGCAGACTCTGCACTGAGTGTGGAGCCCAACATGGGGCTCAATCCCATGAGATCAGGACCTGAGCCAAAACTGAGAGTTGGATGCTTAACTGACTGAGCCACCCAGGTGCCCTTTCTCTATAGACTCTTTAAGAGTATTCTCAAGCTTTTGAATTTTTGCCAATCTGATAGATGAGAAATTCTATTTCTGTGTGGTTTTCATTTCTATTTTACTTATTATGTGTTTAGTTGAGCATCTTTTCACATGCTTAAGGGTCTTTAGTAAATCTTTTTCTTTGTGAACTGTATGTCCATGTAAATACATGAAATATACTCATTTTCTAATGGTATTGGGGTCTATATGATCCCTTGATTTTCAACACTTTTTTAAAAAAGATTATTTACTTATTTATTTGACACAGAGAGAGAGAGAGAGAGAGATCACAAGTAGGCAGAGAGGCAGGCAGAGAGGAAGGAGGAAGCAGGCTCCCTGATGAGCAGAAAGCCTGATGTAGGCTTAATCCCAGGACCCTGAGATCATGACCTGAGCCGAAGGCAGAGGCTTTAACCCACTGAGCCACCCAGGTGCCCCTAGCACTTTATTTTTATTTAAAGATACTATTTATTTATTTGAGAGAGAGAGAGACCATAAGCAGGGGGAGAGACATGCAGAGGGAGAGGGAGAAGCAGGCTCCCCGCTAAGCAAAGACCCTGACACTGGACTTGATCCCAGGATCCTGGGATCATGATATACATTGTAAATATTTAATTTGGGTTTTAACCATGCAAATGTCTTTATTTTAATTCTTCTGGGGTAGAACTTATTAATCCATTTTTTGTTGAATCGGGACCTCCAGGCACAGAAAACTCTCTGCTACTCCCAGTTTTTAAAGGAACTCCACCTGTATTTTCTTCCAGTACATGTTTTTTCTAGTAAAAATAGTTTCTTTTTTCTTTCTTTTTTTTTAAACACTTAGACCTGCAATTCATTAGTTTATTCTTGTGTATAGGTTAAGGTATGAACCCAATTTTATTTTTTGCTGAGTGACTGTCTGATTGCCTGTCTGTCTCCATATTTGAGAGAGAGACTGAGAAAGAGAGGGAGAGCAGGAGCAGGGGGAGGGGCAGAAGCAGGCTTCCCCTTGAGCAGGGAGCCCCACAGGGAATTCTATCCCTGGACCCCGAGGTCATGACCTGACCTGAAGGCAGACCTTAACAACTGAGCCACCCAGACTCCCCATCTCAACACATTTTTTAAATTCATCTTTTCCTGAGTGATTTAAGATGCTACCTCTATCAGATACTTAGTTCCCATGTGCACTGGTTTATTTCTGGACTTTCTGTTCTGCTCTACCAGTCTGTCTATTGATGTGATGATGCCATTCAGTTTAAATATAGAAGCTTATTGTGGGCTTAATATCTGAAAGTTTACTGCTTCTCTCACTCTTCTTTTTAAGGATTTTTCTGCATACGGTTGCTGCCTTTTTTCTATATGTACTTTAAAATGAATGTGTCTGGATTTGAATTATGTACACTTTAAAATATTTTTGTGTTAATGATAGTTCATGGTGTAAATGGTTATATGATGGTCATGACATAAATGATATAACCCGGATTTGATTGATCTCTTTCCCACAGGGCAGTCTGTGTACTGCATACAGCTAACTTCATTCTGATTGGTCAGATTTCTGCGTGCACTCTCTCTCTTTCTTTCCTCTCTCTCTCTCTCTCTCTCTCTCTCTTTTTTTTTTCCAAATGAGCCACAATATCTTTTTTTTTTTCCAGTTTTTATTTACATTCCCATTAGTTAGCATACAGGGTAATGTTAGTTTCAGGTGCACAATATAGTGATTCAACACTTCCATACAACACCCGGTGCTCATCACAAGTGCTCCCCTTAATCCCCAACACCTGTTTCACCCTCCCACCTACCTCCCCTCTGGTAACCATTGTTCTCTATAGTTAAGAGTCTGTTTCTTGGCTTGCCTCTCTCTCCCTCTCTCTTTTTTCCCCTTTGTTTGTTTTGTTTCTTAAATTCCACATGTGAGTGAAATCATATGATATTTATCTTTCTCAGACTGACTTATTTCATTTAGTGTAATAGTCTAGCTCCATCCACATCATTGCAACTGTTCTTATACAGTACTCATGTCCTTGTCAATCACTTGCTCAGTATTTTCAGTATACCCTCTGCAAGGGCTGTGTGTGACCTGCTATTTGTAGAATGCCAGAATAAGGAGGTAGAAGTAGTGGTAGCTTGTTCCCTAGCCTGGCTAGGACCCAGTAATTAATCCCCTCAATTCCTTTTCTGGACTCCCGTTACAGTAATAGATGCAAACTAAAGTAATAGAGGTTAAAAGTGCAAGAGATGAGGGCCAAGGACAGGTGGTGTTTATACTCACAGTACTGTGTGTTTGTACAGTGTTTTATTTTTCAGTGTGCTTTCATATATATTATCTTATTCCCCCGGGGGATGATCGTGGCCAAGTAGGGAATGCCTTCATCACAAATCAGAAGACCTGGATTTAGGTCCTGATTCTACATGTCATTATCATATAAGCTTATTCAAGTTACTTCTTTTTTATTTTTTAAGATGTATTTATTTGAGAGAGAAAGAGAGAGTACAAGCGGTGGGAAGGGCAGAGGGAGAAAGAGAGAAAGAATCTCCAGCAGACTCCCAATGCAGGGTTCGATCTCATAACCCTGAGATCATGACCTGAGCCAAAATCAAGACTCGGCTGGTTAACCGACTGAGCCACCCAGGTGCCCCTCAAGTTACTTTACTTTTGACCCCTAGTTTCCACAGATGTAGAAATGCGGATAGAAAATCCTATTTCAGGGCGCCTGGGTGGCTCAGTGGGTTAAAGCCTCTGCCTTCGGCTCAGGTCATGATCTCAGGGTCCTGGGATCGAGGCCCGCATCGGGCTCCCTGCTCAGTGGGGAGCCTGCTTCCTCCTCTCTCTCTGCCTGCCTCTCTGCCTACTTGTGATCTGATCTCTCTCTCTGTCAAATAAATAATAAAATCTTAAAAAAAAAAAGAAAAAAAAAAGAAAATCCTATTTCATTGGGTTGTCGGAGGGGTTAAGTTGAATTAATTTTCAACAAATGTGTATTGATCAATAACCATGTATCAGCCATTATCAAAAGATTGAGGCTCTGGAGCAGAGTAAGATACCACCTCTGTTCTCAAGGAGTCTTTGGCTTTAGTGGAATGAATCCCAGGACCTTCACTGCTCCCCTGTCGGGTACCTGGGGGGCAAAAAAAGTTCTGATAAGTGCAAAACCCTTCCATGCAAGAACTCAGAGAAGATATTTGTGTCCTGGGGGTCAAAACCACAAATGTGTGACACTACCAGGTTTGCCTGGGACAGTCCTGGTTTATAACTACTGTCCTAACATCTAAACTCGGAGCTGGTCAAGCAAATTACGTCTGTATTTAGGTCCCTGGTTCTTGACGCCTGGATTCCTGTCTGACAATAGGGCCCTATTCACCCTGTTGCTCTACCATCCTCTAATTTCCCATACCTCTGTGTGTGTGCCCTGTTTAGAAGTTCCAGCATGAGCTAAGCACCAAGTGGGTGCTGAATACCGTGAGTACAGGGGCCCACGTGCTTCTTGGGAAGATCCTCCAAAACTACATGTTGGACCTGCGCATTCGCAACTCCAAGCTCTTCTGGCGGGCGCTGGCCATGCTGCAGGTAGGTGGTGTTGGGACATGGCTGGGTGGGGCCTGGCCTCCTGCCTAGGCTGCCACGGAGCTGTGGACGCATGTGGGACTAAGGGCTGACTTTTCTCCTGCACTGTCTTATTGGGCTCCTCCTCTCCTCTAGGGAATGTATGTGCATGCTTGGGGCCAGGACTGTGAGATTATAACTATCAGACAAGATTGTTTCAGTTACAAGTATGGGACAGATACCTAACTCATACTGGTTTAAGCTAAACAAGGCAAATGACTGGTTCGTGTAACTGGGGTCCCAGGGTAGCCAGATCCAGATACTCTAAACAGTGTGCTCCAGAATGTCAGCCCTGAACTCTCCTCTGTGTTGCTCTCCTTCTCAGGCAGCTTTTCTCCAACAGGTGTCAAATTGGCCCCCAATAGTGCCAGCCTTGCATCCTACCAATTTAGCAACTGGGGTGGCAGGGGAGTTTATCTATGCCTGTGATTCCCACCAATGCCTGGGAGGAAGGGCTCTCTCTCTTGTCTTGGGTCACGTGCCATCCCTGAGCCAGTCACTGTTCTCCAGGGGAAAGCCGCCCTCTGCCCAGGCCTGGCTCATGTGCTCTCCCTGTGGGATGGCACTGGAGGAAAGGGTGGAGGAAGTGAGCCTCAGTCAAACTGCTGGCCTGAGAACGGAGGAAGGTCAAGGTGCTGGTACTAGAAGGAGCAGGAATGACTGCTGACCACAGCACAACAGCTGGTCACGAAAGGAGGGTTGCTAGGTTTAGCAAATAAAAATACAGGACAAATTTGAATTTCAGATGAATAAAGGATTTTTGTTTTTTAGTAGAAGTATGTCCCATGCAATATTTGAGGCATACTTACACTATTTCTTTTCATTATTCACTTGAAATTCCTATTCCTGGGTATCCTGTATTTTTATTTGCTAAATCTGACAATCCTATGTAAAGGGAATCAATCAATGAGCATTTAGTGATCACCCGCCAGGTCCCTAAAACCCCAGATGAGTAGAACCAACCAACCAGGAAAAGAAAAGTACATTATGCTCTTTAAGATCCTGGGGTCGGGGTGGGTAGGGGGAATCAGAGATATGTCTGATCCAGGCCTTCCCATCATGGAGTGGCCCATCTAAAGATTACGTGGAAGATTGAAAGCCAGACCAGAATTAGGGCTTGCCAAATATAGCTAGACCTGAGCCATCCAAAATGGCAGCAACACCCCACATGTGGCTACGGAGCACTCGAAATGCGGCAAGTGTGTCCGAGGAGCTGAACTTGAATTTCTGCTTAAAAACTGAAGCAGGGTCATTTTTTTCATTAAATGCAACTGTAATGTTTTGGTAGAACTACATTTTACTTTTTTTTTTTTTAAGATTTTATTTATTTATTTTGACAAAGAGAGAGAGATCACAAGTAGGCTGAGAGGCAGGCAGAGAGAGAGGAGGAAGCAGGCTCCCTGCTGAGCAGGGAGCCCGATGCAGGCCTCGATCCCAGGACCCTGAGATCATGACCTGAGCCGAAGGCAGAGGCTTTAACCCACTGAGCCGCTTAGGCGCCCACATTTTACTTTTACATCGAAATTCAGTACCTAAACTGAAGATGTGTAGGATTACAAACCAGACACTGGGTGTCAAAGACATGACATAAAAATATTATAGAATATCCTACTGATAATTTTTAATATTATTAACATGTTGAAATAATATTTTTGATATATTAGATGAACTAAAACATGATTAAAATTAATTTTCTGTTTCTTTTTTATTCCATGTGTTTCTTCTTTAATGCAATACTAGAAAACCTTAAATTACATATGAGGCTCACATTATATCACTCTTGGGCAGTGCCGAGCTAGCGGAGGGGAGGGGGGGTGACAAAAAGGAGCAGCTTCTGATGAGCCGTCTTGGCAGGGTGTGAAAGAAGGATAGGGTTAAAGGAGGAAACTGGAAGGAGTGAATTCAGTTTAAGATGACCAGCCAATGGCTTTGTTGGCACACGGCTGAAAGTGTGACCAGTTTGCCATGAATCCTCCAGTCTAACCCAGCCAATCAAAGCCCACCACTAATCCTTTTTCTTCACACCTGGGGACTGCAAGTTTGGGATCACCTATAGGGACCACTTCTCTATAGCCTCTGTGGCCAGTCTTCAGGATCCCAGGCGCCTACCTCCCACTCTCCCACTTCTTTCTCCTCCTCTCCTCCATTCCCCACTCCCCTGGCCTTGTAGCCTGACACTGACCTTACCGCTTCTTCCACAGCGGTTCTCTGGACAGCCCAAGGCTCGATGCATCGAGACCCTCCTCCAGGTGATCCACTTCCCCAAGCCACTGTCGGATGACATTCGGGCTGCTCCCATCTCCTTCCACATCCAGCTTGCACACGAGAAGGAACAGGTATCCTGCTGGCAGGTAGTCACTCAGCAAACATTTATTGAGTCCTTTCAGTGTATCAGGAATCTTGCTTGGTACTGGGTTTACAAAGTTAGAGACGTTCTGCCAAGGAGCTCCCTGTTTCTTGGGACATTGTGATTATGACAAGGAGGCACAAAGGTGTGGAAAAGCTGCTGCAGGGGTGCAGAAATGGGGTCTGTTTAGGAGGGGAGCCAGGAAAGAGGGGACCTTTGAATTGGGTCGTAACGGATGAATAGGAGTTTTCTGGGTCCGGGTGAAGGCTTCCTTCTGTTCTTAATCCACCTCACTATAATTTCTGGTCTTGATAACTCCCTTCTGTGTTTGCATCCAACCTAGTGGCTTCTGACTCCCACACTGAATGTTCTGGCTCTTCCGGGGCTCTTCCCCAGATGGCTTCACTCTCTCAGGCTTCAGTTGTCCCTGCCTCTTCCTCACAGGTGATCCCCATTGCCTTGCTGTGCCTCCTATTCCGGTGCTCCATCTCTGAGGCGCAGGCACAACTGGCTGCCGCTCCATCCGTCTGTGAGGCTGTCCGGAGAGCCCTCTCCGGGCCAGGTCGGAAGCGCAGCGCGGACCCCCTGGGAACCCCGGAGCCTGCCCTGCCCTGAACTGGTGTTTCTGGGCGTGTGAAGCCCATGGAGGCATGGTGGGCTAGCAGCACATGAGTAGAAGAGGCCTAGTCCCCGGGGCCACCCGCAGCCCAGGGTGGGGAAAAAGAGGCTCTCTACTTTGGGGGAGTTCTTGCTCTTGAGCCAGTGGTCTTCGCTTTCACTGGCATATTCTGATTTCAGAAATAAAACAAAATGTCATGTTTTGGAAAGTTAACCTTCCAAACTCAATAGATCAGAGTCAATAAATTAGAGGTGGGACGAGATGGCTGGCATGGGTTGGTCCCAACAACAGGTTTATTTCTTTACTTCCCGTCCGCCCCTCAAACCCATTTCATTGGCCACTGATCCAGACCTTATTCCAGCATCTCTGTATCGCTCATCTCCAACATGTGGGTTCGTGTGTGGGCGCGTACCTGCACATACATTCCGCTCCTGCACAGAATCACACAAGCAAGGAGAAGTGGGAACCTAGATGATTGCAGAGGAAGGGGGGAATGTTGTGTCCCCAACATAGGACACCCAGAGAAAGGGTCCCACTTAGGCAGGACAGCAGGTTCCTCATCACTAGAATTGAAAGCTACATCCACCGAATAGCTCCTGAAGTGAGAGTAGCTTCCCCTGCCCTAGTTTCTAGGGGGGACAATAAGGAACTTTGGGGGTGCTGAACAGCCTTTGGTGGTGCGGTGCAACGAACACGAAAACCCAGTCTGTCCATTTTAGACCTCAGCTTCCACTGTTTTGACACATCGAAGGCAAACCTTGCCCATCCCAGAACCATTCCAGCTCCTGAGCGGCTAGGATGTAGGACTCTGATAATAGAGAGCTGGCTCCCCCTTGTGCCCGAGAAGTACACAGGCAAAACCTCTGAAGCTCTCTGGAACCTTGAGGCAGTAGGGTGACTGCTAAGGAGCCAAAAAGATTTTGGTTTTAGGAAGATAGAGTCACCAGCCTTGTAAAGGCAGCCCTAAGTGCCCCGAAATGTCTGTGGGCCTCCAGGCTCTGTGGGAGCGCTCTTTCCCTGTTGTACATGGCATTTACGTTTACATTGGACCTGAGATCCTTCACCAGGGCCACTTTCTTCAAACACCACTCCCCTGACTTTTCAGTGTCATCCCTTTGGTTTTCATCCTCTACAGATGCATCTTCCTAACTCCACAGCTCAAGACGGGTAACGTGAGGACAGGGTCCTGCAAAAGCTCTCTGCTTCTCTTTACCCAGAACTCTCCCACTTGTTTTCATTGGGTAAATTCCTCTCTCTTCTTGGCATCATGAGCAGGGTCAAGTCAGAGAAGATACCCAGCTCTCTAGCACTGGAGAGGGCAGAGTACCCCGTTGATCTGTTGATGATGCCAGCCAGTGCGGTAGCCACTGTAGAATGGAGATGGTTCAGGGTCCGATTTCCCCAAGGCTGGATGCAGGAGGACTCTAGAAGTCCAGAGGGTGTTTTGTTTTGTTTTGTTGCCAAGTACTTGGATGGTACAGTGATATCAAGTCAATGATACCAAGTCAATTCAACTCTTGTTCAGTTGTGTATGATGTTCAGGTGTAATGAGCTCGATAGAATAGCAGCTGGAGAAGATAAAGATGGCTAAGGTCTGATCCCCACCTCCTAGGAATTCACAAGCACAAGCAAACAATTCCAATACAAGACAGAGAAAGTTGAAATGGACTAGAAAAGCAGGCTAGGTATAGAGAACTGCCAGAATTATTTGGGGAGATTACAAGGTAGACCAAGAATCAACGAAAATTTTGGAAGAAAGGAGGTTTGGGTGGGGTGAGGGAACATCCAAAGAAATTCTGGGAATATCTGGACACTTGTACTGATGTGTGGTTCCAGTATCAGAGAGTCAGCTCATTGTCAATGGAAGCTGACCTCTAGGCAGAGCTAAAGAGGTCCAGAGATTTTTTAGAATTATCCAGAGACAAATGGTAGGGTGACAACATTTACCATTATTTTGGAGAAAGCAATCTTCTGAGGTTAAAAAAGCTATCATCTATTGTCAACACAAGGCAGTAATTCTGCTGAAGTCCTGAAAGGATCTATCCCAGAAGACTGGGTTGGATTATGGAAAATGAAGGAAACAATTTCCTGCTACATTCATTTGCTCGATCAAAAGTAAGAGGTGAAGGGTGGAAGATATTTGGATATTGCATATACTTCAAACTTAATATATTAAAAACTGGATCCCAGGATCTCTCCTCCAAATCAGCTGTACTTTTCATAACTTAGGTGGTCTTGAATATTAGGTTGGGGCCAGGCACATGGGACAGTAAGGCTGAAGGAAGATGTTGGGACCAGGTAGAGGATCACAGGGCCTCGATATAACTCCAGGGTTAGGCCTGAAAGCACAGCAAAATGTCTAAGATCTGATCCAAATTCAGCTGTGGTTTGGACAGGGGGGTCAAATCCTAGGCACTGAATCTAGCAGTGTGAAATGCTTCCATCCTGGAAGAGAGAAGATTTGGGCTTACCTATAAACTAGTGGGTGGGGGTGCCTGGGTGGCTCAGTGGGTTAAAGCCTCTGCCTTCGGCTCAGGTCATGATCTCAGGGTCCTGGGATTGAGGCCCTCATCGGGCTCCCTGCTCAGCGGGGAGCCTGCTTCCTCCTCTCTCTGCCTGTCTCTCTGCCTACTTGTGATCTGACCTCTCTCTCTCTCTGTCAAATAAATAAATAAAATCTTAAAACAAACAAACAAACAAACAAAAACTAGTGGGTGGGTGCTCCGGCATGGGAGGAAGAGACAGGAAGGGGAGCCAGGAGTATCTTGTAATGCCAGAAAGTAAAGGAGCGTCCATAAAAACAAAAGAATCGGGTCATATCAAAAGGACATAGGAACCAACCTGAGAGAGTTCCCAATGGCCAACATTGGAACAATTTGAGCAACAAAAGAAATAATGTTGTATTGGACTATAACACAGAATACAAAATAAGTATGCATGAGTTCATACTGATATAACAAAATAATTGAATAAATAAATAAGAGGAGGAGACACATCCTCCCTACATAAGAATCCCAAATAATATATGTAGATATACCCCACTCCAAGAGATGGAGCTTAACAACCCCTTACTCCTTCCAACGTAGGCTATACTTAGGGGCTTGCTTCCAAAGAACAGCGTATAGAAAGAGAAAAACAATAGCTTCACTGTGGAGAAACCTGGCAGGCACTCACTGCCTTAGCCAAGTAATGAAGATTAGTAACACCAGCTTCTACCATGTACTACCTGAGATGATGTAATGAGAAGGGCATGTCGCCTCTATGATATTTTCCCCAAAACACATAACTTCAGTCTAAGCCTCCAGAAGACACAGACGCCCAAATTTAAGAACCTACCAGTTCTATAACTGTTCTATAACAGCCCTATATACTGTCAAGGTCAGAGAAACTATCACAGACCAGAGGACAACTAAATCCAGGGTGGGCCCTAGGTTGGATCCTGGACAGAAAAAGGACTTTCATGGAAAAACTGATGAAATCTGAATGAAGTTTGGCATTCAGTTAAAAGTAAATGCACCAGTGTTAGTCACATAGATTTGACACATGTACCAAAGTTCTATAAGATGTTGACATTGGGTGAAACTGGGTAAAGGGCACATGGAACACATTGTGCTACCTTTGGAACTTTTCTGTAAATCTAAAATTATTCCAAAATAGAGTTTATTAGGAAAATAAAATTCCTGACTATAGTAACCTATATGTGGGAAGGGATAAATATAATTAAAATATTCTGAGGGTCTTGATTTATCATCCATAAAGAGGACATAGGTTTTAAGAATTTGATAGGTTAAATATATATATTGCATTTTAAAGGGGTTGCATTAAAAAATGGGGTTGGCTAGATAGTAAATTTTTTAGTCATTGCAAAACCCCTGTGGTTTTCGTTGTACCTGCCTATCATTGTAGCACAGAGACAATATGTAAAATGAGTGTGGCTGGGTTCCGGTAAATCTTTATTTACAAAAATAGGCATCAGGCTAGCCTTGACCCACAGGCCACAGTTTGTCAACCCTTGCACTGAAAGAACAAAAACAGAATTTAACTTCCAATTAGTAAGGAAAAAATGGAGTACTTAATTAAGAATACTTACTTATCTAAGTAAAAGGAAATAAGAGAAAAAGAAATATAAAACAGGATGAAATAGAAAGTGCCATATAATAGGGTACTTTCGATCCTAATGTTTTAGTAATTGCATTAAATATAATGGGAGGTATAATGGAACTGGAAATGGAGCGCATGCTGTTTGGGGTGGGAAAGTCCGTGCTGTGTGAATGGAGGTCTTGGCTCTTGGATTCCCCATGAAAGAGTTCCATGAAGATCCTTGGTCTAATAGACAGTCGGGGTTGGGGTGGGGGATGGGCATTAAGGAGGGCACGTGATGTAATGAGCACTGGGTGTTTTATGTAACTGATGAATCACTAAACTCTACCCTGAAACTAATAATACATTATATGTTAACTAACTTTAAATAAGGAGAGAAGAAAGTAGCAAGCACAAAGCAGTTTATTGGGGACAGCACATTGGGAGAGGGGGGAAGTCCCTCAAGGTGGTGGTGGTGGGGGAGGCCCAGAGGAGGCAACTGCCCTGAGGCTACAGGAGTCTTTTCTTCTTCTGTGTATGTGGGGGAAGGGGGGAAGGTCTTGGGTCATGCACAGGTCAGCCTTTAATGGAGGCTGCTTCCAATCCTTTGAGGGACTCCTCCCACAAGTGGAGAGAGGTTAGTTTTTGATCCTACAAAGCTTGTCCCTGAACCATCAGGGTAGCTTTCCCCCATGGGGGGTGGGGGTGGGGGGCTAAAACCCCAACACAAATATATTATAATGAGTCTAGGGGTTACCCTGGGGCAGAGGTGGAAGAGGAGAGTGGTCTGTTCCACACCTGTGGCTCTTGGTCTGTTAGCCCAGGGGACTTGGAAGCCACAAAGTCAAGATGTCGCGCCCCCAGGCTTCTAATGTGTAACCTATTTTTTACCATCCTTGCCTCCAGCTCCTGTCCAGCTAACTGCCCATTCTTACCAGTGCTCCAATTAAAATCTATTTGTTTTGGGAGCGCCTGGGTGGCTCAGTTGTTAAGTGTCTGCCTTCCGCTCAGGTTGTGATCCTAGGGTCCCAAGTCCCCTGCTCAGCCGGAAGCCTGGTTCTCCCTCTCCCACTCCCCTGCTTGTGTTCCCTCTCTTGCTGTGTCTCTCTCTGTCAAATAATAAATAAAATCTTAAAAAAAAATCTATTTGTTTTAGATGTGTCTCTTCCCAATAGCATATATTTAGATTTTGTTTATTTACCCAATATTAAAAAGATATCAAAAGGTTGAAAGAAGGGCGCCTGGGTGGCTCAGTGGGTTAAAGCCGCTGCCTTCAGCTCAGGTCATGATCCCAGGGTCCTGGGATCGAGGCCCACATCGGGCTCTCTGCTCAGCAGGGAGCCTGCTTCCTCCTCTCTCCTCTCTCTCCGCCTGCCTCTCTGCCTACTTGTAATCTCTCTCTCTCTGTCAAATAAATAAATAAAAAATCTTTAAAAAAAAAAAAAGGTTGAAAGAATGGGAAAAGATACACTATGCAAGTACCAATCAAAAGAAAATCACTATAGCAATACTAGTATCAGACAAAAGAACTAAAAGGCCAAAAGTATTATTAGAGATGAAGAGGGTCTTCATAGTGATACAAGATTTAATTCACCAGGAATAAATAATGATTTAAAATAAAACTTAAAAATACATAAATCAAAAATCCTCAGTATTCAGAGGAGAAATAAACAAATCCACAATCATTATGAGAAATTTTACATACTTGTCTTAGTAATTTGTGGACAAAAAGCAGACAGAAGTTTAGGAATAATAAAGATTTGAACATGGAGATGAGTGGAATTGACCAAATGGTCATAGAGACATCCCCCACCCCTACCCCAGGGAGAAGAGGAAACTGAAGAGACTTTTTTTTTTTTAAGATTTATTTATTTGATAGAGAGAGAGAGTGTGTGCACACGCAAGCACAGGGGGAAAGGCAGAAGGAGAGGGAGAGAGAATCCCAAGCAGACTCCCCACCCAGGACCCTGAGATCCTGACCTGAGCCGAATTCAGAAGTCTAGCGATTAACTGACTGATCCACCCAGGTGCTCCCTGAAGAGACTATTTTCAACACCTGCCAAATACATTTTATTTTTAAGCACACAGAGAATTTTTTTTAACGGACCGTAAACTGGGAATAAAGTCTTAGAACAATTCAAAGGAGTGAAATGAAAGTATGTATTCTGGCCACAGTACAACTTTGTTAGATAACTAGAAAATCCCCATATGTCTAGCACTTAAAATGAACTACTGAATAACCCATGGATCGAAGAAATCATCATAGAAATTAGAAAATAGTTGAAACAGTATGATAAAAATTCTATGTGTCCTAACTTATGGAATGAAACTAAAGTAGTATTTAGGAGAAAATTTATACTCTCAAATGCATCTACTAGGGTAAAAGGATTAAAAGTGAATGATCTAGGCATTTATCTCAAGAAGATAGAAAAAAACAGAAAATAAACCCAAAGAAAGTAGAATAGTCAATTATATCTCAATAAAACTGGGGCAAAAAAAGAAAGTAGAAGTAAGGAAATAATAAAGACAAAGGGAGAAATTACTGAAATTGAAAGCAAACATACAGAAAGTTAGCTCTTTGAAATAATTAATTAAAATTGACAAATCTTGGGGTCCTTGGGTGGTTAAGTTAATTAAGAGCTGCCTTAGGCTCAGGTTGTGATCCTGGGGTCCAGGCGTGAAGCCCCACAGCGGGCTCCCTTCTCAGCAGGGAGTCTGCTTCTCTCTCTCCCTAAGTCCCTCCCACCCCCCCCTTGTGCTTACTCTTTCTCTCAAATAAATACAGTCTTAAAAAAAAATAAAACAAAATCGACAAATCTCTAGCAAGGTAGATCAAGGATAAGAAAAAAAAGAGAGAGAGAAGACACACATAACCAGTATCATAAAAACAAGAAGACAGTACTGCATTTGAATAACTTTATGTCAATATATTTGAAAATGTAGATTAAATAGAAAAATTACTAGAAAATATAACTCACCAAAGATGACTCAAAAAAAATGTACAAATTCTCAGGGTACCTGGGTGGCTCAGCTGGTTAAGCTCCTGCCTTCAGCTCAGGTCATGATCTCAAGGTTCTGGGATGGAGTCCCACATCAGCCTCCTTGCTCAACAGGGAGCCTGCTTCTCCTGCCTGCTGCTCCCCCTGCTTGTGCTCACTCTCTCTCTGATTTAAAAATAAAGAATAAATAAAAAATTTTTTTAATTTATAAATTCTCAATAGCATTATAACCTTAAAATAAGTGACATCTTTAGTCAAAAATCTTCACTCAAAACTCCAGGCTTGTATGGCTTTAGTGACAAGTTGTACCAAATATTGAAGAATCAAATAGTTTCAATCGTATGCAAACTTTTTCAGGAATTAAAAAGAAAAGAGGATGCATTCCCCAAATCAGGAGTTTAGCATGCCCTTGATACTGAAAGCCTGACAAAGACAGAACAAGAGAGAAAAATTACAGGATGGCCTCCCTCATGAAAATAGGGAGCAAAAATCCTAAACAAAATATTAGCAGCTGGAATGCAGCATTATGTTTCAAAACAAAATGCCCAATTAACTCATGAAAATGTGTTCACAAGTTAGTAATTATTAGGAACCAGAGAAATTTAATTTGAGCAATGGAATACCGTTACCACATATACCAGATTGGCTAAACAGAAACAGCCTGACAATATCACACATTGGCTGGAAAATGGAGCAGGAAGAACTGCCATTCACCACTGGTGGAAATATTGACATGGCCACTCACGAGAAAATAGTTGGGCACGGTCTCCTAAAGCTTAAGTTACATATACGCTGTAACCCAACAATTCCACTCCTTGGTAGGTACCATAGAGCACGGATCCTTGAAGTGTGGTCCTTGGTCCAACAGTATCAGCAACAGCTGGAAATGTCTTATAAATGCCAAATTCCTGAGCTCTACTCCAAACATACCAACTCTAGGGTTTTACAAACTCTCCAGGTGATTCTGATGTATGTTAAAGATTAAGAACCACGGCCATAGAAAAATAGGAATATATATCCACCAAGATACATGGACACGGATTTTTTTCACAGCATTGTTTACAATAGCCAAACATGGAAAACAAGCCAAATGTCCATCAATATCATAATGGATAAACGAGTTATGCAATGACTGATGAATCATTGAACACTACGTCTGAAACTAATGATGTATTATATGTTGGATAATTGAGTTTAAATTGAAAAAAATAAAAATATAAGTCATGCAACGATTATACAATGCAATAAAATAATAAAAATGAATCCCAGCAGTACAAAATAGCGTGGATGACTCAAACATAATGGTGAGTATATATTCAAGACACAAAGAATACATTTCTATACACATATAGAAAAAAGTAGGGTGCCTGGGTGGCTCAGTTGCTTAAGCGTCTGCTTTTGGCTCAGGTCATGATCCTGGGGTCCTGTGATTGAGCTCCATGTCTGGCTTCCTGCTCAGTGGAGAACCTGCTTCTCCCTCTCCCTCTGCCCCTCCCCCTGCTCATGCCCTCCTCCTCTCTCTCTCTTTCAAATAAATAAATAAAATCCTTTTTTAAAAGTGCCTGTCAAATTGTACACACTTTTTAAAAAAGATTTTATTTATTTATTTGTCAGAGAGAGAGAGAGTGAGAGAGAGAGCACAAGCAGGCAGAGTGGCAGCAGAGGCAGAGAGAAAAGCAGACTCCCCGCTGAGCAAGGAGCCCAGTGTGGGACTCAAACCCAGGACCCTGGGATCATGATCTGAGCCAAAGGATGCCGCTTAACCACCTGAGCCACCCAGGCATCTTATACACATGTGTCCTAAGAACCAAAACTGCACCTCTAGCCCTAACCTTAGAACTCCAGGCTGGTATATACTAGTACCAGCCACTTAATGTGTGCTCAGCCTAACAAGTATCATTCTTTATAATTATAATCTTTATAGAGACTGCAAAGTCTTTCATAATATGGACATACCATATGTTATTTAACCACTTCCTTGCTGATGGGCTTTCTGAGAATATTTCTTTGGCTGCCTCAATAGACTGAAAATTCTATAAGGTGAAAAACCATAGTTGTCTTTTTCAAAAATAGTGCCTGCTATTCAAGAGCTCTTTAATTGAATTGATTTTCTAAATTAACATTCCTACAAGAAAAAAAATACCCTGGCCCATTTTATTTATCTTTATTAAGGCATAAGTTGATTCCTTGTAAATTTTATTTACAGTGAATTAACCATAGAGAATCCAGTTAGCTCTGGGTGTAATGACATAATACATCTTCTAGAAAGTGAAACCATGGATTTTGGAGTTGAGCAATCCTCTAAGATCATTTAATTTCCCTATGTGACATCCCTTCTCTGTTTTAATGCTGTAGCAATTAAGAAATGTGTCAAACTTTGGAGTTAGGAAACCAAATATATCACATTTTCTGAGAGCATCTACTTAAGATATCCTGACTTTCCTAAATGTGCTTGCCTCTGTATTCTAATCTGTGATCGGGAACATAGGACAGCATACCTGGACCTCTAGGGAAAGACTGGTTCCAGAGAAGATGCTTATAGGACAAGACAGGCCATTTGGAAGCCCTACTCCTTTGAAATCTTGCCTCCATACTCTCTATGGCAAGTTGTCCAGGCCAGTCCTAGTAGAGTGACAAAGGAGGTCTTCCCTGAGCGTTGGCTGCCAGGGCAGAGCCCGAGAGCAGCTGCAGGAAAGGGCAGCTGATGGACACGTCTCGGAGAAGAGACCCAAGCAGCTTGCACATTGGCTGAGCCCTGTCAGGTTTACCTTGGAGTGTCCATTGTGACGTCATATGGAGTCACAACCTTGAGGGAGAACATTGTTTGGCTGAGAGGGGCATGGGGTTGAGTAATGGCACCAATTTGGGGGCTGGTCATCCCACCTCCATCATATGTCAGCCTTCTACTTTTATTTGGTTTCTTTGTTTGGGGGCTTTGGCTGCTCTTTTTTGGGAGACAGAGCAGGGAGCAGGTGGCAGCCAAGACAAACTCAGAGGTATGTGATGCAACCCTCCCTTGAAATTCACTGCTCCCTGTCCCTGCCTCTGAAGCCATGGAAATTCCTACATCTTGGGCCAGGAGAGGAACTGGGTGAGGGAAGAGGGGAGTTGAGATAGTGCCTATGGATGTCTTCCCCTAAGTCATGCTCAATCCTGTTCCTTTCAGTTTATTTCAACAAACCTTGAGCACCTATGATATATGATGGTGTGCTAGACATTGAGGAAAAATAAACCCCAACCCTACCTTCTAGGAGCTCCAGGCAAACCTGGGGAGACAGGTGGATATATACAAAAGGAAAAAGAAAATGATGAGTTAATAGAAGTATAAACACTGCCAAAGAGGTTGGAGGTAAAGAGTCTTTTGAAGCAAGGGGATCTATAAAATGCTTCTGGGGGAGCTCAGGTTTGAATTGTGCTTCAGAAGAAGGGAAGGGCTTTGAAGGTGGATAGGGTGGATGGAAGAGAGTAGGGAAGACTTTCCAGATGGAAGGAATGGATTGGGGGAAAGCATGGGAAACTGGAGTGTTGGATGTGTTTGAGGAGAGGACACCTGTGTGGATGGAATGTAGAAGTATAGGGAGCTCAGTGAGAGAAAAATCTGGAAAATTGACAGAGGTGACATTGTAGGGGGCTTTCAATGCCAGGCTGATGAGTTCGTATATATATATATTCTATATGCAATTGAAAGATGTCAAGGGTGCCTGGGTGGCTCAGTAGGTCTGTGACTCTTGATTTAGGCTCAGGTCATGATCTTAGGGTTGTGAGATCGAGCCCTGTGTCAGGCCCCACGCTCAGCAGAGAGTCTGGCTCTCTCCCTTCCTTCTCTCTCCTTCTCTCCCTCCACCTCCTCCTGCTCCTGCTCTCTCTCTCTCTCTCTCTCTCTCTCTCTCTCTCTCTCTCTCACTCTCAAATAAATAAATCTTAAAAAAGTAAAAGAAAGATGTCAAAGTTCTTAAAGCCAGGTAAAAATGTGCTTAGATCTGTGCTTTAGAGCAATGCTTCTCAAACTGTTATACCCATATGAATCAGTCCGCTGGAGGTCTTGTTAAAAAGCATATTCTGATTCAGTATGGGTGGTGTAGTTTGTAACAAGTTCCCAGGTGATGCTACTGCTGTTGGACCAAGTATCACACTTTTTTAAATTAGTTTTTTCTTAAAGATTTTATTTATTGATTTAACAGAGAGAGAGCACAAGCAGAGGGAGCAGCAGAGGGAGAGGGAAAAGCAACCTCCCCACTGAGCAAGGACCCTGATGTGGGACTGGATCCTAGGACCCTTGGGGTCATGACCTGAGCTGATGGCAGACACTTAACCGACTGAGCCATGCAGGCGCCCCTGTCACATTTTTTTCTTTAAGAAAGGAAATTTTTATGTTATTTAAAAATTTTAATTGCAGTATAGTTAACATACAGTGTTATATTAGTTTCAGGTGTACAATATAGTAATTCGACACTTCTATACATTACTCAGTGCTGGTCAAGATAAGTGTACTGTTAATCCTAGTTCACCCATCCCCCACCCCCCTCCCTTCTGGTAACCATGCTTGTTCTCTGTAGTTAGGAGTCTGTCTTTTGGTTTGTCTCTTTATTTTTCCTTTGTTCATTTGTTTTGTTTCTTAAATTCCACATATGAGTGAAATCACATGGAATTTGTCTTTCTCTGACTGGCTTATTTCACCTAACATTGTATTCTCTAGATCCTTCCATGTTGTTGCAAATGACAAGATTTCATTCATTTTTATGGCTGAATAATATTCCATTGTATATATATACCACATCTTCTTTATTTATTCATCTATCGATGGACACTTGGACTGCTTCCATAATTTGGCTTTTGTAAGTAATGGTACTATAGGGACACCTGGGTGGCTTAGTTGGTTAAATAAATATCTGCCTTAGGCTCAGGTCATGAATCTGGGGTCCTGGATCAAGCCCCATGTCGGGCTCCCTGCTCAGGGGGAACCTGCTTCTCTCTCTCCCTCTGCCCCTCCTCCCCACTCGTGCATGCTTTCTCTCAAATGAATAAATAAAATCTTTTGGGGCGCCTG
Organism: Ailurus styani; assembly: GCA_002007465.1. NCBI lineage: Eukaryota > Metazoa > Chordata > Mammalia > Carnivora > Ailuridae > Ailurus > Ailurus styani. Next base: position 6,355,100 of record LNAC01000024.1, on the reverse strand, counting down.
GGTGGCTCAGTGGGTTAAAGCCGCTGCCTTCGGCTCAGGTCATGATCCCAGGGTCCTGGGATCGAGGCCCACATCGGGCTCTCTGCTCGGCAGGGAGCCTGCTTCCTCCTCTCTCCTCTCTCTCTGACTGCCTCTCTGCCTACTTGTAATCTCTCTCTCTGTGTCAAATGAATAAATAAAAAAAAAAAAAAATCTTTATAAAAAAAAAATAAAAATAAAAATAAAAATAATGCTGCTATACACATAGTGGCGCACTATCCTTTTGAATTAGTGTTTTCCTATTTTTTGGGTAAATACCTAATAATGCAATTACTGGATAATATAATTCTATTTTAAATTTTTAAAAAGATTTTACTTATTTATTTTAGAGAGAGAGAGCATGAGTGGGGAGAGGGGCAGACAGAGAGGGAGATAATCTCAAGCAGACTCAGCCCCAAGCATGGAGCCCAATGAGGGTTTTGATCTCATGACCCTGAGATCATGACCTGAGCTGAAATCAAGGGCTGGACACTTAACTGACCGAGCCACCCAGGCGCCTCTCTTCTGCCCATTTTTAATTGGATTATTTGGTTTTTGGGGTGTTGAATTATGTAAATTCTCTATATATTTTGGATACCAACCCTTTATCGGATATGTCATTTGCAAATATCTTCTCCCATTCAGTAGGTTGTTGTTTGTTCTGTTGGTTGCTTCCTTTGCTGTGCCAAAGCTTTTTGTTTTGATATAGTCCCAATAGTTTATTTTTGCTTTTCTTTCCCTTGCCTCAGGAGACATATCTAGAAAAATGTTGCTGTGACCAATGTCAGAGAACTTACTGCCTGTGCTCTTTTCCAGGATTTTTATGGTTTCAGGTCTCCCATACAGGTTTTACCCATTTTGAATTTACCCATTTTGAGTTTATTTTTGTGTATGTTGTAAGAAAATGGTCCAATCTCATTCTTTTGCCTGTGGCTATTCCGTTTTCTCAACACCATTTGTTGAAGAGACTGTCTTTTTCCCATTGCATATTCTCTCCTCCTTTGTCAAAGATCAGTTGACCATATAATCGTGGGTTTATTTCTGAACTCTCTATTCTGTTCCATTGATCTATGTGTCTATTTTTGTGCCAGTGCCATACTATTTTGATTACTATAGCTTTATAATAGTATATCTTGAAATCTGGAATTGTGATACCTTCAGATATGTTTCCCCCCCCCAAGATTGGTTTGGCTATTTGGGGTCTTTCGTGGTTCTGTACAAATTTTATGATTGTTCTAGCTCTGTGGAAAATGCTGATGATTTTTTGAAAGGGATCACATTAAATCTGTAGATTGCTTTGGGTAGTATGGACATTTTTTTTCCTAAAGATTTTATTTATTTATTTGAGAGAGAGACAGATCACAAGTAGGCAGAGAGGCAGGCAGAGAGAGAGGAGGAAGCAGGATCCCCACTGAGCAGGGAGCCCAATGTGGGCCTCAATCCCAGGACCCTGAGACCATGACCTGAGCTGAAGGCAGAGGCTTTAACCCACTGAGCCATCCAGGCACCTGGTAGTATGGACATTTTAACAGTATTTGCTCTTCCAAGCCGGGAGCATGGAATATCTTTCCATTTGTGCCATCTTCAGTTTTTTTCATCAATCTTTTATAGTTTTCTGATTACAGGTCTTTTACCTTCTTAGTTAAGCCTATTCCTAGGTCTTTTATTATTTTTGGTGAAGTTGTAAATGGGATTGTTTTCTTAATTTCTCTTTCTGTGGCTTCATTATTAGTGTATAGAAATGCAATGAATTTCTGTATATTGGTTTTATATACTGTAATTTTACTGACCCAGGACTACACTTTGAAAGTGAAACTTCACAATAACTCCAGTAAGTGGCTATGGCTGGGTAGCTAAGCCAGTTGGAGGCTCTGTTAACGAGGTAGTGGGAAGGAGGGAAAAGGAAATTAAAGCAGGATGGTAGGAGAGGCATGGATTCATTCCTCAAATGTTTACCATCCACCACCTCCATTATGTACAAGGCACTCCTCTAGGCTCTATGGATACAGCAGTAAATGAAGGGCCAAAATCTTTGCCCTCAGGGGGCTATTGTGATAAAAGTTTGGATGTGAAAAGTAAAGCAGAAAGAGAGGAAGAGACTGAATCTTTTTCTTTTTCCTGATTGGACCTCAAATACAAGAGTTAATTATAAATATTATCATTGCTTTCCTGCAAAGACTATATTCATCTTTGTATCCCCTGTGCCTAGTATACTGCCTGGCATTTAGTAAATGCTCCCTGGATGTTTGTGAAATGAATAAATGACTTTTCAGTTTTAACCCTGAATGACTGACAAGATGATGGCATTTTTGAACAACATAGGAAACATTAGAAGTTGTGTGGTAGGAGGCAGAAAATGAACTATGACATTTGAAGTGCTTGTGAAATTTATGTGCAAATACTCACCTAACAGCTCAAATTAATTTTCTAGACCTGTGCTATCCAGTCCAGTATCCACTGGCCCCATGTGGCCATTCGAATTTAAATTAATCAGAATTATATAAAATTTAAAATTCATTTCCTTAATCGCACTGTGGACATTTCAAGTATCACATGTGGCTAAAGGCTATCATATTGGACAGAGCAGATCTCAAATATTTCCACCATCATAGAAAATTCTATTGGACAGCATTAGCTATACTCTAGATCTTGGAGGTAGATCTAGTTATCAATATATTTGGCCACAAAGTTCCTTTCAATTTCTTTTTCTCAGAAACATCTCTCAAACACAGCAATCCCAACCGAGTATTACTGTCTTCCCTTGGACTTGTTTACAGTATGCTAGCTGGTCTCCTACAAACTTTTTCCAGCCTAGAGCGTAGAGCGTAGCCCTGGCTTTAGGGAAGAAAAACAACATACACAGAGCTTCCCATGGCTGATTGTGTCACTCTGCCAAAAGTGGCTGAACAAACAAAATCTCTCGGCATCCCACTGCCTGCAGCAGCTTTTCCCAGCCTATTTGACCCTCAAAACCTTTGTTGTCAAAATTCGCCAACCCCTTGGGAATTTAAACATCATTTTATCTCTTTTTCATAATATATGATAAGTGACGTTAGGTATATAAATATTTTAATTTTAAAACAGCATGTTTTTTAAAGTGGCGGAGTTCATTTTAACATCTTTAAAAGAAAAAGACAAATGTCCACTTTTCCTCATGTGGTATATATATATATATATATATATATATATATGTATGTGGTATATATATATGTATATATATATGTATATGTGTATATATATATACACCACATTGTCTTTATCCGTTCATCTACTGATGGATGTATAATTCTATTTATATATATATTATATACATACATAAATATATAAATAAATATATAGATATATATCATTAATATACATAAATATATAACAATATATAATATGTTATATATTATATATTATGTATTACAATATATAACATATATAATATAGTGTGTTATTATTAATCATATTATATGTATAAATTTATAATATGTCATAAGTAATATAATTTAATATAAAATTAATAATTATATAGTAATATATAATATATTCTATATTCTATAAAATATATTATATATTGTGTATAATATATTTATATATATCACATATTATATATAAATATATTTATATAAAATATAAATGTTATATATTTAATATACACTATATTATATATAAGTATATTATATATAATATAAATATATTATATATAATAGAATATTATTCAGCCATAACAATGATTGAAATCTTGCCATTTGCAACAGCACGTGTGGATCCAGAGAGTATCATGCTGAGTGAAATAAGCCAGTCAGAGAAAGACAAATTTCATATGATTTCACTCATATGTGGAATTTAGGAAAAAAAACAAATGAACAAAAGAAAAAAGTGAGAAGGACAAACCAAAAGACAGACTCTTTTTTTAAAAAAAAATTTATTTATTTATTTGACAGAGAGATAGAGAGCACACGTAGGTAGAGCAACAGGCAGAGGGAGAGGGAGAGGAAGGCTCTTTGCTGAGCAAGGAGCCCGATGTGGGACTCAATCCCAGGATCCTGGGATCGTGACCTGAGCTGAAGGCAGCCGCTTAACCGAGTGAGCCACCCAAGCGCCCCGTGTGTTTCAATTTCGAGGCAGAATTCTTTCCTTTTCAGAATCGCTCACTTGGCTCTAGGGCCAGCAACGGATTGGATGATGCCCGCTTACATGATGGAGGCTTATCTGCCTTGTTTAAAGTCTACTGATTTTATTTTATTTTTTAAATGTTTTTTTTTTCTGGCGTGCTCTCTATCTCTGTGTCAAATAAATAAATAAAATCTTTAAAAAATAAATATTATATTTTCTTCTGATGGGCAACAACTTTTTTTTTTTTTTTAATATTTGTCAGAGAGAGGGAGAGAGAGAGAGGCAGGCAGAGGGAGAATCAGGCTCCCCACGAAGCAACGAACCCAGTGCAGGACTCAATCCCAGGACCCTGGGATCATGACCCGAGCTGAAGGCAGATGCTTAGCCAACTGAACCACCCAGGTGCCCCTAAAGTCTACTGATTTTAAATGTTGATCACATCTAGGGGTACCTGCCTGGTTCAGTGGGTGGAACATGTGACTCTTGATATTGGGGTTGGAAGTTCAAGCTCCACCCTGAGTGGGCAGATTATTTAAAAATGAAATCTTTAGGGGCAACTGGGTGGCTCAGTTGGTTAAGTGACCAACTCTTGATTTCAGCTCAGGTCATGATCTCCAGATCAAGAGAACAGCCTGTGTCAGGCTCTGCACTGAGTGTGGAGCTTGCTTGGGATTCTCTCTCTCCCCCTCTATCTCTGCCCCTCCCCTGCTTGCTCTCTTTCTCTTTTTCTCAAAAGAAAGAAAGAAAGAAAGAAAGAAAGAGAAGAAAAGAGAAATCTTTAAAAAATATTAATTGCATCTGCAAAATACTTTCGTAGCAACATCTAGACTAGTGTTTGGCCACAACTAGGAATGATAGCGTCATATATAAAATTAACTACCACAACATAAAATTAACATAAAAATAAACATCACAACCCTATGTTTTCTTTTGAGAGTTTTATAGTTTTGCTCTTTGGTTTTGGTATTTGATACATTTTAAAACTTTTTTTATTATTTTATTTTATTTTTAATATTTTATTTATTTATTTGACAGAGAGAGAGACAGCAAGAGAGGAAACACAAGCAGGGGGAGTGGGAGATGGAGAAGCAGGCTTCCTACAGAGCAGGGAGCCCAATGTGGGTCTTGATCCCAGGATTCTGGGATCATGACCTGAGCTGAAGGCAGACACCTAAAGACTGAGCCACCCAGGTGCCCCAATATATATATTTTTAAAAAGATTTTATTTATTTGTCAGTGAGAGTGAGCACACGAGCAGGGCAAGCAGAAGGCAGAGGGAGAAGTAGATTCCCTCCTGAGCGGGAAGCCCCACACAGGGCTCGATACCAAGACCGTGGCATCATCACCTGAGCCGAAGGCAGATGCTTAACCAACTGAGACACCCAGGCATCCCTGTATTTATGTGTATACACACACACACACACACACACACACACATATATACATATATATTTTTTTTTGACAGAGAGAGAGATTACAAGCAGGTAGAGAGAGAGGAGGAAGCAGGCTCCCTGCTGAGCAGAGAGCCCGATGCAGGACTCGATCCCAGGGCCCTGAGATCATGACCTGAGCCAAAGGCAGAGGCTTTAACCCACTGAGCCACCCAGGCGCCCCAATATATATTTTGAGTTAATTTTTGTATATAGTGTGAAGCAAGGGTCCAAACTCATTCTTTTGCATGTGGTTATTCAGATGTCCCAGCACCATTTGTTGAAGAGACTATTCTTTCCCCACTGAATGGTCTTGCTACCCATGAAAATCAATTGATTGTAAATATGAAGATTTATTTCTAGATTCTCAATTCTATTCTATCAGTCTATATGTCTATCTTTATGCTAGTACCACACTGATTTGATTATTGTAGCTTTACAGAAAGTTTTAAAATCAAGACATGTGAGTCCTCCAACTTTGTTCTTTTTTTCTCAGGATTGTTTTGGCTTTTCAGGTACCCTGTAATTCCATATTGAATATTAGGATCAGCTTTTCCATTTCTGAAAAAGAGGACATTGGGATTTTGATAGGATTATACTGAATCTGTAAATTGTTTTAGAGGTATTACCATCTTAACAATATTAAGTCCTCCAATCCATTATTAAGAGATGTCTTTCCATTTATTTAGGTCTTCTTTAATCTCTTCAACAATGCTTTATAGTTTTCAGTGTACAGTCTTACATTTCTTTGATTAAATTTATTCTTTTTAAAAATATTTTATTTATTTATTTGACAGAGAGAGAGATGACACAACCAGGGAGAGCAGCAGAGGGAGAAGCAGACTCCCTACTGAGTATGGAGACCAATGTGGGGCTTGATCCCTGGGATCATGATCTGAGCGAAGGGCAGATGCTTAATGGACTGAGCCATCCAGGAACCCCTAAATTTATTCTTAAGTAAAAAAAAATCCTATTTTATTCTTTTGATACTAAAAATGAATTATTTTCTTAATTTATTTTTCAGATTATTCACTGTGTGTCTATAGAAATACAACTGAGGGGCAACTGGGTGGCTCAGTTGGTTATGCATCCGACTCTTCTTGTTTTAATTAAAAAAATTTTTTTTAAAGATTTTATTTATTTATTTGACAAAGAGAGACAAAACACAATGAGAGAGGGAACACAAGTAGGGGGAGTGGGAGAGGGAGAAGCAGTCTTCCCACCAAGCAGGGAACCTGATATGGAGCTTGATCCCAGGACCCTGGGATCATGATCTGAGCTGAAGGCAGACGCTTAACGACTGAGCCACCCAGGTGCCCCTAAGCATCCAACTCTTGAACTCGGCTCAGGTCTTGATAGTGATCTTTATCTTGATCTTAGGGTCATGAGGTCAAGCTCTGCATTGGGCCCGCTATGGAACCTACCTAAAAACAATACAACTGATTTTTGTGTGTTGATACTGCATTCTGTAACTTTGCTAAATTCATTTATTAGTTCTAATTGGTGTGTGTGTGTGTGTATTCTTTAGGATTTTCTGTAAATAAGATTTTGTCACCTATGAGTAGACATAGAAATTATTTAACTTTTTCCTTTCCAATTTAGATGGCTTTTATTTTTCTTACTTAATTGCTCTGATTGGAGCTTCTAATACAATGTTAAAGAAAAGTAGTGAAAGTGAGCATCCTTGCCAGTTTCCTACCTTAAGAGGAAAGCTCTCAATTTTTCACTATTGAGAATGATATTAGCTGTGGGTTTTTCATTAATACCCCTTACTATATTGAGGAAGTTCCTTTCTATCCCTAGTTTGTTGAGTGTTTTTATTTTTTTTTTAAATCATGAATGGGTGTTGGATTTTGCCAGTCCTTTTTCTCCATCAGTTGAGATAACTGTTCAGTTTTTTTCCCTTTGTATTATTAATGTGGTGTATCACATTGATTTACTTTCTTTTGTTGAACTACCATACTTGGGAGAAGTCTTGCTTTTAACACTTTTATCCAACATTGCTTAGCTAACACATTTGGCAATACTATGATACTATGAATAATATTGTATAGGCTCTTATAATACACTCTCAGAGACATGTCCTAATTCAAAAGGGAGAGATAAAAATTGTTTTATTTGAAATGGCAACAAATGTAATTTCTGCCTTTAAAATGACCTGGAACACGCTTGAAAAAATACCCAGGAGTTTACAAACTACTGATCGGGAAATTCTGACCTAAAGGATAAAATAAAAACTCCATCATTTGGCAAAATCTGGCTTCCACTTATATTTTCAGCTTCATCTCTCACTACTTAGCAATAGCACACCTGACAGTCATGACTTTATAATCTTCTTGGTGATGTTCCCACTTGCCTGGAATGCTCTTTCTTCACCTAAAAACTTTCTGCTGATTCTTCAAACTCCAGTACAAATGGCAACTTCTTGAGTAATTTTTCCCTTCTCTCCCAGGCAGTTAATCACTGTCCTTTTATTCTCTGATACTTATATTTCTTTTTTTTAAAGATTTTATTTATTTATTTGACAGAGAGAGATTACAGGTAGGCAGAAAGGCAGGCAGAGAGGAGGAAGCAGGCTCCCCGCCGAGAGGGAGCCCGATGCGGGGCTCGATCCCAGGACCCTGAGATCGTGACCCAAGCTGAAGGCAGAGGCTTTAACCCACTGAGCCACCCAGGCGCCCCTAACACTTATATTTCTGTTATAGCATTTACCACACCGTATTGTAACTTAGCTGTTTAGACATCTGTTTTCCCTATTCATGTGAATTCCCAGAATACAGAGGTCATATTTATCTTTGTAGTCCTAGCACCCAGCATAATGCCTAGAACTTAGTAACCACTCATTAAATGATTTATGAATAAGTGAATGGGGTGCCAATTGTTGCTGTGGTTACAGACACCAACTGTATCAATATTTGTGTCTCAAAGAGGAAATGTGCTGTTGATTCTCTAACCTAGAACATTTTCTGATTTTATTTTTTCTTTTTGTGCATCTCTAGACTTCAAAGCAGCATAAATTGAAAAAGATCCAGAAACTCACAGGTCAGAAAGATCCTATCCTTTTTTCTTCAGCTCAAGGCTAATGACAGATCAACTGTGGGTCTGCGTTAAGACTCCAGACTTTAATAACAGGTGGAGGGAAGGAGGTTAAAAAAGATTACATAAATGAAAGAAATGTGCTTATTCTTTCTAGCATCTCCAAAGATGGTAGATTCTTTCTAGCAACTTCCAAAGAGATGTAAACAGATTTACAGTTCTTCCTATGCTTCCTTTCCTCATGTTTTCTTTCCTAATTTCCTTTCGTGCAACACTCAAAGTATCAGGAAAGAAATTTGGTGAGATTAATGTTTGGTGCAGGAAGTTTCGGTAACTTTTTTCCCTGTCATAGGCACTGGATAAACTCCTTTGGAGGAAAAAACATGTATTATGGACTTTGTTTCCCCTACTCCAACTTCCTACTCCCATGATTCTTGCTGCTCTTTCCAATGTCTTAATCTACTACGTGGTGAAGGCAGCACAGTAGATTTCAAAATATAAAAACTTGACACCTGGGTTAAGTCTGAGGGCTACCACTAGTTAACTTTATGATCCTGACCATAATTTCACCTTTGTTTTCTTATTTGTAAAATGGGGGGGTGGAATAAGGTGATATCAACAATTAGGATGCTAAAAGCTTCTTTTACCTCTGCTCCCAGCTTCCCAGTGGGAAGAAAATCTCAGGATGGGCTGCCCTGAAGCTAATCTGACACAGTGAGTAGAGTTGAAGTTCACTCTCTATTCTTTCTTGCTTCAGTCTACCTTATTGATAAACTGTAAAAGTTAGGAGAAATGTACCTTGTACTGTTTTACTTCCCTCACAATGATAGCTGTTCCCTTTCTAAGTCAGGTCATTCTTCTTATTGGTTTCCTTACTAGTACTTTAATATCACTTCAATGACAGTGACACACTCTGTTATATCCAGCTTTTCAGGACTCCCTATGGGATGGGCCCAGGAATATATACTCTGGTCAATGGACAGAAGTCTTCAACAGATCTTCCAACATCTGGAATGTGCAAGGTCAGGGAAGGTCGTTTCTGGGAGGAGGTTGGGTGGTGGAAGGTTTTATTTTTGTTTTAAGTAAACTCTACCCCCAATGTGGGGCTTGACTCACAACCCTGAGATCAAGAACTGCATGCTCTACCAGCTGAGCCAGCCAGGTGCCCCAAAGGTGGTAGAACTTTTAAAAGAGATGGAGGAAGACACCGAAGAAGGGAGGTAGTAGAGAGGGAAGGAGCGAGGGAAAGAGAGAGGGAAAAGAGAGATTGTTAGTTGGTTGCTTATTTACTTAATTTTGGCAGTGGAGATAAATTCTGGATCCAAAGGTTTAAGAACAACTGGTCTATGGATCATTTCTGATTGGAATGGAGACACATGCCTCCCTTTCCTCTTGGTAGAGGAATTCTTTCCATAAGTAATTGATATTGGGAATATAACCTCTTTTGTTGTTGTTTTTCTCCCTCAGGCCAAAATATTTCACATTTGAAATAGCCATTATCTTTCTCTTTTCCTACCTTTTCCTAACGCAAAGCAAATAGAAACTTTTCTTTATTTCTCAGATCAAGTCTTATGGAATTATGTTTGCCTGAATCACAGGATATGATTTCTTCCTCCACCTCCTCTGTGCTTGTGGCTCAGGAGTCTGTTTTACCCTGTTGTGGCTGTAAGAAGACAAAACATTCTACCGACAGCAGCTCCTCTGGATCACTATGCAACGACTCCAGACTGTCCCACCTTCCTGTCTTTCCTGAAGGAACAACCTGGCAACTCCGGAGCCATAGTTTACCTATTTTACCCAAAAACCAGTCTTCCATGTTCAGGAACCAAGGCACATCCCTGCCTCCTTTTCAGCTCTCAGAGTTTGGGAAATCAAAACTTTTACAGAATTTGGCAGCTCTTTCACCCTTAGGATCCCAAAACTCTTTTATCAGCTCTGTGTTTGAATCCCCAGATCTCTGCCAACAAGAAAAAACAAAGAATGAGAGAGAGAACAAGAGTCATTTGACACTGGATCATGGGCCAGATTTTATTTTCAAGGCCAGACCACGATTCTCAGGGTGGGCTCCAATCCAGCTCTCTCCTTTGGCTAGGTGGGAGTTAGAGGGACATATGGCTTGGAAGGTTTATACTTTGAGGGAACAAACAGTGCCTCTGCCTGTGAGGGAATCATGGGCAATGCTGAATTATTTAATTGAGGCACAAGGAGGAGTTCCTGAGCCAGAGAAACCTCAAATCCAGGTATCTAGGCCCTTTCATCAAAGCACTGAACAAAGTCTCAACAATAAATCCCCAAACTGCCCATCATTTCAGCTCCATGTGAATATTGGAGTGGAATCTGGATTAAATAGAACAGAAACAAAAATTTCACAGTCACTTATCCCAGGTAAGCAGTCACAAGTTGGGGATGGTCCCCAAATCCTTAAATCCAGGCCCTTAGTTACATCATTGGGCACTCCACTTCCCAAAAGTTTAGGAGCTGACATAATTCAAGAGAAAACCACTGTACTGCAGAAGGAGCCAAGACATGTCCTAGAACTTAATATAGAGCAGAGGGTCATAGGTCTTCCAGAAAAAAGGATACAGCAGCATAAGACCCGTGCAACTAATGTGGAGTTGACCCCAAGGCTACCATATCGAGTTACAGATAGTATAAAGGTAACTCCTTTAGCATTACTTCAAGTCATGGATTCAATGGGGATGATCCCAAAATCACATTCAGAAGTGATAGAATCTGTGGGTTTGTTCCCACAGCCACCAGACGAAGTTGGGAAACCAATGGAAACCATGAAAAAAGTGAACATAAGCACAAAACCATCATATCAAGTCACTGAATCAGTGGAGGTAACACCAAGTCCCCAGCATCAAGTTATGGAATCAAAGATGACCTCAAGACCACTGAATCAAGTCACAGATAATATGAAGGTAACTTCTGTAGCATTGCTTCAAGTCATGGATTCTATGGGGATGATTAATAAATCACATCCACATATCATAAAATCAGTGGGAATAACCCCAAGAACACCATCTCAAGCCATGGAGTCAGGGGAAATAAACACATTTTTGGACTATGAAGTCATACCACCAGGAAAAATGAGTCCAAAGGCACAACATGCAGTTGTGGAAACTGTGGAAAAGACTTTTGGGCCACAGCCTGAAGTTACTGAATCAGTGGATATAACCTCAAAGCCACAAAGTCAAATCATAGACCCATTGAAGATTCCTCCAGGGCCAATACATCAAAACACAAGATCATTGGAAACGATCTCCAATCCACTGCATCAAGTTATGGATTACACGAAAGTAACTCCAGTGGCACTATTACAAGTTATGGATTTCATGGGAATAATTCCACCAGCACAGCCACATGTTATAGAATCTGGAGATTCACAGTCTAAAATTGGAACTTTGGCCCCAGGAGTGACTCAACCAGATGGTTTGACTTCCTCTAGCTCTCCTCCTACTATTGGTCCACCTGGAGTTGTAGAATCTGTGGGTTTACCTCCAAAGCCACCACATAAAGTCACAGAATCAGTGGGGAGGATCCCAAGGCCATCACATCAATCCATACATTCTTTAAAGTTAACTCTGGTAGCACTGGGGTCATCCAAGGGAATGATCATAACACCACAATCACAAGTTGCGGAAACTCAGAATTTGACCTCAAGGCCAGTATCTCAAGCCATGAAACCTCTGGAGTTGACTCCTGGGTCATGGACTCAAGTGCTAGACTCTGTGGAGATGACTCCACAACCATATCTTCAAGGTACACAAACTACGGCATTAACCCCAGGGCTACCTCATCAAGTCATGGACTCTCCAAGGTTTACCCCGTGGCATCAAATCTTAGAATCTTCAGAGATGAGTCCAAGGCAAAGCCATCAAATTATAGAAACTACAGGGTCGGCCTCTGACCCCATAATCAGAAATCTGACCAAGTCAAAACAGTCACATCATCAAATAATGGAACCTTTAGGGACAGTCTCAAGGTCAGTGGGTCAAAGCACAGCATCTAAAGGAATGAGCCAAAAGCCATTCCATCAAGTCACAGAATCTGCAGTATTGACCACTACATCACTACTTCCAAGTGTAGAATATTTGGGGGTGAAGCCAATATCACAACTTAAGGCTGTGGATTCTATGAAGTTATCCCCAGGAATGCAAAATGTAAAATCTATAGACATAACCACAGGTTCAGTTCCACAAGTGGTAAAATATGAACAGCTGATCCCAACTGTAAACCCTATAGAATTGGCCCCAGAACTTCAACTGCAGATTGTAAAATCTAATGAATTGGCCCCTATTCCACAGCTGGAAAGTGGGAATTCTGTGCAGTTAGTCCCAGGGTCTCAGCTTCAAGGTGTGAAATCTATTCATTTTACCCTAGGATCACAAAAACAAAGTGGAAAATCTGCTGAGTTAGCCCCAGCACCACAGATACAAAAGAGGAAATCACTAGATTTGACCTCCAGTTCACAGTTTCAAGGTCTGGAATATATTCATTTGGCCCTACCGCCAGAGTTTCCAGATATAAAAGCTGTGGAGTTGACCCTAAGACCACTACAGGAAGATATGAAATCTGTGGAGTTGGCCCCAAAGCCATGGTTACAAGATGAAACATCTAAGGAGACAGCCTCAGGACTATTGCTTAAAGATGTGAAAATTCCTCAAATGGTAGCATGTAGAAAGTTGATTCCTGAAACACAGGTAGAAAGTATGAAATATGAGGAACCTATCTCAGGGGCACACATTCAAGCAGTAAAATCTGTAGAGCTGAACCTCAAGCCAAATCATCAAGCCACAGAACCTGAAGGATTGACCCCATGGCATGAAGCTTTAGAATCTTCAGGAATGATCACAGAGCCAAGATATCAAGGAGCAGAAGCAGAGTTGACTTCTGACACTTGTCACCACAGGAAAGAACCTATGGAGTTGAAACAATCATCTTTAAGAAGTACTCCAGGGCCATTGAGCCAGACTTCAGAATCTATGCAAGTGAAATCAAAACCATTCCAAGGTCCTCTTGAGACAATGCTCCAAGGCGTAAAAACCTCGAAGACTCGAGTGTCTCGACACATAATACAAGAATCTCCAGAGTTGGTACCAGGATCAGAGATGCAAGGAATGAACCCAGAAGTGTTGAACCCAAAGTCCCAAGGTATGAAGTTTGTTCATCTGAATCTAGGACCATATTCAGAATTTATGAACTATAAGGAGTTGACCTCAGAACCACAATTTCAAGGTGTGAAATCTGTGTCATTGACCCCAGAACCACAGCCCCAAAGTACAAAACCTTGGCCATGTTTTCAAAATTTTTCAGAAATGACTCCACGGCCAGGCTATCAAGATACAGAAACTGCAAGGACGGTTTCTGAGGCTTTGCTTCAAGTGGCATTAACACAAAAACCAACAGGTCAAGTTATAGAATCTACGGGAATGACTCTAAAGCCACACCTTCAAGTTTTTGAGCCTTCAGAGATACCCCTAAGGTCAGAATATGAAAACACAGAACCTTTTGGGTTGGCATTGTTTCAAGGTGAAAATATCCAGGGGACAATGCCAGTACCACCATATTCAGTAAAAGGATCTCCGGAATTGACTTTAGGACCAGGAATGCAATATGAGAAATCAGAGCCACTAATGCAAAATTTGAAATCTGTGAAGTTAACCCCTGAGTCATCCCCAGTAATGGTGGGATCTAAACAACTTATCACAGGACCAAAACGACATGTTCCAGAGTTGACCCCAGAGCCACAGTTCCAGGGAGTAAAGTGTATGCAGCTGGATCCAGAGCGACAATTACAAGATGTGGAGTATGTTAATTTAATCCAACAGCCAGCTACTACTGGAATGGTAGAATCTGAGAAGCTGGTTCGAGAACCAGTACTACAAAGTATAATATCAGAAGAATTGACTAAGGGGGCACAGCTTCAAGGTGTGAAATTGACCCCAGGACCACATTTGCAAAGTATCAGATTTTCAAAGTTATCTCCAGGGCCACTTCTTCAAGGAGAAAAACCTGTCGATTTAATCTCAGGGTCCCCACATCATAGTGTGAAATCTGATGAACTGACCCCAGGTTCCCCAATGCAAGAAATTGAATTGTCAGATTTTATCCCAGGGCCAAAGCATCAAAGGGTTATGCCCATACAATTGTCTCCAGAACCACAAACTCAAGGTATGAAATCTGTGGAACAAAACTCAGGACCATGCTTGCAAGATGTCAGATTTTCTGATTTGACCTCAGAACCAAAGCATCAAGGTTTCAAACATGTGCAGTATACACCAGGAACACAGTGTCAAGATATACAGTCCTTGGGATTTGTAACAGAATCACCTTTGCAATTAAGTCAAGGGCTCTTGAGTGAAAATACGAAATCTCTTCTGTCTACTGAAGGATCACAGTTTCACAGCGTGGAATCTCTGAAATTGACCTCAGAACTACAGTTTCAAGGTGTGAAGTCTCAGGAACTGAACCTAGGGCCAAGGCAGCAAGATGTCAAATTTCCTGAAATGACTGCAGGGCCAAAACTTCAAGGTGTCAAATTTGGGGAGGAAACCCCAGTATCAGTGTTTCATGGTGTGAATTCTGTGGAGATGACTTCAGAGTTAGGGCTTCAAGATTCTAAATTAGCAAAGATGTCTCTAGGGCTTCAAGATATAAAACAGGTGGGGCTTAACCCAGGGCCATGGTTACAAGATGTCAAATTTTGTGATCTGACATCAGGAACTCAACCTCAAGGTATGAAACCTTCAGATTTAAATTCAGGACCACAACTACAATATGTGAAATTTTTTGAGTTGACCCCAAAGCCAAAGATGCAAGGAGTAAGATCTGTGGGGTTGTCCCCAGGCCCTCAAAAGCAAGTGGTCAAGCCTGATATGTTAGTGCCAAAGACACTGTTTCAAGGTGTAAAAAATTTAGTGATGGACCAAATGTCCAAAATGGAAGGTAACATTTCTTATAGAATTGTCTCCCCGCCACAGAAACCAGATGCAAAATCTATGGAGTTGACTCCTGAGTCACAGCTGCCAAGTGTAAACTATTCTGAGTTGCCTAGAAGAACACAGTTACAAGGTATAAAATCTTCTGAATTGATCCAAGGGCCAGAGGTGGGAGGTGTGAAACCAATGGAGCTGACCCCAGGCTCAAAGCTTCAAGGTATAAAATCTGAGTTGTTGATCTCGGAGCTGAAAGATGTGAAATCTGTGGCCTTAACTACAGGACAGGGTCTAAAAGGTATGAAATCTACATTGCTAACCCCCAGTCCACAGCTGGAAGGTGAGAAATCTATGGAGATAACCACAGTGCCATGGATAGAACATGTCAAACCTGTGAAAAACACCAAAGATACCAAGCTTCAAGGTGTAATATCTGACCTGATTCTGAATGCAAGAATTCAAGACACCAACGCTGTGGAGATGGTTCAAAGAACGCAACTGCAAGATGTGCAAACTGTGGAACTGAAATTTGAGCCCAAGATGCTGGGTGAGAAATCTGTGCCTTTTGCACCAGGGCCATTGCTCCAAGGGTCTGAACTGCAAGGTGTGAAACCCCAGGAACTGACTTTAGAGCCACAAACGCAAGATGGTAAATTTGTCGACAGAACCCTATGTTTAGAGCATCAAAGTTTAAAATCTGTAGAGGAAACTCCAGATTCAGAGCTGCAATGCATAAAATCTGTGAAGTTAACTCCAAGGCTAAAGAAGCAGGAAGTAAAATCTGTGAAAGTGACCAGAAGACCAAAGTTTCAAGGAGTAAAAGCTGTGGATTTAGCCCCAACACAACAGTTTCAAGAGATGGCACTTGTGAATTTAAGTTCTGGGCCAGAACAGGATGGCACCATATCTGTAATCTCACCAAAGCAGCAATGTGTGAATTCAGAGCAATTGAAGAGAGGGGCTAAGTCAGATGATGGGCTGTCTTTGGAGTTAATTCCAGAGCTAAAATTTAAAGATAAAAAATTAGTAGACCTCAATTTTGAGTTACAGTTTGAAAGTATGAAATCATTTGATGGATTGACTCCAGAATCAAATATTCACGGTTTAAAACCTAAAGAATTCAAACTTGAACCACTTGAACCACAGTTGCAAAGCATAAAGTCTCCTAAGTCGATCCCAGGGCCACAGTTGCACCAAATCAAACCCTCAGAGTCAGCTTCAGAGCCACAACTTGGTGTAAAAACTGTTGAGTTAAAACAAGAGCCACTGCTTGAAAGTATGAGATGTATTCAGTGGATACCAGGACCTAAGTTCCAAGCTGTGAAATCTGTAGAGTTAAATCTCGGGTCACCATCTCAAGGTGTTAAATCTGGGGGGTTGAAATCTTCGATACAGTTAAGAGATGTGAAGTCATCTGAATTGATGCTAGGGCCAAAAACTCAAGGTGCAACATACACAGAGTTCAACCTTGGGCCACAGCTGCAGAACGTGAAAACCCCCGAGGTGCTCCCAGGACCACAGCTGCAAAAAGGGAAGGTTTTGGCATCAACCTCAGAGCCACAGCTTCAAGATGTGAAAACCACTGAGTTTAAAAAAGAGCCACAGTTGGAAAGTATGAGATGTATTCAGTGGATACCAGGACCTGATTTCCAAGGTGTGAAGTCTATAGGGTTACAGTCTCAAGGTGTCAAGTCTGTAGGGTTGAAACCTTTGATACAGTTAAGAGATAGAAAGTCATCTGCATTAACTCCAAAGCCAAAGTTCCAAGATACACAATCTTCGGCATCACCCCAGGAACATCAGTCTCAAGACTGCGATTTGAAGCCTTGTCTACAGGTTAGAAGTGTGAAATCATGTGACCTGACTTCAGAGTCAAAGCTCTGTGATATAAAATCTATGCCATTCAAATGTAGGCTTTGCATGCATGATAGGAAATCTACTAAATTGACTGCAGAACAAAAGCTTGGAGAAGTGAAGCCCTTACAGTCATCCCCAGGAGCACAGCTTCAAGTTGTTAAGTCTCTAGTGCTTACGGAAGAGCCACAGCTTCCTGACATGAAATCTGGGGTATTAAACCAAGGATCACCATTACAAAGCAATACAACTATAGAATTGAACTCCCCACTACACTTGACAAGCACGAAGTCATCTGAGTTGACTCTTCAGACAAAGCTTCAAGGTGTGAAATCTGAGAATTTCAATTCTGGGTCACAGTGGCAAGATCTAAAATCTTCTAAGCTGTCACCTGAGATAAAGTCCCAAGATAAGACATTTACCGAGTTAAATCCAAGTTCACAGTTGGAAGGTATAACATTTTCTAAACTGATCACAGGGACAAAGATTCAAGGTACCAAATGTACAGATTTCAAACTTGGGCCATTGTTACAATGTGTGAATTCTTCTGAAAGGACCTCAAAGACAAAGCTTCAAAATGTAAAACATAAAGAAAGCTGTCCCAGTCCCCAGATGCAAGTTGTGAAATCTTCTGACATGACCCAGGGGTCAGAGCTTCAAAATGTGAAATTGGTGTTCAAGCCTGAGCCACAGTTTCAAGGAGTGAAATGTTCTAAATTAATCTCAGAAACAAAGTTTCAAGATGTGGAATCTGCGAATTTCAAACCTGGGCCACAGCTGAGAGGTGTGAAATCTTCTGATTTGACCCTGGGGAGGAAGTTTTCAGCTGTGAAAGCAGGCCCACAGTTACAAGATGTGAAATGTTCTGAGTTGATCATGGGTATAAAGCTTCAGGATAAAAAATCGGCAGGGTTTGGTTCTAGATCACACTTGCAAGGTATGAGATCTTCTGAAGTGATCCCAGGATCAAAGCTTCAGGAAGTGAAACCCTCTGAGTTCAACCATGATCCAAAGCAACAAGGTGGGAAATCAGATTTAACTCAGACGAGGAAGCTTCAAGGTGTGAAATCTGTGGAGTTCAACCCTGGACCACAGAGACAATGTGAGAAATATGATTTGATGCTAGAGGGCAGGCTTCAAGATTTGAAATCTGTTGAGTTAAAACCTGTTCCGCAATTACAAGGTGTAACATCTTCTGAGTTAACACCAAAATCAAAGCTTCAAAGTGGAGAATCTGTGGAGTTCCTTACCAGACCCAGGTGGCAAGATATGAAATCTCTTGAATTGACTTTAGGTGCAAAGGCCCAAGATGTGAAATCTTTGGGGTTTGAGTCAGCCCCACAGTTACAAAATAGGAAATTGCCTATGTTTACACCAGGGGCACACGTTCAAGGTATGAAATCTCTGAAATTCAACCCTGTGGCAAAGTTGCAAGGTGCAGAATCTCCTGAGTCTGTAAAGCTTCAAATAATGAAAACCACAGAGGTCAACAATGACCTAGAATTCCAGGTTGCAAAACCCTCTGAATTAGCCTTGGAATCAGAGGTTTGCGGTGTGATATCTTCTGAGTTCAATGCTGGGAAGCAGTGGCAAGAAGAGAAATCTTTTAAGTCGAAGCCATGGCCAGAGCTTCAAAGTGTGAAATTTGTGGTATACAATCCTGGAGCACATTTGCCACATGTAGAATCTTCAGAACTGTGCAAAGAGACAAAGCTTCAAGCTGTGAAATCTAGAGAATTCAATCCTGAGCAACCGCTGCAAGATGTGAAATCTTCTGCGTTATGCCAGGGATCAAGGCTTCAAAGCCTGCCATCTTTTGAGTTCAATCCTGGGCCACAGTTACAAGAGATAAAACCTGAGTTGTGCACAGACATGAAGCTTCCATATGAGCAATATCTGGAATTCAAGCATCAGCCTAAACTACAAGGTGGGAAATCCTCTCAGTTGAATCCGGGGCCACAGCTTCAGCGCATAAATGTTAGGGCATTCAGCACTGGACCACAGTTAAAAGGTGTAAAATCTGAGTTGAATCCTGGGTCAGAGCTTCAAGGTATAAAATCCCAGGTGTTCTGTCTTGGGCCACCTTTACAAGGTGTGAACTCTTCCGCATTTATTTCAAAACCAAAACTTCAGTGTGTAAATTCTTTTGGGTGCAAATCTGAGCCACCCTTGCAAGGTATAAAACCTCCTGAGTTAACTTCAGTTTCAAAATGTCAAGGTATGAAGTCTTCTGAGTTGAGTTCAGGGACAGAGACTCCAAGGGAGACATCTATGGTGTTCAACTCTGAACCACATTTGCAAGATTTAAAATCTGAATTGATTCCAGGGTCAAAATTTCTTGGTGTAGCACCTATGGAATGCAACCCTTTGCCACAGATGAAGTGTGTAAATTCTTCTAAGTTGAATCCAGAGCCAAAATTACAATGTGTAAATTCTATGGGGTGCAAACTTGGGCCACCTTTGCAAGGTGTACAGTCCTTTGAATTGACTTCAGGGACAAAATGTCAAGGTACAGGATCTGAGGTGAATCCAGGGTCCAAGAATCAAAGTGAGACGTCTATGGTGTTCAGCCCCGAACCACATTTACAAGATTTGAAATCTGAATTGATTCCAGGGTCAAAGTTTCTTGCTGTAGCACCTATGGCATGCAACCCTGGGCCACAGATGAAGTGTATAAATTCTTCTGAGTTGAATCCAGAGCCAAAATTACGATGTGTAAATTCCATGGGGTATGAACTTGGGCCACCTTTGCAAGGTATGCAGTCTTTTGAGTTGACTTCAGGGGTTAAAGGTCAAGGTATGGGATCTTTTGATTTGAATCTGGGGTCAGAAGTTCCAGGTATAAAAGCTCTTATGTTCAACCCTGTGCAACATTTACAAAATGTGAAACATGAATTGACTCCAGGGACAAAGTTTCAAGGTATAACATCACAGGAATTAAACTGTGGCCCACAGCTGCAAGGTGGGAATTCTTCTGATTTGAATTTCAGGTCAGAACTTCAATGCATAAATGCTATAAAGTTTAATCCAGGGCCACAGATGCAAGGCATGAAACCCTCTGAATTGAATCATACGTCAGAATATCAAGGTACAAAATCTATTCCGTTCAACGCTGGGCCACATTTGCAAGGTGTAAAATCTTCCGAGTTAATTCCAGGGACAAAGTTTCCAGAAATCCAGTTTTTGGAAAATCACTGTGGGTCACAGCAACAAGTTCTGCAGTCACTGTTCACTTTAGGCTCTCCGTTGAATGGTATGAAATCTGTGTTATTTTTACCAGAGCCATTGCTTGAAGATGTAAAGTCTGTGAAGATGAACAAAGAGCCATTGCTTTGTGGTGGAAATTCTGTGAAACTGATTTCAGGCTCTGAGCTGCAGGACTTGAAATGTGAGATGTCTGCACTAGAGCCATGTTTTAGAAAAATGAAATCTGTGGAGTTAAATCCAGGGCCAGATCCTCAAGGTATGAATTCTGGGGAGTTGCCCTCACACCTCAGGCAGCATAGTGTGAGATCTGTGGTGTTTGCACCAAAGCTGTGTTTTCAAGATGTGAAATCTTTGGAGTTGAAACCAGGGCCACAATCTGAAGATGTGAATTCTAAGGATTTGATTTCTTGCCTCAGGCAGAAATCTATGCTGTTTGAATCAGAGCCACGTTCTCAAGATGTGAAATCTTTGAAGGCAAACCCATTGCCACAGACTCAAAGTGCTAATTCTTCAGGGTTGTCATCATGCCTAAGGTCACCAAATGTTAATTCTGAGATCTTTGCACCAGAGCTATGTTTTCAAGATGCGAAATCTGTAGAGTTGACACCAGGGTCCCAACAGCAAGGTATGAATTGTCAAGAGTTGACTTCAGGATGGCAAGGTATGAAATCAGTAGTGTTGGCACCAGAGCCAACTAAGAAGTTCATACCAGGACCAATGTTGAGTAGTGTTAAATTTTCAAATTTGTCTCCAGAATCACAGCAACAAGGTCAGAAACCTTTGGCGTTTACTCCAGAACCAAAGTTGCAAAGTATAAAACATGTGAAATTATCTTCAGCATCTCTGCAACAAGATATAAAATCTGTAGAGTTACCACTGGGTCCACTGCTTCAAAGAACAAAATCTGAGGAGCTAACTCCAAAGAGAAGCTATCAAATCAGAGACTCCTCTGAGATAATTCCTAGGCCAGGGCATCAGTTTGTAGAATGTGCCGAGATGATCCCAACACCAAAGCCTCAAGTCCCTAAATCTGTGAACTTGATGATCCCAACACCAAAGCATCAAGTCTCCAAATCTGTAAATTTGATTTCAATACCAATTTATCACGTCACAGAAATGTTGGCACATCAAGGCAAAGAAACTGTAGAAAAATCTGTGGGGTTGACCCCAAAGCCAACAACGAGTAAAGCCATGGAATCTTCAGGAGTGCCTCTAAGGCTAGATCTTCAAGTACCAGAATCTGTTGATCTGACTCCTGTGCTAAGGAATCAAGGCTCTAAATCCTTAGAATTAACCCTAAAGAAAATCCCAGAAACTCTTGAGTTGCTCTCTCAGTCATGGCCTCAAGTTAAGGATTTGGGGGAGTCACATACAAGACCACTGCAGCAAGTTATCGGATCTGAAGAGATGATACCAGAGCCCAAGCATCACACTACAGAAACTGTGGGGTTGACCTCCAAGGCAAGGCCAAATGAGAAGGAACTCCCTGGAATGACCCCAGAGCCAATAAGTAAAACCACTGGATATGCAGAGAGAGCTCCAAGGCCCTATCCTCAAGCACTAGAATTTGTGGAGGTGATCTCTGAGAAAAGATTGCAAAGGGAAGAATCAGAAGCACTGACTACAAAGTCATTACATCATGTCCCAGACTCTTCACAGATGACACCGGGGCTAGGATATCAAGTTCCTGAATCTGTGGGTTCAACCTCTAAGCAATGGCTTCAAAGGGAGGAATCTTTAGATTTGCCCCCAAATCGAACAGGTCAAGTTACAAGACATGCAGAATCCGTACAGCTCACATCTGAGACATGGCAGCAAGGGGATGGATCAATGGGGCTAACACAGTCACAGAATCAAAGTGTGAAATATTCACAGATAGCTCCAGGACTACGGGGTCAAATTACAGAGTTTATGAGGATTAGTCCAAAGTCGCTAGATCAAGTCACAGGATCTACAAAGACACAGCTTCAAGCTGCTCGACCAATAGGAATAACCTCAGTAGCCCCCTCAAAAGTTACTGAATATGTGGAAGTGACTCCTGGGCCACCACTTCAGGTTGTGAAGTCTGCAGCATCAACACCAGGGCCAACCTCTCAAATGGTAGACTATGTTGACTTGATTCCAAAAGTACAAGATGTGAGACCTTCTGAGTTTACCTCAGGGCTATGGTTGCAAAGTGTAAAATCAAAGGAATTAACCACAGAGCCAACACACCAAATTTTGGAAATAATGAAGTTGACAGGGTTTCAAATTGTAAAGACTGTGTTAATCCCAGGGCCACCACTTCAAATTGTAAAATCTGAGGAATTAGCACCAGTACCAATTCCTCAGTTCGTAGGACCAATAGGAGTCTCCTTAGGATCAGCTATGGAAGTAATGGATTGCTTGGATTTATTCCCAAGGCCACATCTTCAAGAAATAGTAGAACCTGCGGAATTAACTCTGAGCCCAAATACGGAAGTGAAATCTGCAGAATTACTCTCACAGCCAGCATTTCCATTGGAGGAACCTACCGGGTTCACTCATGAACAAGGGCTTCAGGCTCTGAAAGCAATGGGGATAAAAATAGGGTCTCCTCAAATCATGGAATGTAAGGATTTGAATCTAGCACAGGTATATCAGAATAGGGAATCTGAGGATTTTATGTCAAGAGAGGAGTTACAAATAGGGAATTATTTCTCTAGATTTCTAGAGAACTCTTCAAACTCACTCATCTCAAGCTCTGTCGAAGCATCGGAATTAGGAAGCCTTTGTGATTTGGAGATGCCAGAAGTATCAAGGGCCTTGGATATAAAAAACCTTGGGACAGATATTTTGCAGTCTGAGAAGTCCTTTATAGACCCTACTATGATACAAACGTCAACCCTTCCCTTATCCCTTCACAATCAACCCTCTGATAAGATAGCTGACATTGTAGAAACCCCACATTTTGAGGTCCCAGGAGTGGGTGTCGTATCTAAGAGGACTGATAAGAAGGAGGTGGAAAAGCTAGAGAATTCACTTCAGCGCCTATCCCAACACCCACTGCAAAGCTGGAGATCACCATCTAGGATCTTCCAGTCAAGATCAGGAACTCAAAGAGGCCTTACCTGGTCTGTCCTGGGCAGACAACAGAATGTCTGGGAGAATCACTCCTGGAGACAGCGACTACCTAGAAAATATCTCTCCAATATGCTAATGCTAGGGAATGTCTTGAGAACCACTATGGAAAAGAAGTTTTGTTCTCAAACATCTTTGACGGAAAGAGCCACTGCAGATATCTGTCAATCTATTCAGAATTTATTTGGGGTTCCTGCCGAACTGATGGAATTTTCCCAGAGTCTGCTAGAGAAGAGTCGAAGTATTATTTCTCAGGCTTCAGTGTCCAAAAACTACATTCAGAGACATACTTCACGTCCTGGTCATGAACAAAGAATAGCCTTAAGGATGTGGACACGTAGCTCCATGTCCTCCATAATACAGCAATACTCTGGGGCTAGAGCGAGAATAAAGAAAAGTTTGAAGCTTAGGGATATATCCCAGGAAGTCATTCAGCACATGCCTGTTTCATGTACAGAGGGCCAGACTCCCGTCCCAGTAAATTTAGAGTCTTCCTTCAATATAGTTTTCACTAGGAAAGATTCTGTTCCAGTGGAAGAGAGTGAGAACTCACAGAGTAATTCACAGACAAGGATTTTTGAGTCCCAACATTGTCTCAAGCCAAGTTATCTTCCCCAGGCTAAGACTGACTTCTCAGAACAGTTCCAGTTGCTACAAGATCTGCAGCTAAAAATAGCAGCAAAACTGTTAAGGAGTCAAATACCCCCCAATGTACCTCCACCTCTAACTTCAGGTCTGGTTTTAAAATACCCTATCTGCCTACAGTGTGGCCGATGTGCAGGATTTAACTGCTGTCATAAATTACAGGGCACTTTTGGGGCTTACCTTCTTATCTATCCACAGCTCCACCTCGTAAGCACTCCTGAAGGCCACGGAGAGATTAGGTTGCATCTTGGCTTTAGGCTGCGAACTGGGAAAAGATCTCAAGTCCCAAAGTACCACAGAAGAGACAGACCTATCACACCAAGGAGTTCTATATCACCATCACTAAGGAAAGCTAAAGCCTATACTCAAGCTTCCAAGAGTCCTACTTCTACAGTAGATTTCCAGTCTGTATCTTCACAATCTCCTGCTCCTGTACAAGTCCACATCAGGCGAAGGCAGTATAGCAGCCCTGCCCTAGTAAGAAAGACAAAAATTTTAGGGCCAGGGCACTATGAGTTTACTCAAGTACTCTCTCTACCAGAGAGTGACTCTGAAAGCAATCAGGATGAAAAATGGGCTAAAAGGAGAACCAAAAAGACCCATAGTTCAAAATACCGAAAGAAAAGAACGACTAAGGGAGGCAGAACACAAAATACAAAGTTGTACACAAATGGTAGGACCACAATACGGAGTCTTTCTCGGGATTTACCAGCCAAGTTAAGAAGGAAGAGGACTGGAGCATCTCAGACAATTACTGCCTCTTTAAAAAGTCAATCTAAGAAATCCTCCCAACCCAAATTCATTCAACTGCTTTTTCAAGGTCTAAAGCAAGCATTCCAGACAGCACACAGAATTATGGCTTTTGCTGGGCAGAAGCCGGAGGACAGGTCAAGACCAGACTATTTGCACTCAAGCAAAAACCACCATCCAAAACAAAAAGTCAGAGATTATTCCTTATCAAGAGATATCAAAAGAGACAGGATGCCAGTTGTTAAGCTAAAGCCAACAGACATAACCACTAAGCAGGAGAAGATGTTATGGGAAGAAATAGAGCAATTCAGATCAGCTCAACAACCAAAAAGAGGTAGCTCTTTCCAACTCAGATGTACCCAACTGCCCAAGCCCAAAGTTTTCCAAAGAAGCGCCATTTTCAAAACTACTTCAGTTGGACAGCCTGTGGGTAATGTTCAAAATGATAGTCGCAGCAAAGCTAAGAAAAACTCCTGCAGAAGTGAAATCTCTAGCCAGAAGTCCAAGAACTCCAAAATAGGAAATAGAGCTCAAGCTGGAGGAAGAAATCTACATCGTTCACTTAAGAGAACCTCACACAGTTACCTTAAAGAGAAACTCACATCCAAGCAGCGAAACCACCATAGCTTCTTAAGGGAGAGAACCCCGTGTAATTCCTCTGAAAGGAGCCATCGCAGTCCCTCTGAGAGGAGATGTCGCAGTCCTTCTGAGAGGAGCCATCAAAGTCCTTCTCAGAGGAGCCATCACAGTCCCTCTAAGAGTCATCTTAGTCCTTCTCTAAAGAGCCATCACATTCCCTCTGAGAGGAGCCATCGAAGTCCTTCTCAGAAGAGCCATCACAGTCTCTCTGAAAGGAGACATCAGAGTCCCTGTGAGAGGAGATGTCGCAGTCCTTCTGAGAGGAGCCATCAAAGTCCTTCTCAGAGGAGCCATCACAGTCCCTCTAAGAGTCATCAAAGTCCTTCTCTAAAGAGCCATCACAGTCCCTCTGAGAGGAGCCATCGAAGTCCTTCTCAGAAGAGCCATCACAGTCCCTCTGAGAGGAGCCATCGAAGTCCTTCTCAGAAGAGGCATCACAGTGCCTCTGAGAGGAGCCATCGAAGGCCTTCTCAGAAGAGCCATCACAGTCCCTCTGAGAGGAGCCATCGAAGTCTTTCTCAGAAGAGCCATCACAGTCCCTCTGAGAGGAGCCATCGAAGTCTTTCTCAGAAGAGGCATCACAGTCCCTCTGAGAGGAGCCATCGAAGTCCTTCTCAGAGGAGGCATCACAGTCTCTCTGAAAGGAGCCATCAGAGTCCCTGTGAGAGGAGATGTCGCAGTCCGTCTGAGAGGAGATGTCGCAGTCCTTCTGAGAGGAGCCATCGAAGTCCTTCTCAGAGGAGCCATCACAGTCTCTCTGAAAGGAGCCATCAGAGTCCCTGTGAGAGGAGATGTCGCAGTCCCTGTGAGAGGAGATGTCGCAGTCCCTCTGGAAGGAGTAATCGCAGTCTCTTTAAGAAAACTCATCACAGTCTCTTAGAGGGGAGAGGACACAGCCCTTTTGAGAGAAGACAGCACAGGCCCTCTGAAAGGAGTGGTCGCAGTTCCTCAGACAGAACTCATTGTAGTCCCTCTGAAAAAAGTGGACACAGTCACTCTGAGAGGAGCAGACACAGTCATTCTGAGCAGAGCCAACAGAGACACTTTGAAAGGGGCCAACACAGTTGGTCTGACAAAACCCATCTCAGTCCCTCTGGGAGAACCTGTCACAGTCCCTCTAAGGAGAGACTCAAGCACAGCTCCCCTAGAGAGAGGCTCAGACAGAGTCTGACTAAAGATTGCAAGGGTTACTTAAACACGTCTCCTAGGGACCACACACAAAATACTCCAAAGCAGGCCAAGTTTAGAGGCCTGAAGCTAACAGATGAGAAGAGATTCGTCCCCATTATTCATTGACTGGCTCAAGTCTTCACCGAGCTGCCCCTTTCCTGGCTTCTTTCCTGCTCAGCCACTGCCTCCAATACCTGCACCCTAAGCAATCAAAGAGCCTTTAGTCTCTCTACCTGGGGGGAGGGAGGGCGGGAATGGGTCTGTAATTTCTCGAAGATAAATAAAGGGGCAATAATTGATCTCCATCTAGAAAGACCACTCGTCGTGCCGGGGTGGGGGGGGAATGGAGGGTGAAGGGACATTGGTGTCGTGCAAACGGACGGAACGTACGAAAAAGGCCCTGAGGCCATGTTGGCGCTCCAAACCCCACCTACAGCTTCCCGGGGCGGGGTCTCGGAGGAGGGAGTCGTGTCACGTGACGCACTCCGGCCGCAGGCCCCCCTCGGAAGCTGCCAGGCGGAAGTAGACGTTCAGAGCTGGGATCGGCGGTGCCGACTGCACATCCGGGAGAGGAGAGGAGAGCGGAAGTGGCGTTGGTCTGGCCGGAGCCCTTGGGTGGATTTGTTAGGCGTGGAGAGGGAGTGATGTCTTCCAGACTCGGTGCAGTCCCCGCCGTGAGTTTCTCGGTTTGACCGTTGTGGTTTAGGGGTAGCGCTGTGGAGCCCGCAACACGCGGTCCCTCGCTTTTGTCCCGTGCTCAGAGTTGGTTTTATCAGAGCCCATCGTAGGCCCCACCCTTCTAGGTCAGGTCTACCTGTCTCCCGTTTTCCCCCCCACTTACCGCTGACTGTTCCCCACCTCCTTGGACTCAGTTTCTCGCCCGATTGTCATTAGTTTCTGTTCCTTTTATATCCCAGCACCGCCCATATCCGTTGTCCTCTCTTTTCGCCTCCCTTTAGAACCTTTATCTGGGACAAGGCTTTGGGAATGGTGGAGATGAAGACTATGGTGTTGTCAGCTGCCTTAACTCTGTAGGAAGACAGGACGACACACTTTTCTTAAAAAGTCTTGTCTTTTTCCATTTGAGGTAGTTGCCCGGGGAGAGCTACATTTCTGCTGGGCACAGGGGGATTTCGTCTTTTTGTGGTCAGGATTCCGAGGTCCCTAGCATTCACTCATGTGCTTGCGATTTGCTAGACACCGGAACCCACATCCTTTAAGCAGCAGAGGAGCACGAAGATCGTGGGAGCTAAGAAGTAAGTGAGGTTTTCTGGGATCCATTTATAATTGTGTCGCCAGTGCTGTCCAGTAGAACTTCCTGTGATGATGAGAAAATGTTCTGTCCAGGACCGTAGTAGCCACGTATGGCTTTTGACCACTTGAAATGTGGCCAATGTGATCGAGGAACTGAAGTTGCAATTGTATTTAATCTTAACTTAAATTTAAATAGCCGCCTGTAGCTAGTGCCTACCTGATTGGACAGTGCGGGTCTAAACCTAATGTAGGGGAGAAGAACCTAGCTTGCAAAGAAAAGTACGAATTATATTAAAAATGGAACGTATGACAGTGTAGCCCCGCATGTCCTCGATATCAAATACGTACTCATGAGTACACTGATGAACATGGGAAGGGCTGATGAAAATGGCTGTAAGAAATCCTTTTATTTTCCCGCTATTTGGCTTTAAGAGGGGTTTATTATTTCGTCGACTGAGTGTGCTAACCTTTTCCGTATTCGTTAGTACAAAAGATTCTTATTAACTAGATATTCATTGGAAGGAATTAAGTCATTCAGATAACATTTGCTGAAGATCCGTTATGTGCTATGACACATATATCTGTTAGATATACAGACAAGAAAAACAGAATAGTCTAAAAGGGGAGATAGGCAAGTACATCAACATGATAAGGTGTAAGTAAATATTTTTAAACAGGAATTTAATGTAGCATTTGGGAGAAGGGGAGTGATAATTCAGAAGGGAAGAGTTGCCAGAGACTCTTTCAACAGACTTGAAAGTCAAGAAATAATGCCGTTAGCCAGAAGGAAAAGGTATTTTTTTCATAGAGAACAGAATGTGAACAGATAAAAGCATTTAATGGAATAGCAAGTGGTTAATTGTTTTAAAAATATAAAGATGAACATATCCTCATCTCTTAATTTGAATCAGAATCCTTGGAGTTAGGGTCTCTGAAAAATTCTTGGTAGATCAGAAAGGAGTTGAAAATCGGTTAAACTTTTCACTCTTGTGGTTAGAAGCTGAGACCAAAAGGTGTGCCGCAGACAACAAATTATGAAGTCACTACAATTATGACCATATTGTTTAAACCAGAGTCTTTTTCTTGCCATATTTATGGGAAGGGAAGTTTGAAATTCATCTGGGTTTTTACAAGCAGTCAAGTAGTGTCATTTGACAAGTATTGTAAAATACTAGATAATTTTTTTTTGAGTTCTTTGAAAATTACAGAGACCTATAGGGAGAGATTCCCTAATCACATTGATTTAATGTCCAAGATGTTAATCATACTGATTATATGAACTGTTGATATTATTTATTTATTTATTTATTTATTTATTTATTTATTTCTGTGCTTGGACTTATTCATGAGAGGGGATATGGATATATCTGAGTCCTACACTGACAGTAAAGAAATTCCTATGGGGACAGTTTACCAAGAAGAGTCACATGGGACTTGACTCTTAATGGCTTCTTGATATTATTAAGTCTTGCTAGTAGAGATTGTTCCCATTGTTTGGGATGGTGGGTTTTGGCCTTAGAGGCCTGCCAGTTCCTATTAAATATATTTTTTAAAAGATTTTATTTATGTTTTTGACAGAGACACAGTAGCGGGGGGAGTGGGAGAGGGAGAAGCAGGCTCTCCACTGAGCAGGGAGCCTGATGCAGGGCTCAATCCCAGGACCCAGGGATCATGACCTGAACCAAAGGCAGATGCTTAACGACTGAGCCACCCAGGCGCCCCTCCTATTAAATTTTTTAAAATACTTTTATTGAGGTATAGTTGAGGTACAATAGACCATATTTATAGTATACGTATTTAAAGTATACGGTATGATCAGCTTTGATATATGTAAGTAACCGTAACAGTGTCACCACGATCAAGATAACATTTCCATCCCTCTGTAAAAATTTTTTGGATTCCTTTGCAATCCATTCCTTCCTCTACTCCTGTTCCCAGACACCACTGACCTTTTTTCTTTCACCATATTGTGGTTTGCATGTTCTAGGATTTTATATAAATGAAATCATGTAGTTCTCTTTTTGCATGATTTTTTTCACTCAAAATAATGATTTTGAATGAAAATTAGTTTTTATTGCTGAACAGAATTTCATTATAGATAATATTTGTTTAGCCATCTACTTTGATGGATATTTGGGTTATTTTCATTTTGAGGGTATTAAAATAAAGCTGCTATGAACACCCATGTACAAGTCTCTGGAAAAATGTTGTTTCTTTTTTCTCTTGATAAATACCTAAGATGGTATTTATTTACTAAGATTTACCATCTTAGGTTGATTGGTTCTTATGTCAGGAGTATGTTTACCTTTTTAAGAAATTACCTATTTCCCAAATTGATGGTATTATTTTATATTCCTACCAGCAGTGTATGGGAATATGTTTTTAATTTTAGACAATTTTATGGGTGTATAGTGGTGTTTCATCGTGATTTTAATTTGCATTTTCCTAATGAATAATGATGTAGAACATCTGTTCATGTGCTTATTGGCCATTCATATATCATCTTCTGGGAAGTGCTTGTTCATATCTTTTGCCCATTTAAAAAAAATTGAGGTGATTGTCTTACTATGGAATTGTAGTATTTTTAAAAATTACATTCTGAATACAGTTCCTTTGTCTGATAGATATGTCTTAAATATTTTCTTCTAATCTCTGATTTGCATTTCATTTTTCTTGCTGGTGTGTTTGAAGACCAACAGTTTTATTTATTTTTATTTTTTTAAAGATTTATTTATTTAGTGTAGAGAGGGGGAAAGGGCTGAGGGAGTGAGAGAATCCTGAAGCAGACTCCCTGCTGAGTGTGCAGCCGGACTTGGGGCTTGATCCCAGGACCCTGAGATCCTGACCTGAGCTGAAGCCACTCAAATGACTGAGCCACTTGGGTGTCTTGAAGATCAGCAGTTTTAAATTTATTATTAAAAATGATTAAAGTGTTATCGTTTTTTTCCTTTTATGTTTCATGCTTTTTGTATTCTATTTCAGAAAACTTTGCCATCCTTACTTGCAAAGATTTTCCCCTTTGTTTTTTTCTGGAAGTTTTCTAGGTTTTACATTTGGGTCTATGACTTGTTTAGAGTTAATTTTTTGTGCATGGTGTGTTATAAGAGTCAGTGTTAATTTCTTTTCATTTTATATATCCTGTTAAGACTTTCCCTATTCAATTGCATTGGAACCTTTGTCAGAAATTATTTGAACGCATATATGTGTGGGTGTGTTTCTGGACTCCTTATTCTGTTCCATTAATGTATGTATCTATCTTTTTGCCAATACTAAACTGTCTTGATACTGTGGGATTAGAGTAAGTCTTGTAATCAAATAGGGTAAGTTATTTAACTCTTTTGTTTTTTTCTTAAAATTCGTTTAGTTATTCTAGGTTCTTTGTCTTTTTATATAAATTTCAGAATTAGTTTGTCAGTTTCTGTAACAAGCATGCTAGAGTATTGTTCACTATTGTAAATTGAATCAGTAGATCAATTTGGGGAGAATTGCCATTTTAACAATACCAAGTTTTCTGACTTAAGAGCATGCTATATTTTTCCATTTATTTAGATCCCTAACCTCTCTCACCAACATGCTGTAATTTTCTTTATAAAAGTCTTGGTTATCTTTTGTTAGATATGTTCTTAGGTTTTTAAAAAAATATTATTGTAAATGATATTATTTTTATACGTTCATTTCTAGTTGCTTGTTGTTATTATCTCGGTCTAGCCATAAGGTTGTCAATTTTGTTGGTCTTTTCATTTTTTTTTTTTTAAAGATTTTATTTATTTATTTCACAGAGGGAGAGAGATCACAAGGAGGCAGAGAGGCAGGCAGAGAGAGAGAGGGGGAAGCAGGCTCCCTGCTGAGCAGAGAGCCCGATGCAGGCCTCGATCCCAGGACCCTGAGATCATGACCTGAGCCGAAGGCAGAGGCATTAACCCACTGAGCCACCCAGGCGCCCTTGTTGGTCTTTTCAAAGAACCAGATTTTCTCTGTTGTCTGTTCTAATGCATGAATTCTTCTCTTCATTATATTTTTCCTTCTATTTACTTTGGGTTTACTTTGCCCTTTTTAAGGTATCTTAAGATGAAATCTTATTGTTGATTATAGATCTCATTTTCTAGTAGCAGTATTTAGAGCTGTGAGTTTCCATCTAGGTACTGCTTTGGTTGCAATCCACAAATTTTGATGTGTGTATTTTTGTTGTTATTCATGTCAGAATATTTTTTAATTTTTCGTATGATTTCTTTTTTTTTTAAGATTTTATTTATTTATTTGAGAGAGAGAGTGTGAGAGAGAGCATGAGAGAGGTGAACGTCAGAGGGAGAAGCAGACTCCCCGTGGAGCTGGGAGCCCGATGTGGGACTCGATCCCGGGACTCCGGGACCATGACCCAAGCCGAAGGCAGTCGCTCAACCAACTGAGCCACCCAGGCACCCCATGTGATTTCTTTTTGACCCATGAATTATTTACAATAGATTTTTTAATTTCCAGATTTATTTATTTTAGATCTCCTACTGTTCTTGATTTCTAATTTAATTCTGATGTCAGAGAATGCATGTATGATTTTCATCTTAAGTTTAAAGTTTATGGCCCAAAATATACTCTGTCTTGTTGAATGCACAATGTTTACTTGAAAACACTGTATCCTGTGGTTGTTGGATGTAGTGTTCTATAAAGTGAATCTAGAGTAGTTTAGCTAATAGTGTTGTTCACATCTTTTATGTCTTACTGAATTTTTGTCTAGTTCTACCAATTCCTGAAAGGAGGAGGTCTTAATATTTTTACTAAGATTGTAGAATTGTCTGTTTTTTTGCTTTAATTCTATCAGTTTTGCTTTGTATTCTTTGAGCTTGTACTACTAGACACATCCAATGAATAATTATGTCTTTGTGGTGATTTG
The DNA here is from genome assembly GCA_002007465.1 of Ailurus styani. Lineage (NCBI taxonomy): Eukaryota > Metazoa > Chordata > Mammalia > Carnivora > Ailuridae > Ailurus > Ailurus styani. The sequence continues at coordinate 6,322,071 of LNAC01000024.1, read as the reverse complement.
TTACTTTTATCATTATGAAGTGTCCCTTTATATCTCTGGTGATACTCTTGTCTTGAAGTCTGTTTTAACTGGTATTAGAATAGCCACCCCAGCCTTCTTGTATTTGCTGATTGTGTGGTATAATTTTTTCATCCATTTATTTCCAGTCTATATATGTCTTTATATTGAAAGTTTGGGGTCACCTGGCTGGCTCAGTTGGAAGAGCATTTGACTCTTGATCTCGGGGTCCTGAGTTCAAGCCCTGCATTGGGTATAGAGATTACTTAAATAAATAAAACTTAAAAGAGAAAAGAAAAGAAAAAAAGTGTGCTTCTTGTAGGCACAATATACAGTCAGTTGACTCTTGAACAACACAGGGGTTAGGGATGCTGACCCCAACACAGTTGAAAATCCGCATATAACTTTTGACTTCCCCAAAACTTAACTACTAATAGCCTACTGTTGGCTAGAGAAGCCTTACTGATAACATAAACAGTCGATTAACACAGATTTTGTATGTTATATATTATATACTGTGGTGTTCTTACAGTAAAGTAAGCCAGGGGAAAGAAAATATTAAAATTTCCAGGAAAAGGCATTTACATACTGTACTGTATTTATTGAAAAAAATCCACGTATAAGTGGACCCATACAATTCAGATTGTGGTGTTCAAGCGTCAACTATAGTAGAGTATTGCTTTTTTATTCATTCTTGAATAGTCTTGGACTTCTTAACTGGAGTGCTTAGGCCATAAACATTTATTTATTTATTTTTAAAGATTTTATTTATTTATTTGACAGAGAGAGAGAGAGAAATCACAGTAGGCAGAGAGGCAGGCGGGGGGGGGGGGAAGCAGGCTCCCTGCTGAGCAGGGAGCCCGATGCGGGGCTTGATCCCAGGACCCTGAGATCATGACCTGAGCGGAAGGCAGAGGCTTTAATCCACTGAGCCACCCAGGCACCCGAGGCCATAAACATTTAAATTAATTATTGATACAGTTGGATTTGGGTTTGCCATTTTATTTTGTGTTCTTGTACCCTGTGTATTGTTCTTTATATTTTATTTTGGATTATTTGAATACTTGGTGTCTGATTTTAGTTTATTGATTTTTGAATCTATTTCTCTTTTTCTTTTTTTTTGTTTCTTTCTCTTGCGTGTAGTGGTTGCTCTAGGAAGTACAGTATGTATACCTATTGTTTCATAGGCTACTTAAAGTTAATACACTACCACTTTGCTTAAATGTAGAAGCCTTACAACCTTGTAGATTCCTTAGCCCCCTGCCTGCTGACCATTAAGTTATAGTTGTCATATGTATTATTACATCTATATATTTTGAAAACCTTACCAGATAATGTTAAAAATTTTTTTTTAAAGAGGGTTTTGTTGTTGTCATTGTTAATATTTACCCAGCTATTTACCTTTTTTTTTTTTCTCTCTCTTCTTCATTCCTAAAAATCCAGATTTCTCTCTGGTATCATTTTCCTTCATCATACCTGAAATAATTTCTATTAGCATTTCTCATAGAGCAGGTCTGCTGACAATAAATTTTCTTGTTTTTTTTTAATTTTTTTTTAATCTGGAGAAGTATGTCTAAGGGATATTTTCATTGAGTATAGAATTTTAGATTGACAAATCTTTTGTCTCAGGATTTTATTTTTTTATTTTTATTTTTTTTAAGATTTTATTTATTTATATGACAGAGAGAGAGAGATTACAAGTAGGCAGAGAGGCAGGCAGAGAGAGGAGGAAGCAGGCTCCCTGCTGAGCAGGGAGCCTGATGTGGGCCTCGATCCCAGGACCCTGAGGTCATGACCTGAGCCGAAGGCAGAGGCTTTAACCCACTGAGCCACCCAGGCGCCCTGTCTCAGGATTTTAAAGATGTTACACTATCTTCTGTTCTCCCTGGTTTCTGTTGAGAATTCTGTGATCATTCAAACCATCGTTCTTTATATGTAACATGTCATTTTTTTCTAGCTGCTTTCTAGATTTTTCTTTTAATATTCGGTTTTGAGCATTGTCATTGGGATGTATCTAGGTGTGTTTTTCTTTGAGTGTATCCTATTGAGTGTTTGTTGAGCTCCTAGAATCTGTAAACTTATGTCTCATTAAATTTGGGTGATTTTCCACTATTGTTTTTTTCAAATGTATTTTTGTGCCACAGTCCCTTTTTCCTTTCCTTCTGGGACTGCGGTTACAATTAAGTGAAACCTTTTGATATTGACCCACAGGTTGTTAAAGTTCTGTTGACTGTTTTTCAATCTTTTTTCTCTTTGTTCTTCAGATTGGATAATTTCTGTTTTCAAGCTCACAGACTCTCCTTTGTCATCTCCATTCTATTATTGAGCCCATTCTGTTATTATTTCAAATGTTCTAAAATTTCAATTAATTCTTTTTTATGGTTTCTTTTTTTCCTCCTGAGAATTCTACCTTTTCCTTCACCTCAAGTGTGTTTTCCTTTATTTCCTGGAGCAGTTATAATAGCTGCTTTTTTTTTTTTTAAGATTTTTAAATTTATTTGTCAGAGAGAGCACAAGCAGGGGGAGAGGCCTGCAGAGAGACCAGGCTCCCTGCTGAGCAAGGAGCTCGATGCAGGACTCAGTCCTAAGACCCTTGGATCATGACCTGAGCTGAAGGCAGACACTTAATGGACTGAGCCACCCAGGCATCCCTGTAATAGCTGCTTTAAATCTTTGATAGTTCTAACATCTGGATCATCTTGGGGTTGACATTTGTTCAGTATCTGTTCTTTTTGGGATATGCACATTTTCCTGGTTCTTTGTGTATTGGATAATTTTGGAATTTATTCCCAAGATTGTGAATGTTATTTGTGTAGACCTTGGGTCTTTTTAGAATCTTCCAGGGATCATTGCTATTTTTATTTTATTTTATTTTATTTTATTTTATTTATTATTTTATTTTATTTTACCAAGTAACCTGTTTACTGTTCAGACCGTAAATTTTGTCTTGCCTTCTGAGGGCATTGGTTCAATCTTAGTTCCATTCTTTGAGTCTTTGCTGTGATGGTTTAGGTTGGTCTTGAGTAGCTCAGGGGTTTGTCTGACACTTTTTCCAGTGTTTCAAGTCGTTTCATTTCTCCAAGCTTTTGATACATTGATTTGGGTCTATCTTTTACTAGCAGCTCAGGGGTTATTCTGAGTCTTGTGTGGTTTGTTCAAATCTTATTTCATTTTTTGAAGCTTTTGCTAAACTGGTTTCGGTATGCTCCAAACATATGTAGTTCAGATTATAAGCTGTGATTTGTGTGGATTCATACGTAGGATTATGGGATTACCTTCTTTGCCTGTCTCTTCTTCACAGTTCCCTCACATATTTTAGTCTGTAGAGACCCTTTGCCTGGTTTCTCTGGCTGAAAAGATAGAGTTTCTGTTGGAATTTAGGCTGCCCATGCTACTCTGCAAATGGGGGCCACCCTTATTGCATTGTCACATGTGAGGGAAAGCAAATAAAATGGGGAAACACACCCATGTGAGTCACTTCTCCCAGTTTTGACACCTCTCCATAGTCCACCTACTTTGTTTACTTTTCAGAGTCCAGGATTTTTAGTTGTAATCAGCAGGAGGGATGAGCTGTAGTGCCCTTATGCACCACGGCAGAATCAGGACTTCACTGTATTAAATTCGTAATTTTGGATCTCATGTGCAGAGAATGGAAAATCATTCTTCCCTGTTCCTAGCATACTGACGTCATCAGTCCCTGTTGTTTTTTGTTTTCCCTGTTTCCATTTCCATCCCCTTCCAGAGACAACCATGTTAGCAAGTTTGAGATTTGTCCTTAAATATTTATAAATCCTTGTAAAATAGCTAGTGTTATATGTGTATTTGTTTTTAACTTACCAAATTGACAGTAAGTCTTGCTCTGTTTCTTTATTTCTCTTTTAAAGATTTATTTATTTATTTTTGGGGGGAGAGAGAGAGAGCACGCACACACAAGTGTGGATGTACACTTGGAGGAGGGGCTGAGGGAGAGGGAGAGAGAGAGAGAGAGTCTCAAGCAGACTCAGCACTGAGCACAGAGCCCAACACAGGGCTCGATCTCACAGCCCTGAGATCATGACTTGAGCTGCTGAAACCAAGAGTCAGGTGCTTAACCGACTGGGCCACCCAGGCACCCGGTTTCTTTTTTCATTCAGCAGCATGCTTTTTTGGTTATGTTCATGTCTCTATGTGTAGAAGTGGTTTCTTGCTTCCAACAACTACATAGTATTCCATAGTAGGCATGTATTTTATTTACTTACATATTTTCTTAAGAGTGGTCACCTGTGTTACTTCCATCTCCTTACCACAAACCTCTGTGTGATTCTTTCAGCTCTACCACCAAAGTGTTATCTTGAATTTGTCAACCTACCTCTGGTACAAAACTTCAGTTCAGGTCCTTATCAACTCTTCTCCATACTGTTATAATAAGCTGCTAACCCTTCTCCCTTTAGTCGCCCTTCTTCCATGGGTAGTCTTTCATATAGCATCCAGAGTGACCTTTCTAAACCGTAAACCTAAAGCAGGCCTCACACAGATCTTTAGCTGGAAAAGGGATGTCTCGAGGTCCTTGGACCACACTTTGAGAACTGCTGCTCCTCTGTGCATTCTGAACAACCTAGAAGATTCTTTGTAGTTACTGGTGAATGTTTGTTAACTACATACTGACTGGTCTTAGATTGGGAATTTGGATCCAGCAGTATACCAGACTTCTCCGGCCAGCTTACTTTAGACAAGGTAGCCCCCTTCCTTTAACTATGGTGGCTAAGAATCATGTTGCCTAAATAAGACGGGACAGCCCTGACACCATGTTTAAGGAAGATGGATCACACTAGGGTCCTACAAACTCTTCTTTTCCTTCTTTGTTCTCAGGGATAGTATTTAGTTACTGTCGCTCTGTCAGAGATATAGGGAAGCCTGGACATACCTGGTTACTGAACCAGGGGATCTTCTGAAGGATCAAAGAATACCCTATTACTTTCACTACTTTTCTTTGATCAGTCTAGGAAAGAGTGCCTACTTGGGCTGCAGAGTGATCATTAATGTGGACTGCTTTTATTACAATGAAATATAATAATTTTATATGTTGCATTTGATCCACCGTTGTAATTGTTAGATTACAGTCTCAATTCTGTTTTTATTATCAGGCTTCTTGTTTTTGCATAGATAACCAACTTGTCTTCTTATGATAGAAAATAATTAACAGGAACTTTACTCCAGATCCTCCTTTGTGGTATGTATATTTGTGTCGTATTACTAGCAGGACCCAGTGCTCCATAAAGGATAATAGTTTCCAGTACACTATCCCTCACGATGACTCCTTAAGCGGCTCATCGTCTGCCTCTTCATGTGAGCCAGTGAGTGATTTTCCACCGTCCTTCCGAAAATCTACCTACTGGATGAAGATGAGAAGGGTCAAGCCAGCTTCTGCTTCCCGTGTTGAAGGTATCAGTATCTCTGTCTTATTTCAAAGGCAGAGCACTCTCTCTAGGTAGCTGTTGTAAATATCACGTGTGTGTATCTCACATTTGTGTTAGGCCACCACATACTATTCAACTTTGTGAACTACCCTTCTATTTTAGAGTGAAATTCTGCTGATCTCACTCCTCTAGGTTGGAGTGGTGTCAGCCTTCCCTCTTCACATGATTTGAACTTCTTTCCCATTGTTCCAGTTTGATCCTCTTTTGAAGTTTAGGGGCTGGTGTAAGGGTGATTCTGGATGTAACTGTCTTGGTGGGCATAGTCTCAAGAGTCCTTACTAGCCCTTTATCTGGAACAATTCTTGTACTTCTGTGTAAGCTTTGAATCAAGATCAAAGAAAGCACATTGCTTGAAGGCTCTTATTATTCATAGGGAACAATTGATCATTTGGGTGGAGAATAGTAAAAAGGGAAAAGGGGAGGTTGAATGAGTTCGTGAAGTTTTACCAACTTCCCTAAAAACGTCCGAACACTTCTGTGAGGCCTGTGCTCACTGATGATCTTTCTCTGTGATGGTCTTGTGAATGATGTTTTGAAGGCAGGCCGAGACGTTCACTTGTAAACCATACTGAGGGTTTTGTTTGTTTTTGTATGGTATTTCAGGGTCAGGTGGAGTATCAACCAAAGGAAAAAGGAAACCCAGGCAGGAAGAAGATGAAGACTATCGAGAATTTCCTCAGAAGAAGCATAAGCTTTATGGTAAGGGAGTAACTTTGCTCATTCTCTTTCCTTGGGTGCCTGGGCTTTATTCTTTTTTAAAAATTTTTCTTTATTTATTATTACTATTATTTGCCCCAGGGGTACAGGTCTGTGAATCATCAGGCTTACAGCTTTCACAGCACTCACCACAGCACAAACCCTCCCAGTGTCCATAACCCAGCTGGGCTTTATTCTTTAGAGGTACAAGAGAGACCTTAGGTTTGGGCCCTTGAAGCACTGTTGAGTCCTTTGATTTTTTGGCATGGAATGGCTTCCATCCTGCCTGACTTTACCCATTTTTTCTGTTACAACTTAAGGGAGTCAGTTGGTTGAGGGAGTGGGGCACAGGGTGTTGAGAAAAGGAGGGAAGAGATTATGGTGGTAAAGAGTGGGTAGCAAGGTTGATACGCTGAGTTTCAAGTTTCTGTCTTGTGTCAGGGAGGAAGCAACGGCCTAAAACTCAACCTAATCCCAAATCCCAGGCTCGTCGTATTCGGAAGGAACCACCAGCTTATGCAGCAGGTATGTTTTCTGTTGGAAGCTTTGGGGTATCTAGTTCTCACACCCTGTCTTTGTTGTTGGTGGTGGTGGTTAAGGGAGGACGTAGCAGAGAGTTTAAGGAGGCAGTTATTAAGGGCATGGGTTTGGAGGCCAGTCAGACCCTTGTTGAAGGTTTGGCTGTTAATTGGTTTTCTGGCCTGACACCATCTAGTTAACTTCTGCAAGCTTCAGTTTCCTTGTCTGTAAGTAGGGACAATGAAGGCAGTGAGAATTTTCTTGGAGATTAAGTGGGATAAAAACATTTCAACGAAGTCCAGGCACACAGGAAACACTCAGCAAACTGGCTGTTACATACCTCAGTACCCCATTGTTACCTGTTGCTGCGAAAGTGTTGTCCATTGTCGCTTATACCGCAGTAAAGCCAGTAAAAAAAGTGTTGCCCAGTTCTGTAAGCCTCTGGGCTTCTGAGTGGTGTTCAGATGGTTTTTATCATGGGAAATTGAGTAGGTGTTTCAGAAACTGCTCATTGACTAAAAAAAAAAAATGTCTAGAAATTATATGCAGCGAGAGTCTTTTCCCCAGGAAGGGAGCAAACCATTTTTATGATACTTTTACTGAGTTTCAGGATTGTGCTTTTTGTTTCGAGAGAATTGTGCAGATTATGAGGTGTTCCTTTTTCTCCTTTGTAGGCAGTTTGGAGGAACAGTGGTACTTAGAAATCGTGGATAAAGGCAGTGTCTCCTGTCCTACCTGCCAGGCAGTGGGGAGAAAGACCATAGAGGGCTTAAAGAAACACATGGAGACCTGCAAACAGGTTAGAGATTTTGTGGCCTTTCGTGACAGTTATGATCTTTCCCTATCCCTTAGACCTTTATTCTGTGTTGGGTGTGCTGGTGCCTGGGGAGAAGCAGCAGCGTTGTGTTACAAGGAAGACAGAGGCTTTTGAGTCTGACAGGCTTGAGTTTGAATCTTCACTCAGTCACTTATTTGTTGTGTCATTTAGCTCTTTTATGTGTGGAGCTTGGTTTTCTCATTTATAAGAGAGAGAAAATAATTTTGTGCAGTCCCTGAGAGGAGAAGAAAGAAGTAATACATGCTAAGGGCCTGTCCCATTACTTGGCAAATAATTGGCACTTAGTAAATGGTAATTTTTCCTACTTGAAAAATGAGTTGCTTTTACTTCTTTGTCCATGAGGACATGACACTGAGGTTGTGGGATCTTGAGATTCATTGACTGTCAAGTTTGGGATTTAAAGGAGACACAGTCGAGAGCATCTGAATAGGACCTTTTAACATTCTATTTCTCTGTTGAACAGCCTGGCACTGAGCAGTATTTCTTCCTCATAGGAATTGTTTACTTGCCATCATTGTGGGAAACAGCTTCGTTCGCTGGCAGGGATGAAGTATCACGTTATGGCAAACCACAATAGCTTGGTAAGGTGTCTTCTGTCCTGTATGAGCCTGCGTGGTGTTTGCATGTCTTTACGTAGATGAGTGTGGATAACCCAGTAGAGGTGGCCAAGGCCCTGGGGTTTTATAGGGGTGTAAGAGCAGCCCTTTGATAGAACAGTTATGCATAGTGAAGCCTTTGTGGTGGGCATTTGTACATTTAGGTTAGCCCCAAAGCTTTGTCTCCTGGAAGACAGAGGCTCTGAACTCCTATTTGCATTGCATTTGCTTCCTTGTCTGTTTAAGAGAAGATGGAGAAAACCAGGAATCAGATAACTAAGCTTCATGGGGCTCAGCTTAGGTGCTAGTCCTGTCTTTGATTCTCCTATGATACCATTTTTTTGTGTGTCTGTCTTTTCCGTGAGAATCATCTGCTTGTTTGCTTCTCTTGCTTTCTAGCCAATTTTGAAGGCTGGAGATGAAATAGACGAGCCAAGTGAGAGAGAACGGCTCCGAACAGTTCTAAAGAGACTGGGAAAGCTCAGGTGCATGCGTGAGGTAAGAAAGAGCCCAGGGACAAGCATCTCCTTCAGCCTGGAGTCTTGAGTCAATGTCTTTCTGTTACTTTCTTCCATTTCTCCTCCTTCTCTCTTGTAGACCTGGTTCTGTGTCACCTTACAGCCTAAGAGTGGCTCCTGCTTCCAGGTGCTTTGAATTCATTAATAGTTCTTTATTTTTCTTTCTCATCTCCACAAACTTATTGTTCTCCCCTTTTCCTTTGTTCAGAGGGGCTCCTTTACCACCCTTCTGTAGTGTGATGAAAAGGCTCCTAGTAATCTCCCTGTGAGGAGCTTTGGCGTTGCTGGGTGTTGGCTGCTGGGGTGGAGTTGAGTCACAAACCAGAGAGGAAGCTCTGCCACAGAGGAGACACACAGTGCTAGTTTACTGAACGCTGACTAAACTGATCCAACATCGCTCTTGGTGGTAGACAGGACAGCTATTAGGGCAGGGACAAGGGACAAGGAAGCGTCGTGCTACTGGGAAGTGTCAGAGAGGGTCTAGCCATGTCAGAGGATCTATTTATATGATGTGGTGGTTGAGTCTTTTGTGGCTGTCTAGAAATTGAGAGATCATGTCAAAAGATGTAAGATTATAGTTCAGGCCTCTCTCCTGTGTTCAGAGTTGCTCTAGTAGCTTCACCAGCATCATGGGATATCTGTACCATGTCAGAAAATGTGGCAAAGGGGCTGCAGAGCTGGAGGAGATGACCCTGAAATGTCACCACTGTGGAAAGCCATATAAATCGAAGGCTGGACTTGCGTATCACCTGAGGTCAGAGCATGGGCCTGTGAGTACTGATTACTTTCCAGACCCTGTTTGGGGATCTGTTTTGTGGTGACTACTTACCCTTACATCTTCCCATACATCCTTGGTTCCTCATTCGTATCCCCCTTTTAATCTTTGAATGCTTTTGTTTTCTCTTGTTTTTCCCTGGTTCTCTTTTTTCTGCCTTTTGAACATAATTAGGTTAGAGTAATCAAAGTTCAGTGTATAATCTGTGCCGAAGTAAACTCATTATTATATTTTTAAAGCTTAAGGCATTCCCCTTTAGCTAGAGATGTTGTGGAAATCTCAGTCCAGCTGGTTCTTCCAACCCAATTTTTTTGTCTTGACTTTTTTTTTCTTGATTTCTAGGTTTGCCCCACCTCATGTTTTTTTTTTTAGAGTTAAGTTTCAAGGTGTAATGTACATATGGTAATTAATATTCCCCCTTTCTGGTGTACAGTTATGAGAGTTTTGACAAATGCAGACAGCCGTGTAGTCACCACCACGTTCAAGATACAGAACGATTTGACCACCTATCTATTTTCTGTCCCTATAGTTTTGCTTTTTTCAGAATATCATAAATGGAGTCATACAATGTATATATAGCCTTTTGAGTCTGGCTGCTTTCACCCGCATAATACATTGAGATTCATCCATGTGTTGCATGTATCATTAATTTTATTTCTTTTTATTTCTGTCTAGGATTCCATTGCATGGATGTTTCACAGTTTCTTTATCCATTCACCAGTTGAAGAACATTTGGGTTGTTTCCATTTTTTGGCAATTATGAATAAAGCTGCTATAAACATTCACATAAAAGGCTTTTGTGTGAAAACAAATTTTAATTTCTCTTGGGTAAATACTTAGCAATGGGAATGCTAGGTCAAGTGATAAATATATGTTTATAAGAAACTGCCAAACTGGTTTTCAAAGTGGCTGTACCATTTTGCAATTCTCAGTGGCAAAATGAGAATTCCATTTTTTTTTGTGTCCTCAGTAGGACTTGCTATTGTCAGTGTCATTTTTTCTTAATCTATTCTTTTAGGTATGTAGTGGTATTTCCCTGCAGTTTAATTTTGCATTTCCCTAATGACTAATGACATTAACCATCGTTTCATGTGCTTATTGGCAATGTGGGTCATTAGTGAAGTGTCTGTCCTCTTCAGTGAAGTGGCCATTGAAAGCCTTTATTTTATTATTGGAGTTTCATTGTCTTCCTGTTGAGTTTTGAAAATACTCTGAGTTTTTTTATGTCTTTTGGACAAAAGTCCTTTATCAACTACATGTTTTATAAATATTTTCTCCAGCCTTACCTAGTCTTTTCATTTTTAGATAGTGTTTTTCAGAGAGTAGGGTTCTTAACTTTGATATAAAGTTCAATTTATCTTTTTTCCTTTTATGGATTATGCTTTTATTGTATCTAAGATATGTTTGCCCAGCCCAAGTACAGTTTTCTATTGCTGCTATAAAAAAAAAATCACAAAATCAATGGCCTAAACAACACAACTCTATTAACTCAGTTTATCAGGCCAGAAGTTCAGGTATAGCACGGCTCAGCTGACTCCCCTGTGTAGCACCTTACCAGGCTGGCATCAAAGTATCAATAGGGCTATTCCTTTCTGGAGGCTCAAGGGGAGAATCTGTATTGAGGCTCATTAAAATTAAGAATTGAGTTCCATGCAGTTGTACCTCATTTCCTTGTTTGCTGTAGGACAGGAAGTGTTCTCAGCTTCTGAAGGCCACATGGATTCCCTGGTTCCCTTCATCTTCAAGTTAGCAGATGTATTGAGTCTCTCTCACGCTCTGAATCTCTCCTGCCTTTTCTTCTGTCACACCTCTCTTACTTAAAGTCAACTGATTTTGGACTTTAAAAATTAGATCTACAAAGTACCTTCCCATCAGGGTGCAGATTAGTGTTTGGTTGAATAGCTGATGACTGTAGCCTAGCCAGTGACACATCAAGAAACCATCATAGCCAGGCTTACAAAAATTTCCTCCCTTGGTTTCTTCTAGAAGTTTTACAGTTATATGGTTTACGTTTGATTCATTTTCAGTTAATTTTTGTATGTAGTATGAAATGGGTTGAGGTTCATGTCTTTGCACACGGCCGTGTCTTGACCTTTAATCATTTTGACTTATTAAAACAACAGATTTTATCCTAAGAAGTTTTTTTTTTTTTTTTACCAACAAAGTATGCATTAAGGTGGTGGAGCTTTATGCTAATGGTTAGCAAGCTAGTAAATAGCTTTTGATACGTAGAACAGGAAGGATAGCCTTGAATCATTGGCTCTAATGGAAGCCACTTCTCAGGCCTGTGTTCTGCTATGTCTCATTCTTGCAGATCTCATTCTTTCCAGAGTCAGGACAGCCAGAGTGCTTAAAGGAGATGAGCCTGGAGCCGAAGAGTGGGGGTCGAGTTCAGAGGCGTTCTGCCAAGATAGCTGTATACCATCTGCAGGAGCTGGCTTCTGCTGAACTAGCCAAGGAATGGCCCAAGAGGAAGGTGCTTCAGGATTTGGTACCTGATGATCGGAAGGTAAAGTAGAGACTTAACAGTGTCAATTTAGAACCGTGTCTGATACTGTGCTTACTGCATACAGAAAAGTAAATGTGCCGGAGTACACAATAAATTATATTTTGCTGCTTTATTCTTAGAGATGGAACATGAGTGTTTGGATTCATGTGGGTCCTAGAGAGACAGTCTGTTTCAGAAGTTCCTTAAGGAACCGTCTTAATTTTGGGCTACTCCCGGAGGGGAGCGGAATTCCCACGTTAGTTTTTTGCCTAGTTGTTGCCCAGTGTGTTTCCACTTGGTTAGTTCGTATGGAGTAGTTTATGTTTAGTTAGATAAATGCTTTCAGCTTGTTTTTCTAGCCACAGAACTCCTCTCCCTTCCCATTCTGTTTTCTGAATGAAAGCTTACATAAAACACCGGTGTCTCCTTGGCCTTCTCTCTGATACTTTTATCATTCCCTCCATGGTCGCAAGTGTACTTCTGCGGGGTACAGAACCCAGCTTGGAAGCCTTTGGCTTCAAATAGGTCATAGGCCAGAGGATCATTATTTGACCAAGAGGAGACAAGGGGTACATGACTTATGGGAGTAGTCATGGGAAGGGCTTGGGAGGATATACAGTGAGGATTAAGATTAGAGCTAAGGACCTATAACTCTCATGTTATGGACAAGAACAGTTTAGATTTGGCTTAGGGCTTTGGCTCATGTGAAAGGAATGTCATATGGTAAAAGAAAATGGGTCAAATCCTAGAAGTTAATACCTCTTTCTTAGCCTAAAAATCAGTCCTACAGGTGTCCAAGGAGTAGGATCCTGTTTTTGAATATCAGAGCATCCTTTCTTGTTTTAGACTTACTGCTACTTTCTTCCTACCACGGGCTAAAGTATATGGTTATCTAAATTCAGTTTAAATGTGAATTTTGTACAGTGATATGTATATTGTGTTATTATAGTCCATCTGTTTTTACTGTGTATGGTCTGTGGTAGGGAATTTGACATAAATACTCGTTAGCCCATTGATAAGTTTTGATAGTCTTATCTAGCAGATACTGTTCTAAAATCATCTGTTTTATATTTTGACATTGTGTAGGCTAAGGGAATTATCGTTTTGTTTTTTAAACTAAAAATTTAGGGGCACCTGGGTGTGGCTCAGTTAAGTGTCTGACTCTTGATTTTGGCTCAGGTCTTGATCTCAGGGTTGGCCTGCAATTTAACAAACTTCTGACACCAGGTATGTAGGTTTTTCCCACACAGACCAATTTTCTAACACCACCTGGTGTCCTACAAGTAATTCAATTCTGACATTATCTGCCAGGAGTTGGTGTCAGATCCTACAAGTTAAGGGCTCAGTCCCCTACAGAACTGCTCCGATTTCAGAAGCCCATCACAAGTCTCAGGTTGTTACCTGTACTTCTGACTGATTTGGTTATAAATTGGGGTTCCCATAACCCCATCCTTGGTTTCGATAATTTGCTAGAATGGCTCCCAGAATTGGGGAAACACATTTACTGGTTTGTTATAAAGTGTATAATAAAACCTACAGATGAACAATCAGATTAAGAAGTAAATAGAGTGAGGTCTGGAAGAGTCCCAAACATAAGAGCTCCTGTCCCTGTGGAGTTGGGGCACACCACCCCCTTGGCATATATATATGCTAATCAATCCAGAAGCTCTCTGAACCCCATAATTTTGGTTTTTATATGGAGGCTTCATCACATAGGCATGATTGATTAACTCCATTTCTAGATCCTTTCCCTCTCCAGAGAATGGGGATTGGGTCTGAAAGTTCCAAGCTTCAAATCATGGCTTGGTCTTTTCTGGTGACTAGCTCCCACCCAGGAGCCTACCAAGAATTGCCTCATTAGAACAAAAGATACTCCTGTCACCAGGAAATTCCAAGGGATTATGAGCTCTGTGTCAAATACTGGTATTGCTCAGGAACTTTGGAGTTCTAGAAGCTCTCTGTCAGGAACCAGGGTCAAAGACTAAGTACTAACAGGAACTGAGGGCAGAGACCAAGATACATTTTTTATTATTTCACAAATATATATTCCATTTTGAAAAACCTTTTTATTTGGAAAAAATTTTAGATTTGCAGAGCCATTGCAAAATTAATACAACAGAGTTCCCATATGCTCTTTACCTGGCTTCCTCTAATGCCAATATCTTACATAACCAATAACATAGTATCTGATCAAGATTCCATCATAAGGTGCCATCAGGATCCTCATTTAATTCTCTTTACTGTATCTCCTTAGTCTCCTCTCATCTGCTATAATTCTTCTGGCTTTTTTTTTTTTTTTTGTCTTTTGTGCTCTTGACCCTTTTGAAGAGGATGGGCTGGTTATTTTGTTGAATATCCCCAGTATGGATTTGTCTGTGTTTTCTCGAGATTAGATTGAGGGTTGTATGTTTTTGTCAAGAATACCACTGAAGCAGAGTTGGCCCTTCTCAGCGCACTGTATTAGGAGGTATATGATATTGATGTGTCTTTTTACTGATGATAACTTTAAGCACCTGATGAGGGTGTGTTGTCCAGTTTTTTCCAAGGCAAAATTATCGTTTCCCCCCTTGTAATTAGTCAATATTTTGTGGGGGGATTTACACTAACTATGTAACTACCCTTATCTAATCATACTTCTGCCCACTTAACGTAGCATCCATCACTGCAAAAATTATTATGGTTGTTTGCCTAATGATATTTAGTGTTCCCATGATTTCTTCTGCAGTTATTAATTAGAATTCTGTGAGAAAGTTACATCCTTTTCTTCTGTTATTCTGTTTATATCAGTATGGACTCATGGATATTTTACTGTAGCATCATAATACAGTGCTATTATTGTTCATTTTGTGGCTCAAATTGTCCCAGAATTGAACACCAAGAGTGCTTCCAAGTGGGCCCCTGTGTCTTTTTGACATGCCTCTATCATTTTTTTGAGTGCTTCTTTACTTTTTGACACCACAAGATGCTGTAGGGTCATCTCGTATATTCCCTGCCCTAGCTCTGGAATCAACCATTTCTCCAAGGAATCCTGATTTCTTTTATTGGAGAATATATTTAAAAACCAAGATTTAAATGCTAGGTGTATTCATTCCTGCTGGGATATCATTGCTTCTGGAACCTCGTAGTGGATAGAGCTAAGTTATATATGAGAGAGAGAGAGAGAGTGTGTGGGTGTGGGTGTATGTATGTGTGTGTGTATATCCATATACATATATATGTATATTTATGGGTGCATACACACTCTCTTGGGTTCATTTCTTTCTTTCTTTCTTTCTTTTTTAAGATTTCATTTATCCATTTATTTGAGAGAGAGAGTGAGCGAGCAGGTGAGAGGAAGAGCAGAGGGAGAAGGACAGGCAGGCTCCATACTGAGTGCAGAGCTCAAGATCATGACCTGAGCTGAAATTAGGAGTCAGATCCTTAACTGACTACAGCACCTAGGCTCCCTCTCTCTTGTGTTCATTTCTGTCTATCTGTACATATTTAAGGCCATGATACCTTCAGTTCCAGTCCAACACCACAGGTTTCATTCTTGCCTTCCTCTGTGCTTATTTGTAACTCCTGTCTCCAACAGTGAGAGACCTGGCTCTGATTGTGTACGATATGTTTATTTATTGTTTAGTCCTAGTATAACATAGTTTTACAGTTGTTTACTCATACCCGTGTAAAAACAGACTTACTAACTAGAGCACAATATTTGTTATAGCTCATCTTTGGCCTTACACTGTATAATCAGAGTACTGTTTTACAGTTACTTAGATTGTCCTCCCCCTTCATTAGCTTTCTCATTTGTAATCATTAGGTTCATGTGTTACTCTTATTACATTTTGGGTTCCCCCTACATCCTGTTTAATTGAAACTAGTCATTTATCTTGGGTGGGGGGGTTGTGAAACATTACCATAATTCTAAAAGTTAGACCTGTATTAAAGGTCTTCTTAGAGAAGCGCCACTGCCCTCTTCCCATTTGTCCTGTTCCTAGTACCCTTTTATTTCCATCCTGTTCCCACCCTACTCCCCACAAAGATAACCACACTCAGTAGTTTCTGGTTCATTCTTTTATTTTTATGGGATGGATGGCCAGATAATATGTATTTTCTTACATTCTTTTCTTTCTTACATAGGTAATTTTTTGTACTTTGCTTTATCTCACTTAAAAGTATTTCCTGGAAATCGTTCCATATGGTTCATTGAGATTATTCTCATTTCTTTTTTTATAGCTGCATAAATATGATAGTTTATTATATGAATATAATAGTTTATGTAAATATTCTGCTATCACTATAAAAGGGTTTTAGATGGACCCATATACACTAGCTGCTTATATATAAAGCAAGCTCTGTGCTCTGATTCCTTTTACAGATTTGCTAGAGTTTCTTTAGGGTGACTTCCTTACTACCCCTTACCTCTGTGGGCTTTGGTTCTGTTTTTCTGTCTCAGTCTCTATTTCAGATACTTATATTTTTTCAAGCAGGAGAATCATTTACTCACTGGAAATATAGCTATTACCTGTGGCGAACTTTATAAGAACTGTCTCTCCAGGTGCCAGCTGTCTCTTTTCTGGAAACTACAGTTGCACTTGTAAGAGACTAATTTGTGTCAAAGCACATGAAAGCAAGTGTGAGGAATAGTTAATTCTACTTGGGCAGTAGAAGGAAAGATTGTGCGTTCCATCCCGAATTCTCTCACTTCTTTGTTTTAGGTTGAACCTCAGTGTTTGTGTTTGAATTTTTAAAATACCAAAAATTGGGGTGCCTGGATGGCTCAGTCGGTTAAGCGTCTGCCTTTGGCTCAGGTCGTGATCCCAGGGTCCGGGGATCGAGTCCTGCTTTGATCCCAGGAAGCCTGAGCAGGGAGCCTGCTTCTCCCGCTTTCCTCTGTGCCTCCCCCTGCTTGTTCTCTCTCCTGCTATCTCTTTCACTATCTCTCTCTCTCTTTCTCTCTCGAATAAATAAATAAAATCTTAAAAAAAAAATTTTTTTGAAGAAAAAGGAGAAATGCAGAGGGGCGGGGAAAAAACATTAGAGCCACTCAAAATTCCACCACCCAGAGATGACTACTGTTAACATGTTCATTTATAGCCTTCTAGCCTTTTCCCCATCTACATATATTTCTATTGAATGTATCATACATGTGTGTGTATATGTGTACCGTGTAAGTATACATATGATAAGTTTATTTTATATATAGTACATATTTGTATCCCCGTCTTTTCTGTAACAGGTGCTTTCACTGTATAAATGCTCTGTCACTAGCTTTTTCAAACTATAGATGAAGTGCTATATCTGAAACTCTCCTGCCCTCTGTTAAAAATCAGACTATCCTAAGATTAAACAATAGACAACTATACTTACCAGTTTCAGGTAAATTTGTATTTAAAGGTCTTACATACTATAATTTTTTTTGCTTATGAAAGTATGCTTGTCGAACTCCAGAATTACATAACCTGAAGAGTTGGGCGTGAAACTTTTGGGGCATTTTGGTTGGAAGCTGGATTCCTCCAATAAAATATTTCTTGTTTTGTAGTTAAAATATACGCGCCCTGGGCTACCTACCTTCAGCCAGGAAGTCCTGCACAAATGGAAGTCAGATATCAAGAAATATCATCGCATTCAGTGCCCTAACCAGGTGGTTCTTTCTCATTCATTTATTCAGTAAATGTTTATCAGACTGCTGTTTCAGTTATTTATTCCATCATGATGAAGTACCTGAACCTCAGTGGCTTAAAACATCAATTATTGTGTTTGTTCAGAATTCTGTAAATCAATAATTCTGCTAGGGCTCAGAGAACATTCTTCTGTTGTACATGGCATCAGCTGGGATCACTCATGGGTTGTTTTTAGCTGCAAGCTCAGATGGGACCTGAATGTCCAAGATGGCTTCTGTGCAGCTAATTCTGCTGGGAGCTCAGCTGTCCACATGGCCTCTCTCCCTCAGGGTGTAGCGGGTTACCAGCAGGGTACGTGGCAACTGACTTCTCAGAGTATCCCAAGAACATGAAGGTGGAAGCTGCAGATCTCTTAAGGCCTAGCTTCAGAATTTGTTCAGCATCATTTCCATGGCATTCTGTTGGTCAAAGGAATACAGGGTTCACCCAGATTCGGAGGGAGGGTACATAGATTCCACTTCTCACAGGGAAGAGTGGCAGAGAATTTCCAGCCATCTTTAATCTACCACAGCCATATATGCGGTACTTGGGGAGGGAGGAGATAAACAAGAAATAGACACATTTGTACTGAAGAAGGCAGATTAAAAAAACAACAACTGTGCATTTTCTATTTCTCTAAGTGTCAGAGAAAAAGTACCAGGGAAGAGAGTATCAAGTTTTTCTAAACAGCTTGTTCACCATTTTTTAAAAGCCTTTCCTTGGTTTTCATTTTTTGCTTTTGTGGCTTGTGTGTGAATCCTTTTCCTGTTTGGTTTGCAATGCAATTTATTGGGCTTCTTCCTCCAAATGTAGAGCTGGTCATTGTAAATGACCAGATTGCTAAGAGAAGAATGAGGTTTGGTATAGTCTTCATGTTATTTCTTCAATAACGTTCATGTTGTTTCTTCTCTTTTTCAGGGTTGTGAGGCTGTCTACAGTAGTGTATCAGGCCTTAAAGCTCACCTGGGCTCTTGTACCTTGGTTTGTAACTTTCTGAACAATTTATCTTAACATGGCCTCTAAAATAGTCTGATAATGGAGAATTCAGTTTAGGTGAACAGCTAGTTGTCCTGTTTGCTGTTATCTGCAGAGGCTGGTTTAGTTTTTTATGTCCTAAATATTCTTGGTCTGTTACTGGATGGGATGCCAGGATATGTCCAAGATACAAAAAAAAGCCAATGTAGCCTTGAATCTTACGATTAAAGTATTTGAAGGAAAATATTATTAATTTTGAGTCTTTGCCAAGGGTTTAACTTTTTCTACCTGAGCCTCTCCTGCCTTGGGCCTGCCCTGTCTTCTTGGGCCTTAAACTTTCTAGAATCAACTTACATGTGCTTATCTGGATTGATGAAAGATCCTCCAATCCCATCTGAATTATACTGGCCTCTCGGGATGAGAAGTAGGCTCTGTCCGTGGGTGTCAGGCAGACAGCTGTTCACCTCACTGAATCTTTTCTGTGTTGAGCCAGGTGCCCTACAACCCACAGCTGTGGGGACTGGTGCCTCTTTCTAATTCCGTTCAGAAATATCTCTCCACACAAAATGAGCACCATGGATACTTGGAGCTTCAGGAGGGGAGAGAAGTCTCAGTTCAAGGCAGCATGGGAGTGTAGGCACCCAAACCAGATCTGTCCAGGAATGCTAAGGAGTTTGTCATCATGATCTTAGTATCTGAGTCCTTAAACTAGGTATTATGGATGATACTTCTCTAATTTTGGACGTCCAAGGCACTCTTTGGAGCAGTAGATTATAGTGGGAGGAATATACATTGGCTTCTCTGGTGAACTTCAGGAAGTTTGATCATTTGGGAAGAGGAGCCAAGAGAAAGAACCTGGAAGTGAAGTGACAGAAACAAGGGAAGATAGAAAAGTACGACGTGTTCTGTAATAAAAGTAGGAGAACTTCAGGTTCTGTTGAGGGGGTGGGAGGTTTACATATAGAGTTAGATTAGGATAGATTTATGTGGCAGTAGTCTGCCCAGTCTGGTTTTCCTAAGTATATTGCTGTTTTGGATTTTCTTCTTACCTTTGCTGAAGTAAAATCCCCTTTTTTCATCTCTAATGATCCCCACACGTGACCCAGGTATGTGTTCCTGAATTTACCAGTCATTCCCTTTTCTTTCTCTCTTGAAAACAGGGAAACTTTGTGGCTGGAAAATACAAGTGTCTTCTGTGTCAAAAAGAATTTGTGTCAGAGAGTGGTGTCAAGTATCATATCAACTCTGTCCATGCCGAGGTGAGGTCCCTGCTTTCCCACCATGTTTTTGTAATCCCGTGGAAGCCATACATATGCCCCAAGAAAGGTGGATTTTGTGTGTTTTTATGGGCCAAGACTGTCGAGGAAAGTGACTCAAAAGTGGTTACTAGAGATGGAGTTAAAATACTTCGTAAACTTAGATGCATAATTGTATTTTTCTGTGAAAGCATTTGAGCTCTGTAAGTGTGAGCATCCCTGAGCTCTTCTGATTCTTTCAAATTCAGTGAAATCAGGCACTTGGGCACCAGGCTGAATTTACACCTTTGGAATTCTTGTTTTATTTTTTTTTTATTTATTTTTTATTTTTTTANAGGAAAGTGACTCAAAAGTGGTTACTAGAGATGGAGTTAAAATACTTCGTAAACTTAGATGCATAATTGTATTTTTCTGTGAAAGCATTTGAGCTCTGTAAGTGTGAGCATCCCTGAGCTCTTCTGATTCTTTCAAATTCAGTGAAATCAGGCACTTGGGCACCAGGCTGAATTTACACCTTTGGAATTCTTGTTTTATAGCCATCTCTATACTTCTGTTTTCTCTTATTCTAATGTCTTTGATCAACCTGTTTTTAATGTTTCAGATGCCGCAAAGAAACAACTATAAAGGGCATTAGTGAGACAACTGGAGACATTGAAATACTGACTCTATTAAATAATAGTAATGAGTCAATATTCATGTTCCCAAATGTGATCACTGTGTTGTAGTTGTACAGTAGAATGCCCTTGTTCTTAGGCAGATCTATGCTGAAGTTGTTAGGGATGAAATAAGTCTGCAGATAACTTACAGATGGTTCAGCAAAAGGAAGAAAAGGAAGAAAGGGAAGAGAAGTTAACCCTAGTAAATCTAGGGTTCATTGAACTCTTGTCACTTTTCTTAAGGTTTGTAAATTTCCAAAATTAAAGAATCAATTCTATATAAAATGCTTTAAGTTTCAGAAAGTCAAGAGTTTTCTCTTAGGACAAGTTTTTAGTAATACAGGTGACTAGAGAAATTGTTTCCTGTATAATTAAATACCTGTATTGAAGAAGTTGAAGGAGAAGAATATGCATTCTCTTGGAATATCTTACTACAGAAACTGTTGTTGCCTGATAAGGAAAAAGAGCGAGCGCCTTTAGCTGTCCTGCCCTCACATTCTTAACAATGTGGACTGTATTTAGTGTCATCAAATGTGGTCCCTGTTGTTGTACGGGTTTAAGCTTTGGGGATCCCTTTCCGTATCTGAGATTTCTTTTGGAAGGTAGTCATATCTTTTTTTATAATAATAGTATACTTTTTTATACCTCAGGAATTATTTAAAAGATAATTTATCTCCTGACAAAATCTGGCCTTTATGTTGTTAACCTATTTCTTCAGTTTCTTCTTAAAAAGTTGGAGCCAACAAATTGCACTTGGTTTGGGGCTTGTTCCTCAAGCATTAGTTCAATGGTTTGTGCCTGTATTTATGAATTATATGTGGTGGTAAAACATTTTTACTCTCTTCCTCCCTCTTGGCCTCACATTTTCTTATACTACTTTTTTTTTTTAACAGAAATTTTCAAATACATGAAAATGGACAGAATAGTATAATGAATAGCCTTAACAGACATCAGTGTGTGGCCAGTTTTGTATTCCTTTATAATTACACCTACTTTTCTTGTCCCTTAAAGGCTTATTTTAAAGCAAATTCCACATAGTATTGTCAACTTTCACTGCTTCTTTTGATGTTTGTGTCTGAAATGTAAGGACTTTTAAAAAGTTATAACCACAACCATCATTACACCTAAAAAATTAGCAATGGTTCTTGAATATTGTCATATACCTAGTCATTACTTATTCATATTTCCCTGATTGCCTCATAATTATTTTCAGAGTTAGTTTGTTCAAATCAGGAGCAAGGAAAAAAAAAAAGATCTATATACCGTATGCTTTTTTAAAAATTCTTTTTTTTTTAATTTTTAAATTTTTTTGTATGTTTTAATCTAGAGTGCTACCCAGTAGAAATGTAATGTAAGTCATGTATGTAATTTAAGATTTTTTAGTAACCACATTTTAAAAATATAAAGAAGGGGCGCCTGGGTGGCTCAGTTGTTAAGCGTCTGCCTTCTGCTCTGGTTATGATCCCAGGGTCCTGGGATCAAGCCCCGCATTGGGCTCCCTGCTCTGCGGGAAAGCCTGCTTCTCCCTCTCCCATTCCCCCTGCTGGTGTTCCCTCTCTCTCTGTATCTCTCTGTCAAATAAATAAATAAAATCTTAAAAAAAAAAAAGAAAGAAAACAGGTGAAATTAATGTTGATAACATATTTTATTTAACCCCGTATACCTAAAATATTATCTTTTGAACATGTAGTCAATACAAAATTATTAATGAGATACTTTACATTTTTTCATACTAACCTTTGAAATCTAATGCATATTTTTTTATGCTGAAACTATCTCAATTTGGGTTAACCATTTTTCAAGAGCTTATTAGCCATGTGTGTCTAGTGACTATGTCATTGGACACTATAGGTCTAGAAGTTTTCCCCTTTCCTCCAAAGAAGCCGTCATTTGTCACATATGTTTACACGTGTTTTGGATTTTGCTGATTGCATTTCTGTGGTGGTGGTCCTCTCTCAGGGTATTTCCTATAAATTGGTAGTTAGATCTAGAAAACTGATGGGATCACTTGATTTCAACTGAAATTCATTTCCTTCCCTCCCTCCCTCCCCCTCCCCACTTCCTTCCTTCCTTCCTTCCTTCCTTCCTTCCTTCCTTCCTTCCTTCCCTCCTTCCCTCCTTCCACAAGAATGTTTCACAATTGGATTCCATGTTCCTCAACTCTTAATTTTTTAAACTGAGTCTCAGAGAGGTTAAGTAATTTCCTCATGGTCACAGAGCTAGAAACAGTTGGGATTTGCATCTAGGTGGTCTGGCTGCAAAGTTCATGCCCTTAACCACCATACTATCATGAAAAAAAATTTCCTATGGCTCAGTGCTTTATAGCTCATGAGATTTTTCTAAAGGAGATAAATGACTGGGATGATGCTAAGTGAACAGACTTTGTAGATCACTTACTGAAGTCTCCCACATCACATCTTAATAAATGCTTGTAATGACTACTCTGTTGAATTTCTCCAGTTCAAAGTACAGAGTTAAAAGGTATGGTTCCCTGTTTCCCTCTTAATGGGTTCTGCCTAACCATGCCTTTTAGAAATTATTCCCACACCTGGGGTACCTGGGTGGCTCAGGCACCAGGTTGAGTGTCAGACTCTTGATTTCAGCTCAGGTCCTGATCTTGGGGTCGTGGGATCGAGTCCTGTGTTGGGCTCCACACTTGGCAGGGGGTCTGCTTGGGATTCTCTCTTGTTCTCTGCCCCACCCCCTCTTCATGCTCTCTTTCTCTCTTAAATAAATAAATTAATCAAAAAAAAAAAAAGGTAAAGAATATCTTCCCACACCCATTCTTTGTGCTTGCTACAGTGTATTGACTGGACGATTTTTCCATTTTGCCTCTGTAGGATTGGTTTGTTGTAAACCCGACGACAACCAAAAGCTTTGAAAAGCTAATGAAGATAAAGCAGCGGCAGCAAGAAGAAGAAAAGCGGAGGCAGCAGCACAGGAGCAGGAGGTCTCTGCGAAGGCTGCAGCAGCCTGGCATCGAGCTTCCCGAGGCAGAGCTGAGTCTTAGAGTAGGGAAGGATCAGAGGAGGAGTAACGAGGAGTTGCTAGTGTCGGCCTCCTGTAAGGAACCGGAGCAGGAGCCTGTGCCGGCACAGTTCCAGAAAGTAAAGCCCCCAAAGACTAATCATAAACGAGGAAGGAAGTAGGCAGGCAGTGTGAAAGCTCCTAGGAGGGCGGACGTGATGCTGTTGTCACGGGGACCTGTGCTGGGAGGACTGAGTCACGGGGGCTGTGGGAGGAGAAATGTCCTCTTCCAGCTGTTTGTGTAAGGCTGTGACTTTCTCAGCTCCTTCCTCCTGTGTAAATTTCACTGTTCTCCCTATTTATTCACTTTGACCCCACCCCCGCCCCCACCCCTTTTGGGTAGGTTTTCCTGCTGTTCCTCGTTGGAGTCCTCTTGTTTTTCTCTTCTCTTGGCCAAAGAGCTCCCTCTTAAGGCCAACCGTGGGCCCCTCTTGCCCTGTACAAAGCTGAGAAACCCGTTCGGTTGTCCTTTTCCTTCCTGGGCTATAGAATGTTCTTGGACTCTCCACTGATTAAGTAGTCATTCCATAATCTCACTTACAAAACAATTCCAAATTAATTTTTTAAAATCATACTGACTTACATTTTGTATTTGTGATATAACAATCCTAGAAGCTAGAACTGTTGTCACTCATGTAATAAGCTTATCCTGTCTCCTTGGGAAACAGATTTTATGGAGGCTGTTTGTTCTCTCAGTATGGTTTTAGGATCGAAAGTAAGGAAATGGATTTAGGATGAAAAAGCTAGAACCTCTCTACCCTGGTTTTCCTGGGAAATGTTTCGTTTGTCCCAAGTAGCAGTGACTGACTGAATAGACCCACAAGCATGAAAAGCAGCCCAAACATTAACATGTCCCAAATGTGAAAATGATTGGAAAGAAGGAAGTAGAAGAAGCAATAAATACCGCCTTGACTTTGTTGGGGCTTGAGGCCTCATGATGCTATGGTGCCATGTTGCTGTGATCAGTGCCCTCCGGAAGCTTGTTTTGTCCCCCAGTTTTAAGGATTGAGAAGTACCACATTGCACTCGATGTTTTGACACAGAATCCTCGTGCTCCTGGTAATGCCACTACGATTGGCAGCCAAGGTGCACATTCCTTCTCCCCGGACTTGACCTCACTTGTTAGTCCACCCTGTGCTAAGTCTTTATTCCTCCCTTTAGCCAACCTCTGTCTCTTGGAGTTTTCTGAGAATATTGTCCTCTGTCCTCTTTTATATGTGGAGTTCTATCCTCTTTATATATCTTGAGACTTTGACACCAGAGGTAGATATTTATCTGGTGTTGGGAAGAAAAATTCCTTTACTGTACCTCACGCCTACCTGATAAGAAAATGTCTGGTGGGCTACTTTTCTTCAAGGCTGGCTTTCTCTGGAGCATTGCTTAGAACAGCTCTGTAGCTGTGTTTCTAGAGTCTCTTCCCCTTTTCCACAAATAATTGGTCTTATATATTCTTGCCAATTTTTGTGGCGTATGCCACACAAAGAGCAAGGACCCTGAACCCTGATATGGATAAATACTACCTTTTCAAATTCTGAAAGGCTGTTACTACTCTTGAACTCTGTATTCTGTGCTGCTCCACATAGCTTTACAATGTGGGCTTTTGTGAAGACCACTTTCAAACAAGGGAGCATTGAAACCAGATTTGGATACTAACAGAATAGATAGTTTTGAAACAAGTCAAGGACGTGGTATGTCCACTCTACATTTTCATGGGCAATTGCACCCTTAAAGCCCTTTCGGTAGATGAGGATTGTCAGGGAGGAGAAATGAAGAAGCTATATTAATTTCTGGTGAGTAAGACTTGGGGAATGTTGGGCAATGACAAATAAATGACTGTCGGTTAGAATGATGTTTCCAGTTGTTCATTGACTTCGACCTGCTACTTTACTCCTTGCTAACACAGTGTATGAGGGTAAGAAAATGGCTAGACGTGGAGTGGGTTTGAAATAAGTACCGAATGCAGGGGTCTCGGTAGTTTCTCAGCCCCTGAAATCTGCTGATTTAAATGAGTAATTTGTTTGAGATTCAAGTGAATTAGTATAGGAAACTTGTCCAGTCTCATCCAGGGCCCTTGCAGGCACTTTAAAAATTTTTCCTTTCTAGGGCACCCAGGTGGCTTAGTCGGTTAAGCGTCTGGCTTCCGCTTAAGTCATGATCTTAGGGTCCCGGGATCCAGCCCTGCATCTGGCTCCTTGCTCAGCAGGGAGTCTGCTTGTCCCTCTGCCCCTCCCCCTGCCTTGGCTCGCTTTCTTTCTCAAATAAATAAAATCTTAAAAAAAATTTTTTTCCTTTCTGAGGCCAGTTCTCAGCAGGGCTCAGTAGAGAGTATCATAATCATACTACTGAGTCTTTAAATTTTTAAACCAAATTCATTGGAATGATGTAAATTGGACAATATTGAGTATAGCCAGGTTGTGGAGAGTGTGAACTCTCATGCATGGTTTGGAATGTAAATTGGTACAGTTTGGAAATGATTGGTCAGTATCTACTCAAGCTGAAAATATGCCGTAAGACTTAGCAGTTTTACTCCTGGGTACGTAACAGAGAAAAATCCTCTTGCCCAGGTGTACCAGGAGACATAGAGAATGATACTGTGGCATGGTTTACAACACGTAGCAGAGACTACTAGCTGTCCACCAAAATGTGCTCTCACCTTGCAGAGTTAGAGGATTATAGCACAAATAGTTTCCCAGCCCTCTAACGCCCTGCCCCTGTAGTGAAGGGGTAGCCAACCAACTTCTCAGCAGAATGTGAGCGGAGGTGATGTCACATCCCGGCTAGAACTTTTAAGAAAGTGACTGTACCTCTATGTTTTCTTTCCCCTTCTTCAGGCCAGATGCAGATAATAAGTGTCTTTAGGGTGTGGCAGAGCACAAATGGAAAATAGGCGATGCCCTGAATCGCCCCCATGAGGGAATAATTGCCAACCAGGAACATCTGAGACTACTGGAGAGAAAAAAATATTGGCTTTTGAGGCATTGTACATTCTTGAGTATCTTTGTTAGCCTACTCTAATATTAATCTAAATGTCCATCAGGGGAAGGGATAAGTTGTGATAGAGTCATACAGTGGAATACAATACAGCTTATACAATTAACAAGGGCTTCTTGTATCATGAAGACATCTCAAAAATAATGTCTGGGAAAAGCAAGTTAACAGTAGACATGAAGTGCGCCATTTATATAAGGTTTAAAAAGAAGCAAAAACCGTGCTCTATATTGTTTATGGATATATAAAAATGCCTATTTCTATGCTATGTAAGTATTTGTATTTAGTGTGCATTTATAGTTTAATGTCACATTTACATATGCAGGAATGATAAACATCAAATTTAGGACAGTGCTTCTGGGATTCAGAAGGGACTACAAGTGAGCTTTTAAGTTCTTATTTCTTAAGGTGGCAGGTAGTTTGTTCTGGTCTTCTATATTGTGTGTCTGAAATACTTCATTTTAAAAATCAGTTCTCACAAATTATTCTGCTCACCTCCTTAAAAGGGAACACTAGAAATTTTACTTGTGCTTCATTCTTAACCTTTCATTTTCCCTTCGCCCTTTAGTGTGCTCTTCTTTCTGTTCACTTCTATTTCAGCCACCCCAGTCTGCACCATCGTCACCATTTGGCTAGACCATTAATAGTTTCCTGATTGTTTCCTTCTGATTTTTACTGGCTTGGATACTTGCCACATAGCAGCTGTATTGAGTTTTTAAAATTGTAAATCAGACCTCATTGACCTGCTAAAAGCCTGGTTTCCCAGTGCACCTAAAATCACTTCCTCTTTGTTCCATAGGGCCTTCCGCTCCCACCGCTAACCCTTTTAGCCTCCTCTCCCTCTACTCCACCTCTGTTCTCTGACCATTTCCTAACTGCACTTGAGCTCCATTAACCTTTTAACTCCTGGAACCTACTAAGCCTCATTCCCCTCTTAGGACCTTTATCTTCACTGTTCCCATTGCCCAGAATGGCTTCTTCCCTGGTTTTTGGAAGGTAGGCTTCGCTGTATCATTTAGATCTTAACCTAAATTTCACCTTGGAGGTCTTTTCCATCTAAATGCACTTTCTGTAACATCACCCTGTTTAATTTTCTTTATAGCAAAGCAGACTAAAAGTAGGTTGAGATATTAGTTGGCCAACCTACTGCTCACTTGCAGATGTGGATTTCAGAGTACCTTTATCAAATGATTCACCCTCTAAAGTCTTCAAGCCCCTGAGACCTAACTCTGAAAGGGACAGACATAAAGCAATACACCATTATCTGGGATGATAGGAATGAAAAATAAATGTATAGGAGGAAGTTAACCATTCCCCAGTTAGATAATTGGGACAGCAAGGGAAAGCAGGGCGGAAATTAACACCAGAATAATAAGATTCTAAATCCCTCCGACTTTCCAACTTCTTATCAACCTTAGTATATGTTTTCCTAAGCTTTTTTGCATTTTTGCATCCGCAGAGAATAGGGCTTCAAATTTGTCTTAGTTACCATGTTTTTCAAAATCAGTCTTTCTGTATTTCAGCTCAAGAACCGAAGTATTCAGGTTAAGGTACTCTGTGTACTATCTAAAATTCTACTTTCTGTATTGAAATTGCAGTTTTATTATGTGCAAACTAGTATGAATAAGACATGCAGAAGCAGTAGTAAGAGAGAAGAGTGATGAAGTAGAAAATACCCTGGAAAAAAAAATCAGATACATTCTAATTTAAGGTTTTTATTTTTAATAACAAGCTACATATTTAACAAAAACATTGTTGAAGGCATTGAGGGAGAAAAACATTCTACTCCACTATTTTAAAGGAATTCATTTTACACAGGAATAAAACTGAAAATTCAGGAAAATTATTTAGAAATTTTTCAGCACTGATAATTTCTGGAAAACACAAAGTTGAATTTATTTTTCCACAGAGGAGTGATGTTAAAATATGGATTATATTCCTGTACCTAGGATTCAGCATGCAAACAAATAAGTAGTCCAACCATCAGTATGTCTTTAAGTGCAAAAAATAATTTAAAAACTACCCTAAAATTCTATACTATTTAAAAATATTTCCAGTTCTTCTAAATAGACACAAATGTAAGGCACATATTGATCACCAAAGGCATTTCATGTACTATCAAGTGCACACATAGTAAGAAAATGTAGTAAGTGACCTAAAACTGAAGTACTTACTATATCTAACATTAACTAATACTGTTGTCTTAGAATTTAGAATGTTGTTAGGGAACCAGATGGCACAAGACTCTTTAAATACCTCATTAATGCTAGAGGTATTTCTTCAAGACAAGATTTTCAAAAGTAGGAGTTGACCTAAGAGACATTCCCTTTATCTGCTCTTCCCTTCTTGATTTACTCAAAGCTAAAATTGTAGGGGCTGAGCATCAGAAAAAAGGTTATTTTGTCCAGTGCTCCGCCCCCCTCCTCCAGCCTAGCTCTTATTGAACCTGCTGTTTAGTTAGATTACTTTTTCACTCTTGACAAAACTATACAGAAGGAGCCGCCTGGTCACTGGTACAGACTTGGAAAAGAGTTTAAAAGCACTTTGCCATCTTTGCGTGCAGCTGGCCAAGAGGCATGAGGATAATTGGTTGTTTACAGAGCAGGGGCACTGTATAAAGTCAATCTGAAATGCTCTTCTTAGAAATCTAACTTGTTAGATGAAATAAATCACACAACTGTTTTCCTTTCACTACGTCAAGGTGGTTTTCTTGAGCTAGTTTAACGTACTGTGTTACAGTGTTTGGGAAATGGTATTAGGTTATCTGGAGATTTGAGGAACATCCTGTTTATAAAGATCTAATTAAGGAAAAACCTAATTAAGGGAAGCTGGTGGTACAAATATCTAGCAGTACTGCTGGAAAAACGCACCTAATCTTTTCCACTAGCACATCATGACAGATGTTTTACCATAGCAGTCTCAGATCTCAAAAGCCTTCCTAACCAGGTGTATACAGCACATAAGAATACTCACTCCCAGTCCTTATTTAATCTGTTATTTTAGGGATTGCTTTGGATTAATCTTTGGCTTGGTATTCAGGGGAGGTGTGGTCCTTGGAGCATCCTGTCTTGGGCACAAATTATCCCTTCTTTGCAATCGTTGCCTCCCCCGGATTAGGCACTGTGCATACCACTGTTCCTGCTGCAGCTGCCGCTTCTGATTTTTTAACTGGCTTTTAATAGCCTGCAAGTTCTGGTACTGCTGAGTTTGCTGCAGTAATTTCTTCTGTAACTCCCGGTTCTCTCTCCTCATGCTGCGGTAGAACTCAAAAGTATACTGCTTTGCTTCCAGCTCCAAGGCCTGGGCCTTCCTGTCCAGCGCCTTTCTTTTTCTGTTTCCCACCTGCCTCGTGTCTGGCTCACTGAGTTGTTTGTCCAGGAATGCTTTTTCCTGGAGTAACTGGACCTGGAGTTCCTGTTTCTTTGCGTCTGTCTCGTCTTGGATTTTCTTTTTCTCCTCCTGTAACATCTGTATTTCTCTCTCCTGTTTCTCCTTTAGTAGTGAAATATTCCTCCGTGCCTGCAACTGCTGCTTTAAATTGAATTGGAGCTTTTCCTTCTGCAAGAGCTCCCTTTGAAACTCTGAAGTTTGTTTCGCATATGTGGAGGCTGATTCTTGCCTCCTTCGTTCAATCTCCTCACTTTTTTGTAAATAGTTGTTCCACAGCTTTTCAGGCTGCTTTCTATACTCCTCAGTTTTGTTGGTTAGGTATTCCAGAAAGACTTTGTTTTCAGTCTGGACAAGTAACTTTTCAGCGTGTAGCTGCCTGGTCTCCTCCATTAGTAATTCTTGCTGGGTTTGAGCTTGTTTTATTTGGTTGTTCAGCCTCGTGATTTCCACCATTGCCTTTTCCTTAAACCTCATCTCTGAGCTGCTTAGCTTCGGTGGCTTGAAAAAATTATTTTTTAAACTAAGATACGGTGGAGGGGAACTCCTAGAGTCCTTAGCAAACCTGAAGGAAGAACAAGTGAGACATTACCCCATCAATTATTAATGAAAATTTAGTAGATACAAAATGCACAATTGTACTTTAATTCATATGAGAAAATATTTTTGAGTACCTATTACGGTCCTGCCGCTATGCAAGGCACCAGGGAATACAGCTAGGGGTAAAGATGAATGAGTGTAGTTTACAGTACTCATTCACTACAACCCTGTGTGGTATTAGCTCCATTTTAAAGAGAAAACAGGTTCGGAGAATTTAAATGACCTGGCCACGATTTACGCCGCCAGCAAGTGGCAGAGTGTGGGTGTGAAACCCAGGTTTTAGGATTTACTAAACACTACAGTAGCAACAAAGGACCACAGGAACAGCCGGGGTGGTCGAGAATAGCCATAAATTTCCCGGCTTTTCCACCACCTTTCTGGCATCCGAGGACACTCCCGCGGAGGGAAGCGCCCC
Organism: Ailurus styani; assembly: GCA_002007465.1. Lineage (NCBI taxonomy): Eukaryota > Metazoa > Chordata > Mammalia > Carnivora > Ailuridae > Ailurus > Ailurus styani. Next base: position 6,291,239 of record LNAC01000024.1, on the reverse strand, counting down.
TTCAGTACCTACCTGCTCCAGGAACCCAAGCGTCCGTGTCCAAGGTCACGGCGGGGTTCACCGAGGGTGACTGCCAAGGAGGGAACGCTGGTGTTAGGGGCCTGCGACACTTGGAAATGGCGTCCCCTTGCGGAAAGTCTTCGCAGTTTCTCCGTTCCGTACTCCGTGGATCTCGACGCTGCCCGGCAACCCCCGGGGTCGCACCCCGCCCCAGTCCCGGCCGGCCCATCTCTGAGCTGCCGAACCTTGTCGGCTGCCGAATAAGCCCCAGCAGCCGGTTCTCTCGCTCCTTGGGGGCCGAAAGAGAAACGCACTCTCTTCATTTTCGACCCTTGGGTGCCCTGCCTTAGGGACCCCATCTCGTCTCGCCCTACTGGGGACCAGAGTTCTGCCCCTCCCAGAACCCCCTTACGACGGTGAGTGCCCCTTTCCTCTCTAGACCTCCAGTTCCCCGCCACTGTCGCTAGTTGGCCGGAATGCTAGGATACTCTGGCGCCCATCCCGCCCCTTCGCCTTCCCTTTGAACGCTCGTCGGGTTCTATTCTCGTTCGCGGCCCGGAGCGTCACGGAAGCCTCTCTAGGCTCGCGGCGTCTCCATGGTAGAGTGGGCGGAGCCAGAAGAAAGATGGCGGCGCCCGCGGAGGCGGCTGAGTCGCAGGCTTCGGGGGGTCCTCGGCCTCCAGTTTGTCTGTTGGTATTGGGAATGGCAGGATCTGGGAAAACCACTTTTGTGCAGGTGATGTACGCGGCGCGGGCGTACTCGGTGCGCGCGAGAGGTTATCAGTGGTGGGCGGAAGGCCAGGGAGAAAGGGAGGGAGATCTCTCAGGAGAGTTGGAGGGGACCCGCGTGTGGCTTTAATGAACTTGCCAGCATCTCCGGTTCCTTCCTAGGCTGGCCTTTTCGGACTCTAGCCTTGTTTAATTAGGGCTCTCTTCTTCGCACTCGGGTCATATTTGGTACAATGTCCCACGTTGTTCCGGAATTGTCTTACCGGTAAAATTGCCGACTCCTCGAAGGCAGAGGCGTACATGCAACTGGCAGTTAATACAGTGCTAGCATACACGTTTTTGGTGTAGATTACTAGGTATTTCTTGCGCAGCTCTTCAAGCACTGGAGATGCAGCGATTGAATTTGACGAGGTTCGCACTTTTTGGAGCTAGTATTTTAATAGGAGTGATAGAAAAAAATCTTAACACAAATCAAGTAAATAAGTGATCGAGAGTAGGGCCCAGACTAGATAGGTGATAAAGCAGAGATAGCATTTATGAGAATTGAATGTTGGAAGTGGATATTGGGGGTGAATATTTCAGGTAGAGGGAAATAAAAGTGTGGAAGTCTTCAGGTATGATCAATAAAGGAATCTTGGCCCCTTGTCATTCCCTTTGTCTCACTCCATCCCTCTTCTTGTATCTCTGCAGAGGCTTACTGGACATCTGCATAGCCAAGGCTCTCCACCTTATGTGATTAATCTGGACCCAGCGGTACATGAAGTACCCTTTCCCGCCAATATTGGTGAGTAAATTGTAACAGAACTGTGTGAAGTCCCTCAGAAAATGGAAAGCCCCCAGCCCACCAGTCAGTCCTTCATGTTTTCATTTTCATTTTTTCCTTTTTTTTTTTTTAAGATTTTATTTATTTATTTAAGAGAGAGAGAGAGAGAGAGAGAGAGAAGGTGCCAAGGGGAGGGGCAGAGAGAGAGAGGGAGAAGCAGAGTCCCCGCTGAGCAGGGAGCCACATGCAGCCTTGATCCCAGAGCCAAAGGCAGATGCTTAACTGATTGAGCCACTCAGGTACCCCTCATTTTTGTTTTTTCTAAACTACTTTCTTTTCCTTGAATTACCTAGAATCTTTAAACAAGCCTTCTCCTATTCACATTTTCTTTGTTTACTCCTTTCCCTAAGTAAGTTTATTTCCTTACCTCTCACTGTTATCTCCCTTCTTTCTGATCAGAGGATTCAGGCTATAGTTATTTGGGATAATGAAGTAACAGAAATCCAGTCCTCTCACCTCAAGGTCATAAAGCTTTCAGCAGGCTCTGATACATAAACCTGTTTTATTTAGTTTCTTTTTTCAAAAGTTTATAGAGTTTAAGTGTTCTTCTGTGGTAGTTCACTTACTGATCTATAGGAACCTTTCTTCCACTCCCAAAGTTACATGGGAAAAAGTATATATATATGCATTTTTGGGGGGAGAGGTTTCCAGTTACCAGACTTTCAGAGGATCTGTGACTGTGAAAAAAATTAAGCGTGGATATGATTCAGTGTCATGATTCTTGATAGGATCTATGGGCCTCCTGATTTCCAGGCTGTTACTGTGTTCATCCTTTCCCTATTTGTCTCTTCTTAATCCTATTAAGCTAATTGTGCCCCAATCATACTAATAAAGGAAAACCTTGTTAAGAAACAGAGATCATTTTGGGAAGAATTTGGGGTAAAGTTGGTATCTTCTCACTTAAAGGATGGACTTCTATCTGTTGATAGATGACTAGATAAAGAAGATGTGGTGTGTATATATATACCATGGAAAATTACTCAGCCATAGAAAAGAATGATATCTTACCATTTGGGATAATGTTGATGGACCTAGAGGGTGTTACGTTAAGTGAAATAAGCCAAGACAGAGAAAGACAAATACCTTATGATTTCACTTATATTTGGAATCTGAAAAACAAAACAAAGCAGAAACAGACTCATAGATACAGGTAACAAACTTTGGTTATAATAGCAGGGAGGAGTTGGGAGGTGAGTGAAATAGGTGAAGGGGATTAAGAGGTACAAATGTCCGGGTACACCGTAAGTCATGGGGATATAACATACAGTATACGGAATATAGTCAATAATATAATAACTTTGTATGGTGACAGAGGGTAGCCAGACTTATTGTGGAGATCATTTTGCAATATATAAAAATAATCAAATTATTATGATATAAACCTGTAACTGATATACTATATGTCAATTATATCTAAATTAAAAAACAAAGATCGAATTTTAGTAGCTGGTGGGTTTTACAGGTTGGTAGACAGGTTTAGTTAGATATTACCGGGTGCATTAATTCCCTTTGAAAAATCATGACTGCATTACCTTCATTACCAGTGGGCAGTTAGTAATCAAGTTCTTGATTTAGGTCCCTTTTCCTTTTTTTTTCTTTTCTTTTTCCTTTTATTTTAATTCTGGTATAGTAAACATACAATATGTACTATATAGTGATTCAACAATTCAGCATTTTTTTGCTCCCTTTTTCTATGTGTATGATCACTGATAAGGTATTTAAGTTGTATAAAACTTTTCTCCTGGGGCATCTGGGTAGCTTAGTTGGTTAAGCATCCAACTCTTGGTTTCAGCTCAGGTTATGATCTCAGGGTCATGAGATCGAGCCCCCGCATTGGGCTCCAGCTCAGTGGGGAATCTGCTTGAGATTCTTTCCCTTTCCCTCTCCCTCCCTCTCTGTTCCTTCCCCTGCTCCTACAGGAGCTCCCTCTCTCTCCCCCTCTCTCTCTGTCTCTCAAAGAAGTTAAAAAAAAAAAAGAAAAAAAAGAAAAACAAACAAAACCCCAACCAAACCCCAGCCTTGCCACGTTACTTAAAAAAACAAAACAAAACAAAAAAACCCTCCAAAACAAAACAATAAAACTTTTCTCATTGTCTTAGACCATTTCTACTGTAACTTTGAGCTCCTAGATAATATTTTTCAAGGGTTACTTCCCAGTTATCTTTTCTAAGGAAGGAAACTAGGGTGAAGCTGGGGGAATTAGTAGAAGAAAATGCAGACAAGAGAAGCCTGAAGGGCTGGTTTCAGCTTCTTGCTGGGAGAGAATGTGCTTCTACCCTTCTGTTCTCTTCACAGTCTTGCTTTTTCCCCCTATCACAGTTCAATGACTTGAGCTTAAAAATTTAGAAAACAGATTTGAAAAGTAACTGAGATGCCAAGAGAGAAACTTATTTTTTTTCCTCAGAGGAAGCAGAGATGACTTGAGAGGCCCACTGTCAGAGGATGTTATAGGTGGAGGGTCTCAAACTGTATTGTTTCTAAGGGTTAAATTCCAGTAAATTCTTTTTCCCCACCCCCCAGATATTCGTGACACTGTGAAGTATAAAGAAGTCATGAAACAGTATCCTTTTCGGCATCTGCTTTGGTGCTGACTCATCCCTGACTGGTTGCTGTCTGTTTTTTGTGGCTTTGAGAGTGTTTTTGCACTAGCAAAAGCATTTAATTGCTTTAAAGTAATTTAGGAGGATGGAAAGATGAATGTGAGGAGAGGTATTCTAGGTGATTAGAAATATTGTTTCAGCTTGTGGTTTCAGGTTTCTTGCCATCTTCCTAGACTAGACCATGGGCTGTTGTGATTAGAGAGCATGGAAACTGAGAGGCTTAGCTGGTGCTGGGTCTGGTTCCAAAAAGTAGTATCGCCTTGGAGTCCACTGCCTCCCCTGACTGGGAGACTCAGAAATGAGCAGGTTTATTTAGTAGGATCAACTCTTAGTACGTTGCTGTATGAAATGTGTATTTTCCGGTAGGTAGGCCTGGGTGAATAGACTAATTCTGATCAGCAGATTGCTTGATCAGTGAGGGTCAGAGCAAGGAGTATGATATCTTAATGACATTTTAAGATGATCTTAATGGCTAATGCTATTAAACTGTCCCATGCATCTCTCTGTTATGTCTTGGCCAGTTTAATTTCTTCATTTTGCCTCGGCATCCCCAAAATGATAAAGGAATGAGGAAGATGTTGATAATGAAAATTCTTGCGTAGTTAAGGTTGTGTGGTATATCAAGGATAGGTTGCCAGTATCCATTCATGGAACACTAATGCTCCAGTGCTGTTTGTGTGAATGATAGCCTAAGTGTGAATTTCATCATCTAAATTGACCTGTAAATAGTTTAAATCCTCAACTTAATGTCCAGGTATGGACTCGGGCCCAATGGTGGTATAGTGACGTCACTCAATCTCTTTGCTACCAGATTTGATCAGGTATGTCTGTCTTTACTTTTTTTTTTTTTTTAAGATTTTATTTATTTATTTGACAGAGAGAAGGATTACAGGTGGCAGAGAGGCAGGCAGAGGGAGAGGGGGAAGCAGGCTCCCTACTCAGCAGGGAGCCTGATGCAGGGCTCGATCCCAGGACCCTGAGATCATGACCTGAGCCGTGAAGGCAGAGGCTTTAACCCACTGAGCCACCCAGGCGCCCGTCTTTACTTTTATGGGCATGGCTGTATAAAAACGTGTGACCTTTAAATGCCTTAGCTTGCTCACTTTGAGAAAAAAGAGCAATAAACCTGGATATACATAGAAAAAAGCATTTTGGTAGACAGAGAAGTAGGTTATGACAGGATGATCAATGTTTTGAGACACTTCACATTTAACATTTGTGATGGCCAATAAAATGAAAATCCAGGTTCTTTTCTTGATCTTAGCTTGTAGTATCACTTTGAAGATGGAGTAGAGGATTGGGGAGTGGGATGGGCTAGCAGGCATGGAATGGAAAGATAATGGGGTTTTTTACGTGTGACAAATAATCGTCACTGTTTAAGTTTTTCTTTATCACCTACTTCCATAAGAGTGTTTTGTAATCACTAATTTTTTACCCTGATGTCACTCTGTGAGACAGGTTGTTAACATTTTACTGAAGCACCAAGAGATATGTCCGGACAGTGACAGATCGTCTTTAGCTTCTCAGGACCTTGCTGTATATTCCAGGGTGTTGCGGTGCTGCTGGTGTAGTTGTGTTTCTTTAGCTCATGGAGTTTATAAGTTGGTGTCCGAAGATTGAGAACATAGAGATTGATTAGTTGATAGGGCCAATAAGGCGGGCCACCCTGGAAAGGGTGATTTTTATGTTGAAAATGGATCCTGTTATAATTGGCATCTTTCTCTCTTAGGTGATGAAATTTATTGAGAAGGCCCAGAACATGTCTAAGTAAGTGATTTCAGTTTAACACTAATTTATTTACTCTGTAGTTGACATGTCTCAAGGATTTCAGTATACCATCAGACTCTGAAAGGGTGTAGATTGAGATGAAACCATTAGAAGTGGAAAAAGAAAAGTACGCAAAAAAAAAAAAAAAGACAAAAACACATTAAGGTGATACACAGTGAAGAGCTAAATTTAATAGTATCCTGCTCCCAATCACTGTCATATATGCCCATGGCTTCCTAGGAGGTATTTTTTAAAAAATATTTTATTTATTTATTTGACAGGGAGAGAGATCACAAGTAGGTAGAGAGGAAGACAGAGGGAGAAGGAGAAGCAGGCTCCCCACCGAGCAGGGAGCCCAGTGTGGGGCTCGATCCCAGGACCCTGAGATCATGACCCAAGCCGAAGGCAGACGTTTAACCATTTGAGCCACCCAGGCGCCCCTATTTTTGAGACTTTGTCCAAAGTCAGTTGTCTACCTGCCTTCTCTTGGGAAAACCACATTTGTTGGCATTAAAATCTCTGAAAAACCTTTCTAATCCTTTTTTAAAAATAAATCTTAAAAAGAATGATAACCATGCATAATATTTAAAAGATAAAACTGTTTCACCCTGATTCCCAGTAGAACTATCATCATTATTACTATTATGTTGCATTCTATTATCTTATAATGTATAACATAGTATTATTATATAATATTATAAGTATCATTGTCATTATTACTGTCAGTGACTATCATTACACTTGTTTCCATGCATATATATGTAGAAGGATGGATGGATAAGGTGTTTCACAAAAATATTTTTATAAAAATCTACTAGAGGTAGTTTAAAAAAAAGTAACAGCTTTATTAGATACAAATTCACATAACAAAGGCCCACTCTAATTTTTAAGTATACAGTGTAGTGGTTTTTAGTATATTCATAAAATTATGCATGATCACCACTGATTCCAGAACTTTCTCTTCATCCTCAAAAGAAACTCCATACTCATTAGCAGTTCCTGTTATTCTCCCTTCTCACCCCAACTCCTGGTGGCTGCACCATTTTACATTCTCACCAGCATCGTGTGAGGGTTCCTGGTCCACATTCTCGCCAACACTTGTTATTATCCTTGTTTTTGGTTATAGCCATGTCAGTGGGTGTGAAGTGGTGTCTCATTGTGGTATCAGATTTTATTTACGTTTCCTCAGTGATTAAAGATGTTAAACATCATTTTATGTACTTTTTGGCCATTGGTATATATTTGGAAAAATGTCCATTCAAAATTTTTTGCTTATTTTAAAAAATGGCCTTATTTAGATATAATTCATATACCATTTTAAGTGTACAGTCCAGTGGCTTTTAGTATAGTCAGAATTGTGCAACCATAACTACAGTCACTTTTAGAATATTTCCATCACCTCAAGAAGAAACCCTGTATTTAGCTATTACTTCTCTCTCTCTATTCCTCCTTCCCCTCCACCTTCCTTCACCCCTACCTCAAGAAACCAAATGGTTTCCCAAGAGATTTGGTTTTGTTTATCTCTCATTTTTAATGCAGTGTGTTTCTAAAACTATCAGTTTCCTCTGATCATTTGCAGCAGTTTGTGGACTGCTGCTCCTTCCTGGTAGCATGAATATTGGACGTTGAACAAAGCCTGGGGGAAACGTGGTATATGTTTTAAGGGCACTGGGAGGAAGTTAGACTTGACAGTGTGAAGAGGTTATTCCAATCTTGGATAACCAGATGTTCAGTGTTTTGTGTGCCGGAGTATCTTTCAGCATTGCACAAGTGTAATACTTCTTTAATGGTCGTTCTTGACACAGATATGTCTTGATTGACACACCTGGACAGATTGAGGTGTTCACATGGTCAGCCTCTGGGACAATCATCACTGAGGCTCTGGTGAGTATTGTAGGACTGGTTACTGAGAGTAACTAGAAAGCTAGTCTAGTTAAGCATCTTTTTATTGCATGGGACCTTATATGGGAGGGAGTTGTGGAAGCTCTGTATACCCTGCCTAAGGCGGTTCTCCCTCGTTAAGGAAGGTGGGAAAAGAGTTTGGGGATAGCTCATGAGCCCTTTGACTAAGGCTGTGATTATTTTGTGGCTTTAGGCATCCTCATTTCCAACAGTTGTCATTTATGTAATGGACACATCAAGAAGTACCAACCCAGTGACCTTCATGTCCAATATGCTCTATGCCTGCAGGTAATTGATTGCTGGTAGGCATGCTGTTACATCAAGGGAGGAGGCCTCTTCTTTTCTCTTTTGTATTTGAATCCTGAGTACCTACCCAGATTTCTGCTCATTGAGATGTGGCCCTCAGTTTAGTAGTTGTGAGCTGGGAGAGGTTAGAAGAGAGAAGAGGCACGTGTGTTGGCATTCTCTACGAGCAGCTTCTCATCTTCCTCCCTTGCTTGTTACAGAAACAGGTGGTGTATGAATATGAACCTTTTGGTAGTTGCTCCCAGTTGAATGAAACAAGTCTAAATAGAATAGAGCCCTTTGGTCTAAATGCTCCTTTTCTGTGTTATGACATGTAGAGTTAAATTATGAAAGATTGTGAATAAAGAGATTTATCTTTAATTCCACAAAGTACAAGTTTGCCCCAGCTTGGTGTCATTAGGGACAGAAGGACATGCCTCACTAGGGTATGTGAGTGCAGTAGACTTAGGAGCAAGGCAAGTTATTATTAAATCTGAGAAAGTTTATTGGAGGGGGAGATACACAAAGGCCATTACCAGCATTTGTGCCTTCTAGTATGACTAGGGCTATCCCTTCTTGTTAGATGCAGGAAATCCTAGTCCAGATAGAAATCTGATGACTGATGGCGTTTTTGGTTTCCATATTTATTATTTAAAAGGCAATTATTTGGTAAAAACAACCCTACAAAAAAAACCATACACAGAAAACAAGATGAGTATCAAAGCATTATTACTCCACGAAAGAGCAAGAATGTGTGTGTGTTGTTTGCTTGATGGTAGTGGTGGTTTTTCCTCTTGGGAGAGGAGAACGTGAGGGCTATGTGAGAATGGATACCTATAAGTAGAGTCTGAACCCATTCCACTTCTCTTTACTCAATTCCAACAGACTGACACTGGGCAAGCAGAGGTTAAGTGTTCTTACTAAAAATGTCTTAATGTTTGATTTTCAGCATCTTGTACAAAACCAAGCTGCCTTTCATTGTGGTTATGAATAAAGTAAGTGGATCCTTCCATTTGTAGTTCAGTATTTCTCTTTCATCAGAACCTTGTGTTACTGGAAGGTTTGGGTAGGTGAAGTTTTTTGCATGTTGGAGAACAAATTCAAACTTACCTGAAACTGTGCTCGCTTCGGCAGCACATATACTAAAATTGGAACGAACTTACCTGAAACAAGGTCATGAGCACTTGTAGGAAAAAGATTCAGTCAGATTGAGTGTTTATCACTGACTGTCATCAAAGTAATTTTAAACTAGATAGAGTAGCCCCTCAACTGGATGTGTATAGGTTATCCCTCAGAATTGCAACTGTGTATATGGGGGAGGGACTGCTAATTTACTGGCAGTCACAGTTAAAACAGAAAACCTCACTCTTGTTGGTTTGACAGCTAGGATTCAAGACACTACATGACTTCAGAGCCTAGAATATGCTGGCATCTACTGTTACATGGTCACTTGGCAGTGGATAGTGAAGGGTCTGCTTCAACCAAGAAAACACATACCTTCATTTCATTTGTAATAGTCTTTTGCCCTTTATGGTTTGTTGTAGTAGAGGAGGAAATGGGGGAAGTGGAGAAAAAAATATATGAATAATTGTTTTGTTGTCACTTAATTAAAATTTTTTCGTTGCTATTTTGCTATCTAAGCACATCTCTCTGGTTGCTGATAGTTGACTTCTCTCTGGTACAGACCGACATCATTGATCACAGCTTTGCAGTGGAATGGATGCAAGATTTTGAGGCTTTCCAAGATGCCTTGAATCAAGAGACTACATACGTCAGTAACCTGACTCGTTCAATGAGCCTGGTGTTAGATGAGTTTTACAGCTCACTTAGGGTAAACTTTCTCCTCTGCTTATACTGACAGTCCCTTCAGACAACCTCTTAACCCATAGGACTGGCTTTGAACCTGTGTTAGAAAAGAAGTTTGTTACCTTCATAAAAAAAGCATTTAAGTATTACTTATTAAAAATTGGAGGTTTGTGCATTTTTTTCATTCTTTTGCATGTTGCTGGCCAGTCTTAAAACTGGAGGTTTAAAAGAAATTGGGGCGCCTGGCTGGCTCAATCAGTAGAGCATATAGCTGACTCTTAATCTTGGGGTCATGAGTTTGAGCCCCCCATTGGGCACTGAGAGTACTTAAAAAAAATAAAGACCCTACCTTCAGAGTTTACGGTTTAGTTCGAAGAGAAGGCTACACACAGAATTGAAACATGATATATTATGGTAAGGACCTTACGAAGATTGGAGGTTGGGCCTGATGCTGGTAAGGGGCAGATCACTCTTGAAATAAGGGATTTTGGAGGATATAGTGTTAGAGGTATCCTTTGAAGGAAGGTTATGATTCGTTTNACTGCTAATTTACTGGCAGTCACAGTTAAAACAGAAAACCTCACTCTTGTTGGTTTGACAGCTAGGATTCAAGACACTACATGACTTCAGAGCCTAGAATATGCTGGCATCTACTGTTACATGGTCACTTGGCAGTGGATAGTGAAGGGTCTGCTTCAACCAAGAAAACACATACCTTCATTTCATTTGTAATAGTCTTTTGCCCTTTATGGTTTGTTGTAGTAGAGGAGGAAATGGGGGAAGTGGAGAAAAAAATATATGAATAATTGTTTTGTTGTCACTTAATTAAAATTTTTTCGTTGCTATTTTGCTATCTAAGCACATCTCTCTGGTTGCTGATAGTTGACTTCTCTCTGGTACAGACCGACATCATTGATCACAGCTTTGCAGTGGAATGGATGCAAGATTTTGAGGCTTTCCAAGATGCCTTGAATCAAGAGACTACATACGTCAGTAACCTGACTCGTTCAATGAGCCTGGTGTTAGATGAGTTTTACAGCTCACTTAGGGTAAACTTTCTCCTCTGCTTATACTGACAGTCCCTTCAGACAACCTCTTAACCCATAGGACTGGCTTTGAACCTGTGTTAGAAAAGAAGTTTGTTACCTTCATAAAAAAAGCATTTAAGTATTACTTATTAAAAATTGGAGGTTTGTGCATTTTTTTCATTCTTTTGCATGTTGCTGGCCAGTCTTAAAACTGGAGGTTTAAAAGAAATTGGGGCGCCTGGCTGGCTCAATCAGTAGAGCATATAGCTGACTCTTAATCTTGGGGTCATGAGTTTGAGCCCCCCATTGGGCACTGAGAGTACTTAAAAAAAATAAAGACCCTACCTTCAGAGTTTACGGTTTAGTTCGAAGAGAAGGCTACACACAGAATTGAAACATGATATATTATGGTAAGGACCTTACGAAGATTGGAGGTTGGGCCTGATGCTGGTAAGGGGCAGATCACTCTTGAAATAAGGGATTTTGGAGGATATAGTGTTAGAGGTATCCTTTGAAGGAAGGGTATGATTCGTTTTTGTTTTTTAAAGATTTTATTTTTGTGTGCGTGCATGCGCATGAGAAAAAGAGAGGGCACGTGCACGAGCAGGGGAGAGGGTTAGAGGGAGGAGCAGTCTCCCTGCTGAGCGGGGAGCCCAATGCAGGACCTGGTCACAAGACCTTGGGATCACAACCTGAGCCGAAGGCAGTTGCTTAACCAACTGAGCCCCCCAGGCGCCCAAGAAGGGTACGATTTATATAAGTAAAAGTGCATCAGGGTGGCGGGGAGGATGGTAATTGGCCAAGCAAAGGCATTGTGATAGTGATTTTTATAGAGAACAGACAGTGGTTGTATTGGCAGGGAATAGATGAGAAGTCTTGCTATGTGTTTCTCCTAATTCTTTTTTTTTTTTTTCTTTTTTTAAGTCCTCTCTTTTCCATAGATTTCTTTCCATGGCTTTTGAGTATGTGTGCTGTTTTATTTTGTTTTAGCTTCACTCTTTGCCGGAGACTTCTTGATGTATCTAAACAACTTTTAGGAAGATTTTATGGTATTTGAACAAAGTAATGTACACCATTTGAAAATACAGTTTCCTCATGGCATTGATCTTTTGGCAGGTGGTGGGTGTGTCTGCTGTTCTGGGTACAGGCTTAGATGACCTTTTCGCGCAAGTCTCCAGTGCTGCAGAAGAATATGAAAGGTGAGGATAAAGGAAAATCCTATTGATGACATTTTTAATAACCTACAGTCTGATATGATAGCAGTTTTGCCAGCAAAGCATTTGGTTTTCATAGTGTAAGGATTATATTTGCCATGTGTATGTGTACTGAATCTGTATGTATACATTTAGGGATAACAAGTCCCCATGAGCCTTTTTTAAAAATAGGAGTATAAAACCTTCTCTGTACTGAATAATTAAGAGCAGGAGTCTTCAGACTTTTTTGTTTTTGCAAAAAGCCAGGTAGTAAATATTTCAGGCTTTTGTGGGCCATACGATCTTTGTTGCAACTGCTCACCTGTCACTGTAGGGCAAAAGCATCCATAAACAATTTGCAAACGAAAGGGTGTGGTTGTGTTTCAGTAAAACTTTATTTACAAAAATAGGCATGATTTGGCCTGTTTGCCACATTGGCCGACCCTGGATTAAGAACATAGACTTTGGAGTCAGACAGACATGGGTTGGATTTCTGTTTTCTCCACTGAATAAATGAGTGACCTTAGCAAGTTTTTATCATTTGTAGATCAGGGATAATAGCATTTATTGTTGAGGTTCTCATGAGCGTTATTTGAGAAAATATATCCAAGCACCTAGCACAATTGCTGATACACAGCAAGCACACTTCATGATAAATGGTTGTTATTACTATTATCATGGTTAATACTAGAATTCTGTTTACTTACAGGAAAGTGTAATCAGGGCACTTTCCTTGGGCTGGTGGTATGATAATTGGCTTTTTACTGACATGTTTCTTTGGCTTCATACTTAGCAAGATTCTAAAAACCACGTGGTGGTTTTTAGACACATTATTTTGATTTTGATTCATCAGACAAGGGGTCTTTCTGTTTGTTACCAAAGTCTCAGGATAGACCCTTCTGTATCCTTTTGTTACTGCCCAGATAAGCCACATAATTACATATTGGGCTTCCTGAGTCCAGCAGTCCTTTTTTTTTTTTTTTTTTTAAATTTAATTGACAGGGAGAGAGAGTGTGCCTGCACACAAGCAGGGGGAGGGGCAGAGGGAGAGGGAGAGGCAGGCTCCCCGCTGAGCAGGGAGCCTGACATGGGGCTTGATCCTAAGACCCTGGGATCATGACCTGAGCCACCCAGGCGCCCCAGGCCTCACTTCTTTTATTCATCTCAGTTTTATTCAAACAAATGATGAGCTCATGAGTCATGGACTCCACAGAGTTAATCTTTCCAGGCCAGCAGTCTTTTGTCTCTGCTGGTTTCAGGGTGTGGGCAAGCACCTTGACTTCTAATTGCATAGGGATAGAATCTCAGTGACTAAAAGACTTGTTACATATAATGTTCAGTGAAGTAAGGTCTTCTGTTATTGTCAAGGGACGTAGGAAAATAGAAGTGGCGTGGGGGCGGGCAGGACAGATTATTAAACAAAGGAATTTAGAAAGTGTTTTCTCTTCTAGGGAGTATCGTCCTGAATATGAACGTCTGAAGAAGTCACTGGTAAGAGAGGAGGCTCTTTGTGTATTTTGGGCCACCAAAAAATAACTTCAAGCCATGCACTCATCCTTCTGCCCAAATACTTTTGTTTTGGCTATCAGTATATGTTACTTAAATTAGTAAATTTATGTGTTTGCTGTTGAGATGTAGCATGGCCTCTTAATTATTTTTCTTCTTTTTATTTGAATCTTTTAAAATCTGATTTTTCTTGTTACATTTGCTAAGCACTTCTTGGGCCCTACCCCACCCCCACTCCCAAGGCTCATTTAAGGACTGGTTATAGAATTATAAGAAAAAAGAGGTGGTTCACAGTGCTTATTCCAAAAAATCCCTTGGCCTGCCCTCTTCAGGCTGCATTGGGTCCCTTACCACTGCTATGTCTGCTTGAGGGTTCTTATGATGTGTTCTTGCGTCTAATTTCTGAAACCGCTCGTTCTGTCTGCAGAGCCCTCTAGTCTGAACTTGTGCTCCTCTGGGCCCACACTGCTTGGTGTTTCTATATCTGTCATCTCTTACCTGCTGCAGTGTCTAAATAGCCTCTAGTATTTGTTTAGTTAGTCATCTCCTGTTAGAAGTCTGTCATCTAACTTGGGGCTCCTTTTTTTTTTTTAAGATTTTATTTTAATTATTTTGGAGAGAGTGAATGCATTAGTGGGGGGGAAGGGTGGAGGGAGAGAGAGAATATTAGGCAGGCTTCACACTCAGCAACCCTGAGATCATGACCAGAGCCAAAATCAAGAGTTGGAGGCTTAACTGACTGAACTACCCAGTGCCCCTAGAACTTCTTCTTTAATATGAAGATATTTTTCTCTGTATGTACAGGCCAGTGCACAGAGCCAGCAGCAGAAGGAACAGCTGGAACGCCTCCGGAAAGATATGGGCTCTGTAGCCTTGGACACAGGGACTGCCACAGGTATTGGAGGGTCTCTTGGTGTTAGGAACTAAAAGGAGGATATGCTTACTTCCACTGAGCAGGAAGATACTTATATCTAAGAGAGAGAAAAGGATAAATATAATGTGGTGTTTGAGATTGATCGATACACTTTGTGTGTGATTTGGAGAGGTAAACTCCTATAAGTTGTATATATAACTATTCCACTTTGAGTTCTTCCTCTTCAGGTAGTTTTTGCTTTACTTTGGCAAGATACTTAATATCTTCTCTATTTTCTTAAATACGTTTTAAAAAAATTTAAATTAAACTTAGTTAACATACAGCATATTGTTAGGTTCAGGGTACAGTTTAGTGATTCGTTAGTTGCATATAATACCCAGCCCTCATTATATATCAGTCACGTGCCCTCCTTAACACCCATCACCCAATTACCCCATTCCCCCACCTACATTTTTCTTAAATACTTTTTACTCTCCACTCCCCTGCCCTTTTTTTTTTCCCTGTTTATTTTGACCTACTTTCAGAGTAACAGAAAAATTGTGTGGCTAGTATAAGAATTACTGTATATTCAACCAGATTTGCAAAATATTAACATTATACCACATTTACTTCATTCTTTCTCTTTTTCTCATTATGTGTGACTTTATAAGCATATAAATGTATTTATTTAATTTTTTAAAGAGTTTTATTTATTTATTTTGACAGAGAGAGAGAGAGAGATTACAAGTAGGCAGAGAGGCAGGCAGAGAGAGAGGGGGAAGCAGGCTCCCTGCTGAGCAGGCAGCCCGATGCGGGGCTCCATCCCAGGACCCTGAGATCATGACCTGAGCCGAAGGCAGAGGCTTTAACCCACCGAGCCACGCAGGCGCCCCTATAAATGTATTTATAAACAAAATATATATTATTTATATATTCCTATTTTTAAAATCATTTAAGAGTAAGTTACAGACTTACTCTTGAATATTATCTTTGAGTACTTGAGTGTATATTTCCTAAAAACAAGGGTATTTTATATAAACTCATTACTAAAAATGAGGTAATTAATTCTGATACTGTTGTCTGATTGTTCCTTATTTAGATGTAACCGTTTGCCCTGTGTAGCAGGAGAAAATCCTGGATCTGCATTGCGTTTAGTTGTCTTGACTCCTTTAATCTGGAACGTTTCCTTCATTTTTCTTTGTATTTCATGGCAGTGACAGTCTTGAAGTGTACACGACAGATATTTTGTAGAATGTTCCTCAGTTTGAGTTTGATATTCCCTCAGGACTCATTCAGGTGGCTCATCGTTGGCAGCACTTTACAGAAGTGAAGTTGTGATTTGTCCATGCATAACATCTGGAGGCCCATGATGTAGATTTGTCCCATCATTGGTGATGTTAATTTTGATTACTTGCTTAAAGTGATGTCTGCCAGGTTTTTCATTGTAGTTATTTTCCCCTTTATAATAAGTATTTTGTTGGGTGATGCCTTGAGACCATATGNGATTTTACTTATTTATTTGACAGAGATCACAAGTAGGCAGAGAGGCAGGCAGAGGGAGAGGGAAAGCAGGCTCCCTGCTGAGCAGAGAGCCCGATACAGGGCGTGATCTCAGGACCCTGAGATCATGACCTGAGCCGAAGGCAGAGGCTTAACCCACTGAGCCACCCAGGTGCCCTATTTATTTATTTTTAAAAAATTTATTTATTTGAGAGAGAGCAAGGAGCTAGAGAGGACACGAATGGGGGAAGGGGCAAAGGGAGGAGAAGCAGGCTTCCCACTGAGCAGGGAGCCCGATGCGAGACACGATCCCAGGACCATGAGATCATGACCTGGGCTGAATGCAGATACTTTTTTTTTTTTTAATGGAATGGCATAT
>LNAC01000024.1:6170611-6268851 GCA_002007465.1 Ailurus styani | reverse complement strand
AGAGAGAGAGAGAGTAAGCAAGAGCATGAGAGGGGAGAAGGTCAGAGGGAGAAGCAGACTCACCATGAAGCTGGGAGCCCGATGTGGGACTATATCCCCGCACTCCGGGATCATGACCTGAGCTGAAGGGACTCGCCTAACCAACTGAGCCACCCAGGCGCCCCCCAGAATCTGTTTTTTGAAACATCCCTTTTTGGTTCTAGCTACGACCAAGAGCAAACCTCTTTTTACCATCCAGTGTGCGGATGCTAACATCTAAATTGCCTCATTGACTCAGATTTATTGAGGTATAATTTACAAACAGTAAAGCCCACTCTTTGTAAGTGTATAGTTTGATGAGTTTTAACAAATATATGTATACTTGAAACAGCCATCATGGTCAAAATACAGAATACTTTCTCCACCCCCAAAAGTTCCTCATGCTTGTTTTTATTCAGTCCCCTTCCTGTACACTTAGTTTTTGGCAATCACTAATCTGATTTCTGTTCCTATAACTTTGCTTTTTCCAGAATGTTGTATAATTGGAATCACAGTATTTAGCTTATTGGATTCGACTTTTTTCAATCACATTACTACTTTTTGCAATCCATCCATGTATCAGAAGTGTGTTATTTTAATTGATGAATAATATTCCATGGTATGGCTTTTACCACAAGTCATTTTTTCATTCATCAGCTGATTGCCATTAGGGTTGTTTCCAGATTTCAGCTATTATGGATAAAGTTGCTGTATATATTTTTCTTGGTTAAAAATACCAAGGAGCGGGACCTCATTTTAGTTACTTTATGAGGGAGGTATTCTCCCCACTTACAGATGAAAGAAACTGTACATTTTGGGCAACATGATAAATAGAGCATGCTTCTGGGAGAAGTGAACACTTAGTTGATTAGAAGCAGAGTACTGTTTATGATGGATTGGTGATGGTAACTCTGTTCCACCTGCCTAATGGGAAAGTTAAAAGAATTGACCTTTTTTTTCCTTGTAGTTACGGAGGAAAGCCATGAAGAGCCAGCATTCCAGAATTTCATGCAAGAATCAATGGCACAGTATTGGAAGAGAAACAACAAGTAGTTTCTAGAAGTCCAGAATTTTGGAACTCTGTGAAGGAACTATCCTAACCTCTGGGGGCTGCTATAAAGGACAGTTTTTTTCAGCAGAGTTTCTCTTATAGGGAAGTTTGGCTCAGATGCAGCCAGGGATAGAAAACCATTGGACCTGGCAGGTCGATGCCAATTGCCTTGGCCTTTCCCTTGGATTTATGCAGGGAAGGATATTCTCACTATTCTTGGATGCTGATAGCCCTTCAAGCCTAAAGCTTCAAGTTTTATCATTTGAACTCAAGTACTTTTGCTGCTGATGAATGAACAGCGAGAACTCACTATTCAGTTCAAACCTCTATCTGGCTGGATCTGTACTCTACTTTCCCAGCATCTCACCCTTGACCCTATACCATGAGTTCCCCTCCTTTTAGCAGAAAGGGAGAGGGAACATGAGCTTGCCCAGGGTGGCACTGGAGTCTCCTTGGCAACCAATCAATGTTGGGTATGAGATGTGCCTCACACGGGGGTAACTCATTATAGGACAACAGGTTCATTGAAAAAGTGAGCAAAACATGATTAATGAATAAGAATCCTGTTTTGGATGATAACTTGGATAAAGTGTTTATAATTTTAACTTTGTTTTAAGCCTGCCTGTCATAATTTCAAATAAGAAAATTATGTAATTGCAAATAGGTTTCCTGCTATTCAACACAGAGGTTTAAAGCCACATGTCCAAACCTGTCTCAGTAAAGAGGGGATGTTTACTAAAGTCTCCCATGTACACATACCAGGTAACCAGGTACAGAGCTAGTCATGTTTGTATTATACTTTAATGCAAAGTATCCTTTGTGATTTGGGTCAGGTACACATTCCATATATAATACCCTTAGTAAGGTTTGCCCTGCCTCCACATTTTTCATATTATCTTAGAACATAGTACATTTCTCTTAAGGAATTTTATCTCTGCCTAATCTGTACTCCCAATTCAGTGGTTCTCAAGTGCAGTCACTGGACCAGAGCATCGGCATGACCTGGAAAATTGTTAGAAACATACCACTTAAGACCTGAGTCAGAAACTGTGGGCGGTGGGACTTAAACATTTGTTTTAATAAGTTCTTCAGGGAATTCCCATGTATGTTAAGTTTGAGAACTGCCCTAGCTAAAATAGCCTGTGACAGTTCCAGGCCAGGAGAATCTCAGGTATCTTAAAATTACCTGCTTTATCAGAGTACCCAAACTTGACCATCTGGTGCCTATTCCCCAATGCAAATATTCTAAAAAGTATTTTGTTTTGCCATTAAGCATGAATTTCAGTGTTCTGTACCTATAGATTATATACCTATAGATACTAATTTCAATATTCTATACCTAGAAACCACTAGTCTTAAAAATCCGAACCTCTTCAAGAGGAAACCATTTGCAAAGCAAGACTTGGAGCATATCTGGGGTCGCCTGGGTGACTCAGTTGATTAAGTGTCCGACTCTTGATTTCAGCTCAGGCCTTTGTCTCAAGGTCATGAGTTCAAGCCCCATATTGGCTCCATGCTAAGCATGGAGCCTACTTAAAAAACAAAACAAAAAAACCACTTGTCTGGCCTATGCCTTAAACTCTACTCCATAAGGACCAGGACAAAGTCTTCTGCGTCTTTGTATCCCTTGCACAAGAACCAGTACATAATAGGTACTCAATAAATGTTTGCTAACTGAATGAACTAAATACTAGATAACTACTTTATGGAAACTGCCTGATGTCTGCCTTCATAAATAGGGGAAAATGAAGTGAAGCATGGAGTGTGAGTTCAGAGAAGTGTGCTAAGGATTGTACAATTAGCAAATTTACAAGTTATCCGAGAGTTTACATTATAATCACACGGCTATTGCATTCATTTTTTTAAATTATTTATTATTAGAGATAGAGCATGCATGCGTGAGAGGAAGGAGGGGCAGGAGAAGAAACAGACACGGGGCTTTACCTCAGGACCCCAAGATAATGACCTGAGCTCAAGTGAGACGTTCAACTACCTGAGCCACCCAGGCGGCCCTGCTTTCACCTTTATTCTCAGTGCCTGGGACATTTAAGGCATTTAATAATGTACTAATTCAAGTTGTGCCTTGACTTTGGTCTCTTTAAGGAATGCTGTAAATTTCAAAAGACTGTATTCTGCATCCCAAAACCAAACTTCAGCAGTATTTAACATGTTGGCACCCACTACCAAGGAATTAAACACACATTTGCTCATTACTCCTAATAATTCCAGTGCAAATGGTTCACTTTGTAAACACTGACTGCAACTACCAGATGCCAATCAGGGCAGATACTGTGATGGGTAACAGTGTAAAGCTGAGGACAGGATATGAAGGAGATGGGTACTGTTAGCCTTTGAGAGGCTGCCCAGCCAGCAGGAGCACAATGCAGCTGCTGAATTCTGGCACAGGAATGGACTGCTGTCCTCCGATGGCCAAGTAGATGCAACAATGCAATCAGCTCAAGTCTGTCCTTGGACAGGTCCTGTTTGCTCATTTCCAACAGAGAAAATGAAGGCAACGACTGAAAAAAAGGTACATGGTGAAATATTTTTACAAATCTGAATGGAGGGGCACCTGGGTGGCTCAGCTGGTTGGGCATCTGCTTTCTGCTCAGAACATGATCCTAGGGTCCTGGGATTGAGCCCCATATTGGGCTCTTGCTCAGGCGGGAGTCTGCTTCTCCCTCTGCCTGCTGCTTCCCCCGCTTGTGCTCTTTTTCTCTGATAAAGTCTTAAAAAAAATCTGAATGGAAATAAGGAAATGACAAAAGGGATGAGGGTAGATGGAGTAAGCGTAACGAAGAAGAGGGGAGTGCCTGGCTGCTCAGTTTGGTAGAGTACATGATTTTCAGGGTCGTGAGTTTGGGGGCAGAGTTTACTTAATAAAAAGGAAGAAGAAACGTGCACAAGACTAGGAGGGCTGTCTGAAGGAGCACCACAGACCCCTGGTTTTGTGAGACCTCATGAGCAGCAAAAACTGTTAAAGTCTCCTGATGGATAAGGGGATTAGCTATTTCCTTTTAGGTTTTAGTACCGGGTTCCCAATGATTTGACCCCAAAGTGAAGCAAGTTCAATGAAAAAACTGGCTTCTAATATCAGTATATATTTACTTGTGAGTCTTTTCAAGCACAGTTTTGAGGTTTGATAAGAATCTCAATCTGTACAACATCCCTGCGATATAGAGCCAAGCAGTATGATTCTTCTTAGTTGTGCAAAGGCAAAGACCAGCCAGGGACAGTGCTTTGGTCTCCCGATTACCATGCCAGTATCGTGAACTGTCTGTGAAAGGTGGCTTGGTTCTGGAAAAGTACAAAAACTGACTGTAATAGTAAAATGCAAACTTGTTTGGTTATATCCAGCTCCAGTGAAATCAGGAAGATCCACTGTATTTAGGAGTTAAGAGTCAAATCGCCTTGTATGGAAACAAATTTGAATGTATCAAGGTTTTCTGTTGGGTCTTGTAGGTCTGGAGAGAAAGTCTCCCCTTTTCCTTTCATATTTTCCTCATCCTCTTCTTGCAGCGCTGGTTGAAAACAGGGGAGGACCCCATGAGGCTATCCGTGGAATGGGAACCGTAGCTGCTGTCTGAGTCATCAGGGCTCTGGGGGATCCCAGCTTCACTCATCCCGGACATGGGCTCCTCGAAGACATCGCTGCCTAGCACACCATGCCCAGAGACATTGCCTTCTTCGCTCTCTTGAGGCTCCATTTTCACATGGGCCAGATTCCAAAGTGGGGAAGCATTAACCTCTGTGCCTAGCAATGGAAGAGAATATAACTAGTGGTAAGCCACGGCTGGAACACAGCAGAACAAATATTTCACCCAGGGGAGATTCCTAGCCTTTGAGCTCAGACTTCGCTTTGACTCTACTTGGATGTAGAATATGGTTGTTATTCTCTGTTCCAAAAACTACCAACTCTGAATATTTTCCTTTCCACTTCCTCTACCCTCTTTTACCCCACCTCACCCACCTGACATTTGGCCTAAACCAGGGAAGTAAAGCTACGTAGGTGGAATGATTCGCTGTCCCGTAGCTCAAAGGCAGGCACATCCACAGGCTCTTGTTCAAGGGTTCCCTCCTCCTCCCTCCCTCCCTTTCTTCCTTCTATAAGGCTGTCCCGTTTTCCTGACTTTTGTTCGGGTCCCTGGTCCTCTCTCACATTATGAAGTTAGTGATCACTACAAAATGCTGACAGCAGCTCCCAGACTGCTGAAAACAGACATGGCTTCTAAATCTGCAACACTTTCTCTTTGGCCCTCCTGTCTCTGTTCTGGCAATGCTGTTCTGTGGTTATTACTTCTTCATGGTGAAAGGCTCTCTGCCCAACACTTTAAAAAATGTGGCCTAATTCTGTTTAGGATTTGTTACTTGTATCATTTGTGCACTGATGAAATGACAATTTATATTTGAGTAGAATTTGAGTAGAACTGAGTAGACTAATTTGCAATCTAACTGACTTAAGGATCAAGTCATCCTGGTTCATAAGGTGATCACAGAGTCTGTCTGGAAAAAGAGGCCAGCTGCCTCTGACTGGATAGCCCTATTTTAGTCCCTTTCAGCTCCAATCTGTTGGGGGCAGTCTAGCAAGGAAACCCAACTATTCAAACAGCCTTGAGCAGTTAGCCTTCCTCCACCTATCTGGAAGTTGCCTTACTAGTACAAGCATCAGGAAGGACAAATACAGCACACTAAGGGACAAAGTGGCATCTGCTCATCCAGCTTGCTCCAGGTACTCAACAGGAGAGCACATACTGCATCTACATCCTAACGAGGAATTATTTCAAAGAATGCCTGAAAAGTTGTGCTAGTCCTCCCTCACTAATTTCAAAAAGAATGTTGCTATATCTAGATCAGTGAGGCTGTATTTGTTTTTAGAATTGCCATTCTCTTGCCCACCCCCACTTTTTCTCTCCTCTCCAGACTTTGACTCCAAAATGCGGAAAGTGCTAAGATTGGCAGATCTCCCGGAATCAGTCAGCTGCGTTCTCTTACTTGAAGCCTGCGGCGAGGCCTCGACCTCCAGGTTAGATGGGAAGCGCTCACTCTGAGCCCCGAGGACCCCCATGGGCAGTGACTGGTCTCCAGAAGCAAGGTCAGCCTCCAGTTCCTCACTGACAGGGAAGGTGATGTCGCTTACAGGTTCTTCCTTGATCTTTACAGGTTTTGTGTCCTCTGTGGCCTTCTCAGGATTGACAATCCTTTCATACTCTTCAGATAGTTGCTTACTAATCTGTTGGCAAGCAAGAGTCAATTTTTCAAAGGAATGTTAAAAGCAAGGTAGATGGTTAGCTTGTGGCATCACATGGAAAAGCCAACATAACAGGAATATGCATAAAGCAACCACTGCCAATGGAAAGAATTTTTTTTTTTTACTTATTTTTTGAGCATTGTAGACACATGCTAGGAATTTAAAGTGCTGAGTTTGCATTTGTAAATGACAGAGTCATGTAAAAAAAAGGTTGTTTAGCAGAGAGTCTGTGTGTCATTAATTAAAAGTTACATAAAGGTAAAAGAGACTTTGTTAAAGATAAATCAGAATGGGGACAAAAGATCCTATTTTTGGCTGTAAAAGCTAACAGTTGACATAGGTTCCCTACATGGAATGAAGGGTGTAGGAAATCTGGATCACTTAGCAAATACTTTTTTGTGAGGTGTTAAAATTCCTTTTCATATTTTAGATTTGGGGAAACCAAAACAATGAGTAAATGACTTGCTTAAGGCCACAAGGGTTGAAGAGATTAGATATTTCTGGCTGTAACCAAAAATGGTGTCTCTACCCCTTACTCCACCCTTGGGCAGTATCACCTCATTCTGTTTGGTTTTGCTTTTCATAGCACTTAATGCCATCCAAAATTGTTTTTTTGTTTTTTTTTTAAAGATTTTATTTATTTATTTGACACAGAGAGAGAGATCACAAGTAGGCAGAGAGGCAGGCAGAGAGACAGGGAGAGGAGGAAGCAGGCTCCCCGCTGAGCAGAGAGCCCGATGCGGGCCTCGATCCCAGGACGCTGAGATCATGACCTGAGCCGAAAGCAGAGGCTTTAACCCACTGAGCCACCCAGGCGCCCCCAAAATTGTTTTGATCATTATTTACTTGTTTTTGTTTCCCTCTCAAAGAATCCAAGTTCCAGGAATTTGTCTTATTAACTGCTGTTTCTCACAGTGCCTGACTCACAGTAGCCACTCAATAAGTACTTGTTGAATAAAGCATGCTAACCATATTCTCTCAGACTCCATATTCCTGTCTATAATTTCTTCCAGCAGAAGTGTTATCAATAAATGCGGCCACTCATTGACTAAAGAAAGCCCCAGGGGCTGGCTAGGTCAGTGATGAAGCTAGTGGAACACAGCTAGGGCCATGAGGAGAACAGGTCAAGTCTGCTCTTGTTCCAAGACCCCATGCTCTGATCCAGTTGACCACCACTGGATTACACACCTTTACCCGATTCTCCCAGGGTGACTTCACCTGTAGCATGTAACTGTGATAGTCCTTGATGCGGTGTTGCCAGAACTTCTGGAGGGAGAGCACACTGCCAATGCCCACCTCGTGGAATACTTGCTCCATAATGTCAGGGAAAGGAGTCTGCCCCATCTGGGCTTCTCGATCCACAGCAAAGCGCAGCAACTTGGTGAATTTGAGGCAATACTCATGTGCCACATCGGTGAGGGTCTCCAGGACACTTTCATTAGCACACTCAAAGCCCGCGTGGGCCAGGATTGTGGCCACCGCTTGGTAGAGGAGCTGCCGGCAGGAGTGCCAGCTGAGTTCAGTCACAGGTTCCCCCTTACCCCTGAAAGGGGAAACATGGCAGGGTTATTAGTGTTCTTGCAAAGGGGTGAGCTGTCCTGTCTCCCTAGGAGTTTTACAATTTCAGTCAAACCACGGGCTCGGCTTTTTATGGGAACTGTCTGCAGTTATAGAGCCCAGTTTCATCCTGCTGCAGGCAGGGCAGGTCTCAACAACCCACAGTCATCTCTGAGCTCCTCTAATTACATAAAGTCTTCGTAGGCAATACATGTCTACGATAAACAATATAAAAGTGTATCAGGTGAATAGGAAGTTTCCTATTACCAACTGCTCAATTTTGATCACTTTTAAGATATAATAAGATGTAACAGTATGTATAGCTCAGGTCCATCTCAAGAGTGCTCTAATTATTTCACCACAAGATCCTATCCTGTGCAAAGAAATGGGTAGTAGGTCCATATTATGATTCCCATTTGGCAGGTGTGAGCAACTGAGGTTCAGAGGTGCTGACCTGCCAAAAGTTGTTTCGGTATTATCAGAAGGTGGAGCTTCTGACTTCAGATCCCATGTTCTTCATAATACAGCATTTTGCCCCTAATCACTGTTGTAGAAATCTTAATCTAAGAAAAAAAATTCAAAAAGCCATCTGATCTCCTAAAAATAACTTTTAACAAACTTCTAATTATTTACTTGTCTCCTGGAAATTCCTATCTTCTGCCTCAATGAAGGTCATAAACAATTAGAAGTTTGATGCAAAACTACAAAATTCTAAGTAACAGCAACAATTTAATATCATGGACAATATCTTGTTAAAACGAAATTGCCTGCAAAATGTAATATGGTACTGATCGGTGTGGAACAAATTTTTTGAAGTTGGCCATATCTGTACAAACATGTGCCATGCAAGTAATGACACAGTTATCCCTGCTTTTTTCACTATTCCAAGACTTCAGAATCTTCAGTTATACAGTGCACCAGGACATCATCTGGTCTTCATCTGGCCCAACTGCAACCCTTACATATTAAGTCCATTTTTGTTTTTTTTCTCATTAATTTGGGAAAATTAAAATAGTAGTGATTATAATCAATAGCAGATGCAGTAAGTGTTATATAATTTTACTTATCTATTATTTTTTTTTGCCAAACATATTTAATCTGAATTTAATCTTGAGTAAATAATCAGCAAATCCAGTGAATGGGACATTCTACATTCCAAATGACCTGAACTTTTTTTTTTCTTTTTAAAGATTTTTTATTTATTTGACAGAGGGAGACACAGCGAGAGAGGGCACACAAGCAGGGGGAGTGGGAGAGGGACAAGCAGGCTTCCTGCTGAGCAGGAAGCCCAATGTGGGGTTCGATCCCAGGGCCCTGGGATCATGACCTGAACCGAAGGCAGACGCTTAATGACTGAGCCACCCAGATGCCCCATGACTTGAACTCTTAAAAAAGATTAATATCATGTTTTTTTAAAAAAGGAGGAAGGAGGATTGGAAGTTCAGGATTCAAGTCTTAGACTTACTACTAATTACCTGAGCAACTTCGGCCATGTAAATTACCCTTATCCTCAGTTTCCTCATGGAAATATTATTACATGCTTAACAGTGCTGTTGTGAAGATTTTTTTGAGAAAAGTAAGATATAGCAAAGCCTTGTCTTACCGGTAAAAGTCACTCTCTGGGTCACTGTGCCGGATCTGGAATGGTGCATTGGGATTCTTACAGTCTAAAGGCAGGAGGTCATCAGGAAGAGGAGGTGACCCAGGGCAAGAGGGAAGAGGTTCACTCTCTTCAGTCTTTACACCTTCTGTCTGTTGCTGACTCTGGGCCTGAGCTGTGGCAATGAGGTTGCGCAGACGTCGGTTGTGCTGGATCAGCTGAATAGTATGGATGGTGAGGCTGCATGGCTCCGAGGGGATGTCCAACATTGTGGGGGGCTTGGGCTTGTTGGCTGAGGGTTGGTGCAGGGGTGGGTCATGGACTTCCACAAGACGGAACTCCCGTGGGAGCAAATCAAAGGAACTTCTGTTGGTCTGGCTTGATGAGATTGGTATCTCTCCCCAGTATCTCAACATTTTGGAATAAGAAAGGAAGAACTTTCAGGCTAAATGTAGTAGTAACCTAAAAGCAGTGATTTTAAATATCTAGGTTCTAGGCTTCTCTAGTGAAAAATATGAAGTCTAGCCAGTTATTTACATAAAAAAGTAGGCTGTTCAAGATGACTCAGAAAACGTCAGTGTCAGCAACACTGTAGGACCAAAGATGTTCTCCCTGAAGAAATTAAGAGAAATACAACCATTAGATGCCAGTCATCACAGTCACATACAATGGCAATTCCTACTGGACTGATCCACAGGTGGAATTTGGGTCATGAGTAGACCAATAGCTGCAATAGTATTGGGAGCACTAGTGTCCATCTTTTCCATCTCACCCCACTAACTCATTACTAGAACTACCATCATGCTCAGTCCTGAACAATTTGCAAGGCAAGATAAATGAGACCTGGAATATTTCTGAGAATATCTTGACACATCTGTCCTAAATCAGTAGGAGAAAGGGGAGTAGAGTTAAAGACAGGAAGAGGTGGTTCTTAATTCTGTGTGTGTCAAACACAGGCAACCTTGACCAGTAATCTAAATGGTCTTATGCATTCAACTTCTGACACAATATAGGGAAGAATCTGAGTGATTTCTGCTGCCTCCTAATTAGTATCCCTTACTACAGTTTCTCCTTGTATCTAATCTATTCTACAGTGCTGCTAGACTTAATCTTTTAAAAACTCAGATCTAATGGCTTCTTGTTGCCTATTGTATAAAAAGTCAGCCAGAATTCTTGGGCCTACCATTCACTAAAATCTGTAATCTGGCTTCAACCCACCTTTCCAGATTCATTGCCCATATGTCTCTTCAAGTTCAACAAATGTTTATCAAGTGTCAGGTATTTGGGAAGGAGACAAAGACCACTGCAAGATCCCTGACCTGAGGTGAGGGAGAGAAATATAAACAGAACATTTTTTTCCAATATGAAAGCGTGCAGTAAGGGCTGTTCTAAAGACACAGACATGGTGCGGTGGAAGCACAAAGGGGAGCTTCCTGGAGGAAATCACTACCCTAGTTCTAACAGTATCATACTACTCAGTTTCTTGAAAATGTCATGTATTTTCAGTTGACCCTTTAAGTTATGATCTCTGCCAGAAATGCCCTGCTGCACACCACATCTCTGGCAGACTTGTATTCATTCTGAAGTATAGTTTGAGTCACCAGTCTCCATCACCTCCCCAGTAAATCTCCATTATATTCTCACAGCACTTCCCATGTCTCCACCACAGCGTCTATACCTGGATTTAAAATAGGACTTATCTTAATCGAGTTTATTCTCTTACCAACCCCCCACAACTATGATCTTTGTACCGTGTCTGGCATACAGTATATCTGGCATTTATTGAGTGATTACTACGTGCCAGGGTTTGCCTTTATGGTTTAATTCAATTTCCCCAACTATCCCATTTTTTAGATGTGGAAACTGAGGCCCACTGTCTTGCCCAATGTCCCAAATGAGGGAGGGAGAAAACCAAGACAGGTTTGGGCTCTTAACCACTACACTATGCAATCTTAATAATTGGTTTCAGAAAGAAAACAAAAGGCTTAACAAACGGATCAACGAAGGGACCAAAAAAAAAAAAATCACCCTCTTCCTTAATTTCACCGAAAAGAGCAAGGAGAATTAGCAGCGCAAGTTCAAAGAATGCTCAGGTCCCTCGGGGGCTCCCGGAGTCACCTGCTGCCGGGGGCGGCCGGCAGACGAGGAGGTCTGCAGCTGGACCGAGGCAAGGAAGCGCTACTGCTCACCGCCGCGTCGCAGGAGCTGGGCTGGATGGATGACTGTGTGACTCCGAAGGGCCCGAGGCGAGGGTCGCGCCAGGCCCGTAAGGCTGGCTTGTTGATTAGTGGTCCTGGGCTGCCGGAAGCGCTTCTTCTCAATCCCGGTACGCCACAGGAAGTGATTACCATCCGGTTGCAACCTCTAAAGATGTCCCCGTTCTCACAGCGCCTTGGCCGCCTTTTCTGTTTTTCCTTCCCGTGATATTCACCTCGTCGTCACGTTGTGGGTGGTGAGGGAGCACCTCCGCTATTGCTGCCCAGGGAATACGCTGAGAGAGAGAGAAGAGAGAAGAGAGAAGAGAGAAGAGAGAAGAGAGAAGAGAGAAGAGAAGAGAGAGAGGAGAGAAAGAAGGCAGCCGTGGGGAGGAACTTAGAGACCGAAGGGGGAGGTTTCCCAGGAACAGATTTCGAGCCTGCATCTGACCAACGATGGCTGGTAGGGCTGATAGTCCTTCTCAGGCTGAGCCTCTGGCTTTGCAAGAGCTCAGTGACGACTTCAAGAAGCCAACCCTGCCGGTGCCCCCCGTTGTGCGGGGGAAGGCCCCGGCCTCCAATCCTTCAAACCCTGAGGAGGTGAAGGAAGAAAGGCCCGCGGCGCTGCTAGAGCCGGATTCCGGGGAGCCTGACGTCCCGCCACCCCAGCGGGACAGCGGGGGCACCGGGAGTCCACCGAAGGAGCAGCCGCGGCCCCCCACAGCGGCTCCTTCCCTTGGCGGCCCGGCCCGGGGTCCCCCTTACCGAGAGCCTCCGTGGGGTGGCCCCGCGACGGCCCCCTACAGCCTAGAGACACTCAAGGGCGGCACCATCCTTGGCACCCGTAGCCTGAAAGGGACGAGTTGCTGCCTCTTCGGGAGGCTGTCTAGCTGCGACGTGTGCCTGGAGCACCCTTCGGTGTCCCGGTACCACGCCGTGCTGCAGCACCGGGCGTCCGGCCTCGAAGGGGAATGCGACGGCCACGGGCCGGGCTTCTACCTTTACGATCTGGGAAGCACTCACGGCACTTTCCTTAACAAAGCCCGCATCCCACCCCGCACCTATTGTCGCGTCCACGTCGGGCACGTACTTCGCTTTGGAGGCAGCACCCGGCTCTTTCTTCTTCAGGTAAGTAGAAAGACCTAGAACGGCAACCTCTGGAGTGCACCGGGCTGGGTTCCAGAGCTCCTTAGCTTTCACTGAGGAGGGAGATTCTCCCAATGGGCGGTGACAAAAGTGGAGGAGTCTGGCCCCTCTCCAGACCTCTGTATGCATTGCCGGACTTCTGAAAGGGACTCCAACAATCCTGAACTCTGAAAGAATCCTTTCGCTTGGTTCATCAGGGACCAGAGGAAGACCGAGAGGCAGAATCCGAGTTGACGGTAACGCAACTGAAGGAATTGCGCAAGCAGCAACAAATGATGTTGGAGAAGATGATGTTAGGAGAAGACTCGGATGAGGAGGAAGTGGATGCCCCTGAAAGGAAGAGAAATACTAGTCAAGATGATGAAATGGGCTGCACCTGGGGAATGGGTAAGACATTGAAATTGCTGCCACAGGTTAATATTTTAAATTCATGACTGGTGGTATCCTTAATTGTTTTCTATCATACAGCTTTTCGTGACTCTTTGAGACAGGTGAGACAAATACAATGAGATTACCAAAACCCACCGAGATTTGTTAACTTTCCTGATGTCAAAAAATTGAATTGTGGGCACTATGGATTTCTTTTAATGAGTTTTACAGCGCACTCCCTTGTTCAGAACTCTTCCTCAGCACACAACTAATTTATTTTTACCATTTAAATATAGCTATATGTTTTTATATATATAGGACTGACCTTGATTATCATCACTGGAGGGGATGGAACTATATTCAATCAAATAACATGGAATGTTCAGTATAGGATAGTCCCTCAAATTTTTCTGTGCTTTATGTAAACTCCCTGAAATGTGAAATAGCTAATCAGTGAAAGCCTGTCCCTTAGCTAGAGGAATAAATTGAATTTTACATAATGCCAGACATTTTGGAGGATGGGTATTCAGGAGCTAGGAATATAAAAAGAAGATGGCCTTAATATGTTGTTGGGAAGACTAGGTAAATATTATGAAATTCCTTTTGTAACTGCAAAACAAAAGCTAGAAACCATAAGTATGCCAGAGAAAGGGTTCAGAGAAGGGGGTAATCACTGAGGACTTAGACCTGCACTGTCCGGTATGGTAGCCATTACCCACACGTGGTTATTGGACACTTACAGTATGGCTAGTCCAAACTGACTTGTGCTATAAATGTAAAATACAATCTAGATTTCAAAGACTTAGTGTAAAAAAAGAATGTGAAATAGTCATAATATTTTTATACTGATTACATGATAATTTTACCCATTTTCCCTTTTTAATGTGGCAACTAGAAAATGAAAACTTTTTTTTTTAAAGATTTTATTTATTTATTTAGAGAGAGAATGGGCGTGAGCATGGGGAGGGGCAGAAGGAGAGGGAGGGACAGAATCTCAAGCAGACTCTGCACTGAGTGTGGAGGGGCTGGATCCCACAACCCTGAGATCATGACCTGAGCCGAAATCAAGAGTCAGACTAAGCCACCCAGATGCCCTGAAAATGAAAAACTTCATGTATGGCTTTCATTATATTTCTGTTGGGTAACACTGACTTAAAATTTGGGAAAGTTTTTAAGTTTACAAACAGACAGGTCTTGAGGTGGAACTTGAAGGAAAAGAAAATTAGCCCCCAGGAATCTGAGTGTTGAGAATGGTTTTCAGGGCAGGATTGATGCTTTTAAGGGAGTAATGAGTAGACCTGTCTATTTGATAGTTATAGTAAATATTAAGAAATTATGGGGTGCCTGGGTGGCTCAGTGGGTTAAGCCTCTGCCTTCGGCTCAGGTCATGATTTCAGGCTCCTGGGATCGAGCCCCGCATCGGGCTCTCTGCTCAGCCCGGAGCCTGCTTCCCCCTCTCCCTCTGCCTGCCTCTCTGCCGCTTGTGATCTCTCTCTCTGTCAAATAAATAAATAAAAATCTTAAAAAAAATTATATTGGAGACAGAGTATTAGACCCAGGTGATATAGAGCAGGAATGCCAGGCCAAGAAGTTTAGATTTTTTCCCATGGTCAATGTGGTAGGTAGTTTTATTTTTAAAATATAGTGATGGAGGAAAACAAACAAACAAAAAAAACAAGGTGCCATGAAAAAAGTTTTGCAATTTAGAAAAACTAAAGATATTTATACTGGTGATTTTGTGTTTGCCTCTTTCTCCCCCACCCCCCACCTTTCTTTTCATTGATAACTCTATATTTATGCAGGCTGAATGGAAAGTGGGTATCATTAAGACAGTCTCTTCCCATGTCTGTCTTTTCTTTCTTTCCCATATTCTGTAGGAGAAGATGCTGTAGAAGATGAGGCCGAAGAGAACCCCATTGTCTTAGAGTTTCAGCAGGAAAGGGAGGCCTTTTATATAAAGGATCCAAAAAAGGCTCTCCAAGGCTTTTTTGACCGAGAAGGTATGTAAACAGATTCTGACCCTGCCTGTAAAAGATATCCAAAGCAGTGTTGTTTGATAGATCTTCAGGGTACGTAGAAATGCTGAATTGTATCTGCTGTTCTTAGTTCTTGCCCTTGTGGTCGATTGCTTCAGGTTTATTTTGAAAATAATAAAAGTCTTGTTAGTCTTCCCATCTTGAAAAAAAGGGACTGCCTTTTTTTTTTTTTTTTTTTGACTCATCTCATTCTTCTCAAAAGATTTCTTCTTGAAAGATCCTAGACTTGGTGGGGAGATTGACCTAACTTCTTAAATGTTTTGTTTCTAATTCATCTGATCTTTTGTAATTCTTGACATGGTATTCACTTTATACGATTTAAAAAGTGTTTCCACAGAGGATTGTTTCAGTAGAGGTGCTTTGAAGGAACATCTCTGTGTGTGTATAAATATATGTATGAACTGGTTGCATTCTGCACTTAATGTTTATGCTTCTAAAAACCAGGCAACTGTGACAAACTAACAGTTTACATCTACAACTTAAATATATAGTGTGAAAGCTGCTATATAGTGGACAAAACTATTTTTGGAGAGTTGATTGTTTTGATCTGAGTTTGCTTTTCTTTTTCTCAAGTTCATCCTAGTTTTTTTTTTTAAGATTTATTTATTTATTTTAGAAAGAAAGTGAGAGAGCAAGCAGGGGGAGGGTCAGAGGGAGAGAGAGATTTCCTAAAGCAGACTCCCTGCTGAGTGTGGCCCAACATGGGGCTCTATCCCAGGACCTTGAGATCATGACCTGAGCTGAAATCAAGAGTTGGCCACTTAACTGACTAAGCCAGCTACCCAGGCTCCCCAGGCTCATCCTAATTTTATTATCAGAGGATAATCCCTAGGAATAAAATAAGTGAAATATTTTGAAATTTAGTATTCAGTGTGGTATGGGAACTTGATACTCTTATTTAACTTTTCCTCTCTTTTTCCTTTGTCTCAACTAGTAGTTTTCAGATGTTATTAAAATTTGTTTTGTCTTTCTTCCTCCCACAGGAGAAGAATTAGAATATGAATTTGATGAACAGGGACATAGCACTTGGCTCTGTAGGGTGAGGTATGTTCTGTTCTCATTAATGTACATTTCTGAAAAGTAGCCAATTTCAGGTAATAGACAACAAACCCAAAGAGTGACTTTAACCTTATTTTTAGGCTATTCTTGAATTTGGGCCTTGATAATTTAGCAGGTGGGGTGGGATGGTGAGAGGTATAAGGAAAAGATTTGAAGTCTAACCTTGGCAAGATAGAACAAGATGAATGGAGAGATTAAAAAGGCATGTCAAAAAATGACTATTATCATAGCATATTCGTTTTTTTTTTCCATGAGAATTGGAGTTTAGTACTGTGCTATGATTATCTCCAAACCAATACAGGTTACCTGTGGATGATTCAACTGGGAAACAACTGGTAGCTGAAGCCATTCATTCAGGAAAGAAAAAAGAAGCAATGATCCAGTGTTCACTGGAAGCTTGTCGAATCCTTGATACTTTGGGATTGCTGCGGCAGGAGGCAGGTATGTGGGAATACTTCTTTTCCTTGAAAGAAAGAAAGAGGAAGAGGGAGGGGTTGAGGGAGAGAGAGGAGGGAGAGAGATGCAAAGAGATGGGCAGAGACAGAGAAAGAAGAAAGGAAAAATTAATACAGAAGTCAATAAAGTATCTTTTTAGGGGGAAAGTGTAAATTGTCTAGAATTCTTTGAAGTGAAAAGAAGATTCCATGTCTCAATACCCAAAGGAAGCCATTGCTTATACGCTCCTAGACATTTTTTATGAATATAGATGTGTGTTCAGAACTAGATCCTTTAATAAAAAGCAAATATCATACATAAATGCATTTACATTATGCTCTTTCATACTTAAATTTTTAACATAAGAATGTATCATGGATGTTATCTATGTGATTGCATTAAGTTTATCTCATTTTAAAAACCTGTCTGGTTATATCATCATTTATTAATAAAGGCTTATGCTATATTTTTGTTTATTCTAAAGTTAGTTTTTATTACGGCAAAGTAACTTCCGTATAGTTTAAAACTACCAGAGGCTTATTACAAAATATACCTGTTCCTTGCCCTGTCCCTCCTCAGTCTTCAACCTTAGAAGGAAGTCTTTTTAACTCTTCCAGTCATTCCTTTTGGCATTTAAAAATATCCGTATTTCCAAAAAGGAAGAGTATGCTACTTTGAGTCACTTATTTTATTTTTACTTATTTATTTTTATTTAAATTCAATTAATTAACATATAATGTTTTTTTAGTTTCAGAGGTAAAAGGCAATGATCCATCAGTCTTTTTTTTTTTTTTAAAGATTTTTATTTATTTATTTCACAGAGGGAGAGAGATCACAAGGAGGCAGAGAGGCAGGCAGAGAGAGGGGGAAGCAGGCTCCCCGCTGAGCAGAGAGCCCGATGTGGGCCTCGATCCCAGGACCCTGAGATCATGACCTGGGCCGAAAGCAGAGGCTCTAACCCACTGAGCCACCCAGGCGCCCGATCCATCAGTCTTATGTAAAACCCAGTGCTCATTACATTACATGCCCTCCTTAATGTCGACCCATTACCCCATTCCCCAACCACCTCCCCTCCAGCAACCCTCAGTTTGTTTCCTGTGGTTAGGAGTCTAATGGTTTGTCTTCCTCTCTGATTTTGTCATTTTATTTTTTCCTCTCTTTCCCTATGCTCCCGTTTTGTTTCTTGAATTGCACATATGAGTGAGATTATATGATAATTGTCTTTCTCAGATTGACTTATTTCACTTAGCATAATACCCTCTGGTTCCATCCATTTTGTGGCAGATGGCAAGATTTCCTTTTTTTGATGGCTGAGTAATATGCCATTGTATATATGTACCGCACATGCTTTTTTTTTTTAAGATTATTTATTTCTTTATTTGACAGAGATATAGAGAGCACAAGAAGCAGAGCGGCAGGCAGAGGGGGAGAGAGAAGCAGGTTCTCTGCTGAGCAGGGAGCCCTATGCGGGGCTCAATCCCAGGACCCTCAAATCATGACCTGAGCCAAAGGCAGCCGCTTAACAACTGAGCCATCCAGGCGCCCCAATATATCACATCTTCTTTATCCATTCATCTGTTGATTGACATCTGATCTCCTTCTGTAGTTTGGTTCTTGTGGACGTTGCTGCTATAAACACTGGGGTGCAGGTGCCCCTTCAGATCACTGCATTTGTATCTTTGGGGTAAATTCTTAATAGTGCAATTGCTGGGTTGAAGGGTAGCTCTATTTTTAACTGCTTGAGGAACCTCCACACTGTTTTCCAGAGTGGCTGTACTAGCTTGCATTCCCACCAACAGTGTAAGAGGGTTCCCCTTTCTCCGCATCGTCGCCAACATCTGGCATTTCCCGACTTCTTATTTTGGCCAGTCTGACAGGTGTGAGGTGGTATCTCATTGTGGTTTTGATTTGTATTTCCCTGATGCCAAGTATCAGGGATATGATATTGAGCATTTTTTCATGTGTCTCTTGGCCATCTGTATGTCTTCTTTGGAGAAATGTCTGTTCATGTCTTCTGGCCGTTTCTCGATTGGATTATTTATTCTTTGGGTGTTGAGTTTGATAAATTCTTTTTAGGTTTTGGATACTAGCCCTTTATGTGATATGTCATTTGCAGATATCTTCCTCCATCCTGTTGGTTGTCTTTTGCTTTTGTTGACTGTTTCCTTTGCTGTGCAAAAGCTTTTTTTCTTGATGAAGTCCCAGTAGTTCATTTTTGCCTTTGTTTTCCTTGCCTTTGGAGATGTGTCTAGCAAGAAGTTGGTATAGCCAAGGTCACAAAGGTTGCTGCATGTGTTCTCTTCTAGGATTTTGATGGATTCCTGTCTCACATTTAGGTCTTTCATCTATTTTGAGTTTATGTTTGTGTATGGTATAAGGAAATGGTCCAGTTTCATTTTCCTGCCTGTGGGTGTCCACTTTTCCAAACATCATTTGTTGAAGAGACTGTCTTTTTCCCATTGGAAAAATGCTTTGTCAAAGATTATTTGACCATAGAGTTGAGGGTCCATTTTTGGGTTCTCTATACTATTCCACTGATGTATGTGTCCAGTTTTGTGCCAGTACCATACTGTCTTGATGACTACAGCTTTATAATAGAGCTTGAAGTCTGCAATTGTGATGCCACCAGCTTTGGCTTTCTTTTTCAACATTCCTTTGGCTATTCGGGGTCTTTTCTGGTTCCATACAAATTTAGGATTATTTGTTCCAGCCCTGTGAAAAAAGTTGATGGTATTTTGATAGGGATTGCGTTGATGTATAGATTTTTCTTGGTAGCATAGACATTTTAACAGTATTTTTCTTCCATTCCATGAGCATGGAATGTTTTTCCGTTTCTTTGTGTCTTCCTCAATTTCTTTCATGAATGTTCTATAGTTTTTTGAGTACAGATTCTTTGGGTAGGTTTATTCCTAGGTATCTTAGGTTTTGGGTGCAATTATAAATAGGATTGACTCCTTAATTTCTCTTTTTTCTGTCTTGTTGATGTATAGAAATACAGCTGATTTTTGTGCAACTGATTTTATATCTTGTGATATTGCTGAATTCCTGTATTAGTGGTGTGGTCTTTTGGGTTTTCCACATAGAGTATCATGTCATCTGCAAAGAGAGTTTGACTTCTTCTTTGCCAATTCAGATGCCTTTTATTTCTTACTTTTTTCTGATTGCTGAGGCTAGGACTTCCAGTACTTTGTTGAACAACAGTGGTAATAGTGGACATAACTGTCTTGTTTTTGACCTTAGGGGAAAATCTCTAGTTTTTCCCCATTGAGAATGATATTCACTGTGGGGTTTCCCTGGATGGCTTTTGTGATATTGATATATGTGAAGAGTTTTAATCAAGAAAGGATGGTGTACTTTGTCACATGCTTTTTCTGCATCTCTTGACAGGATCATGTGGTTCTTGTCCTTCCTTTTATTAATGTAGTCTATCACATTGATTGGTTTTCGGGTGTTGAACCACCCTTGCAGCCCAGGAATAAATCCCACTTGATTATGGTGAATAATCCCTTTAATGTACTGTTGGATGCTATTGACTAGTATCTTGGCAAGAATTTTTACATCCATGTTCATCAGGGATATTGGTCTGTAATTCTCTTTTGGTGGGATCTTTGTCTGGTTTTAGGATCAAGGTAATGCTGGTCTCATAGAGTGGAAATTTTGGAAAATTTCCTTTCATTTCTATTTTTTGAAATCACTTCAGAAGAATAGGTATTAATTCTTCTTTAAATGTTTGGTAGATTTCCCCTGGGAAGCCGTCCGGTCTTGGACTCTTGTTTGTTGGGAGATTTTTGATGATGGCTTCAGTTTCCTTGCTGGTTGTGGGTCTTTTCAGGTTTTTATTTCTTCCTGTTTCAGTTTTGGTAGTTTATACGTCTTTAGGAATGCATACATTTCTTCCAGATTGCCTAGTTTGTTGGCATATAGTTGCTCATAATATGTTCTAATTGCTTGTATTTCTTCAGTGTTGGTTTTGATCTCTCTTCTTCATTCATGATTTTATTTATTTGGGTCCTTTCTCTTTTCTTTTCAAAAAGTCTGGCCACAGGTTTATTGATCTTATTAATTCTTTCTAAAAATTTTCTTTTAAGTTAACATATAATGTATTATTTGTTTCAGGGATATTATTAGTTCTTTCAGAGAACTAGCTCCTAGTTTTGTCGATCTGTTCTACTGTTCTTTTGGTTTCTATTTCATTGATTTCTGCTCTAATCTTTATTAATTCTCTTCTCCTGCTAGGTTTAGGTTTTATTTGCTGTTCTTTCTCCAGGTCCTTTAGGTATAATGTTAGGTTGTATTTCTTATTTCTTGAGAAAGGCTTGTATTGCTATATACTTCCCTCTCAGGACTGCTTTTGCTGCATCCCAAAGGTTTTGAATAGTTGTGTTTTCATTTTCATTTGTTTCCATGAATTTTAAAAATTCTTCTTTAATTTCCCAGTTGATCCATTCTTTCTTTAGTAGGATGCTCTTCAGCCTCCATGTATTTGAGTTCTTTCCAGATTTCCTCTTGTGATTGAGTTCCAGTTTCTTTTTTTCTTCCTTTTAAAATATTTTATTTATTTATTTGACAGAGAGACACAGTGAGAGAGGGAACACAAGTGAGGGGAATGTGAGAGGGAGAAGCAGGCTTCCTGCCGAGCAGGGAGCCCGATGCAGGGCTCCATTCCAGGACCCTGGAATCATGACCCAAGCCGAAGGCAGATGGCTAATGACTGAGCCACCCAGGCGCCCCTGAGTTCCAGTTTCAAACCACTGTGGTCTGAAAATACACAGGGGTTAATATCCCAGTCCTTTGGTATCCGTTGAGAACTGATTTGGGACTCAGTATAGATCTGTTCTGGAGAAAGTTCCATGTGTACTTGAGAAAAATGTGTATTCTGTTGCTTTAGGATGGAGTGTTCTGAATACATCTGTAAAGTCCATCTGGTCCAATGTGTCATTCAAAGCCCTTGTTTCCTTGTTGATCTTCTGCTTAGATTATCTGTCCATTGCAGTGAGTGGAGTGTTAAAGTCCCCTAGTATAATTGTATCATTATTGATGTGTTTCATTAATTTTGTTATTAATTGGTATATATAATTGACTGTTCCCGTGTTAGGGGCATAAATATTTACAGTTATTAGATCTTTTTGTTGCATGGATCCTTTAATTATGATATAGTGTCCATCCTCATCTCCTATTACAGTCTTTGGTTTAAAGTCTAATTTGTCTGGGGCACTTGGGTGGCTCAGTCCTTGGGTGTCTGCTTTCAGCTCAGATTATGATCCTGGGGTTCTGGGATTGAGCTCCAGTTGGGCTCCCTGCTTAGCAGGAGGGCTGCTTTTCCTTCTTGCACTGCCCCTGCTTGTGTTCCCTCTCTGTCAAATAAATAAATAAAATCTTTAAAAAAATAATTAAAAAAAGGTCTAATTTGTCTGATAGAAGGATTGCCACCCCAGCTTTCTTTTGTTGTTCATTAGCGTGATAAAATGGTTTTCTACCCCCTCACTTTATTGTTTATTTTAAAGATTTCATTTATTTATCAGAGAGAGTGAGAGAGCACAAGCCAGGGGAACGGCAGGCAGAGGGAGAGGGAGAAGCAGCCTCTCCACTGAGCAAGGAGCTCATGTGGGACTAGATCCTGGGACCCTGAGATTATGACCTGAGCCAAAAGCAGATGCTAACTGACTGAGCCACCCAGGCACCCCTCCACCCCCTCACTTTAAATCTGGAGGTGTCTTAGGGTCTAAATGAGTCTCTTACAGACAGCATATCAATGGGCCTTGGTTTTTTATCCAGTTTGATTCCCTGTGTCTTTTGATTGGGGCATTTAGCCCATTTACATTCAGAGTAACTATTGAAAGATATGAATTTAGTGCCATTGTATTATAACCTGTAAAGTCACTTTTTCTGTACATTGTCTCTGTTCCTTTCTGGTCTATTACTTTTGGGCTCTCTTTTTGCTAAAGGGGATCCTCTTTAATGTTTTTTGTGGGGCTGGTTTAGTGATCACAAATTCTTTTAGTTTGTTTGTCCTGGAAGCCTTTTATCTCTCTTTCTATGTTGAATGACATCTTAGCTGGATAAAATATTCTTGGCTGCATATTTTTCTCATTTAGCACCCTGAGTATATAATGCCAGTCCTTTCTGGTCTGCCAGGTCTCTGGATAGGTCTGCTGCCAGTCTAATGTTTCTACCTTTGTAGGTTATGGACTTTCTTGTCCCAAGCTTCTTTCACAATTTTCTCTTTGTTTCTGAGAAGTGCAAGTTTCACTATTATATGTTGCTGTGTTGGCCTATTTTTATTGATTGGGGGGGGGGTTCTCTTTGCCTCCTGGACTTGAATGCCTGTTTTCTCCCCCAGTTAGGGAAGTTCTCTGCTATAATTTGCTCCAGTATACCTTCTGTTCCCCCCTTCCTCTTCTTCTGGGACCCCAATTATTCTAATATTGTTTTGCTTTATAGTATCACTTATCTCTTGAATTCTCCCTTTGTGATCCAGTAGTGGTTTCTCTCTCTTTTTCTTTTTCTTTTTTTTTTTTAAAGATTTTATTTTTATTTATTTATTTCACAGAGGGAGAGAGACCACAAGGAGGCAGAGAGGCAGGCAGAGAGGGGGGGGGGAAGCAGGCTCCCCGCCAAGCAGGGAGCCCGATGCGGGCCTCGGTCCCAGGACCCTGAGATCATGACCTGAGCTGAAAGCAGAGGCTTTAACCCACTGAGCCACCCAGGCGCCCTCTCTCTCTTTTTCTTAGCTTCTTTATTCTCCATCATTTTGTCTCCTATATCACTAATTCTCTCCTCTGCATCATTTACCCTAGCAGTTAAGAGTCTCCATTTTTTTTTTTTTTTAGATTTTATTTATTTATTTGACAGGGAGATAGAGAGCACAAGTAGGCAGAGTGGCAGGCAGAGGGAGAGGGAGAAGTGGGCTCTCTGCTGAGCAGGGAACCCAGTGTGGGACTCAATCCCAGGAACCCAGGATCATGACCTGAGCTGAAGGCAGCGGCTTAACCAACTGAGCCACCCAGATGTCCCAAGATTCTCCATTTTTAATTTCATCTCATTAATAGCCTTTTTTACTTCAACTTGATTAGATTTTAGTTCTTTTATTTTTCCAGAAAGGGATTCTCTAGTGTCTTCTTTGCTTTTTTCAAGCCCAGCTGGTATCTTTATAATCATTTTTCTGAACTCTAGTTTGGACATGTTACTTAATGTCCATACTGATTAGGTCCCTGTCAGTCAGTACTGCTTCTTGTTCTCTTTTTTGAATTGAGTTTTTCCATCTTGCTATTCTTTCCAGAGAAGAATAGATGAATGAGAGAATTAGTATTAAATGAGAATTAGTATTTAATGAGAATTAGTATTAAAATACTAAAATGGCAATAATGACCCCAGTGAAATATATACTAAACAAATCAGAAAGGCCAGAAACTGAAAAAAAGAATACATATATATGTGCACATATATATATATATGTGCACATATATATACATATATATATACATATATATGTGCACATATATATATATGCACGTATATATGTATATATAATCAGACAAGTGAACAGAATAGAGCAGTACACTGGATCCTATGTATATGTCTATCTGTTTGTTAGAAAACTAGATCCCAAAATTGTAAAGAAAGAAAAACTTACATACGTACAAAAATAAAATTAAATACAACGAAAGGATAGAATATAACTGTAAAAATGAAAATTAAAAGACCAAAAAAAAAAAAAAGGAATATAAACAGGTCAAAGAACAGAGCAATACATTGTATCCTGAGTGTATTTGGGTCTGTTTGTTAGAAGAAACTACATCTCAAAATTATAAAGAAAGAAAAACTTACATATGTACAAAAATAAATACAATGAAAGGATAGAATGTAACTGTAAAAATGAAAAAAAAATAAAAAAAAGTTGACGAAATCAGAAATTGGTTGAAAAAGAAAAGAGAATAAAAATTAAAATTGAAAGACTAAAGAATCATGGGGGAAAAAAAGCCAAGAATTCTAAGTGCTGTATTCCCCTAGCGCTGGAGTTTTGCAGGTCCCTATGATCAGTAAACTTGGTCTTAGTCGATGTTCTTGCTGATATTCTGGGAGAAGGGCCTATTGTGTTGATTCTCAAATGTCTGTGCCCTGGTGGAACCTGTGCACCGCCTTGCCAGGGGCCAGCCTAAGTAATCTGCTCCAGATTGCTCTCTCTGGCTTTTGTTCCCTGAAACTTTCCATGCCACTTTAGTGGATGAGAATAAATGTGGCAGCCTTCCAGTCTCTAGCCCCAGAGCTGAGAGCTCGGAGCCCCTTCCTCAACGTGCCCTCAAGGAAATGCAGTCAATCACTACTGTCTCTACAGTCTCTGCAGTCCGTGCTCACCCAGCCAGTGACCAATGACCAACTGTTTCTGTATCAGGCATGTGACCTTGTTTCAAGTTTCCAAATCCTGAAGACTCCTGCGGT
This sequence comes from Ailurus styani, assembly GCA_002007465.1. Taxonomy (NCBI): domain Eukaryota; kingdom Metazoa; phylum Chordata; class Mammalia; order Carnivora; family Ailuridae; genus Ailurus; species Ailurus styani. The sequence goes on along the minus strand of LNAC01000024.1, from coordinate 6,243,698 downwards.
GCACAGCTGCTCCTCCCCAGGGGATAAAGGGGTTCTCACTTTGGTTCTGCTGCTCACTGGGCCCCTGTTCAGAGAGCAGTGGCCTGACTGTGCTGCGTTTCATGGTTTATTGCAACCCCAAGCTAAGAGCCCACTCCTGCACATGCGGATTGCAGCTGGCTTCCCTGCTGCAGTGCTTAGGAACTCTGCCATACTTTGGCATCCCTGGTCTTCCTGTGACCCTGGGGATCCTCAGACCACACTGTCCCAGTTAGGGTTCCACCCACACTTAGCCACCTAAGTGACGTCCCTCACCAGAACAAACTTCTAAACATTCTGATTTTGTGCTCTGCTGCTATATCACTTTCTGGTACTGGTTTACGGAGGCTCCCTTCCCTCGTGGTTTATCTTCTTATATATCGCCTTGGATTCACTTCTCCACACCTCCTTCTTTGCAGAAAGTAGTTGCTTTTCTATTTGTAGAGTTGCAGCTGTTCTTTTCTAAGATATCTGGTTGAGTTCACAGGGGTCAGAATGATTTGATAGCTGGCTGAATTACACGAACCAGATGAAACTAAGGTCTTCTACTCCTCTGCCATCTTGGGCTGTCGACCTTAAGTCATGTATTTTAAACATTATTTACTGACTGCATTACATTAGTGTTTATATTTCCATGATTATGTTTATGCAAATATTAGTCACAACTGAGCAATTTTTTCTTTTTGTTTTTCCTAAAGTTAATAATTGTTTTTGTTTTTCATGTGTTTGGATTTTATAGCTCTTGGTCATTCTTCTCTCATCTTTCAGTAGCCTTTCAGTGTATTTTCCCACACGGTCAATTACATTCAGTAATTAATCAGTTGTGACTCTTTTGGAAACATTTCTCCTGAAGAGCACTATTCTTTTAGGGCTTACTGCTCCTAGACCTGCTCCAGGACTGACGACACCTGGGTAGCTCAGTCGATTAAGCATCTGCCTTCGGCTCAGGTCATGATCCCAGGGTCCTGGGATCTAGTCTTGCATCAGTCTCCTTGCTCCACGGGGAGCCTGCTTCTCTCTGCCTGCTACTTCTCCTGCTTGCTATCTCTCTCTTTCTCTCTCTCTCTGACAAATAAATAAAGTCTTAAAAAAAAGGCTGGTACAATAGTAGAAGGCGTAGTTGATGATAGTCTTCAGTGGATTTCACATCTTCTATTTTTCTTTTTAATTTTTTAACTTTTTAAATTTTTTTTAAAGATTTTTATTTATTTATTTGACAGAGAGAGAGAGATCACAAGTAGGCTGAGAGGCAGGCAGAGAGAGAGGAGGAAGCAGGCTCCCTACTCAGCAGGGAGCCTGATGCGGGACTCAATCCCAGGACTCTGAGATCATGACCTGAGCCGAAGGCAGAGGCTTTAACCTACCGAGCCACCCAGGTGCCCACATCTTTCATTTTTTCTTGGTCTACTCTCTTGTTTTGGTGGACATCCTCTAGTGGATTACTGAGAAAGGATGTGTAACAAGTAAACTTTATTAAATTCTCCATTCTGAAAATATAATTATGCTGGCTTTACTCTTGGTTAATAGTTTGCCTGGGAGTAGAATTCTAAATTAGAAATAATTTCTTCCACAACGTTTTTTTAATCTTTATTTTTTTAAGATTTTATTTTTTTATTTGACAGAGAGAGAGAGATCACAAGTAGGCAGAGAGGCAGGCAGAGGGAGAGGGGGAAGCAGGCTCCCTGCTGAGTGGAGAGCCTGATGCAGGGCTTGATCCTAGGACTCTGAGATCATGACCTGAGCCAAAGGCAGAGGCTTAACCCTCTGAGCCACCCAGGTGCCCCTCTTTCACAACTTTGAAGGTATTACTCTTATCACCTATATACAGTGTTGCTCTCGAAGTCCAAAACTGTTCAGAATCCTGATCAATTATGTCATTTTCCACTCCCCTCACTAGAAGTTTGTCAGAGTTTCCCTTTGTTCTCAAGGTTCTGAAACTTAACTATGATGTGCCTTTCTGTTGTTCTCTTTTCATCCATTTTTCTGGGTACTTATTGGGTCCTTCAGTCTGGAAAATTTTTTTTTCCAAAGATTTTATCCATTTTAGAGAGAGTAAGCAGGGCAGGGGAGGAGCAGAGGGAGAGAATCCAAAGCAGACTATGTGCTGAGCCCGGAGCTCGACTTGGGGCTTGATCCCATGATTCGGGAGATCATGACCTGAGCTGAAATGAAGAGCCAGAGGCTCAACCAACTTAGCCACCCAGGTGCTCCTGATCTGGAAATCTTTGACCATTCAGGATCATTTCTGGAATTATGCTATTAATCATTTCATCCCTCTGTTTTCTCTTTCTCTCTGGAATTTTGTTATTTAGATGTTGAACATCTTAGACTGACTGTCTAAACTTTCTTGTCTTTTTTTTCTTTCTTTGCGTTTTTATCTCTGTCTTTTTGTTCTGGGAGGTTTCTGCAGCACTATCTTTTGGCTCTATTTTGCTATCAAGATTTTAATTTCCAAGGCTCATTCTTGTCCTTGGATATTTGTTTTTTTTAAGATTTAATTTATTTATTAGAGTGTGCACACATGGGAGTGCAAGTCAGGGGAGGGGTAAAGCGAGAGGGGTGAGAGAGAGAGACTCTCAAGCAGACTTCATGGGCGGGGGGAGGCAGAGCCTGACACAGGACTCTATTTCACCACCCTGAGATCATGACCTGAGCTGAAATCAAGAGTCAGATGCTTAACCAACTGAGCCATCCAGGTGCCCCTGAATATTCATTTTTAAAATGTAATATGCTAGGGTGCCTGAGTGGCTCAGCCGTTAAGCAGCTGCCTTCGGCTCAGGTCATGATCCCAGAGTCCTGGGATGGAGCCCCACATCGGGCTCCCTCCTCCTTAGGAAGCCTGCTTCTCCCTCTCCCACTCCCCCTGCTTGTGTTCCCTCTTTCACTCTGTCTCTGTCAAATAAACAAATAAAATCTTTAAAAAAAATGTAATATGCCATTGTTGTTTCCTGGATTATAAGTATCTCATCTCACTGCTAATCTGTGCTCTCCAAGTTGTCTTGTTTGTGTGGTCTCCATCCTGCTTGTTAGATGTGTTTCTCAGTTGTGTAGTCCTTGATTGTAAATTCTTATTTGGGGACAAAAAAAGGTGATTGACAGCTTGGATTATATAGGTGGGACTTACTAACTTTTAACAACAATATAGAATGATGTTGTTGGGCCTTTTGTTGGGGAACTCCTCATATAAATATCCTTAGGTTTTTCCTCTTCTGCTGGCAGGATTCCTCAGAGAATATTCTTCAGTCTCTTGCATGAAATTTCTAGAGCTAAGTGCTGGAGGATGGCTGAGCAGATTCTCAATATTGAGATATTTTCAGGACAGTACTATTTTTAGAATAGAATAATATATGCCCTTGACTCAACTGGTCAGTCCACAATGCAAAGACTTTCTGTCTTACCCTTTCTAGAGATTAACGTTTGGATTTTTTCTGGGGATGGGAAGGAGGTAAGTAGGCAGGGAGGAGGATCTGTTTCTTAATCAGCTTTTACTCATTTCTGCTTATTTTAGAAAAGCTATCCATCCCCAGTTCCAGATCCTTTTGTAGATTCTGCAGTATCATCAGATTCTCAGCTTTCCTCACTGTTGGTTTAGGATTTATTTTTTTTAGTTCTGCTACTTTAGTTTCTGCTTGTCTGTCTGTTTTCTGATTTCCAAAAATTTGGTGTTGGTATCCCTTCTCCCATTCTCCCTGTCTTTGCAGATTTAGAATTTTTATTTATTTATTTTTTAAGTAAGCTTTATACCCAACGTGGGACTCATACTCACAACCCTGAGATCAAGAGTTGCATGCTTTACCAACTGAGCCAGCCAGCTGCCCCAATAGTGTTTTTATTTATTATTTTCTTTATTCATTTATTTATTTTTAGATAAGTGCTTTTAAAAAAGATCTTTTCACTGTAGGTTTAGTGGGATATGGGAGAAAGTGAAATTAGATATTTATGTTCAATGTACCATCTTAACTTGGAAATTATGAAGTTTATATTAATAAGGACGGTTTGGATTGTAAATAATAGAAACCCAATCCAAACTAGCTTAGGGAGAAAAGCTATTGGCTCCAGAACCTGGGAACAGTAGCTTACAGGATTAAAGGAAGAAGTGCATGAACCAGGACCTTAAGTTCTGGTCCTATCAAACCAGAACTCTCAGTATCAGCAGGACACCATAAAAGCTGTATGTATGTATCTGTGTGATCTGTTTCATGAGTGCGTGGTTTTATTTTGCAGATAGATTCTTACCCCGTGTGGAAAAGCTGGATGCTTACAGAATTTATATCTTCCCTCTTTCATAACCTCATTGGAAGAAAGCCCTTTTTTCCTTATATCTAAATATAAATATGAGGATTCTTACTGATTGGCTTTGGTCACTTGACTACCCAATTGGGGTAGGAGTTTTCCAGAAGAAAAGGGGGTACTTTTACCAGAACAAGGGGAGTAAGATGGTATAAGGTAGACAAAAAAGTAATAGCTACCATAGTGCCCTCTGATGAGCTTTCCAGATTTTTCACTGTTATGAACAATGTTGCATTGATATCTGTGGGGTAAATTCCTATAAGTGGAATTGCTGGGTCAATTGGATTTTTATTATTAACAGATGTGAGATTGATCATCAAAAGGATTGTATCAGTGTGGGCGCCTGGGTGGTTAAGCCTCTGCCTTCGGCTCAGGTCATGATCCCAGGGTCCTGGGATCAGTCCCGCATCAGGCTCCCTGCTTGGCAGAGAGCCTGCTTCTCCCTCTCTCTCTGCCTGCTGCTCTGCCTACTTGTGTTCTCTCTCTCTCTCTCTCTCAAATTAATAAATAAAATCTTTTTTTTAAGTATTTTTTTTAAAGATTTTATTTACTCATTTGACACAGAGAGAGATAGATTACAAGTGGGCAGACAGGCAGGCAGAGAGAGAGGAGGAAGCAGGCTGAGCAGAGAGTCCGATGCGGGCCTTGATCCCAGGACCCTGTGATCATGACCTGAGCCGAAGGCAGAGGCTTTAACCCACTGAGCCACCCAGGCGCCCAAATAAATAAAATCTTAAAAAAAAAAGTTTGTATCAATGTACATTCCTGCCAACTGTTTGAGAGTCCATTTCCCCATACCCTTGCCAAATTAGGCATTATTAATCTTTTCATGTTTTTCCTATCTATAGATAAAGACGTGGTATCTCATTATTTAATTTGTAGTTTTTAATTATTAAAAAATGTTTAACATCTTTTTGAAATTTTTTGGCCATTTACGTTTCTTTGAACTGCTTTCATTATCCTTTTTAAAATTTTTGGATTATTGACCTTTTCCTTGTTTATCTTTTTCCTTTTTTACTCATTGATTTTTGGGAACTTCTTGTTAATTAATTAAATTAGTCCTTTGTTTTAATTCTTTTATTGTGGTAAAATATAAATAATATAAAATTTACCATTATAAGCATTAAGTGTATTAAATACATTCACATTGTTGTGCAACCATCACTGCTATGCCTCTCAGTAGTTTCTTATCTTCCTATATTGAAACTTTGTACCCACTGAAAGCTAACTTCTCATTCTTCCTTCTCCCAGCTCCTGGTAATTACCATTCTACCTTCTGTCTCTGGGAATTGGGCTACTCTAGTTAACCCTAAGTGGAATGTGTGTCTGGCTTATTTCACTTAGCATAATGTCTTCCAGGTTTAACCCTTTGTTTGTATATGTAGTTTGACAGCTTGTTGTTACAGTAATTGATGGTGATATTTTAAGCTGCTTACCTACTTGTCTTCTTTTTCTTTTTTTAAAACTCATTTCATTACCATTTATTTTATCTCCTAGTATCTCGGAAAAGGAAAGCCAAGAACTGGGAAGATGAAGACTTTTATGATAGTGATGATGACACCTTTCTTGATCGGACCGGCCTGGTTGAAAAGAAGCGTCTGAACCGAATGAAGAAAGCTGGGAAGATTGATGAGAAGCCAGAGACCTTTGAATCGTTGGCAAGTTTTATTTATAGAAGTAGCTGTGGTAGTTTAATTTTTAAATAAGATAATGTATTATTCAAAGTTGTTTTATAATTATAATTTTTAAAGCGGTATCATTGAAATCTGGTACTTGAGTATAATTTTTTTTGTTTTAAATTTGATAGTGACAACCAATCTTTCCCAAGTTGGAAAAAGTTTGGCTTGCTGCTAGAGACTCTGTCTACCTGTAGGTGGATATTGATCCATGAATGAACATTCTTTGGTTATGATGTTAATACTACAAAGAGAAAGGAAAAAGTTCCAAATTCGGCCATTCTGTCGTGAAATCAACTTTAGATTTCTGGCAGTCAAGAATTGTGAAAGGAATTTTGAGGAGTATAGTTTGGGGGTAGTCTTAAACTGTATATTCTTCATGAAATCATCATAAGATAGTCTGCGTTTTCACTGTATTAAATGACATTCAGAGCTTTAAAACATTACCCAACATCTATTTTTTTGATTCATCAGTGAAAACAAATGCCTTGAGTTTTTCCTTTTGAGTAATGTCAAGTCTGTGTTCTATACATTCATTCTGTTTAATTCTGAGTTAATTCAGAAGTTACCTCAATTCAGAATAAATAAGCACATGAAAATTGTTAACTCCATAAGATGCAGATTCAGCTGGAATTCTAAATGAATCCTCTTAAACCTTGTAACAATAGTGAAAATAAGAGGAGGAAGACAGAAAAGCTACTGTATTTGAAAGAAGAAAAACATTTGCTAACCCCGTAAATTTGGGTGTTCAGGTTGCAAAGTTAAATGATGCTGAAAAGGAACTCTCTGAAATTTCTGAGAAACTGAAAGCCTCAAGCAAAGGTAAGTTAATGACCCATTAAACAAGTATGTATTAGGCTTCTACCATATGAGGCTAGTTAATAAGAAAAGCCTTTCTAAGGAGCAACATAGCATCTTATAACTAGAAAGAACATTATAAATTATTTGGTTTAAACTCTTTATGTAATAGATGAGGAAAATGAAGCCCACTGAGGCAAAATCATGTCTCAAGATCTTCAAGCTATAACCTGTTTTCTTATTCTCAATATAAGTAATGTTCTCTGCCCAGCTTTATGTTAGTGACTTTTTTTAAAGGATTTGTTTTTTTGAGAGGGAGAGAGTGTGCAGTGAGGGAGGAGGTCAGAGGAAAAGAGAGAGAATCCCAAGCAGACTCCCTGCTGAGTATGGAGCCTGACACAGGGCTTGATCTCATGACCTTGAGATCATGACCTGAGCCAAAATCAAGAGTTGGACGCTCAATTGACTGAGCTACCCAAGCACCCCTGTTAGTGACTTTTCAGTGGAAACTTTGGCTGAACTTTAAAATATTTGAGACCATTTTTCTGAACATATATTATCCCTTTCTTGGACAGCTTTGTCAGAGTCACCATCTCAGGACTCTTTAGAGGCGTTTATGTCAGACATGAAATCAGGGAGTGCATTGGATGGTGTGTCCCGGAAGAAACTTCACCTGAGAACTTTTGAACTGAGGAAGGAACAACAGAGACTTAAAGGATTGATAAAAATTGTAAAGCCAGCAGAGATTCCAGAGCTGAAAAAGTAAGTCTTACTTATACTTAAAATTTTAAATAAGCATGTTTGCATAGATAACATTTTGAATTATGTTGTTATTTTCTTAATCATTACAGAATAGAAATAGAATATAAGAAACCCTATAAAGCACAGGAGGAAGTGATTTCATAGAGTCATAGCCATTTCATTTGTGAAATACAGACTGCTGTAGGGTTTTTAGAGAAAACTATATTGACTCCTGTTTCATTGGAAGGCTCTTAATTTTTTTTTTTTTAAGATTTTACTTATTTATCTGACAGCAAGAGAACTCAAGTAGGGGGAGTGCAGAGGGAGAGAGTGGGGGAAAAGCAGGCTTCCTCCTGATCAGGGAGCCTGATGCAGGGCTCGATCCCAGGATCCTGGGATCATGATCTGAGCTGAAAGCAGACGTTTAACTGGCTGAGCCACCCAGGTGCCCCAAGGCTCTGAATTTTTTACTTAATCTTTTAATGCAGAGTAGACTTCTCTAAAGAGCAACTTGCCAAAAGGCTGATTTAGATAATATATAAAGACCTTTGAATTAGTAGACAACCATCTACCAAAGAGAAAAATGGAAAAAGGATATCAACTGACAGGCCACTGAAAAAGAAATAAAAATAGCTCTTTTAAAGATTTTTTTTTTTTTATTTATTCATTTGACACAGAGAGAGAGAGATTACAAGTCGGCAGAGAGGCAGGCAGGGAGAGAGGAGAGAGAAGGAAGCAGGCTCCCTGCTGAGCAGAGAGCCCGACGTGGGCCTCGATCCCAGGACCCTGGGATCATGACCTGAGCCGAAGGCAGCGGCTTTAACCCACTGAGCCACCCAGGCGCCCAAAAATAGCTCTTTTAAAAAATGCTCAATCGCTGGGCGCCTGGGTGGCTCAGTGGGTTAAAGCCACTGCCTTCGGCTCAGGTCATGATCCCAGGGTCCTGGTATCGAGGCCCACATCGGGCTCTCTGCTCAGCGGGGAGCCTGCTTCCTCCTCTCTCCTCTGTCTCTGCCTGCCTCTCTGCCTACTTATAATCTCTCTGTGTCAAATGAATAAATAAAATCTTTAAAAAAAAAAAGCTCAATCGGGCGCCTGGGTGGCTCAGTGGGTTAAAGCTGCTGCCTTCGGCTCAGGTCATGATCCCAGGGTCCTGGGATCGAGGCCCACGTCGGGCTCTCTGCTCATCGGGGAGACTGCTTCCTCCTCTCTCCTCTCTCTCTGCCTGCCTCTCTGCCTACTTGTAATCTCTCTCTCTGTCAAATGAATAAATAAATAAAAATCTTTAAAAAAAAAATGCTCAATCTTGGGGTGCCTGGGTGGCTCAGTGGGTTAAAGCCTCTGCCTTCAGCTCAGGCTTGATCATGAGATCATGAGATCATGATCTCAGTTCATGATCTGGGATTGAGCCCCGCCGGGCTCCCTGCTGAGCAGGGGGCCTGCTTCCTCCTCTCTCTCTGTCTGCCTCTCTGCCTACTTGTGACCTCTCTCTCTTGGTCAAATAAATAAATAAATAAAATCTTTTAAAAAATGCTCAATCTCGTTCATAAGAGAAATACAAATATAATAATGTAATGCCATTTTTTAATCTATGATTTTAAAACCACAGTTGAAAAGATACAAGTGCAGATTGTCATTTTTGGACCTGATTTATCATTCCTAAGAACCAGTTGACAACGTTAGCGTATTTAAATACTTCTTTTTAGAAGATTTTATGTATTTATTTGAGAGAGAGACAGAGAGAATACAAACAGGGGGAGGAGCAGAGGGAGAGGGACAAGTAGACGCCTAGCTCAGCTAGAGCCTGATCATGACCTGAACTGAAATCAAGAACCGGCTGTCCAACTGATTAAGCCACCCAGCTGCCCCTATACTTAAATACTTTTAAAGTCGAATTTCTTCCTTTAAAATGGGGGAAGGCATAAAGTTGATTTTATTAGTTAACTTTGATTTTGTGAAAATTATTAGAAGAAATTAACCTAAATCCATTTTTCTCAGTGATTTGTAAACAAGATTTGGGGAATAGTTTTTCCCAGATTTGGCTAGTATTTGTGAGTGTGTGTATGTATGTATGGTGTGTGTGTGTGTGTGTGTGTGTGTGTGTGAGAGAGAGAGAGAGAGAGAATAAGATCCAATCTTTCAATTTGACAATATTTTCAAATTTTGTTCTATGTGGTCTCAACAAATTTTGAAAATGTTGAGTAGGTTGTTGTGGAAATGAGCAACTCCCAGTGAGCACAATTCAAGTAGGCATCTCAAAAATTGGTATTGCCTAGGCGGGTTCACTTACTTATGAAGGTAAGTAATTCACTTACGAGGTTTCTTATTTCCTTTTGATCTGTGCTGTCCTGTACAGCACCCAGTAGTCTCCTGTGATGTTAAATGAAATTAAATTTCTTTAGTTCTTCAGTCAAGTCACATTTCAAGTCCTCAATAGCCACATGTGGCTAGTGACTACTGTATTGGACAGTGCAGATGTAGAACATTTCCATTATTGCAGAAAGTTCTGTTTGGATGGTGCTGCTTTAAGTAAGCTCAGCATGGAGCCCAACTTGGGGCTTGAACTCACCACTCAGAGATTGAGACCTGAGCTGAGATCAAGAGTTGACGACTTAAGTGACTGAGCCACCAGGTGCCCCATGGACAGTGGTGCTTTAAATTGTCAGTAAGCCTTTATGTATCCCCTTACCACTGTGTACAAAACCTGTAATTTGATGCTGGGGGGATTGCATAGATGACTATCTAGATATTGGGAGGCATGTTTTTTTATAGAGATGTAAAGATAAAATGTTCCTGGAGCCCTCGATCATCTGTACAGAAAATTAATCTCCAATTTACTAGCAGGTTTGTTAAAAGATTGATGTGTAGTTTGGATATTTCGTACAGTGATTCATTGGTCAGTCCACAAAGGCTATGACCCAAGTGGTATTTCATTTACTGATAGTGAGGAGGGGGTTAGCACTCAAGTTAGACCCTCTGGCTTTCGTTCTCAGCTCTATAAATTATTTTTTGGGCATTTTGACGTAAGTTATGTAGTTTCTTTGATTTTTGCTTTCCTCATCTGTAAATTAGACGTTGATGTTGAAAGATGTTGAAAGATGACATGAGTAGGGGTGACTGGGTGGCTCAGTCAGTTAGGCATCCGAGTCCTGGTTTTAGCTTGGGTTATGATCTTGGGGTCATGGGATCGAGCCCCATGTTGGGCTCTGTGCTCGGCAGGGAGTCTGCTTGGGATTCGCTCTCTCCCTCTGCCCCTCCCCCTGCTCATGTGCTCTCTTTCTCACTCATAAAATAAAATCTTTAAAGAGGAAAAAATGACATGAATAGCACTTGACAAAGTGATTACCTATGTGTATTATTATTGTCATCATTGTCCTATTTCTGTTATACCTAGCAGCTGTTGGTAACATTGTATTTGTGGAGAAAGGATGAAAACTCGTGAGGCATAGTTGAGGGTAAACAAATTAACAGTGAGTTTTAATTCTAACTCCAAAATCCTTTCTCTTGGTAAGTCATCCCTGTGAGGGGTATGTCAGCTCCCTCCAGAGCCTCCCTTCTTGCTGTCTGTGTGTCTGCTTAGTTTTTTCTCCCTTTCCTACTTCAGATCCTGGCCTTTAGATGTGTGTACCTTCTTCCTCCTCAACTCCTCCTGCAACTTCCAAACTTTCTACCTAACACCTTTCCTCCCCTGACCCAAGCAGCTCTTGATTGTGATCCCATCTTCTGCCTTTTCATCTCCTTGGGGTATCTTTGCTTGTCCTCCAGACCAACCAGGCTATTTACAGGGCTGAAAAATATCTGTGTTGCTCTTGACTTTGTCTTTGTATGCCAGAATCTTCCTGAGGCCTTTGGGGAGGGACTGTGATGGATAGTATTTGGCAAAGGGTCTTTAAGGCCAGGCATGCAGGATTCTTCTGGTGGCCTTAGCAAGGCAATGGGTCTGTCTGTGGTAGAGAGCAAGGGGGTGAGGCTAGGCCCAAGAGCACTGCCAAAGGGGTAAGACTTAGGTAGAAGAAAGCAGCAAGTTCAGTTTCTTGTATGGGTCACTGTGCATCAGAAGTGCCAGTGCTATCCCTGTATTCCAGAATGCAGGCCTGTCCTTCCCTCTGTCTCCTCATGTTATCTCGTCATTATCACTTCTGCCTACTCTCTGAGTGTCTGGTCAACTCAACTGCCATCCTTTTTGGTTTTTCTCATTTCTTTTTTCCCCCAGCAGTTTCCTAATTTCTACAATCTTGTCTTTTTGCTCTTCCTCAGCTTTACCTGGTGGGCTTAACTGTTATAATTCTCTCCAGCCAGTGTGAATAGTGACAAGTTCATCAGTTGTAAGGTCTCTCATTATGTCTTTGTCATTACTCACCACACAGTTTATAGCTCCCATACACTTTTTTTTAAAACTTTTGTGATCAGAGCCTTTGTGTGTGATATGATGTAGGTGTGGACTCCAGGTAAGTCAGACACTGTGAGTCCTCTTGGAAATAGGGTTTTACACCATGGATCTGTCTCCTGCCACTTAGGAGGACTCCAGCTGCCACTCAGTTGGAATGGGGTCTGGCCCCCTTTACCAGTGACCATTGTACTATCAGCATCATTTTATGAAGGTGAAGTCATGTAGCATGTTGGAACTTATAAAGTCAGAGCCTCATCTTACCCTTAATAGCCCTGTATCTGTGAGAGTCGTGTCATTGACCCTGCAGATTCTCTTGGCCTTTTCCTATTGGTATATGCTTAGATACTCATTTTGTAGAAATTTTTGTTTTGCCAAAAGTTTCTTTGTCATTGTCCAGGGTGTTTTGGATAAAATCTTGGCCGAAATAGTTATGTATAATTGTTCTTTCTTCTTAGGACTGAAAGTCAGGCTACAGATGTGGAAAACAAAGCTAAAAAGCTTACGTTGCCTCTCTTTGGTGCCATGAAAGGAGGAAGCAAATTCAAATTAAAAACGGGAACAGTAGGGGTAAGTTGTGGGTCATGGTGTTAAGCTTTTAGCTCCGGAGTCAGTTTGCATGTAACCTGTTTGTACATTGAACATCAGTTTATTAATTTGTGATGAACGTTGCATATAAGAAGTATCTCTTTTCCTGGTGGGTGGATATTGTAACATTCGGACTCAGCTAACATTTGTTAGTCATGTAGTCCCTGCACTTGGCCCTGCCATATGGTGTTCCTAACTTCATTTAATCCTTCTAACACTTTGTGACATGTGGGAATAATTACCTCTCACAGGAGAGGAAACAGGGTCAGAGAGGTTAAATGTGCGATCACATCATCATTGGGTGACTAGACTGGCAGTCAAATCCAGGTCCTCTGTTTCTTGAGTTTTGTGATCTTTCTACTGTCTTCTAGCACTTCACTGGTGAATGTTTTTGCTTTGCATACATCCCTCTTTACAGATTCAGCTTTTAAAAGGTCTTCATCACCTAAAGTGCTGAACCTTGTGTATTAGCGTGTGAGGGCTATCCTCACCAAACACCACAGACTGGGTGGTTTAAATGACAGAAATTAATTTTCTAACAATTCTGGAGGCTGGGAGTCCAAGATCAGCATGCCAGCAAATTTGGTTTCCCCTGAGGTCTCTTTCCTTGGCTTGGAGATGGCTGCCCTCTTCCTGCATCTTGCTGTGGTCTTCCCTTTGTGCACTTGCACCCATGGTGTCTCCCCCTCCTCTTAGAGGAACCCCAGTCATCTTGGGTTAGGGCCCTACTCTAACTGCTTTCTTTTAACTTACCTCTTTAAAAATTTTATATCTAGGGCGCCTGGGTGGCTCAGTGGGTTAAAGCCTCTGCCTTCGGCTCAGGTCATGATCTCAGCGTCCTGGGATCGAGGCCCACATCGGGCTCTCTGCTCAGCAGGGAGCCTGCTTCCTCCTCTCTCTCTCTGCCTGCCTCTCTGCCTACTTGTGATCTGATCTCTCTCTCTGTCAAATAAATAAATAAAATCTTTAAAAAAAAATAAAAAGTTTATCTCTAAATATGGTTACATTCTGAGGTACTGGGGGTTGGGCCTTCAACATATGAATTTTGGGGGTATAGAATTCAGCCCCCAGGACCTTGAATTAAGGCAAACTGCCCTCTGGTGGCAGAAGCCTGAAGTCTCAGGTTCACCTGAGATGCAGGCTTTTCTGTGAGAGTGGAGAGAGAAGAGGTACTTGTGTTTTAGTTAGAGGAAAAACTCTTTACTAAAAAGCTCCCTTTAGAGGTTTACTGAATTCAGTCCTATGTTTAAAAAATGATATGCCCAACATATACTTTGGTACTTTCTCTCTATTCCTTAAGCTTCAATCAACCTTTTCTTTTTCTTTTTTTTTTTTTTAAGATTTTATTTATTTATTTGACACACAGAGAGAGATTACAAGTAGGCAGAGAGGCAGGCAGAGAGAGAGGGGGAAGCAGGCTCCCCGCCGAGAAGAGAGCCCAATATGGGCCTTGATCCCAGGACCCTGGGATCATGACCTGAGCCGAAGGCAGAGGCCTCAACCCACTGAGCCACCCAGGCGCCCACCTTTTCTTTTTCTAATAATTTTATTAAAAAGCCTTGATTAGAATATTTGGCTTTATTCTTCAAGAAATGTCTTCAGGGGGCGCCTGGGTGGTGCAGTCGGTTGAGCGTCCAACTCTTGGTATCAGCTCAGGTTGTAATCTCAGGGTTGTGAGATTGAGCCCCGGGTCTGGCTCCTAGCTCAGTGCAGTCTGCCTGAGATTCTCTTCCTCTCCCTTTGCCCCTCCCCCCTGCTTTCTCTCTTTCTCTCTCTCTCTCTCTCTCTAAAATAAATAAATAAATCTTTAAAAAAATGTCTTTAGGATCTATTTTACTGATTTACATGTCTCATTTCTGTGAAATTCTGTTAAATCTAAAAGCGAGCAAGCTGCACAAATGATCTGTTTCTTAGGAATTATGTGTCTGATTTACCCCTGGAAGATTTTGTAATGAATTAAGAACCTTTGACACCATGAGGGGTAACAGGGCAGAATTCCTGCAGCTGGCACCTGCAATAAAGCTGTTTCAAGTGTTTCATACTTAATATTCTCTTGACCATAGAAACTAATAAAGGTACGTGTTAAGGGTCCATATTGGGTAAAATTTCATGTGCAAGTCCTACTTCCAGCAGACTTCTGGAGGGGTTCATCAGCCTAGAGAGGTTAGACATTTTACATATTTAGTTTAATCTCCTTGAAGAGATGTGTCTCTATCATGTGGAACTATTTGTTAATGGTTTTGTTTCTTTCACAGAAGTTACCCCCTAAGCGTCCAGAACTCCCTCCAGCTCTAATGAGAATGAAGGATGAGCCTGAAGTAGAAGAGGAGGAGGAAGAGGAAGAGGAAGAGGAGAGGGAAAAGGAGGGAGATGAAAGGGGAAAAATGGAGACTGGAAACAGTAGGCTGCAGCATGAGACAGAGCCAGAAGACGCAGTGCAGGAAGTGAGGCCTCCCTCTGACTTCATATGTTCTGAAGAGACAAAAACCCACGGTAATATCTTTCTTCTTCTTCCCATGCTGTTCAGTGGGGCATTTGCATTGATTGTGCATAGGTTTGGAAAGCAAAGCCAATTCTTGCTTGTGTATTTTGACTTTGTGGCACTTCATGATATATGATACAGCTGACTCTGGAAACATACTTTCTTGGTCTTTCTTGGAACATTAGTCATTATTTATCCTCATTGCAAAATAAGGGGAGGCATTTCTAGTCTGTCCAGAATTATGGAATATCGAAAGCTGTGGAATCTGAAACCACAGCTGTGGTGGAACAGCCCTGAGCTGCTACCATTGTGTGATTGGAGGGGAGTAGAAGAGGGTGCATGATGGGGCCTGATCAGGTAGTCTCACGGTAAACCTCCCCTTAGTCATTGTTTTCCCCATCCCTACAACAGAGGCTCAGGATCACACTTCTTAGGAAGCATAGTGCCTTATTCATCTTTTTGTCCACGGTACCTAGCGGAAAACCTGGCACACAGTACTCACCCACCTCAGCCAAGATTTGATGACAAATGACAAAAGAGAAGTGATTGGTTTTTAAATATGTTTTCTTCTGATTATAAGAGGAAAATGTATTCATTTTAGAAACTTTGGATCACACATAAAAGTCCAAAGAAGAAAAGAGAAATCTCTTGCAATCTCACCCCCAGAGATCGTTGTTCATCTTTTCAGTATCCTCTTGTCCCTTGTCAACTGCAGGAGTTGCTTTCCTGCAGGGTGGCCAAACTGTCTGGCATTGTTAAGACTTCACAGAAAATAGGGAGCATGAGGAAAAACAAAACAAAAACCGACATTAAATATGCATGGGAATGCATGCATGTCTGCTTCCAAAAGAAACCCAGCTTATCTTCATAAAGCGCCACGCCTGGTATGGAGGCCTTCTCTTGAATCATCCTCAGTTATTTGAGAAAAGAAAAGTTTCTGTTTTTTCATCTGTGAGAGCTCTTTTGTTTTTGCATTCTCCTTTGTTTAGTTACTGACAAAATACTTATTAGCCTTTTCAAACAAGGTATTTATAGATACTTTTTCTGTGAGTCCAACCTTTGATCCACACATTGTGGGGGTAGCATATAAACAGATTAGTAGGAGGGCAAGCAATAAGTATTGTATTTTTTTGTCAAGAGACCAAAGGAGATATGTATGTGTGTGTATAAAGATAGCAGATTTTAAAATTTGGTAAAGACACATAAATGAGTGAATCTGCAGCTGATTAGGGATTACTCTAGGCCTTTTTTTTTCTTCAATGTTAGGATCATATTGTATATGTTGTTTTATAACCTCTTTTTTCTATGTCTTAGATATTCTTTTAAAACTTGAAGTCAAGTAAGGAGCATAGTGGTCCATCACATGCTTGTGCTTTAATTTATTTAATCACCTCCCTATTGTCAGACTTGAATGTAATTTATTAATTTTTGCTTTTCTAAACATATTGTATATATAATAAATCTTGGTACTCGTCTCTGATTATTTTCTTTGAATATGTTCCTGGAAATAGAATTTCTAGGCCAAGGAATATGTACATTATTAAGGCTTTTGGTAAGTAGTGCTGAAAAGTTTGACCTTAGAGTTGGCCAGTTTTTAAAGTGGAAAATTGATTTCTCTGTTAAACATGTGGAGGCACATTTTTTTGAAAATCTAATTAAGATTATTGAAGCTAATGATAGTAAAGCTGGATGACTGTGTATTTACTTAGCTTTTCTTGCTTTGTTTTTGTTTTCTTGGTTCCCCACTATGAATTAAATAATAACAATATGCTCTGGTTCTGCATTTTATAGAAAACATGTCTCAACTCAGCCAAGTGGAACAGAATAAAGATTATCAAGAGATTAGTGAAACAGCTGCATCATGTGAGGAACCCTCAGGCAAGTAGTATAGCCAGCTCCATTGCTGCTCTGCATACAGGCAACCAGCTGGTGTCAGAGTGGAGGGGTTGGCAGCTGAGCTGAGGCAGCACAGTGAGTGGCCTTTTCAGACACTGGGGAGATGCTCCTGCCGGGGCCCTGGACAGAACTGGAATATATGAGAGGTTATGTTTGGTGCCATCCCATTTGCCTTTCTTAATTCCTTTTCTGCCTCCTGGGATTCCGTCTCCCTGACCTGCAAAATTTCTACTGCCTTCTTACTTCTCTCTGCCCATGCAAAGCCCTCCATAGCTTTTCATCTCCCAGAAATGAATCTGCCTATCATGGGAGCAATTCCAAAACTATTAAGATAAATTAGTTGAAAGGTTGGCCTATTGAAAGGACTGGTTTTGGGGCACCTCGGTGGCTTAGTTGGTTGAGTGTCTGACTCTCAGTTTCAGCTCAAGTCATGATCTCATGGATTGTGGGTGTGAGCCCTCCATAGGGCTCTGCACTCAGCACAGAAATCTGTTGGAGATTATCTCTCTCTGTCCCTCCCCTCACTCATGAGCTCTCTCTCTCTCAAATAAATAACCTTTATTTTTTAATTATTTATTTATTTTTTAAAGATTTTATTTATTTATTTGACAGAGAGAGAGAGCACAAGTAGGCAGAGCGGCAGGCAGAGGCAGAGGGAGAAGCAGGCTCCCCGCTGAGCAGAGAGCATGATACAGGGCTTGATTCCAGGACCCTGGGATCATGACCCGAGCCGAAGGCAGACACTTAACTGACTGAACCAGCCAGGCACCCCAATAAATAACCTTTAAAAAAAAAAGGACGTGTTTTCTTCCATTTTAACTGTAATGGTTGAACTGTAGAATGGTAAAATCAGGCCCATTTTCCTTCCCCTTTTTAAATGGTGTGATTATATTCAAGCTTGTAGAACAGCCTTAGGATTGAAAACTAGGGTTATTAGCAGAGAGAAAATTCTCTTAAGATAGTCTTTATAGTAGAAGGAATTTTTGAGAATTTGATTATTACATGTTTTCTTCAATTTTTATAATCTCTTAGGAATTTTTTTTCTATTTTACTTATTCTGAAATAGCTATTGCCTCTTGTTTTTCTTTTTCTCAAATTAGCATCAAAGAATGAATATGAGAAAAACAGAGATGAATTGAAGAAAAAGAAAGCTCCGAGTACAGGCAAAGTAAGTACTTTAGCCATAATTTTTACCTCTCTGGAGTAAAAGTGAATCCCCTTGTCATGGACCACATTCAGAAGAGGGAATTTTTAGGGATTGTCTTAGCAGAGTTCCCAACTACCTAATACTCCCTCTTTTAGAAGTCTGGGCTCTCTTTTATTTTTGAATTTTTATGTTTTGAATTCTCTATTCTTGTCTCCATCCACACTATTCCCTATAACTCTGCATATACCTCTTTGATTAATTTGTGAATCTTTGTTTGTATTCTTTTATGCCATACAAAGACATTTGAATAATATATTCTTATTTGACTCTTTTTATTACACAGAAGATAAATGTATGTATCTACATGGAATATACTACATTGTACATCAGGATTTATTTATTTTTAACCTATTACAGAAATCACTGTGTATCAGTTTACCAAAAGCTTCCTACTGTATGTAGGAAGAATACTGTATATATTCTACATAACCAGTTTCCTATAGGTGAACACTTGGGTTGTTTCTAATCTTTTACTGTAACAGTGCTATAATGAATAATCTTGTGTATACATAATTTTGTGTGGATACAGTAAGTTCCCCAACATGGGATTGCAAGATTGTGTTAGGAGCTCCCCAAGACCCTCAGGCTAGGTAATTCATAGGACTCAGTCTGTGGTTGTACTCATAGCTGTGATTTACTAGAGTAAAAGGATACCAAGTACAGTCAGCAGAGGGAAAAGGCACTTGGGGCAAAGTCTGAGGAAACCAGGCATAAGCTTCTAAGAGTCCTTTTCCATTGGAGTCACACAGGATGTGCTTAACTCCCTTAGCAGTGAGTTGTGACATTTTATGAGATGTTGCTAACCAGGGAGCTCATTAGACACTCCGTGCCCAGGATTTCTGCTGGGGACTGATCACATAGGCACCTCTTGCCTGTCATGCTCTCAAGTTCTGTTCTCCCAGAAGAAAAGTAGTTGTTCAGCACAGACCATATTGTTTTTATAGACAGTTTAGGTACAGTGAGGTACTTTTATCAGGGTAATAGGAACCCTCCTGAAATCCAGGTCCCCAGATACCAGGCAGGCAAGGGGCCAACCTTAAACAGGCCTTTCAGAGGATAACAGGGTTGCCCTTTTAACTCTTCTGCACCTGGATCAAAAGACAAATGCCAAATTTCCCTCTTTGTGGGTTATACCATTAGAACTCATACCTCTGTTAACAGTCCCTTTTAGAAAACATCACTTCACTCTCCCTGGCTGAAAAATCACCTTATTGAGGCTTTATGGGAAAAAGTCAAGGTTCAGAGAGAGAGTGTTCTTCTGTTTTTTGGTTACTTATGTCAAGGTAATTAATGGAAGCTTTTCTCTCTTAGTTTTTATTTGCTGACAGGCATAGGGACAATAATTCTTGGAGTTAAAATTCTTTTGAGTAAAATAACCTATCTTTTCTTTGTAGCTTCCAGAAATACTTTCCTCCAAATATCCAGAAGATGACCCAGATTACTGTGTGTGGGTCCCACCTGAAGGTAGATTGTTTTTATTACTTTTCTTCTCTTCTAAGGCTTATTTATTTATATTTCTGAATAGGCAATGTATGTTTAAGGTTCAAAATAAAGTTATTGTAAGAGTATATAGTAGGATAGGGCACCTGGGTAGTGCAGTCGGTTAAGTGTCCAACCCTTGATTTCGGTTCAGGTTGTGATCTTTTTTTTTTTTTTTAAAATTTATTTTTATTATTATTATTTGCCCCAGGGGTCAGGTTGTGATCTTAGGGTGGTGAAATCGAGCCCCATGTTGGGCTCCTCAGTGCAGAGTCTGTTTGGGATTCTCTCTCCCTTTTCCCCTCCCTCCCATTCACTTGTGTGCTCTCTTTCTCTCTTTAAAATAAATAGGGGTACCTGGGTGGCTCAGTTGACTGAACCTCTAACTTCAGCTCAGGTCATGATCTCAGGGTCCTGGGATCAAGCCCCACGTCTGACTCCCTGCTCAGCAGGGAAAGTCTGCTTCTCCCTCTCCCCCTACGGCTCCCCCTGCTCTTGCTCTCTCTCTCAAATAAATAAATAATCTTAAAAAAAAATCTTAAAAAAATAAGGTATGTAGTGGGAAAGTTCTCCTGTCTAGGGAAACAGGTAGAGTAAAAGATCTAAAGAGACATATCAACTAAATGTAATTTGTGGGTTCTGCTTGAATACTTATTTGAACAAACAACTATTAAAAAAATTACACACCAGTCAGATAATTTTGAACATTAGCCAGATATGTGATGATACTAGGAAATTATTAATTATTTTAAAGTGTGGATGATGTTATATGTTTTAGAAAAAGTCCTTATCTTCTAGGACTGTGTACAAAAGTGTTTACAGATAGAATATCTGGGATGTGCCTTAAGATAATCCTGTGGAGGTAGAGGATGTGGGAGCATGGAGGGGGTAATAGATAAAGCAGGACTTGTCACATATTGATTATTGTTTTAGCTGGGTGATGAGTATATGGAGATTCGTTATATTTTTTTCTTTACTTCTTCATGTCTTTTACATTTTCTTTAAAGGTATAAAAACAACTCCTACTGGCTCTCTGCCTCAGCTAGTTGGTGTTTTCCTCTAAAGCCAGCCAGATATCACCTTCTTGTGACTTCTTATATATGTTACATAAAATGCTTGTGTGAGCAATTAAATACATAATGTTTCACCATTGTTTTTACACAAATAGAAGCATATTGTATACCTTGCTGTTTTGCACTTAATACTATATGGAGATCCTTCTTCCTTCCTTCACTACCTCTTTTCCTCCCTCCTTCCCTCCCTTTCTTGTAGCATAGTTCTTTCTTATGGTATAGATAATACCTTTACTTATTTATTCAATTCTTTCAATGAATATTTGCTGTATTTCCAGTTTTGCCATTACAGACAACTCTGCATGGAGAGGAGGGGTTTGGGGGCTGGGGTAACTGGGTGGTAGACATTAAGGAGGGCACGTGATATAATGAGCACTGGGTGTTATATAAGATTGATGAATCACTGACCTCTACCTCTGAAACTAATAATACATTATATGTTAATGAATTGAATTAAAAACAACAACTCTGCAATGAGTAACCTCTAACAATACTTTTGCAAGTATAGAGGTGCACATGTAGAAAAAGTCATAAAAGTTAACATGCTGGATCAGAGGCTATAAACATTTCTAAGACATTATAAATTGCATTCTGTAGAGAGGGTACAGCTTATGTTCATACTTATAGTCTTAAGGCAATATATGAGATGCTTGTTCCCCATATGCTCATCACAGGTTGCTTTTTCTATGGATCAGGTTTCTAATATACTAGGAGTTACTAGAAATGTTGTTACTAGAAATGTTTGCTTTTTATTGGCTAATAAGTAATAAGGGTAGAAGTGAAAAGAGGACCATATTTTGAAATTGTATGCAAAAAGGCAGAGTTCTAGAATAGAAGAAACCTCTTTTGTCTGTTTTACTTTTTAGCCCACTAATGTCTGGATATCTTTTCCCTCCTGACTTTGGAAAAGTGAATGTGTTTCTTTCTTTATACACTGATCTAGGGCAAAGTGGAGATGGCAGGACCCATCTGAATGACAAGTATGGCTACTGACTGCTTCAGAATCCTAAAGGAAGACCTTGTGGACCATGTAACATGGGATATGTAGGGTCCTATATCAAGTTGAATGTCCAGAGAAGGAGTTCAGGTGATTCTTTGTAAAATCTGGTGACTGCCCTTTTCTTCCATTCTCAATGGCTCCCTAAATTTATCTACTCATCTGATCCTTTTGAATTTGGCATTTGAAAGTGTTTCTGTATGTATGTAAAAAGAAACCATATATTTTGAGAATTGGTAAAGTGAGAGACATAACCCTATTAAAAGAGAAGGTGAAGATGTCTCATGTTTGCTTAAGGCCACAACATCTTTCATTATGTTCTAGGGACCACGCTTCTCCTGAGGAATAGGGTGCTTCTGGCAGTTAGACTCTAGACTTCACTGATATGGCCTCCTTAAATAAGTGTTGAAATATGAGGTCATGCCATAGTGTGACCCTGGGTGTCCCCTGTCATTCCTGGAACTAAAAGTAGGTATAGAATGGGGGGGGTTCCTACTCCCTCCACTATAATCCTCCTGCCACGTTTGAGAACAGACCCTGATTTATTAGGACACAGTTCAGGACCATAGTATACCTTGTGCACTCAGGCATCAGTCCTGATAAAAACTCAGTCCTTTGAATGTCCTGGACTCTGACCAGTCAGATTAGTCACTCCTTCTCCTGTGGAAAGGTGCAAATAGGGTCATAGAATGAAAAGCTAGAAATGTTTTGCCCAGTGTGGGGCTTCTCACTTCGGTGGAAAGGAGTATAAAAGGTTTTCCTCTTTGGAAACACAAAGGAATGCGAGAAGTTGTCTTATCTCCCCCAGTGCACCCTTTTCCCCCGCAAGCATTAATGAACCCCTGAATTCCACAGGGAACGAAAGCCTAAGAGTGGAGAAGTAAGGTGGAGAGTTTGTGGATTAGGCTGGAGGCAAACCCAGTGAGCAGGCAGGAGAAACTCTGTGGCCCAGCAAGAGAGTGGATGAGGGTGATGTTTTCCTTTTTTTATACAGTGTGTATATATATATATATATGTATATATATATATATATATTTTTTTCATGGTATCGTATGCATGAAGTTGGCAGGGAGCAGTAATGAGAAACTTCATTTACCCAGACAGATGTGGGAAGTTTGGTCTGCTGAAAGTGATGCCTTTCATTTCTCAAAAAAACAATACCAATGTTGGCATTATGAGAAACTACTATTTTGGACTTCATTTAGACCAACAGGGAAGAACTTGATATAAGAAGTGACATGAATTTGGGGGCAGAGTGACCATGCTATCTTGGATTGAAACAGTAAGGAAAGGTCCAAGCCATGTCAGTGATCCTCAAAGGTGGAACTCTTTATTCAAATGAAATCATATGTGGGTTCCTTAGGTTTGAACAGGTAAAAATGTTTTTACTGTGGCTTAGGTGTGGGCACAGAAATGGGATCGATAGCTATATCCCTGCATGCATCCTCTCCATCTCCCCTCACGGTATTCCTAGAGAATCCTACGGGCTCACAGAGCAGAGTCTATTTAGGAAGGCAGGTTTCTAAGTGTTCTGGAGACCCCCCAAAACAAATAGGACTCCATATGACAAAATAAAATATAAGTATGTCACTTGTACAATCATTATCAGTGGTCGGCGGACTCGATTGAAAAGATGTGTGCAGGAGTCTTAGCTCCCTTTACCAAATAGGAGACTTTGGGGACATGACTTAAATCCCGAGCCTCAGTTCTGTCATGTGTGAAGCAGTGACAGTAATGTTTCCTGCTCTTTGAACCTCAGATTTGTCCTAAGGATCAAATGAGATAATGTAGAGAGATGTGCTGTATAGGGCTTTGTAGGCATTAGTAGTTGTCCCTCATTACAAACAGGAGACAAATCTGGCCTGTTGGCCTGCTCCTCATCTGTGAGACAGGAGACAGGATGAAATCACTGATTCTCAACTGTGGCTACATATTAGAATCACCTACGGAAATCTGTTAAGTTTTTCATTTTAATGCTTAGATCCCACCTTAAATCAGTTTAATCAGAATCTCTGATGTGTTCCCTTTTAAAAAGCATTCCAGGTGATTTTAATTTGCAGCCCAACCTGTACAGCATAGTAAGCAAATCTTTTCCATTACTGGCTGGGTACTTCAGGCTTTGCAAGCCATGCAGTCCCTGTCACAGCCACCTGACTCTGCCACTGGAGGGCAAACGACATAGGCAGTACACAAATGGATGAGTATGGCTGTGTTCTAGTAAATATTTCTAAACACAGGTGGCAGGCTTGATTTGGCCTGCAGGGTATCATTGGCCAACCCCTGCTGTAGGGTAATTCATCTTCAGGGTCCCATCTGGCTCAAGGTGTTTACAAGAACTTTAAGAAATAATGTGTGCCTCAGTTCATGGATGTTTGAAAATTTTCTGTCAAGAGGCTAATTATCCCCTCCTAAACAGGGAGGTTGCAGTTTTATGGTTACCAGAAATCAAGGTAATTCAGTCTCTCTCTCTCTCTCTTTTTTTTTTTTTTAAAGATTTTATTTATTTGACAGAGAGAGACTGAGAGAGGGAATATAAGCAGGGGGAGAGGGAGAAGCAGGCTTCCCGAGGAGCAGGGAGCCCGATGTGGGGCTCGATTCCAGGACCCTGGGATCATAACCTGAGCTGAAGGCAGACGCTTAACGACTGAGCCACCCAGCGCCCCATCAGTCTCCTTTTCACAGAAAGAAAAGTAAGATTATTAGTCATTACAAAAAATGCTGTTACAGCAAGAACACAATTGGTTAACTAAAAGCAAGGTATCCCTGGTCAGCCGTCCTGGTCTCCCCAGGATTTCTGTATCACCTCTGCCTTTATGTCAAGAGCAGTGGGAAGCCATTTGGGTGTTAGTGATGGTGAATGATCAGATTTGGGTTTTTAAACCCAAAGTTACAGGGTGGAGGAAGGAGGGAAAAGGACAAGAGGATGCAGGAAGACAGGTTAGAAGTCTGCTGCAGAAGTCCGGATGAGAAATTGTGGCAGCTTGCACTAAGTAGAGATTGAAATGCAGTGAGGTACATGGGTCCTAGCAGTATCTTGAAAAGTGGAATGACTGAGACTGAGTGATGGGTTGGTGGGAGGAGGGGGTGGAGTCAGAGGAGAATAAAAGTTCAGTTTTGGACAAGTTGAGCTTGATGTCCCACTGAGACATCTAAATAAAGATGCCAGGAAAGCAGTTGGGTATGGCAGTCTGCATCTCAGGAGAGAGGGCTGGTGAACAGTTGCTGCCTTCCCCCAGCAGCCGGGGAGCACCAGTGCATGAGCGGCTAAAGACCAGGAGGCAAGCAGGGAGTTTGCAGTCTGACCCCAGTCTTGGACAGCTGATTGCCCTTTCTTTGGTATTGGGAGCACTTTTTTTTGGTATGAGTACTCATTTATTGGAGAAAAAAGGTAAAGTAAGTGTCACAGTGAGCAGCATTCTGGAGAAAAAAAGTCAAGGACATATATTTAACATTAAAACAAGTTTCGTATGTAAAAAAAATAAATAAAATAAAACAAGTTTCTTTGTCTGCTTTAGGAAATTTCTAAGCAGTTTGCATAGTGCCTGGTACATTTAAATATTTGTTGAATGCCTGCCTTAAGTATTTTCCCTGAAGTTGCCCCAGTTTAGGATAGGAATTATGAAGCCTCACTATCTCCTTATAGCCCAAGCCTTTACCAGTTACCACTTCATCGGAACTGGATGGAGTTAGCTCTTTTGGGAAATATGACACAATTCCCAACAAACTTTGAGGCTGTTAGCCACCGCCTGGGCATCTGTTGCTTTACCATTGAAATGCTGCCACCTTCCAGATAGGGTGTGACAAGTAGCCAGCAGCTGTGGCTGGCTTCCTGAAAGTGGGAACCAGGGGGAAGCTTGCCAGCCCAGCCCTGAGGTAGTCAAAAGCAGGAATCCAAGCCCCTGGCAGGGGAGCTGTGTTCCTATACAGGGTTTCATTCAACCCTGTTTGGACCCAACCAGGTTGGACAGACTGCTGGGAAATGACATAAAACTCTCCCTGACCTTTGGGAAGTGGGTCACAGCATTAAACTGGCATGGTCTCTTCTGTGACAGGCTGCTCTTTGATCCTGAGATTCCTCACTTGATGTGGGCATTGAGAACAATTTTCAAGATTTCTTCTCTGGTCTCAGAGTAGACTTTGCCCTGCTTTGTTTGGCCTTAGAGGTTTGGCACAATCATAGTCCAGGGTGGGACTGAGGCTTCCACTCTGTGGGAAGTTTCCCTTCCCCCAATAAGATGAGGTGGGTTGGAGGGTTCAGCATGGGAGGGGACAAGGTTCCCACCAAAGGTAGCTCCGTTCTCTTCATCCTCCAAATCAATCTTAACAATTTCTGCATATAAAGGTTTTAAGATTCATCTCTTTGCTTGCCCACTGTCCTGACCCAGGCTCCCCTCACCGCATGACTCCTCACAGAGCTCCCTTCCTCTTGTCTCTGCCTCATGATGCTCTCCTCCACACATCTGAATCCTGTGCTCTGAAATCTCAAAAGTTCTTCAGGATCTGAAGGGTGAGGTCTAAATTCATTTGAGGCTTTAAAGTCCTTGATTATAGGGTTCCTGTAATTTATGATTCATACACCCCCTGTGCCCTTGTCCCTTCCTTTCTGCCACCTCACCAGGTGTACCTGATACTCTAGTAATAATAGACTATTTCCCCAAACACACTTTTTGCTTTTACTTCTTCCTATATTTTCTATCAAGCCTTGCTGTACATGACCTTAGCCTCAGTTTCTTTGTCTGTCAAATAGAGAAAATAATGCCTCATAGTATTGTGGAGATTAAATAACAGATACCTACAAAACCCTTAGCGTGCTTGATCCATGATCAGCTCCCCCTCAAATGTAGCTATTACTAGTATCACTGTGGTCTTCCTTGTTCATGTCTGCTCATGTCTGCCATCTTTTTAAAAGTCCAGCTTGAGTCTCACTACCTTCGGAAAACCCTGAGCCCCATGGTTGTCCTGAATCTCTCCTTCCCCACCAATCTTGTAGCATTTTGTGTTTTACTTCTATGATGGGCCTTACTCCTATGGCCCGATGCCCGTTAATTATACGTATGCTTTGGTTATTTACATTTGTAAGCTTTATGAGTTTTTGAGGATAGGAATTATATATCTTATTTTGTACCCTAGGTCACCTGCCAGTTCACAAAATGAGGACTTAGTTTCTTGTTGCTTTAAATGAGTGGGGGTTGGAAGTTCTGGTCCTGGCCCTTTCTGCCTTGGGTCTTCCGGGTAGAGAAGGGATACTTCAGAGCTGCCTTCGTTTCCGATCATGCTCCAGACAAACTGGACAATCCAGGAACTGACCGTTTGAGTAGGGTTAATGCAGAGGGCCTGGATTCCTGTCCTGCTTGGGGCAGAACCAGTCAGAACTACCCCTTCCCGTCAGAAAGCTCTGGATTCCAGCAGCTGACTTTAATTTGGGCTTTAAGTCTTCTGCTGGCCCTGGAAAATCTTGATCTTGAGGGTTGGCTCTGGTTTCCTCAGGCTGTCACGCACACCCCTTCGAAAGTTAATGCAGCGGTATCAGAGAATGGCCACAAGAGGGCAGTAGAGACCCATTACTATGCAGTCAACTTGCACGCTGGGCTAAAAGCAAGAAGAAAATGTTTCAAAGCAGAAGCAAGAGTACAACTCAGAGAAGAAAATAAAAATTCTGAAAGAGTTAGAGGCAGCAAGCTGGTTCGGTTCACCAATATCTTCCTGGGCCCAAGACCCGAGAGCAGCAAGTTAGTCAGGGATGCTGATAAGACCCAAATGGTGCCCTTAAATCTCTTCCTAACCTCTTGTTTTTGGTGCTTCATTTTACCTTGAGAAAGTCATTCTTTAGTAGTAATGCAGATATTCTATGGAGGAGTTTGGTCACTGCCTATCTAGTACTTTCACACTCTATTACAGCTTTATGGTTTTTTACAGAGAATTTTTCACACCTGTTTCTCCCCATCTTTATTGAGGTATAATTGACAAAAATTATATATAATTAAGATATACAAGTTGATGTTTTGATACATTATACCCATTTTTAAAATCTGAACCTCCTGTTAGTCTTAAAAGGTAACAAGAAGAGATGTTATCATGCCAGGTTCATGGTGGAACCAAGTCAAGTTTCTCTGATTCCAGATCCTTTGCTTATTCTTTGTAGTTTTTAGTTGCTTATGTTTGTCAACTCTGAGTTGTTTTTTTTTTTTCCAAAGATTTTTATTTATTTGACAGAGAGAGAGAGAGAAAGAGATCACAAGTAGACAGAGAGGCAGGCAGAGAGAGAGGAGGAAGCAGGCTCCCTGCTATGCAGGACTCGATCCCAGGACCCTGAGATCATGACCTGAGCTGAAGGCAGAGGCTTTAATCCACTGAGCCACCCAGGTGCCCTCAACTCTGAGTTTTTAAGAACAAGGAATACATCTGATTCATCTTTATGTCTCTGAATGGTGTCCCCTTTAATTTTTAGGACTGTGACTGGGTATGTTGTATAACACACAGGCCCTGCCCTGTGGGAGCTGATTTCCATGATCTTTCCCTTATCCTCCACGATTCAGTAACTTTTGATTTTGAGGCACAGCCCTAACAACAGCAGTGGTATCCCCGAGCAATCCCACTGGCTGCCCATTTCAACAAGGGCAGCTGCTTGGCTGCCAGTCTGTGAAGATCCATCCTTAGTAATGCACACTTGATGTAGGACAGTTGGACAGTTTCTCAAAGAGTGCACTGGCATCCCTGGTGTTATGAGAGTTGACTTTAAGAGATGAGGATGAGGGCGCCTGGGTGGCTCAGTGGGTTGGAGCCTCTGCTTTCGGCTCAGGTCATGATCTCAGGGTCCTGGGATTGAGGCCCGCGTCGGGCTCCCTGCTCAGCAGGGAGCCTGCTTCCCCCTCTCTCTCTCTCTGCCTGCCTCTCTGCCTCCTTGTGATCTCTCTCCCTCTGTGAAATAAATAAAATCTTAAAAAAAAAAAGAGATGAGGATGAAAATGTTTAATTTTAGCAGTTACACATATACACATATTATTACTTATACATATGTACAGATGCATATGTATTATTGCTTAGAATGAAGTCAGTTTTTTAAGTGAGTTGATTTAAAGAAAAGCGTTAAGTAAATAATAATATGGTGGTATGCAATAGCCAAAAAGCATGAAGCAGGTGTACCAATGATTCAAGTTCAAGGAATTGTTGTGAGGTGGGGAGATGTAACTAGAGTCACAAAATTCATTTCAAGTCTGGCTCCATGACCCTCAAGCCATGTAACCCCGATTAAGTTGCTGACCTAAATGAGCTTCATTTTTCTCATCTGCGAAGTCAGAAAAGAATTCTTGCCCTCCTTAACTCAAGTGAGAACAAATGAGAGCACATTGAAGCCTGGGAAACCCCCGTGCAAATGTCCAGTGCTGCTAATTATCCCAACTGCCTCTCTTACCGAGGTTTATCCAGGACCTTCTGCCTTTCTCTCTCTCTCCTCTTTAATGTTTATTTATTTGAGAGAGAAAGCCTGAGTGCACAAATTGGGGGGAGGAACAGAAGGAAAGAATCTCAAGCAGACTCCCTGCTGAGCCCGGAATCCAGCCACTGGGGCTCAGTCAATCCCACCACACGTAGATCATGACCGGAGCCGAAATCAAGAGTCAGGCGCTTAACTGACTGAGCCACCCAGGCGCCCCCAGTACTTTCTTTTCACTGCTGCAGAGGATGCCTCCTAATTAGCATCTGTGGATCCCAAGGACTGAGTTCAGTTCAGTTAGTTGTCCACACCTAGGTCTGCCATTCTGAAGGTTGGGAGGAGGGAGGGGCTGGAGAAACCTGGAATCAGGGCAGGAACAAGTCCCAACACATGTCACTGTTTGCTTTGTCATCCTGATTCAATGACCTCATACAAGGAAGGGAGGGAGCAGAAGGAGCTGTTCTCTTCCAGATACCTAAGGAGGCTTCTGACATCTACTGTTTTCCTTGGCATGAAAGGAGCAGGCGCCGGGCTGTGATTTTTAAGGTCTGAGCTAATCTTGGAAGTGAAGGAGAACAGCACCTCCCACAACTGGCCAGACTCTGCTTCTTGGGGAGCTGCCTGGAGTAAAAGGGCAGAAGAGGAATGACCCCCGGGCCAGGGAGGATCATCATCCTCACACATTCATACATTCACTGAATACTTTCTGAGTACCTACTATGTACCAGGCCTTTTGGGGAAGTGAGGCAGCCCTTTGACACATAAAGGGCTGCATAGGACCTTAGAGTCACATTTTTTACCACAGAAATCCTTTTGTCATCCCTACCCCATCCCTTCTCCCACCCTAGGCTTAATTAAGGATTAAATAAATTATGTTGTCACCAAAAAAACCTGCATTTATTAATGATTTACTTTTAAGTTTTTGGTAATTAATGATTTATGTAACTGCAAATAAGTAAATGTTTTTGATCAACACAAGAAAATAACTAACATTACTGCACCGAGTAAACAAAAGCAAAGTAATCAGCATTTTAGCTATCTTGTTTATTCTGGTTGAGCTTTTTAAAATTTGGAAAGTGACTGGCTGACTACCTGGCGAGTCCGTTTTAGAGATGGTGACCATAACTGCAAGAGTTCATAAGTAGAGAGGAAGGGGGAGCTGCGTGCAGAGGGGGCAGAACAGTCCGACACTGCTGCTGTATGTACCTCCTCCACCCTTGGGCTGATCTAATGGATCAGGCTGTGGCATGAACATAGTGGGTGGAAGCTAGGTTTTGGAATGGAGCTAATGAGGATGGAATTGGAAATGAGAATTGGAAATCTTATGGTCGAATGTTCTAGTCTGTCCACATCATCATCCCGGAGAAACTGAGGCAGGAGATCTCACTAGAGTCCCTTTGGTTCCCAAGGGCAGAAGGGAAAAAGACAGCAAAGGACAAGCCAAAACTCTGCCCCAGAGCTGGCCTGAAACCTGTCTCCCACCCTGGCTGCCCCGCCCCTTAGCTCCAATAGCAGACCATTTTTCTGTGATTTTTTGGCTCATCTCATAAATGTTCCAGAGTCAGAACAGACTGTGCCATGGCTGAAACAAACTTGTTGAACAAATAAACAAGGCAGGCTGCAGGGCTGGGGAAGGCACCAGACATGGGTCCCCAGCTGGGTGCATGAGTTCTGGTAAATCTGCCTGAGGTGGGCCTCTGCTTCTTCCTTCCAACATGAGAGGTGGGAGCATGAGATTTTTGGGGTCCCTTCCAGCTCTGTGATTTAAGCAAATTGCCCACACAGAGGTAAATGTCCAAGTTGCAAGTTCAAAAGAAACTTTCCTTTCTGCTACGGGGTACAGATAAGGGCTGGGAGAGGGGAGATCTTCCCATGGCAGATACTGAAACCAGAGGATACCCGTTCCCTTGTTCACTCTGCAAACACAGAGTGTCCAGTCTTTGCTCGGTGCTCTGCTGCTCCTTCCCTCAAGGAGCATTCAAGGAGTTCAAAATGCTCTAGCAGAGAGAATGTCACAGTTCCATGCATGCACTGAGTTCTTGCCCACCTCAGGGCCTTTGCTCCTGCTGCTCCCACCCCTGGTAGAATGCCAACCCCTCCCTCCTTGTTCTTCAGTCTCGGCTTAAATGTCATTTCCTCAGTATGGCTTTCCCCGACCACCGTATATGTGGTAGGGTTCCCCAGCTCTCCTGCCACACTCCATTACTCTCAGGATTTATGATAGTCTGTAGTTCTACATCTTCCCTTTCATTTAGTTACTTATTTGCCACCTTTTTGACTATAGTATAAGCAGCGTGAGGGCAAGAATTCTGTTCGTATTGATCCCTTCTGGACCCATAGCAGCATATACTTGTAGAATATGAGAAAAATATGTTGGCATGTGCCAGATTTTTTTTTCATAGACTACCTCATTTTATCCTCTTGACAACCCTAAGAGAAAGATGTTATTATGTACATTTTGGAGTGAAGGGACAGAGTTTAGGGATGTTAAGTATCTTGCAGTTCACAGGGTTGGGTTTGAACCTCGTCTCCAAGTCAGGGCTCTTTCTACTTCACCACACCAAGCTCTGTGCTTGGCACCCCTGACTCTGACTTTTTTTTTTTTTTTTTTTACTTTTTATTTTGAAATAATTTCAACTGACCAAAAAGCTACTAGTGTAAAGAACTCCTGTATACTCTTTACTCAAGTTCACCAGATGTGAGCATTTTGCCGTATTTGTTTTAATATTTTCTCTTTCTCCTGGCTTGTGTTTTTCCATGTTTATACTGATTTTCTTGTTTTGAATGATTTTAGAGTGAGTTGCAGACATTATCTATCTCTACCCTTAAATACTTCTGTGTGAATTTCTCAAGAACAGGGTATTCTTTTATACAAAATCAAAATCAGGGAATTTACATCAGTATGATACCACTACTTAATATACAATCCATACTAAATTTATCCAGTTGTTCCAGTAATGTTGTTTATAATGATACTTTTTTAGTCCAGGATCCAACTCAGGATCACACATTCCTTTTAACTATCATATCCCTTCCGTTTTTAATTCAGAACAGTTCTTCAGCCTTTCTTTCTCTTCCGTGACGTTGATATTTTTCCAGAGTATAAACCATTTTGTAGAATGTTCTCTCAGCGTGGTCTAGTCTGATGTCTGCTCATGATTAGATTCAGGTTAGGTGTTTGTGGACAGGAGTCTCACAGAAGTGTTGCTGTGTCCTTCTTAGTGCATCCTATCAGGAACCACATGATGTCTGCTTGTTCCAGTATTGGTGACATTAACTTCAAATACTTGGCTAAGGAAGTGTCTGCCAGTTTTCTCCACCATAAAGTTACTGTTTTTCTCCCTGTATAATTTTTTTCTATTTTTAAATTTAAATTCAATTATTTAACATATAGCGTATTATTAGTTTCAGAGGTAGAGTTCAGTGATGCACCAGTCTTATATAGCACCCACTGCTCATTACATCACATCCCTTCCTTAATTTCCATCACCCAGTCACCTCATCCCAGCACCCCGCTCCCCTCTAGCAACCCTCCGTTTGTTTCCTATGATAAAGAGTCTCTTATGGTTTGCCTCCCCCTCTGATTTCATCTTGCTTTATTTTGCCCTCCCCTTCACCTATGCTCCTCTGTTTTGTTTCTTAAATTCCACGAGTGAAATCATGATAATTGTCTTTCTCTGATTGACTTATTTCACTTAGCATAATACCCTCTAGTTCCATCCATGTGGTTGCAAATGGCAAGATTTCATTTTGTGATGGCTGCATAGTATTCCATTGTAGACATATACCACATCTTCTTTATCCATTCATCTATTGGTGGACATCTGGGCTCTTTCCGTAGTTTGGTTCTTGTGGACATTGCTGCTATAAACACTGGGGTGCAGGTGCCCCCTCAGATCACTGCATTTGTATCTTTGGGGTAAATTCTTGATGGTGTAATTACTGGGTCAAAGGGTAGCTCTATTTTTAACTTCTTGAGGAACCTCCACACTGTTTTCCAGAGTGGCTGTACTAGCTTGCATTCCCACCAACAGTGTAAGAGGGTTCCCCTTTTTCCACGTCCTCGCCAACATCTGGCATTTCCCGACTTCTTATTTTGGCCAGTCTGACAGGTGTGAGGTGGTATCTCATTGTGGTTTTGATTTGTATTTCCCCGATGCCAAGCATCAGGGATATGATATTGAGCATTTTTTCACGTGTCTCTTCTGTATGTCTTCTTCGGAGAAATGTCAGTTCATGTCTTCTGCCCATTTCTCGATTGGATTATTTATTCTTTGGGTGTTGAATTTGATAAGTTCTTTTTAGGTTTTGGATACTAGCCCTTTATGTGATATGTCATTTGCAAATATCTTCCTCCATCCTGTTGGTTGTCTTTTGCTTTTGTTGACTGTTTCCTTTGCTGTGCAAAAGCTTTTTATCTTGATGAAGTCCCAGTAGTTCATTTTTGCCTTTGTTTTCCTTGCCTTTGGAGACGTGTTTAGCAAGAAATTGCTGTGGCTGAGATCACAGAGGTTGCTGCATGTGTTCTCTTCTAGGATTTTGATGGATTCCTGTCTCACATTTAGGTCTTTCATCCATTTTGAGTTTATGTTTGTGTATGGTGTAAGGAAATGGCCCAGTTTCATTTTCCTGCATGTGGGTGTCCAGTTTTCTGAACATCATTTGTTGAAGAGACTGTCTTTTTCCCATTGGGTATTCTTTCCTGCTTTGTTGAAGATTATTTGATTCATAGAGTCGAGGGTCCATTTTTTGGGTTCTCTGTTCTCTTCCATTGTTTTTGTGCCAGTACCGTACTGTCCTGATGACTACAACTTTGTAATATAGCTTGAAGTCCAGAATTGTGATGCCACCAGCTTTGTTTTTTTTTTTGTTTTTTTTTCCCCAACATTCCTTTGGCTATTCAGGGTCTTTTTTGGTTCTATACAAAGTTTAGGATTATTTGTCCCAGCTCTTTGAATCTCCCTTTATAATTAATAGGTAATTTAAGAGGAGGTATTTTAAGCCTGTGAATACTCTGCCCTCACTAAACTTTTCCATCCATTGATGATTCTTGATTGAGTCCATGATTAGTATGGCAGTTGCAAAATGGAGATGTTGGTTCTGATTGTAAGGCTGGTGTCTCTATTTCAGGATGATAGGGTAGGATGAAAGGGACAGGGGAGCTGGAGACAACATCAAATTTTGTAAACAGTTTCTTAAGTGTCTTTTGTGGAAAGAAGAAGATGACTGGTATTTACTTTCTAACACTAGGAAAACAAACTTAAGAATCAGACTGGATTTTAAATGATAAAAGATGTTACTTCCTAATGGAATAATGATTTCCATTTATGTAGCACTTACTAAACTCCAAACACCCTGGGAGCCACTTAGCAGACACTGTTTCACCAGTCCTTATAACAAGTCTATGAGAGAGAGCATTGTTACCTCCAATTTACAGATGAGGAAACTAAGACTCAGAAAGGTTAGGGTAGTGGCCTAAAGTCACACAGCTGAAAAGTGGAAGAGTCTAGGTTCTAATTAAGATGTGTTGGGCTGAAAAGCTCTCATGACATTCAGCCTCAACACACATTCTAGGCAGGGCCAGTTTTCAACTAATTGCCAGGTTATGGGTGAGATTAGCCTCCCAATGTGGATGTTAAACCCAGGGGTCTGAGTCTTTTTTTTTTTTTTTAAGATTTTATTTATTCATTTGACACAGAGAGAGAGATTACAAGTAGGCAAAGAGGCAGAGAGAGGAGAGAGGAGGAAGCAGGCTCCCTGCTGAGCAGAGAGCCCGATGTGGGCCTCGATCCCAGGACCCTGGGATCATGACCTGAGCCAAAGGCAGCGGCTTTAACCCACTGAGCCACCCAGGCGCCCAGGGGGTCTGAGTCTAACAAAGAGGCTGTGAGGTCCCAGTGTAGTATCTTCTGGTCTCAGCCAGGGGTCCTAGACCATGAGCAGTTCCTTGGCTGGGAGTGGCCTGAGAGGACCTCCTGGCCTGCTTGGCGGCCATCCCCATTAGCCCAGGTCGCAGAACCATCCCCAGACATTGACTCATCAGTTCCCCTCACCCAGCATTGCCGCATCTCCTGTGCTTAGAAAGGCAGGAAACTGAACTCCGGTACTTCAGAAAGTTTTTCAACAATAAGCTTGATAAAAAGGGGATTTTCCAGTTAACCCTGGAGAATTTCAGTTAACCAATGCCTTATTGTATTCCAGGTCTTTGAGATGTGGTAATCTATGTTCAGAGTGTTTTTATGGTAAATCTCTTTTTTTTATTGTATAGTAAATTTCATTAACCAGACGATTCAATTAAACAGCATTTCCCCCACCATTTAGGATAAACTGAGGAACCACAGAATTACCAAGTTGAAAAAGCTTTGGGGATCATCTAATATGATCCTTCATGTACAGATGAAGGAACTGAGGTCCAAGGTTACCCAGCTTGTTACTGACACAACTATAACTAGAAACCCCCAGTCCAAAGTGTTTCTGCCATGTCAAGAATAATTACAAAGCAGGAAACCTTTATGTCCCGGGTTACCTGCAGGCTGAATTTAGCCTGTGGTCATGTTTTGTTTGGCGTGCACAATGTTTTAAAAGTTGGGAAATTTCCCATAAAAATCCAACTTTGTTTCTTTTGAAAAGCTGGAAAATCTAGTTATACCTGGCCCAGTGGCAATGAAGGAGGACCAAGTAGCAGCAACCCCTCTAACTGGGGACATGGGATCTAGATGCCATCTCCCATCACCCTATCATTGTATACGTGGCCTGCCTCACCCATTTGGGTTCTCTGCTTTATGGTGAAGAGCCTTTCTTGTTTAATAAAAAAGAGCTGAAGTGAGCCAGACCAAAGAGGAGTCAGGCACTTGTATTAAATACCAGGGTACAACACCAGGGGTCCCAGCTGGTCCTGGGCAAGCTCAGATTAGGAGCTGAGAGAGCTCTAGGGTCTTCCCATTGCCGCGAAAAAGGTGAAACAGTAAATAACAATAGGAGAGAGATTACCTGGCAAGATAAGATGTACTGGCAAAGTGACTAGAACAGGCTAGGTGAGCTAAAGCAGTTCAGATGGTTGAGAAAGCTATAATGGAGATGGATCTTGACTCCCAAGTTAACCTCTTTTAAAGAACAGAGAGACTATGGGTAGAAAAACTAGCCAGGAAGCTACTACAGCTATCAGAGCTGAAAGCTAGGTTTAGGTGAATGGAGATGGGAAAGGGAAGGAAGGGTGGATGCCAGGGAGATCCGAAGGGGGGATGGACAGGATTTGGTGCTGGCATGGAGGTGGGCAGAGAGGGCAGAAGAGTCAAAGTTGATGGCACCTTTGTGCCCGGGTGACCAGGGAAATGTCATGCCCCAAACAGAAAAGGGAAGTCAGGAGGGAAAGGTGATTTGGGGGAAGATGAGGAATTCATTTCTAAATGACAACAGAGCTTACATTTACTATCCTAATGGTCAGATGAAACTGGGACTGGAACTCAAGAGAGGTCAGAGCTGGTAGCCTAGGGGCGATAGCAGACACCACCAGGACCACCTGGTGCCACCAAAGGGCAGAGGGCACAGGATGGGAAACTGATGGCAACGTGACGAACCCTGGGCATAGCCACCATTTAAAAGGCACAGAGGAGGAAGAGAGCCAACAAAGAGAAGGAGCAATCAGAGAGGCGGGAAGAGAGCCAAGTTAGGGCATTGCTGTAGGAGCTCGGGAGGAGAAAGCTTGAGAAGAGCCCTCTATAGTGTCCGAAAACATGCCCAGAAGTCGAGAGAGCAGGGACTGAGAGAAGGTCACTGAACTGGACCGTGAGGAGGGCGTCATACTGAGAATGCACATTTAGGAAGTAGAGGTGACTCTGGCACTCTAGTGACATCTCGCAGGGCTGGGCGGAAGAACTGAGACCGTGAGCGGAGGGCTCCTCAGGAAGCAGGGAAGGGGGAAGGGAAGCGTGTCTGGAGGTGGTCGGGAAGGCTTCTTCGGAGAGGAAGAGATTGAGGATCCCTTTTTAACACCTGTGGGAAGAGGGGAGCTCCTGAATCAAATGCAGCCAGATTTCAAAGGCTGATTTCCATGGTAGCTGCTCTCTTTGCTTGGGGATGGGCTCTTGACTTTTCACTCATCATCCTGGAGCTATCTCATCTCACATCATTTCCTTATTTTGTACTCATTTTTCCTATCGGCATTAAAAAAACAAAAACTTTATTAGGTGATGTCTATTCTGAAGGGGCAGCAGACAAGGTCTGAGTGGTTGAGTGAGAAGTAAACTGGGCCCTCCCTTGACAAAGAAATCCGTTTGAGAGCCGCCTCCCTTCACGCTGCCTCATGTAGTCCTGTGAGGGAAGCTTTATTCATAGAGTTCCCATTGTGCAAAGGAAGTGGACGCTCAGGGAGGTCAAGGCACCAAAGCTATCAAAGTGTTGGATTCCAATGCAAGTCTCCTCAAGTTCAAGTGCGACGACATCCTTTCCACCACCAGTTAGGCAGGACCCAGGGAATGAACTAGACTGGAGCTCAGGGATGCCCACTATCCCAAGTAAGCACTATACAAACTGACCTCCCATGGCCATTTGGGGGTGAAATCCTTGCACATACAAAGCCACTTTTAAAAACATATACTGATCGAATATAAAGAGGCAGATCACAGGGGAGGGGAGGAAAGGAAGAAGGGAACAGTAAGTGCGTTTGGGAGGAAACTGCCAAGAGGAGCTGATCTGTGGGATACTAGGGGCCTTTGAGCTGGGGCTTTTGACCTGGGGTCTTCAGACTCCTAGAGTTGCATGCACCACCCTGACTTCATAAGCACAATTGCAGGGTCTGTGTGTGTATGGGCGGGGGTTGCACATAGACAGTTTCTGGGTAAAGCGTGCATAGCTTTCATCAGATTCTCAAAGGGGCCTTTGTCCAAAAAAGAGTTGAAAACCACGGATTCTGAAGCATCTACAGGGACACAGTGGTATAATTTATACCTGGTCCCTGTCATTTTTTTCTAAATCCTTGCCCAGAAATATATTCTAACTAGCCTTTCATCAGGTATGGGGTGGGGAGGAGGGGTGTAGAGCCCTTCTCTTAAAGCCTCCTTTGGGGCCCTTGCGCTAGAGTAAATCCCTGAAGTCCCCGGGGTGCTGCGCGGCACAGGGCACAGGGGTGGCCACCCAGGGTAGGGTCGTGTGGCTGCTTCCAGGGGGCGGGAGGGGGAGGCTGCGGGAGCCGAGCGGATGTCACGGCTTACCTCAGAGCCCGAATTAGAAGGCTGAAAAAATCACAGCAGGAAATAATGTGGTGCCTAAAATAGAAGCATCAACTGGGAGAGAGGCCGGGGAGTAGGTGGCATTTGAGGCTCCTGCCGAGTCCTCCCCAGCGGCTGCCTGACTAGTGCGTCGGAGGCGTGGCGTGTGTGGATGCAGTCAGGCCAGAAAAGGCCAGAAAAGGCCAGAAAGGCCGAGGCTGCGTTTCTGCTGAGGAAGGAGGACTGCTCAGTAAACAGTCACACTTGGGATG
This sequence comes from Ailurus styani, assembly GCA_002007465.1. Taxonomy (NCBI): domain Eukaryota; kingdom Metazoa; phylum Chordata; class Mammalia; order Carnivora; family Ailuridae; genus Ailurus; species Ailurus styani. The sequence continues at coordinate 6,205,156 of LNAC01000024.1, read as the reverse complement.
GGAAGGCGGGGCTGCCCTTTCTGGCCTGGGGCCCCCACTTTTCTCCCTGCTGGTACCTTCTCATCTGCCTCCTTCTTCCCTCTCCCCCGCAATCTCCCCTCCCTGACTTTGGTCTTCCACTTTCCCCACTGCCTCCAGCCTCTTCCTCCACCCACTATCTTTCCCTTAACCTTCCCTTTTTTTTCTCCCTCCCCTCCCCTGTTTTTTCCCACACCAGCCCCTCCGTTTCTACCCTCTCCCCCAAGAGCCTGCCTGCTTTGCTCCTGGCCTCTGGGTTGTAAGCACCTTGCCCTCTTACCCAGGAACCTGCCTGGAGGCCTGGTGTCTTTCTAGGCAATCCAGTCAGAGGTCATTCCAGGAGCAACAGACTTCAAGGTCAGCCTCCCTCAGCCTGACTGTATGACCCGTCCACCACCCCTGCCCCAGGCACCATTCCCCACTCTGTGACATTCTCCAAGTCTGGTGCCTGCAGAAAGGCCGGCAAGGCAGGCTTTGCTTCACCTGGACCACCTCTAGAGGGGTTGAGCAGTAGCAAAAACTCTGCCTGCCTGCAGACGGGGCTGGTCCTCCTTCAGTGGGCATGTCCACAGAAGGGACCCTCACAAAGACTGGCTATGAGGTTTGCCAAGCAAGGGGCCCACTGCTGCAGTGCTGCCTGAGACCAACAGCCACATACAAAAATAGTACCTGGCCAGCACTTACTAACTCAGTCCTCCCAACAACCCCCCACTAGAAAAGTAGGTACTTTTATTATCCCCATTTTCCAGATGAGGAAACTAAGACACAAAAAGAGGAATTACATTGGCCATGTTCTCAGAGATAGTCAGGTGGAAGAGCCCCAGGGGTCTGACTGCAGGGTCCCTTCTGCCAAATTTCACATGCTATTGCCTCTTAGCTTAGTGCCCTTCTATGAAGCTTTTCTTTCTAAAAATGATCTTTGTTTTGTTAATTTTTTTTTCCCCGAAAATAAGTACAAGGTATTTGAGATTCTAAGCGTTATGGGTGCGTGGAGATTTCAGTTCTTAAAAAAATCAGATATTCTTATTTTTACTTCTCTCTGGGTGTTTTTCCCCCCAGCTGTTCCTGTCCTGAAAATAAGTGCTCTCATTTTTGCCATTTGCAAATGCTGTGCATCCTCATCACCATCTGGAATGGAACGGGCATTCACTCGTGCTCAAGTGCGCTGCCCACACGAATACGTGCGCCACTGCCTCCCTCCCGAGTTATGTCTCTGTGTGGCTCTGGGGTTAATGGCTTATGATTTGCCAAACAGAACGTTCCCAGGAAGGTTATGTGGCCAGCGTGGCTTTCCATGGGCTTTGTTCCCTGGAGACTGGGAATTATTGGAATAAGTGGTAAGAAATAGGCTAAGGTTGTGGGAAGGGGACTAAAAGAAATGTCAGAAGAAAATAATGATGTAGCTAACATTTATTAATACCTACCGAATGTGGGGTGCCTGGGTGGCTCAGTCGGTTAATCATCTACCTTTGTCTCAGGTTGTGATCCCAGTGTCCTGGGATTGAGCCCCGCATCGGGCTCCCTGCTTGGCAGAGAGCCTGCTTCTGCCTCTCCCTCTGCCTGCTGCTCTGCCGACTTGTGCTCTCTCTCTAGCTTTCTCAAACAAATAAGTAGAATCTTTAAAGAAAGTTGTTTTATACTTACTAAATGCAAGTCATTGTCCTAAGCATTTTACAGGCACGATCTCACTGAAGTGACACAATAACCTGTGTTATTAGTAGTGTCACCACCACTTGACAGAAAACTTGAGGTTGGAGAAGGCTTAGGGCTTGAAGGGCTCATGCACTGAACTCTGCAGATTAAAAGGAGGTGCTAGTTTGGGCAAGCTTTTTTCCTCCAAAAATATCCAGAAATATCTTTGTCATCGTGCTAATTTTACAAGTAATATGCTCACTGTAAAGAATTAAAACAACACAGAAGTGTACAAAGTAAAATATAGAAGTCCTTCCCCACAGTGTGCCTCTGCATAGGCTTTGACACACTTCTTCATTTTAAGAAGCCTGGTTTCACACACTATCATGCTCTTCCATGGACGTCTGTGTGTGTGTCCACATTTGATTATCATTTCAAAATTCCCATGGGGGACTGGTGGGCCAGAAGTTATGAACACTTATATTTTGGTCGCTCATTGAAATGTACAAGTTATAGTTTTATTTTAAACCATGGCATCCAGCGAAAGGTGACGATGCAGTGCAAATAGGCCCTCGCATTGCTGATGGCAGTTTAATGAGTACAGTCTTAGAGAAAGCAATTTGTTAACATGTATCGGGAGACTTAAAAATGTTCGCACTTTCTGCCCCAGAATGATTCTACCTGTGGGAATCTGTCTAACCCACGCAAATAAGTAAATGAAAAAGTAGTATTTAGTATTATGAGAGCCAAACTTTGGGCATAACTTAAATGTCTTTCAATAAGAGAATGGTTAAATAATAAATAGGAAAAAATGACAGCTGTCTTTTTTTTGTGGGAATACTATATGCTCATTAAAAATGGTAGTTATGAAGACTCTAGTAGCACAGTGGAAATGCTTAGAATGTAAAGTCTAATGAACAAAAGCAGTTCACATAGTTACATGCACATATGATTGTAATTGTGTAAAAGAAACCATAAAGAGATAGTAGCAGAATGATATTAATGGTTATGTTACAGTGTTAGGATTAATGTGGTTTTCCTTTTTCATTCTTTCTGTAATGCGGTTTATTTTTGTACCAAAAATTGTATTTGTTTAAAGGCTAGAAGATGGATGGAAGTTGTCAAAGAACTCTACTTCCTTTCTCCTCTCTGGATTTGAGTTTCAGTTTCTGTAAGAAGCAATTAAACTAGGAGAGGACTGCTAACTCATCCCAGTTCTGATATTGTATATTCTCTGATAAAAGCAGGTGGCTTTTTCTGTTACAGTTTAGAAGCCAAAAGTCAGTCTTCACAACTGAAATGGATAGATCAGACAAGAACCTGTTTTGTAACGTTAGCTGAGGCTATGCTTGCATATGTCAAAGTCTCCATGTTCATTGCAAGAAGAAGAATGTTGTTTAAATCTGTGTAGGTGTGTCCTTAAGGCTCAGTGTATTCATGGGGAGGTAGAGAGCCCTGGTCTTCACAGTCCTGGGACTGGATGTTGAGCAGTCACTTCCTGGCCCATTCCAACACTCAGGGGCTGTGTCTGGGACCAGCTCCCTCATTCCCCCTCCTAGGACCCAGGACGCCAGTGGTGTGTGCATGGCTCCCCCAGGGCCATATTGGCTCACTCCTCTGCAGTGCAGGGCCTGAATGGAAACCTTTCCCCTGCCTGGTAGAGAGCTCCTTTTAGACAAGAACTAGGTTTTTATCCCTAGTGTCTGAACTATAAATGAATGAATGAATGAATGAATGAATGGATGAATGAAAGAGGGAGATAGTGAAGAAGGCGCATTCATTATATGGGAGACCCAGGATTTCACCGAACCTTTGAAATAAGTGAGGTTAGCAGTCAGGGGAAGCATGTTGTGAGTTCATGGATCTGGAGTCGTGGGTATATATGTGTGCGTGTGCATGTGTGCACATATGTGTGGAGTGTTTGGAAAGGGGCAAGACTGGAAGAATACCTCTCTGCTAGCACAGCCTTCGTCAGAGCCCCGAAAAGGGCTGAGTGGGCTCTGAGTCAGCTCTGTGACTCACTCTCCGCATTGCTGTCTCCATGCTCTGGGCACATCCTCTGGGCCATTTCAGCCCAGCCTCGAGTGGAGGAGGGCGAGATTTGGGCCGGCACCTCCTGATGACTCATCCTGCTGAGCTGGAAAGGAAGGGGCCAAAGCCCCACTATCCTGTACCCCATCACCACCCCTGCCTCTCCAGGGGTGCCCATGCAGCCCAGATCTCATGCATAGGTTATAACTGTTCCGCTAAGGCCCCTACCCAGGCACTGCCCACCCACCTCCCCACACCTCCCTGCATAATTTCATCTGAAGTCAGCCTGTAAGGAGGCTTGAAGGCTCCTCCACACCACCCAACTGCCATTCTGTTCTTTACCTCTCACAAAACTTTCCAGTTTACAAGATAGTTTTACATCCCTTTTCTCAGTTTTGATTCTCTCTGAGACCTACGAAGTCTGGCAGGGTGGCGAATATCACCACTGTGCAGGGAAGGACACGAAAAGTCAAAGAAGCGAAGGACATAGTAAAAGGATTAGTGGAGGGCATTGAGGGCTGGGGTGGACAGAGGCATGCCGAGGAAGGGGCAGAGCTGGCAAGGGAACTGCAAGGCATTTGGGTGGACAGTGGGCTGGGGAGGAGGGATGGTGCTGGCTGGTTTGTGACACAACAAGAAATATAGCTGCATGGGGCCAGAAGACAAACAAGGTGTTTTGACTTTATCCTGAGACCAGTGGGAGACCAGAGGGTTTTGAAGCAGGGGACCCTGGTTGTGGTGTGGCAGGGACTCGGAGCAGGCCAGGCCAGGAGGCTATCTTCAGTTCGGGTGAGAGCTGATGGTCTGCCCGTGGACAGCATCTCCTGGGATGGTGTCACCCCTGAGTCAGTTGTATATGCAGGTTCTACGTTAAAAGACCAGATCTCTTGATAGACGATGACTGGAGCCAGGCGGTAGATGAGGTGGCTCAGGGAAGAGGGAGGAACACCGGGACCCCAACATTTAAGAGCTGAGCAAAGGCAGGTGCAGCCCCTGCGACAGTTCTCTCAGGAGGAGTGCATGGTGTAATGTTAGGGCACCTGCCCACCGGGGACCTCCATCCGTGTGACAAGACCCTGTGAAGGAGACAGATTACTCCTGTCTCACAAAGGTTCACAGGTAACGTGACCAAGGGGACCCCTGGTTCTTTCCTCTGTCATCTTCCTTCTCCCGCCACCCAATGCTGGGCTGCATGGGTCACCACCCAGGAAAGTGAGGACACAGCCTTTGCAGGCAGCCAGAAGGTAGGCTGTCAGAAGAGTTCCCAGAACAGTCAGTGGGCTATAGCTGCAGACTCTGGGATGGGGCTGGATTCCCTGAGCCCTGGGGATTTCAGAGAGAGTAAGGTTTCCAGATAAAATATGGGATGCCTAGTTGAATTTGAATGTCAGATAAATAACAGATAATTTTTAGGATAAGTATATGTCAAACATTCCATGGGAGGGGCGCCTGGGTGGCTCAGTTGGTTAAGCGCTGACTCTTGATTTTGGCTCAGGTCATGATCTCACGTTGTGAGATCAAGCCCTGCATTGGGCTCTGTGCTCAGCATAGAATCTGCTCAAGATACTCTCTTTCCCTCTGCCCCTCCCCCTGCTCTCTCTCTCTCTCTCTCAAGCAAATAAAATCTTTAAAAAAAATTCCATGGGATATACTTATATTTTAAAAGTATTTGATTCTTATCTGAAATTCAAGTCACACTGGATGTCTGTCCTATTTTTTTATTTGCTAAATTTGGCAACTATTGGAGTGCCTCACTGCCACTGCATACCAGGGCCTTGGGGATTTTCCTCTGTCTGAGACCATGTTAAGAACAACCTCTGTGTCCCTCAGCCTGCCCTGGGGCTCAGGTCACCTGGGGAGACAAGCTCTGTCCCTGATAGCCTCCAGCTTCTGGCTCAGCCCAGCAGGCATCTAACCCAAGCTACTGTGGCCTTCCATATGCTAGCGGCTCCCCACCTGGATGGACAGCCTGCTGCTTCTGATCATGGGACCTAATAAATGAGTACCAGGGCTGTCCTCTGGTCAGTAGCATCTGCCAGGGTGTCACATTCAGGCCCAAGAGGTGGCCCAGCAGGCCTGGGACTAGAGGACTGGAGGAAAGGGACAGGTAAGCTCTGCCCTGGGTCTAGGGGATGAAGGTAGTGGGGTCAGGGTTGGAGGGGTGGGTTGTGTTTCAGAGGCCTACTGATAGAAAATGGCAACACCACACCTTGCCTGGGCTTTAGCAAGTTCAGGGACTGTCACATGTCTGACCTCATTTGATCCTTACCCTGTCCTTGTCAAGTGAGCAAGGAGGGCATTTACAGCCATCTTCTCCTTTATAGATGAGCAAACTGGGGCTGAGTAGTTAAGTCTGCCCAGAGAGCTGAGGCTCCCCGCTAGCCCAGAGCAAAGTGATCTGCAGGGCTGCTGCTCCAAGAAGGGTGGGAGTTGGCATTCTGGGTGAAGTTTCTCCATTTTCACAGTAGGGGGCAGACCTGAGGCCATGCTTTAAAAACTAGGTGGATAAGGCCACAGTCCTACCTTGGCCATAGGCAAAAAAAGGCAGGCTGGCAGCTCTCACTGAAGGAGAGAGTGCTCTTCAGGGCACATCTTATCTGTACCCCTTCCTGGGCACGGAGTGGGCAGTGGAGAGGACCTCCCTGGGGCAGAAGGATGGGTGCTGAGTGCTGTGAGTGAGGATGTGAGTCAGTCACAGCAGAATGTCAGTGAATGTTGAACCAGACTTTGAAGGAGGAAGACACAGTGGTGTGTGGGGCTGTAATTGCGCATGTGAGGACTTGTATGTATTTATTCCAGAAATGTCTTCTGAGCACCCACTACATGCCAGACGCCATTCTAGATGCTGGGGATACTGAAGGATAGAGTAGATGTGCACACTGGTGGTGCCTCACAGAGTGTTCTCTCTTGCTCATACACTGACTGTTTTGGCCGCAGCAAATGTAATGCAAAATTTAGCCCCTTTACCAGGTTCCAGAAAAACATCCTTTTCTATCAAACACAGGGTGGAGGGCTCGTTTTCCTGAAGATTTCCTGGGACACGGCAAGAAGGATTATGGCTCTTCTCATAGCCCCTTGTTGTGTGAATCCTTCTGGCCCAGCTCCCTTTGGTCCTGCAGCTCCCTCCCTCACCTCCCAACCCAAGCTCCCAGCCTGGTCCACCTTTCTCCTGCAGTTTTGCACACACTCCAGTCTTGGGAGGGAAGGCTTTTGTCTCATTTCTGTCTCACTGTTTGGCCTTGAAGAACACTGCCTCAATCCGGAGGGCCTCTGCTTTCTGGCGTGGGGATCTTGTCTCTACCCCCTTTCCATTCCACTTCTCAGAATTATTCCAGGGTGAAATGAGCTCATATCCGAAAAGCCTTTTCCTCAGATCTCTAGCACTGTGGGTCAGGTCAACCAGAGACACTTGATGGCATCTTGCTCAGTGTTAGATGAGCCAGGGGAAGACCAGGCCCTCGTGTTTTATAAACTCAGGAGATGATGTCCCTTTGGGGAGTAAAGGTTCCCTTTTTTTTTATTTTTTTTTTTTTTAAAGATTTTATTTATTTATTTGACACAGAGAGAGAGATCACAAGTAGGCAGAGAGGCAGGCAGAGAGAGGAGGAAGCAGGCTCCCTGCAGAGCAGAGAGCCCGATGCGGGCCTCGATCCCAGGACCCTGAGATCATGACCTGAGCCGAAGGCAGAGGCTTTAACCCACTGAGCCACCCAGGCGCCCGTCCCTTTTGTTTTAGATTGGATGTAGTTTAGCACCTTGTTCTCACCCTTGTTAATAAAATAAAACAATAAACACACACTACCATCAAAAGAACCTTGACAGCCTGTGTTTATGTGTTTGTGTTGCGTCTGTCACCGAAGCTGCAACTGCAGTGTAGATCCGTAACAAAATGAGTTTTCACTCAGTGCTGGGGAGTATGATTAACATAAAGGAGGGCAGATTCTTCTACCTCATCTTTTCAATCCTGCTTTCCCTTCCTTTTCTTCTTTTTTCTTTCTTTCTCCCTTGAAACAGAGGTGTTGACCCCTCTGTTAACATTGACCGTGGCCATCTCTGACAAGGCCCAGGCAAATAAACTGGGTACTAAGAGTGCCGGTGCTCACTCTGTGAAGAGTCCCACTGGGGAGCCTGGCAAATGCTCTCCTTCCTTCTGCTCTTGCTGGGGGGTTCAGTCTGCTGCCCCCCGCTGCCCTCACCTCAGAGGTCTGCAGTGTGATCCAGACCGCGGAACGTGGTGCCTCTGGCAAGTGATGTGCGAGTAAGGAGAGCAAGGAAAGAGAAGAGGAAAGACGAGAAAAGACAGGAAGCAATGAGAGACTTACCAGTTGCCTTGTGAGCTCAGGGACAAGGGTGACAGACCCATCGGTCATTTACACATTTTAATCGGGAGTTCAAGGGTGCCTTGGCTGGCTCAGTCAGAAGAGCGTGTGGCTCTTGAGCTTGGGGTTGCGAGTTTGAGCCCCACGTGGGGTGTAGAGATTACTAAAAAAAAAAAAAAAAAAAGTTTGGTCTATTGGCTGAAAGTAACAGGAACCATTCTAATTAGCTTGAGCCCTCAAGGGAAAGGTGTTGGCTCACATAAGCTGACTGTGAAGCAGAGAGGGAACGGCTGGGTTCCGGGAGTGGACACCCTTGGGACTCGCCTTCCCTTCTTGGGTGTTGGTTCATCCACAACTCTCAGGGCTGTGCCAGAGAGAAGAGAGATTGCCCCACCAGCTTCAGGTAGAAAGCCCCAGCAAACAGCGACGTACCATTTTTCGGTCATCAGATTTCAAAAATGTCAAACTTCGATGATTTCGACTATTGTTGATGGGATGGGAAAATGGAGACCTCTTAATGCTCTGATACACTGCTGGAGGGGCCATAAGTTCTCCCAGCCACTTTGGAGGGAAATGTGGCACTGTGTACTATTGATCTGATGGTGCCACTTCTCAAAACTCAGATTAGTAAATCTCACACATGTGCATAAAGAAAGAAATGCAAGGATGTTATTTTAAATGTTATTTGTGGAACAAAATTAGGAATAACTTAGATGTCCATCTTTAAACCATGGTATATTTTATACTTGGAAAATATGGAAATGGTTAAAAAAGAATGAAATATGTACTGACATAAACCCCTTAGACATCTTGGTAAATGAGAAAAGTAGTTTGCAGAATGATGCATACAATATGGTATCACTCAAGCATAAACAAGAATGAAAACAAAACCTCGAGATAATAACAGATATGTCTGTGTGTATGTTTTTCACATATATTTCACACTGCATCCAAGTGCTTTCAAAAAAGTAATGAGGAACTAAGATTAGGGGTGGGAGTTGAAGGAAACTGTCAGGTTTGACGTTTTTCAATGATAATATTTGTGTGTAATTTATTTACAATTAAAAGTGAAGAGGCACCTGGGTGGCTCAGTCATTAGGCAGCTGCCTTCTGCTCAGGTCATGATCCCAGGGTCCTGAGATCAAGCCCCACATCGGGTTCCCTGCTCGGCAGGAAGCCTGGTTCTCCCTCTCCCACTCCCCCTGCTTGTGTTCCCTCTCTTGCTGTGTCTCTCTCTGTCAAATAAATAAATAAAGTCTTAAAAAAAAAAAAAGAATTAAAAGCGAAGAGGGAAAAATGATGGAAGCATTCTGATTGGTTCAACTTGGGCCATGTGACTATTCCTAGCCCAATCAGTGACCAGGGATTCTATGACGGGCCCCGCCTGGGTTATGCCGTCACCCCTGGAACCATACTCATGTTTGACAGCTCCTTCCATAGTTACAGATTGTTGTGGGGAAGGAACCATCCCTTTAAAGAAGGGAGGTGCTGTCCTGGGCAGACAAGATGGTAAATCTCTGTAGTGAAAGCATTTGGGCCAGCATCATCTGTGTGGGTCTACGTATGTGTCATCGAAGGCTGAAATGCTTTGTGCAATATATTCTATTACGGTACAGGATAAGGATTTGTACTGCTCACCGCTGTCATCTCCAGAATCCGTGAAAGTTCAGGGCATATAGTAGTTACTTGACTTAGCAGGTAGTAGTTGAATGAAGATAGCACTATTATCATCTATGATTACTTTAATAGTAATCTACAAATGGACCAGATTACAGAGGCAACTCCTCCCAGATGCTCTCAGTAGGGGCAGAGGGAAAAAGGAAGAGGAAGTCAAATCGCCAGCGCAGGACTTCTCCCAAGGCCAGGGAGTCACCAGGACACACACACACCTGGGACAGTTTGGCAGGGACCTGGCGGAGGCATGGGGTGGCAGGGGGAGTGCAGGCACTCATACTTCTCATGACTAAGTGGTGCTTCCTTTCCAGGCTACTCACTTTGCAAATGCTCCCTTAGCCTGTGTTATAGCCTCACCAGCTGTGGAAGATGGGGCCACAGTGAAAGAGAAGGTGGCAAAATGGGCCAGGTTACCCGGGATGGATGACCCCCGGGGGAGTCACTTAAGTCATCTGAATTCTTTCCTTATCTGGAGAGTGAGAATGATATCTTAAAGAACCCCACCCCCACCCCCCGCAGTTAGCCAGTGGAACGGGTCCCTCCAATTATCCACTGGTAAACACAGAGGCATCAGCTGAAACCCTGAGAGGGCTCATTTTTCTGAGGGAGCTTACCTTGGAGAATGAAGTCAGAGTCCCAAGGATTGAGCCTTGGGGGGTGCCTCCAGCAGGGAACAAAGGGCTTGTAAAGGGCACAGTGGAGGAAAAATAGGCGGTCTCAGGGGAAGAACAATCAGGAGCTTAAGATCAGGAAAGCTGATGATGCAGAGGGTTCCAGGAAGGGGGGCACCAGTAGTTTTAACACTGGTGCTGTTGGAAGGAGGCCTGTGAGACTCTGGCAAGAGTATGGTTCCAGAAAACTGGTGAGGCTAGAAGCCAGCCTGCAGAGGGGAAAGAAGAAAATGGCTTCCAGTTCTCTTCTCCCTATTTCCCAAGAAGACTAAGTAGTCCTTCCCCCTTCTCCCATCCTCCTCTTGCATGCTGGCCTCTGCCTGGGGAAAGAGTTGGTCTGCCCTAGGTCTGCAGGCATACAAGGCTCAGCCCCAAGCCTCAGGGCTGACCCAGCCCTTGTCACCCCCTCTGCCAGGGAACTGGATCCTGCTGGGTCCTGCAGTCACCCCACCCCCTATTCCCAATGGGCTGAGATCCTGCCTAGAAGGGGCTGAGCAGCTGGAACCCTTCTTCCCAGGCCTAGCCTCCCTGGCAGATGAGCTTCCTTTGCCAGGTCCAGAGTGTGTCTGCTCTAGGACCTCTATGTCTTGGGCCATGTGGTTATCCTCTTTGGGTCTCCCCTGCCAAGCAGGTACCCCTAAGCCCTGTGCCTCCTCTGCTGCAGAGGTCCCAGAATGCCCCTCACTGGAGCATTTTTCCCGAGTGGAGAAATAAGATGGTCTTAAGACAGAGAAGACATTAAAGTATTATGTAAACATCTACATAAATCTATAATTGATAAATGGTATAATATACATATGTCTATATGTTTTATATTTGGGGGTTGAGACTTTACCGTAGAGATACAATTTTGTATGCCCTCCCTTTTTTTTCACATAGCACCAAATCAGAAGCATTTTTCCAGGTCAGAGAAAAATGTGTGAAGGCATTTTACTTAAGGCCAGGAGCGACCAGCATGGAAATCAGAGTATATTTGTAAGGAAAAGGAGGAGGTGTGAGTAGAGAGAGAGGCTCAAAGATGCAGGGTGACAGGTCAGCCAGGAGCCCAAGCTGGGGACAGGGGCAGGAGGGAGGGCACTGGGACAGGTAGGGCTGGAGGTGTCCTGGATGGGGAGGCAGACCCCCCTGCTTTCACTCTCACTCCTGTACTAGCTCCAGTGACCCCCAGAGACCAGGCAGTGAGTCCGCATTCTTCAGGTTCAGTGGATTTTCTGGTTGGAGAAACATAGGAATTTAAATTGTTGCCACTAGACTGATCTCGTTGTTGAACCTTTGAACCTTGAGCGGAGTTTGGCTTGGCTGAGTCTTCCATAAGAAACCAGGGGGGGCTGGAGGTGTGCATGTCTGGTGGAGACTACAAACCCAAGCCAGACAATTCATGAACTGAGCAGATTCCAGGACACATTTTCACCATCTTTCCTTCACTTCTCAGTGCTCTGTCCCCTCATCAGCCCTGTCACCACTGGCCACCTTGAGTCCCACAGCTGAGATTCTGCACCAACACATGCCACCCTTTGCTATGGTCATTACCCAGCATTTGATGAGTGTCATTCATTCAGTCAACAAATATTTATTGAGCATCTACTGTGTGCCAGATACTATGCTATACTGATGTTACAAGACATATCCTTGTCCTTAAGAGACTTCCATTTAACCAGCAGCTATCTCAGGGTGGACCACAGAAATCACCAGAACTTTTGTCTGGGTAATAGACCCCTCTGTGAACTGAAGACAGCACTGTGTACTTCCCCAGAAAAACATGCACAGAAGTTTGCATACAGCTGAAGGTGGCATGAATTCCCTGGAAGCCCATTTACGATTTGAGCATCTGTGCTCCCCAAGTTGCAAATGCTTTATCTGATTTAACCCTCTCATTCTGCAGATCAGGAAACTCAGACCTAGAGAGAGAAATTACTTGTCCAGGGTCACACAGTGGGTTAGGGACTGAGTCAGCTCTTGATACCAGGACCATGGGCTCCCCAGGCACTGCGCTACCAGGAGAACCCAGCAGGACAGGGTCCTGGGCCACTTCCCTTTTCAGCTGTCAAGTCTGGGGCTGCCCAGTCTACAGGCCTCCTTCTCCACCACCTCTCTGCCCCCTCAGGGATGTAGGTCAGTGGTCAGGAGTTCCCTGAAGAGTTGCTCTGGCCCTGACCACCCGACTGGTTCCTCCCAGACGTCAGGGGAAATATTCTGCAGAGAACAGGATATGTTTTCCTGCAAAATCATTTGTCTCACAAGATGATTTGCATGCTGGTAGGAAGACAAATGTCATTCCCTGCCCATTTCCTCCCTAGAGAGAAGTGTTCCCATCACAGCTTTCCCCTCAAAGGAGAAGCCCAGCTCCAGCCCCAGGGGACAACTTCCTGGTGGGAGGGAATCAGACGTTAGTGAGGGCTCCCTGAAGTAAGGAGCCTCCTGTCTTGTCTTCTCCTCCCTCACACACCTTGACTCCAGCTTTGGCAATGTCTGCTCCTGTGATCCTCAAGGCCCTGGGCATCTACCTTGCTCTTATAACACTTTCTTGGAGATAAATTACTGACAATTCAGCTGTGAGAAGGGAGGCTTGAGGTGATATTATGTGAAATATATTAACAAATACTTAGTGCTTATTACATGGTAGACATTGCTCTAAGCAACTTACTGTAAATTCATGGGATCCTCACAGTAACCCAGTGAGCTTGATTCTATTAGTTTTTCAATTGTCCACATGAGAAATCAAGGTTCGGAGAGGTTAAGTAACTTGCCCAGGGTCACAAAGCCGGTAAGCAACACAGACAGAATTTTTCTTTTCTTTTATCTTTTTTTTTTTTTTTTTTTTTGGACAGAGAGAGAGAACACAAGTAGGCAGAGAAGCAGGCAGAGAGAGAGAGGAGGAAGCAGGCTTCCCACCGAGGAGGGAGCCCGATATGGGGCTCCATGTGGGGCTCGATCCCAGGACCCTGAGATCATGACCTGAACCAAAGGCAGAGGCTTTAACCCACTGAGCCACCCAGGCGCCCCAACACAGACACAATTTAAACACAGCCAGTCTGCTTCCTAAGTTGGGACTTTAAGTACTGTGTTATGAGAGGGAGAATTAGAAGATTGGAGGTCTAGTCTAAACTTTGAAGGCTGTGCTCTAGTCTAGAAGCACTGGCATGGAGTTCAAGTTCCCTTACGACCCGGTCTCAGCCCCACGGCTCTCCCTCCCTGCCTTCTACCATCATGATCCACTGCCTAAACAGTCCATGAACATGCCCCAGCTGTCCACACATACCGTTTTCTCTACCCAGATAGCACTTCCCCATTTCTCTATCTGAAATGTCTCTTTTTCTACAGAGAACCTCTGAAAAATCCAACATCTGTAGACTGAGTCGGATGAAACTGTCACCTTTTTTTTAAGTGTGGCTCTCATCAATTTGCCTTCTGATTATTTACTAGTAAGTCTCTTTTGCGCCTAGATTTCACTCCTAAGGGCTAGATGTCTGTCTTACGCATTTCAGAATCCTCACCGCTAAACCCAGCACCTGATATGTGGTAAATACTCAGCAGACATCTGTTATATATAGTGAACAAAGCATGTTACAAAATAATATGCACAGTATGCTAAATATTATATTATGTTTATTCTAAATATATCACCACCAGATCAATCCCAAATATTAATGATTTTCACAGAATTTGGGGGTTACAGGTGATTTTTATTTATTTGCATGTCTGCATTTTCCAGAATTTCCATAGTGATCATGTGTTACGTAATGAGCATGTATTACCTGCTGCTGTCTGTGAACATTGGTGTACAAGTTTTTGTGTGGACACATGTTTTCAGTTTCTCTTGGGCATATACCTAGGAGTGGAATTGCTGCATCATATGCTAACTATATGCTTAACTGTTTGAGGAATAATAATGTAATTATTATTTCTCTTTTTTAAAAGATTTATTTACTTATTGAGAGACACAGAAAGAGAGAAAGGGTGGGGGTGGGGTGGGCTGGGAAGAAGCAGAGGGAGGGGGAGAGGGGAACTGCTTGAGTCTCTGTGCTGAGCGAAAACCCTACACAGGCTTTGATCTCCATCCCATGACCCATGAGATCATGACCTGAGCTGAAACCAAGAGTCCAACACTTAACCAACTGCACCAGCCAGGTGCCCTATAATTATTATTTCTGAACCTTGTGAGAGTAAGTTGCAGATGTGCCCCTTTATCTCTAAACACTTCAGAGAAAACAAACCAAGGACTTTTCCCCCCATTTTTCTTTCATAAATTTCAATAATCAAATTTAGGCAATTTAGCACCAATATAATATTACCATCTATGATATAGTCCCTATTTACATTTTGCCAATGATGTCCTTTCCGGGAGTTTTCCCCTGATCTGGATGCAGTCCAGGGCCACCCACTGCATTTAGTGGTCATTCTCTTTCATCTCCTTTAGTCCCGAACAGTCCCTCGGCCCTGTTATCTTTCTGTTTCTCTGTAAAGAGCCCTCGGTTTAGTTGTATCTGATGTTTGGGTGGATGAGTTTTCACTCTCTGTTTGGTAGGCACTGAGGTCGATTCATGTAGCTGCAGAAGGGAGGAGACGTGGCTGGGCACACATCTGTCCCTTCCAGTCAGACCCGGACGCAGGGAGGGGGAACCCTGTGGAAAATTCCTCCCCTGGAGGATCTGCTGGGAAGTGCCATGGGAAAGAAAAGAGGCTTTGTGGGGGTTTCTTCCTCAGCCTTCCCTGGAGCAGCTGAGAGAGTGAGGGATGTGTCTCTGGACCATGTGCTTCCTCATGGCTTCACTGAGGGCTCCTGAGAGCTGACCAGCCTGAGCCCAGCCTGGGAAACACTGCAGTGAGGGACACCGGCATGTCCGGGAAAGGGCAGAGGGGGGAGACCAGCAGGCTCAGTGCTAGGAAGGACCTGCCCCTTTCTGGGAAGGACCCTGATGCAAGTGCCCACCCCCTCCTCTGCCCCCTCAGCCTCGCCCTGCACTCCTGCTTCCGGCAGCCCCAGCTTAATTCTTTGGAAGTCTCTGGGGGAGGAGATTGTGGCCTGATTCTAATCAGAGCACGAGATAGAGATTGGGAGCTGGAAGGCAGTTTGCTTCGCTTGGCTCGGCGCCTACTTGCTCCCTAACGACTCCTAGGCGAAGGCCCCACCAACCTTTGCAAGAGGCCTTTTTGGAGCTCTGTCAACATTATTGAGAAGAGCATACTCTTCAGTCCTGCCCCACAGCTGCCAAGCAAAATTCTACCTGAGGCAGCCCTGGCTCTTTCATGTGTTCTTCGTCCATTCATTCGTTCACTCATTCATTCATTTTGCGGTTGAAGATCCCTGTTCCTCATCCTTCCCTCTCCCTCTTGGGAAAGGCTTGGTGGGGCTTGCTGGTGGTGGATCTGCACCCAGCCTGCTTCTGTTGAGAACATCTGTCGTCCCTCAGCCCCACCCGTGGCCTTGCATTCAGTCCACCCCAGGGCTGAACTAACTCCAGCTCAGTTTACAATGTGGGTGACAGCTAGGGGAAGGCAGAGCCTTAGGGAGCCAGGAAGAAAGGAGTAAAACAGGGAAAGGAGGAAGGAAACGCATACTTTGAGCAGGTAGTGTGTCAGGAAACATGTAGGAACGTCATTGTCATCTGAGTTGACACTCAGACAGCCTGCAGACATGCTCCATTCTGTCCTCATAGGCTTTTGAAAATTGGAAAAATTCACATGAAAATCCAGATTTCTGATTTTTCTGACAAATAAAAAGATCTTACCCCTGAGCCTGTGTTCCACGTGGCAGCCATGGCTGAGTCAGGAGAGCTTTTTGTGGCGTCACTAGTTCCATTACCTACCTGTTTCCCAAGAGCACCTGTGATCTCATTCAGGCCTCCTCACCCCCCCCCCCCCCCCCCCCCGNACCCCATTCTGGACATGAAAAAAGCAAGGGGAGAGCAAGAGGAGATAACTTATGGCCCAAGGTCATAGCGAGGGAGAGACAGAACTGGGAGGCTCACCCAGTTTTGTCCTGATCAGAGGGCTGGTACTCTCAGCAGCTGGATGGACTGCAGATGTAGATGGCAAATGAAAATCTGGCCACCCAGTTCTGGGGTCTCCTAGGCCACTGCAGAGTCCTGAGCTTGGCTAAATAGCTCTTGGCTGAGGCTCTGGAGAGGCAACGCTTTACCAAAGCATGGAGCGGAAAGTGGTTGGTCGGTGGTCCCACAGCAAACACAGATAGGCGAGAGGGCCCATGCACCTTAGTGTGGGGGCACTGACCTCTCTCTGGTCAGTCCGAGTGGTTGCCCTTCCTGCCTTCTCTCTCTTCTCTGGAAGCAGACTCCCTTTGGCAGCATTTTGCTGCATTTGGCCTTTCGGTCGCACACGGTGCGTCCTGATGGCTCAACAGTGCCAGAACCACTGGAGTCTGTAAGTCATAGCCCAGTCCAGTCCAGTCAGGCTTCCTCCAGCGAAGCACTGTCTCTGGTCCATTGTATATTCTCCTCCTGGAAAGACTGGCTGACTTTTCTTGGATGGGCTTGGCCAGTACTCCCTAGCAGTTTCTAGGAATGAATGGAGGGGCAGCACTTCAGGGTCACAGGGTGTCAGAGGAGGCGGAGTGACTGCTAGTAAGAAGAGTTCATCTGTGTGTGGCACTCTACAGTTTATTTTTTAAAAAAAAACCCTTTCATGTCCATGCGTATTATTTCATTCTCATAATTTTATGAGCCAGACAGAACAGAATTGGCAAATATGATCATCTAAGGAAAGGGCACAGAATATTGAGTTACCTTCTCAATCCTGCTACTTATCTTGGGCAAGTTCACGTCATCTTTTTTAGCTTCTATTTCCTCATCGTTTAAAAAAGATAATAATCTCTCCCAGGCAAGGGTACACTGCTTTATAACTCTAGGGAGCGCCATGCACATTGAGAACTAAGCGATGGATCCCCTTGCTCCTAAGCGATGGGTCCCTTGCAGTTGTTCCTGGCGTGGAAACTCTCATATGCATCTTGCGAAGATTAAGGGACATGATTTATGTACTAGCAGCACGGGGCCTGGGAGATAGTAGGTGATTAACAAATGCTTGTCAAGTGAATGAACTGTTCGCGCAGTCATGACTTTTGAGAAGAGCTCTCAGGAAGAAGGAAGTAGTCCTGGCTCCTGTGGCTGTTGTTGCGTTTCCTGCCCATTTTTCTGTGACTCTTGCCAAGTTGCTCTTTGTCCCAGGCCTGTGGGTTCCCAGCCGGCTGGAGGCACAGACCTATCTATGGGGCCTGGAGAGCTGGGCCTGGGCCGGGTAATGACCAACCTTCCGCTCACTTGAAGTTTCCGTTGGGGGGCTGGAAGCCACAGCATCCAGATGGCTAATTGCTTTGTGCCTGTTTCTGCAAATCACAGTGATTCACTGTCCCTGCTGAAAACATGCTCTCTTTTCAAAGATTTAATGGTTTCCAAAATTAATTTAGCCTCATCTGTTTATCCCCCTGCCCTTCTGCACTGTCCCCTCCTCTCAACACCCTCCTCCACCTCAGGATGGAGCTTTCTGCCTCAGAAAGCTGACTTTGACTCTGTAGGGTATAGTAGGAAGGGTTGGGGAGCACACAACACTTTCCAGGGTCGCCTGAGCAAAGGCTGAGTTTGGAGCTTTTGGGTAGAAGCCCAGGGGGGAAGGGTTGGTGTGCGGAGGCACTTCTCTCACCATCTTACATGCTTCGGGCCACCCAGCCTAGGTATGACTGGCACTCCAGGATCAGGAACTTCAGGAAGCTCCCATTTGCACTGTTTTGCTTATAAAACTCCCAGACAACATCTGTTTTCTACATGTGAGAGACATTGTTTGTTTTAGATAGCTCACTATGGGTCTGTGAGACCTTGAGGCAAGAGCCTTGGCTAAGAGACCAGAAGTTTAGGGGGTTCACCTCCATCTGATTCTGACTTGTTTCCTAACCATCTTTGGGCCTTTGTTCTTCTCTAGTAAAATAAAGGTAATAGAATTCCTACCTCTGCCCACTATTCATTTATTTTTTTAATTAAAACATTTTTTTTAGATGTATTTATTTAAGTGGGGCAGAGGTAGAGGAGAGAGAGAATCTCAAGTAGGCTCCCCACTGAGCACGTAGCCTGATGCAGGGCTGGATCCCATGACCATGAGATCATGACCTGAGCTGAAATCAGTAGTCAGATGCTTAACTGACTGAGCCACCCACTGAGCCCCACTATTCATTTATTTAATAAACATTGAGCCTTTCAATATTTTAGGCATGTGCTAGGGATTGAGGGTACAGTGGTTAAAAAACAACATAATCCTGGCCTTTGAGGAACTCAGCTCACAAGCTAGAGTGGAGAAAGGAAGGCCCAAGGCCAGCAAGTGAACACACGCTGTGTTAGGGAACGTCAGGCATCTGAGGAAGCACCCGGGCTGGTGGAGCCAGAAAGGCTCCCTGGAGGAGGATATGCCTGAGCCATTTAGGAGCCGAATCCTAAATGATTAGAAAGAATTATATTAAAGAAGAAAGAGGAGGAGAAAGAAAAAGAAATGCAAAGATGAGCAGTATTCTAGGTAGAGGAAGTAACATATGCAAAACCCCCAAGGCAAGGTAAACCATGGTCCATAACTAAGGATCAATAAACCAATTTGGTTTGGAAATGTAAGTATGGACTTATAATTAGTTTATTTATTTACTTATTTTTTAAAAGATTTTATTTTTTAAGTAATCTCTACAATGTGGGGCTCAGTCTCAAAAACCCCATGCTCAAGAGTCACATGCTCTACCAACTGAGCCAGCCAGGCATCCCTGGACTTACAATCAATTTAAAATAATCTCCTAGTGGGGCCAACTGAGCAGTCCTTTCAAACAATAATCAACCTGTAAGAGTGAGCACCTCTAACTCCCACACTGCGATTTCTAAATACCACATTTTACTAAGACCAGGGTTCCTTGGGGGGAAATGGCTGATTATAGGATAGGATAATGTACAGTGTAGAAAAATCAAACCAGATAGAAGGAAGCTGTCGAATACTATTAGCATCTTGTCAAAAGAACTGCAGCATCAACTTGAAGAGGATCCTACTGACCAAAGATGGGATAGTTTAAATGTCAATAACAATGATGACTTCACTGGATTAAAACACAGACAATATCTTAAAGCCTCTGTTAATATTATTATCAAAAAAATAATTAGTCACCTTTGGAGGATGCCAGGAAAACAGCTCATAATTTTGAAAACTGGTAAAAGGAAAAGATTAAGCATTTAACTTCCCTCCTATATGAACTGTATCTCAGGGTGACCAAAAGGCTGATGAAGTATTCCAGCTAATAAATAAAAAAGGAATAACAGATTTTGAATATCATTTCGTAACGTACTAATGATAGATTTAGCAATAGCCATTATCAATGGCCAATAAAATCATAGAGAGAGACATCCAGATATAAAGTGAGTCCTGATGGAAGTATACAACAAATCTAGTAAGTATTCTTGCCAAGAGCTGAACCCGAATCAAACAAAAATGTCATATATTTACCAATTCACTGGACATAGAGGATATAAGGAAAGATGTAAACAACACTATTATTAAACAACAAAAATTCACCTAAGTCTGAAGATCCAATTAGCTTTATTAAGTGATTCATGAGTTGGGCAACATCCCATTTAGCAAATAGAGGAGAGCTTCCAGGAGTTGTACAAAATGGAAGGTTTTTATAGGAAGGAGCATAGGGCAAGCAGTTATTAGCAAAAGAAAAGAAAGAATTGTTTCAGGCAAGATCACCTTCCTATAGAGGGAAGGGCTGGGGGTCTTATCTTGCAGATTACCTCATCTTCCTTTGGAGGATGGAGAGGGCCCATGTGACAAGATTACCGCATTGGGGGGACCAGAAAAATTCCAGATCGATTGGCTTAAAGTTCCACTGCTGGTGGGTGCCTGGGTGCCTCAGTCAGGTAAGTGTCTGCCTTCTGCTCAGGTTAAGGACCCAGGGTTCTGAGATAGAGCGCTGCTCCTCCAGGAGTCTGCCTCTCCCTCTCCCTTCTGCCTTTTCCTTCTGCCTTTCCCCTCTGCCTCCCCTCTGCCCGTGCTCTCGCTTGCTCTCTCTCTCAAATAAATACATAAAATCTTAAAAAATAAAAAATCCCGGGCACCTGGGTGGCTCAGTGGGTTAAAGCCTCTGCTTTCGGCTCAGGTCATGATCTCAGCGTCCTGGGATCGAGGCCCGCATCGGGCTCCCTGCTCAGCGGGGAGCCTGCTTCCCCCTCTCTCTCTCTGCCTGCTTCTCTGCCTACTTGTAATCTCTCTCCCTCTGTGAAATAAATAAATAAAATCTTTAAAAAAAAAAAAAAAAATCTTAAAAAATAATATTTCTAATGTAAAAGTCATAATTTAATAATAAACTAGGTTTTATATCTCANAAACTGCAATTAAGTCTTGGTTTGCTGTCCTGGGGGGCGAGTTACTCCACTTTGGACCTGTGGTTTTCTTTTAACACTACAAGAGTCAATCAGCAAAATCCAGACCATGGGAAATTCTATTTAAAAAAATGACACGATGGGGCTCCTGGGTGGCTCAGTGGGTTAAAGCCTCTGCCTTCGGCTCAGGTCATGATCTCAGGGTCCTAGGATAGAGCCCTGAACTGGGCTCTCTGCTCAGTAGGGAGCCTGCTTCCTCCTCCCTCTCTGTCTGCCTCTCTGCCTACTTGTGATCTCTCTCTCTCTGTGTCAAATAAATAAATAAAATCTTTAAAAAATAAAAAAATTAGAAAATGACATGGTTTCACATGTACATATAAAAATCTATTTTAAGATACATATTCAAGGGCGCCTGGGTGGCTCAGTGGATTAAAGCCTCTGCCTTCGGCTCAGGTCATGATCTCAGGGTCCTGGGATCGAGGCCCACATCGGGCTCTCTGCTCAGTGGGGAGCCTGCTTTCCCCCTCTCTCTCTGCCTGCCTCTCTGCCTCCTTGTGATCTCTCTCCCTCTGTCAAAAAAAAAAAAAAACTTAAAAAAAAGATACATATTCAATAATATATAAATATAATATTTAAATATACAAAGTATGTAAATATATACAAAGAATAAAAAGGGAGGGACCCTGCAAAGTAAATGAGACTTAAAAGATATAACAAGTAAATGCAATTTGATCTTAAAAAAATAATGTTAAAAACTTTTAATGTGATACCATAGCCAAGAAAGTGGAAGCAACACAAACATCCATCAATGGATGAATGGTTGAATAAAATACCATATACACATACAATGGAATTATTCAGCCTTAAAAAGGAAGGAAATCCTGTCACATGCTTCAAGGATGAATCTTGAGGACATTATTTTAAGTCAAATAAACCAGTCTCAGAAGACAAATAGTGCATGACTCCACTTGTATGAAGTATCTAGTCAAATTCATAGAAACAGAATGTGGACTGATAGTTACCACGGCCTGGGGGTGGGGGTGGAGCAGGAAGTGGAGGTGTTTAATGAGTATAGAGTTTCAGTTTTGCAAAATGAAAAAGTTTTGGAGATCTGTTTCATAACAATGTGAATATACATAACACTACTGAACTGTATGCTTAAAAATGGTTAAGATGGTAAATTTTAAGTTATGTATTTTTTACCACAATTTTAAAAAAAAGGTTCGAGGCAAAAAAAAATTCTAAGTGTGATAATGACATTGTGGTTATTTTTAAAGAGAGTCTCTTAGCTGTTAGAGACACATACTGAAATATTCACAGTTTAAATGATAAGAGATCTTGGACTTGCTTCAAAATGATCCAAGACAAAGATGGGGGAGTAGGTGGGGATATAGTTGAAAGAACATTCCCTAATTATTGAAGTAGAATAATGGGTATATGGAGTTTCATTATACTATTTTCTCTATTTTGCTATGTTAGAAAATTTTTATAAGGTGTTAGCTTTTCTGTGTGGACAATTCTCCAAATCTTGTTATCAAAATTTGGGGAGGTCCTCACTCTCAGGTGCTGGATGGTGGTTCAAAGTTCATTTCACATCTCAAACTGTCACAGTTTCTTTCAGTACAGGTTGGTGGCTCTTTTGACAATGCCATTATCTCCCAAGCTTTGTCTTTTTTTTTTTTTAACTGTTTTATTTTAGGGAGCTCTGTATGTCCATAGCTGTTCCCATAATTCTTTTGGAGAATTGCCTCTTTCTAGACTTCATTGCCAAGTATTTTGATTAACCAGCTTTTGTGGAATCCTGTTCATATTCTCTTCTTTGTCCAATTGAAAGGATGTACTGGGAGCTACCTTACTCTCTTTAGAATTGGTTGTTGGTTTGTGGGGTTTTTTGTTTTGTTTTGTTTTGTTTACCTTTTCTTTCAAATAAGTTAGTTGCTTTAGTGCTGTTTTTTCCTTTCTAACTCTAAATGACTCAAGGGCAGAGGTCATGGTATTTATCACTTGTTTCCAATGTGCTATGGTGGCCCATGGGAGGGTCTCAGGAAAAACATGCTGGTGAACTAATGACCAGATAAATGAAAACCTGCTCAGGTAACCAATTTTACCTTTAGATTGTGAATTTACTTTTAAAATTAAAATGCCCTTGTGGTCAGCTCAGTACTCAGTGAGGTGGGGGAGGACCCCTTAACCCAAGTCTTTGTTTTGCATGGCAATTGGTGGAACAAAGTGGGTGGGGAAGGGGGGAGGTGACTGTGAAAACATGCAGCTCTTTGTTTTTGTTTTTTTTTTAAAGATTTTATTTATTTATTTGATACACACACAGAGAGAGAGAGATCACAAGTAGGCAGAGAGGCAGGCAGAGAGAGAGAGGAGGAAGCAGGCTCCCTGCAGAGCAGAGAGCCCGATGCGGGCCTCGATCCCAGGACCCTGAGATCATGACCTGAGCCGAAAGCAGAGGCTTTAACCCACTGAGCCACCCAGGCGCCCCATGCAGCTCTTTGTGATAGTCACGTCCAAACCCATGGCTGTTGGCTCCTACTCCTAAGCCCAAAGACCGTCTCCAAGTTTGATACCTCCTGGCCCACCTTCCATGTTAGGATTTCATCTACCCACTCATCTCTCTGGGTGCTGGTTTATGCAGAGACTTCCTATGTGAATAGGTGGTTTGGGCCTCTGCAGCTTCTCCTACTGCCTTGCCTGTGTTCATGCATGCCCTCTTTACAGGTCTGCATCAATTACCAGCATTGCTTCCAGTCCTGATGCAGGGCCATGCACTCGGACACTGTGGAACAGGAAGCAGAACAGGCAGAGCAGACCATCAACTGGTGTGGTGGGGTCTTCACCTTCTTCATACCCTGTCTTGGCCTATCAGGCCCAGATGTGGCCTTGTGGCCACATGTGGCTCAGATTGTGGCCAGATGTGGCTTAGACTGAAATCATGGGGAGTCTCAGAAGGCAGGAGGATGGGTCCAAACACAAACTCCTGGAGCAGTCACATCAGTTCTGCAGGTGACACCTGTGACAACTGGAGCTCTTCTGAGCCTCCCTTGAGGAAGAAGCAGCCTCTCGTGGGGGAGCATGCATGCACAGGAGCCAGGGCCACTGCATGTTCTCATTGGTAGGGTGGGGCCTTGGTCTAGTTCTATTTAGCAATTTTAACAAAAATCTTTGCCTAAAAGCTGTGTCTTAATTGACTTTGTTGCATGAAGCATCTCTCTGCTTTATTTTCAACCCCACAAGTCCCCAAATTCTGGATTCCCTGTTAATCTTTCATCCCCTCTTGAAAACCAGCCAGTCATTTTCTAAACCTTCTTACTGTCTTGTAGAACATTGTCAAATGCAGGTAGTAATAACCAGGACCTCTACTAAACATCCTGTTTCAGTCTCTTCATTTGAATCTACAAGTTCATTAGGTATCTAAGCCTTCCAAATGATCACAGATGACAGTTTTTCAAATGTTGCACCACTGTGACACATAGGGCATCGTTTTTTTCAGCTTCCAGTAAAACTACCCTCTGCCCAGATCCAAAGCCAATACCACATATTGTAGTGTTTTCTTTTTCCTTTCCCTTTTTCCTTTGGTATGGCAGCATCTCAATTCTATGTAGCAATTTCTGTATCTGCTTTGCTGGAGTAATAAACATACCACAGATAAGAAAAAGACTAGAGAAAAGAAAGCTAAAAAGTATGTTTTATTTGACAATAACATTGAATTAAAACCAGCTTTTTATGGGTTAATACTTGCTTGGTGTCTCTTTTTCTATCCCTTTGTTTTCTTCTGTTCCTCTCTTATACAGTGTCTAGCTGGATTTGATTAAGAGATCTAATTGGAAGTATTAATTTCTAATTAATATATTTAATCTATATTTAATGAGATTAATGATATACTTGGGCTTTTTTTTCCTGCCATTTAAAAAAATTTCTATCCCAGAATTCTCCTTATAGGAATCTATCACTTTTTTTTTTAATCCCATATCTTTATCTTTCTGGCTATGATCTCGGAGACCTCCCCACTTTTCTTTCGTTTTTTTTTTTTTTTAAGATTTTATTTATTTATTTGACACAGAGAGAGAGATTACAAGTAGGCAGAGAGGCAGGCAGAGAGACAGGGAGAGGGGGAAGCAGGCTCCCTGCTGAGCAGAGAGCCCGATGCAGGCCTTGATCCCAGGACGCTGAGATCATGACCTGAGCCGAAAGCAGAGGCTTTAACCCACTGAGCCACCCAGGCGCCCAAACCTCCCCACTTTTCTATTCCAAATCACTAAAGCATACCTCAGACTAGAGATGCAGAACATGGAACTGCTTAGCCACAGTCTAGAATTGGCCACTCAACAATAGATATCTCACAATTCATGTTTCAGTCATCTGGCCCCTTCTGCTTTAGTGTCATCCTTTTTGGTGTCTGGGACCAGGATCACAGGGAGCTGACACCTTTGGTTTCTTCTTTTTGTTATCTATGCGAGTAATAATTATCTAAATCTAAAAGTGGCCAATTATATTTTTACTAGTTGACTCCATCAGGCCTTGGCCTTGCCTTGACTCCCATGCATGAGCTTGACAGATATTATCTGTCAATTTCCTTCATGGTAATTGAAATTTTAGTTTTCTTACATTTTGTCTTCTCTTGTGTTCCCATATAATATGATTTTTAAAGATTAAATCAATAGTCATGTCTATTTTATTATGACTATAAATTTTATTTACTGCTGAACAATATTACAAATTATGTTCCTTCCAACTTTGTGTTTTTCTTGCAGTTAACAGTTGCCATAGTTTTTCTTTTGCTTAGTTTCTTTTTAATAACTATTACTAATATTTTAAAAATGTTTTCTATGTATCCGTTAAACAGCTTGTGATATTTCTTTCCAAATGTCCAAATGTATCAAATAATCTATCAATATCTTTCCTGCCCTCCACCCCTGGAGGTCTCCTTTTTATGCCCTCTGTCATCTTGCTTCAATTTGGATGGGTTTCTCTTTATACCTGGAACTCAGTTGTCATCTTAGGACTTCCTTTTATCAGTCTTATCCTTTGGATTGTTTCTCTGTTTTCTGGCATCCCCTTGTTCCTAGTTCTTGGCTTAGTCTTTCATTTCACTGAATCATATCCTTCACTATCTTCCTAAGAAAAGGTGTGTGGGAGGTACAAATTTTGAGTTCTTACATATCTGAAAATATCTTTATTTCACACTTATACTTGTCCTTTATTTGGATAAGTATAGAATTATAGGATAAAAATAATTTTCACTCAGAACTTAGGGTGCCCAACACTGCTGTCCTCCAGCATCCTGTACTGCTGCTGAGATGTCCAATTCCACAGCTTCTTACACCTTCACACACAACATGATCTTTTTCTCATAGGTTATGTCTTTTATCCTGGCATTCTGAAATTTAAAATTATTGTCTTGGTATTTTCCCTCTATTCTCCTGGACATTTAGAGGGTAACTTTAATTTGGAGATTTATGTCCTTCTCTGGGATATTTTCTTATATTATTATTATTATTAAAAAATAATTTCCTATATTTTGTTTTCTGAAACTAAATACAGATGTCAGAACACCTTGAATAATCCTCTAAAACTCTTTTCTCTGAAACTAATTTTCATTGATGTTTTTATTCTACTTTCTGGGAGATTTCTTCAACTTTATTTTTCTGCCCTTTTGTTGAATCTTTTTATTTTAGCTATCACATTTTAAATTTCAAATTACTCTTGCTTATCCTCTGATTATTCCTTTTTCAAGCCATCCTGTTTTTTCTCATGGAAGTGCATCTTCTTTTAGATCTGAGGCCATTAATTAAATGGATATATAAAAAATATTTTCTTCTCTTCATATCTGTTTCCTCTAAGTTCATTTTCTATTTTTAATGTTTGTTTGCTTTGGTCTCTCTCTTTCATGTGGGATGCTTCCTGCAAGTTTCTGGTGATCCTGGGCTATGCAGTCCTTTAAAACAGAGAGCCATCAATGTGGTTGGCAACTGTGTGCGCAGTGTGGAGACATGAGAAGGATTTGATGGGTGGGCTTCACTCCCAGGCCATTTCATTGGGAGATCATAAAAAGTCATTACTTAGAGGATTTCTTTCTGGAGCTAGTAGATGTTTTCCAGTGAAGAATCCTCCAGTCTTCTACCCAAGGGACATATACTTAACAGTCCCTTTCTGGGAATGGGGTAATGGAAGGAATCTGGCAGAGGGCCCCGATATTAACATATCAACTTACACTTGATTTCCCTGTTTTCAGCCAGGTAGCTGCCCCTCTACTGTTGCTGGAGTCACTGAACTTGGAGGTGCTGTGTTTCAATTTCTCTAGAGAAAAAAACCCTTCTCTGGTAGGGACATAGTTCCCTGACTGTATGGGATTAAGAGGGGATGTAGAGATGTTATTTCTTTACATATCTTTTTCAACCAAATCCCTAGTATTTAGCTCAGGCTAAATACTAACCCACTTCTTGCAAAACCTGCTGCCTCTGTGTTCCCCATATCTCTGGGCTCTATGGTAGAATTTGTCTCATTATCACCATCAGTTCCTTCTCCAGGCCCTTCTGAGTCTTAGTTTTACTTACCTACTAACTCAGTTACTTCTCCTCCAACCACTTTCAATCATCCCCAAATTGCTGAACTAACTCTCTTGTCCACTAATGTCCTCACTTCTATTCTCTGTATTCTCATAGGTCTGTGCTTAAAAAAAAAAAAATGTGGGTGTGTGGAGGGAGAGGAGATAAAGGCATATTATTAATTTGTTGTCTAACTAAAAGTTCATACAACTTTTAAAAATGTTTATGTATTTTATAAATAGTACATTGTAGAAAAATTGGAGCACCACATTAAATCAAGCATTCATGGAGATGTGTGGGTGGCTCAGTAGGTTAAGCATCTGACTTTGGCTCAGGTCATGATCTGGGATCTTGGGATGGAGCCCCGCATTGGGCTGCCCACTCACTGGGGAGCCTGCTTGCTCTTCTGCCCCTTCCCTTGCTTGTGTTCTCTCTCTCAAATAAAGAAATAAAATCCTTTTTACAAAAATAAGGTAAGCATTCATGATCCTACCACCCCAAAATAATCCATATGAACATTTTGGTGCGTGATACAATTAGGTACTTAAAAAAAACCCTTTGTTTTAGGATAGTTTTAGATTTATAGAAAAATTGCTATGATGGCACAGAATTCTTATTTACTCCACACCTACTTTCTCCTATTACTATCATCTTGCATTGGTATAATACATTTGTCACAATAAGTGAACCAATATTGATACCTCATTATTAACTAAGTGCAAACTTAATTTAGATATTTTTAGCTTTTCCCTAATGTCCTTTCTCTGTTGCAGGATCACATCCAGGATACTACATTATTTAGTGCCCTTAGGCTCCTCGGGGCTGTGACAGTTTCTCAGAATTTCCTTGTCGTTGATGGCTTTAACAGTTTGGTGGAGTATTGGTCAGACATTTTGTAGAATGCAACTTAACTGGGATTTGTCTGATGCTTTTCTCATAATTAGACTTGGGTTATGGATTTTTTGGGAGGAAGACCACTGAGGTGAAGTGCCATTCTCGTCACATCATGTCAAGGGTACATACTTATCAACATGACTTATTACTATTGATGTTGACCTTGATCACCTGGCTAAGGTAGTATTTAACAGGTGTCTGCCCTGTAGAGTTACTTCCTCCTTCACTTCTTTCCAAACTGTCCTCTTTTTAAGGAAGTCACTATGGGCAGCCCACAATTAAGGAGTGGGGAGTTATGCTATGTAACAACAGAAATTATTTGGAATTCTACATGTGAGATATTATCTATTCTTCCTCATTTACTTCCTTATTCATATCAGTATGGACTCATGGATATTTATTTTATACTTTGGATTATAATACAATACTACTTTATTTTCTTTCTCAAATTATTCCAGCTTTGGCCATTGGGAGGTCTTTCAACTGTGTCCCTTTGTGTCTCTCTCCACCCCCCCCATCATTGTGGACTTTTGGGGTACTTCCTTACCTCCTATCACTATTAGATGCTCCTGGATCATTCTGCATATTTCCTGCCCCACTGTTAGAATCAACCATTTCTCCAAGGTGACCTAGTCCTTTTACTGGAGAGTGGTATTATAAACCAAGGTCTGGTGCTAGATATGCTTATTTCTATGGAGATGTCATTCCCCCTATGACATGTCTTCCCCCTTGCTATGTCTTCTCGGCTGACATAGCAAGGAAACAGATGTATGTACATATATCTATAAATATTTCCATATGTAACTATATCTATATTAAGTTAAGCATGGGTTCCCACTGATGTCTTCAACTCTAATTCATTAACTGGATCATTTTAGCCTTCTCCCCATGTTTATCTGTAAATATAAACCCCAAAAATAAGAAACCTGGCTCGCACTATCTGTCAGCCATTTACTTATTCAAGTCCAGTATACCTGTATTGTCAACCACCCATTTTTTAAAGTAGGAATTCATTTTAATTGTCCCCAAACTACTTACTTCAAGTGCCTAAGGACTTGATGTCACTCTGTTCTTATAGTCCCTGATCTGTTCCCAGGCTTCAATTTCCCCAACTAAAATGCTGATTCTCACATTGATATTCTCTCCAGGCTTTGTGTCATCGTGGTTGTTTTTCTCTGGCTTCTCTCCAGTTGAAATGTCCTTCTGGAGGTCCACTGACAAAAAATGTATCCATCTCAGGTACTCCCTGAGTGACAAACTCTTATTCTACCAAAATCTGTACCCTAAAATGTTGAATAGACAGAATAAAAGGCAGGGCTTGCCTTTGCTGGGAGAGAGGGGGTATGTTCTCCACATTTTTCCTCACTCTAGACAAAGTTCTCAGAAGCCACTTTGGCTGCAGTGAAAGATGGAAGTATCCTTTTAATGGTGTGTTCCCACACACCGCATTGCCCAAGGAAACACTGCTATAAATAGTACTTGGTCTCCTCAGCAGTCCACCACAGCCTAGTTAATCCAGATGTGATGGGGACTTGGTGGGATGAGGAGAAAGCAGAAAAGGAGATAAAGCAAGGAGAAGGGAGGAAGAAGGATGATCGGGAAAGGGTGGTGATAATAATATTTATAATCGATGATCTTCATAATTACATGTGCAAAGAACTTCCACATACATGGTCTCATTTATCCATTAATTATAACTCAAAAAAGTATACATTCACTTACATTATCTTATACATCAAATTGGCTTTTGTGGGTTCTAGATTTGGGGATAGGTACAAGACTCGAGCTGGGCCAATGAGGGTTGGCTCTAGGATTATTACTAGAAGTATTGAGAAAGAAGCATGTTCCCTCTTCATTGGGATTGTAAAATAAGTGTGGGTGAATGTTCAGTATATCTAGTAATTTGTTTATATGCATAGAGGAAGCTTTGAAGGAGTATTCCAAAATGTTAACGTTGATTAATTTTTGGTGATAGTTGGTGATATTTATGGCTTTTACCACTTATATATTATTTATATTTTCTATAAAGTAGTGTATTACATTTATATTAGCATGTTTTTCTGTTATAAATTACTGTTTTTAATTTATAATATACTTATGTTATAAAATAATATAAATATATAGTAATATCACCTTTACAATATATTATCATACAAATAATAGATTGATACAATTTTTACACTAATGTAAGACAGAAGTGCTTTAACCCCCAAATGCCCATTTATTCCTTCCTTTGGTTACTGCCTTAAACCCCGTTCCCTATCCCTGGCAGGACATGCATCCTTAATCCCACGATGATCCAGTTTCCTAGAACAACTTTTTCAAAATAGAGTATTTTACCTTATTAAACTAAAGTATTGAGGAAAAAGAAAATTTTAAAAGTAAAACATTTAGCAACTCAAAGGTTCTACTGGTTTTGTCCATCTCCCACCAGACCTTGGGGCTACTAACAGAACAAAGTTGAAAGGTGGGGAGGCTCTGCTCTCACAGAGGGGCTCTTACTCCACTCTGGGTGGCTGTGGCAGGGGTCTGGGGGGTGGATGTGTCAGTTTTACATAACTTTGTGGTCTTTTCAGAAAGAGCTCAGTGGGCTTGGGCCAGGCTTTGATGATCCTAGTAGCCCTGCCAGAGAGAGGAAGGGATCACAACCCCTACCAGAAGAGGAGCAGCCCAAGTCCTGGCTCAGCCCTTTCCTGGCTTTCCTCCTCCAGGGTTTGTGAAGCCTCCTGGGAATCCCACACTGACTGGGAGCCCTCCCTGCCGCTAGGAGCTCAATCCTCTCTTCCGCAGCCCATAGGGGCCTCTCCCACAACTCCCCAAAGCACAGCTAAGTCCAGGCTCTAGCGTTTAACAAAACTCCCCCTAAACCCTGCAGAGATGCCGTTCATTCCGAAGGAAAACTACCCTCTGCAATTATGATGCAGGGCCTGTAGCTTCACATGTACCAAATTGCTTTGTCTCTTTTCCAGAATAGGTTGAAATTTTATCCTTGCATAACCCAAAGACCTATTAAAGTATTTTCCTGAAAACAAAAGGGATTATTCCCACCAGAGCAATCTGCTTCCCCCTCCACAGGAGATAGAGGAACCGGTATAAACCCCCAGCCCTTGCAGTTCCGAATAGCAGCTTGGCCCCTTTCCTTGCCATTGCTGGTTCCAGAAACAGCAGCACCCACCTTCTGTGCGCTCCACTGTCTGCCTGTTGGGAAACAAGACTGACTGAAAGAGGGGCAGGGATTTGGCTGGCTGGGGGCTGTGCGAGAGACTCAGGAGAGGGGCAGCAGGCCAGTGGCCAAAGAAACCACCACTTTTCCCAAGACTGGGGCTTTAAATCTGGGAGTCAGATGTGGGAAGGGAGCTCTGGGATCTCCAGGCACCTTTGAGTGTGAAGGAGGTACCTGGACTAGATGGCCTTTCCAGGCCCTTCCGGTTCCAAAAGGCTCGGTAGCTCAGTGAGGTCAGTAGGCAAGGGGCCTATTCTCCAGGTGCAGGTTTCCACTGGGCTCTTCCCGGATTGCTTCAGCTGTGCCAGAGCAGCCGTCCTCCCACCCACCCCACCAGCGCCTACACCCTCCTCCTCCCCTCCCAAGGCTTCTTAGCTTAAGATAACAGTCTTTTGTTCTCCCAGTGACTCCACACCCAAAGGGAGAGGGAATGAGGAAATCTTGGGAAAGTGCCACCTATCTGATGAAGGTAAGAGGTAAGAGGCAGCTCCTCCGCTCCTGTGCCTTCCAGGAGAGCTCGTTCTCAAGGGCCCCCACCCAGTTCGGGAGGCCTTTCTGGGCTTGGCTTCCTGGCAGGGGAGGCTCAGAGGCACTGGGGGTGCAGAGGGTGGTGAAGTACCTTGGCTCATAAGTTTTCATCTTGGGGATACATTAGGGATTTTTTTCCCCAAGGAATCCTCCAAGGAGAAGGTGGGCGTCTTCTAGTGGCTTCCCCCTAGACCCATGATAAGATTCAAACTTCTTAGCGTGGTGTCCACGACTCTGCAGAATCTTGCCTCAGCCTTCCTTGCCAATTCCCTCTTCTGCTATCTCTCTCCAGACCTGCTGGGCTCTAGCTCCATAGAATTACTGTTATTCCCCTGAAGATGTTATGCATTTCCACGCCTCTGTGACCACTTTGCATATGCTATTTCCTCTGCCTGGAGTGCCCCCTACCACTTCTCTTCTTAAAGAACTCCTATTCATCCTTCAAGACCCTATTCAAAAGTCAGATGCCTCCAAATCTTGCTTGACTTCCCAGACAGGATTGGATGCTCCGTGCTCCAAGGCATAGTGTTCCTTCCCTGGTTCATCACCCACTAAGTAATTATTAGGATTTGCATGTTTATCTTCCTCTTAGTTGTTCCTCCAGGGCAGGGACTGTGTCATTCACCTTTGTAAATAAAGTGCGGGGGCCCTAATAATTCCTCAGGCAATATTTTTGTAAGCATGAACACTGTTTCTTCTGGGTCTTTGGTATTTTTGAGTGGCATTAAGAGAACACTTCTGTCACCATGGGCCTCTCCTGGCCCACAGTGCCATCTCTCCAGACAAGGGCCATATTGGTGGGTCTGTGTATTCACACAGCATCAGTACAGCAATCCTCAGGTAGTTTTACATCAGATTTATTTAATTTATACAAGAACTCTCTGGGTGGTTATTATAGTTACCATCATAAGATGAAGAGACTGAGATGCCAGGAGATTAAGTAACATTGTATTCAAGGTTATAGTACATACAGAGCAAAGCTGGGCCTTGAACCCAGGTATTCCGGCTGCAAGAGCCGCAAGATCTTTGCCTACACCAGAGATCCTCAATACGTGGTCTTTGATTAGCAGATCAGCATCACCTTGGATCTTGTTGGAAATGCTAATTATTGGGCCCTGCCCCAGAGCTACTGAATCAGAAACTCCTGGGATGGACCCACAATCTGATTTCAATAACCCTGCAGGTGATTCTGTTGCATGGTTCATTTCAAGTTCAAGAACCCAGGCCTGTACCATAACTGCTCCCACAGCCCACAGCCCAGAGCCAGAGCCAGAGCCAGAGCCAGAGGAGGGCGCTCCAAGGCAAACTTTCACCCCTAAGCAGTCATGGCAGCTGGGATGGGACAGGTACAGGGGAAGAAAAGGAATGGACTGAGTCAGGAGACAGAGTTCCAGTCCCACAGTTCTGCAATGATTGGCTGAGTGATCCTGAGGACTTCTCTGGGTCTCAGTTTTCTCATCTGTAAAATGAGGATGTTGACTAGCTGATCTCAGATTTCCCTTTATGTTCTGTTATTCAGCTCTCCTTCTTTGGAGTGATATGTTGTCTATGCTAGGAATGGAATGAAGACAGAGTATGAGTGCTCATTTTTAATAGATTTTTCCCATACTTGGAAATTAGCAGCCCCAGATTCCAAATCCTTGGACTAGCTACCTTCTTCCTCCTTAAGGGCAGAAAGTCAGAGCAAACATTTGAGTGCACTCATGAAACTTCATTAGGCAAAAAAATAGAAACCCATCTGAGGGTATTGGTTTGGACCCCCCTCCACTGTTTGGGGCTCCTTCCCATGGGCCTTTTCCCTGATCCCTCTCCTGCTACCTGCTTCCCCACTGTGACTCTGCCAGACCCTCTTGCACACAGAACCATCTCCCTGTTTCCCCAGTAAGCCTGTGTACTTTTCTGACTCCTCTCCATGGGGTTGCCCAATTCAGAGGCTCTCACTTATCTGAAAACTTTTTTGAGGAAGGGTGAGGTGTGATGTGTCAGGGTGACTTACCAGGTGTGCCAGGGGCTTGATGGCCTAATGGGGGAGTCCCTTGGTCATACAGAAACCCTATCCTCCTGCTTTCCTGTGGTCCTGAGAGCCCTCCCTTGAGCCCCTAGCATTTACTGGCTGCTGGAAAACTTTCTACGTCAGGCTGAAGAGAAGGAAGATTGTTTCTTGCCCCTTTGAGATGATTATGAAAAATTGAGACAAGTAATTGCACCATAAAAGTAGATCCCTGAATCAGAAAGGTGGGTAGTCAGCAAGAGAACATGGCTGAACTCTGGAGCCCAGAGGGGCTGTGAGAAGGTGGGCAGTAAAGTTCGTCAAATACTGTGTCACCTTCAGCATAATCACATGAGCCAGTAAACAGCCTGAGTGTCTGTCGAAGCAGTATCATGCTCACAGACTCAAGTGTGAGTTTTCCAGAGTTCAAGGAAAGCTTAAAATGCAGGACATCAGGTGTCGCCCCAGCCCTTAGGTTAAAAGCCAAAGAAGGTGGTTATTAAGAGGGCCCCAAAGGACAGGAGCTCACTGAGGCTGCACTCCTCAGCTGCAAGTAGCTCAGAGAAGCTGGCTACCTCCTAGATGAGGCATCAGTGGAATTACAGGTTAACAAAGAATGTGTATGTTCTCCAAACTCATCAAGTATACATGAAGGG
>LNAC01000024.1:6147733-6170485 GCA_002007465.1 Ailurus styani | reverse complement strand
TGTGATCTCTCTCCCTCTGTGAAATAAATAAATAAAATCTTTAAAAAAAAAAAAAGTATACATGAAGTATTTTCAGCTTTTTATATGTCAATCATACCTAAATAAAGTGTTTTTTTTTAAAGAATAGGTGTGTGAATTTGTGTGCAGTTATAGCTTCTAATGTACCCTTTAAATCAGCACACATCGTCTGTAGTTCCTGATCTCCACCCAGTTCCCTGGAGGCCCATGTTAACACCTTGTTGATGGCTGCTCTTTTCCCCACTTTTCTGAGTCCCACCAAAGTGGGCATGGTAGTTGACGTGCAACCTGGAACGTGCCAGCCTTTCTCAGTGGGCCTGGCACGTCCCAGGATCCAGGGGGCTTGAGGGCCTGGGCAGACCCAGGCATAGGGTCGTCTCACTGGGACTGCTCCAGAAATGGTCCCTCTTTCTCCCTCACAATCTGCTCCTGCCCCAGCTCAGCCTGACATTGGCCTGTTTTCCTGTGAGACCTCTCTCTCTCCTCTTCTGCATATGTTCAGAATGTATGTCAACCATACTCCTTAGAATCTTCTAAGCATCCTACCTGCTAGCTTATGTGACTTCTGAACATTAACTTCTGGTGCTGTCTTCCATCTGAAGATTGGCCAAGTCTGAAGTCTGAACACTTGGTTCTTCAGCTGTTCCTGAGGTCGTGCAGGAGAGGGGAGGTGTGGGCCGTAGTTAGAATAAGCTGATGCAATCAATCTGTGCGCGCCGCCCACCCAGCAAATCCCATTACTTCCCTGGGCCTCACTTTTATCATCTGTAAAAGTAAAATGTTGATTCAGATGCCCTCTGAGATTCTCCAGCTCTAACATTCTGAGATCCTGGAGCCCACCCTGGCTAAAACAGAAGGCTCAGTGGTCCTGCCCATGACTCCACCCATGCCCAAGTGGAGCCAGAAGGGAGAACATGCAGTGTAAGGACAGTGGGAAGTACTCTCGGCCATTTGAGCACTTGATCTTCGTGGACTCAAGTTTAAGGAGCGCCTTTTGGGTGGGGCCTGGCTGGAAGGAATGAGCCAGCCTCCCCCAGAGTTCCCCCTGCCTGAGTGCTTGCCTCACAGGCTGTTACTTCACCCTCCTCACCACTTCCCAGGGCTGGGTGGGGCGGGGAGGGGAAGGGCGGATGGGCCCCAGCTGATGCAATAGACGAGGGACAGATGCAAGCCTGTGTGGTTCTTCGAAGACAAAGCAAAGGTCAGCTGGGCCAGGTCCACCTGGGTTGCAGCTTCGAGGCTTGGTTCTCTGCAGTTTCAGCTTCTTCTTCCTTAACTCTTTCTCCTGGAATGGAGTTTATTTTCTGGTTGTCAGAGCCAAAGTTGATACTAATGTGTTAATGTCTCCCCACATCAGTTTTCCTGTGGTGCTCTAACCTGCGGAGAACATCCTTGCCTGCTAGAAATGTGCACGTGTCCGTGCGTGCGCACACACACACACNCCAGGGCTGGGTGGGGCGGGGAGGGGAAGGGCGGATGGGCCCCAGCTGATGCAATAGACGAGGGACAGATGCAAGCCTGTGTGGTTCTTCGAAGACAAAGCAAAGGTCAGCTGGGCCAGGTCCACCTGGGTTGCAGCTTCGAGGCTTGGTTCTCTGCAGTTTCAGCTTCTTCTTCCTTAACTCTTTCTCCTGGAATGGAGTTTATTTTCTGGTTGTCAGAGCCAAAGTTGATACTAATGTGTTAACGTCTCCCCACATCAGTTTTCCTGTGGTGCTCTAACCTGCAGAGAACATCCTTGCCTGCTAGAAATGTGCACGTGTCCGTGCGTGCACACACAAACACACACACACACACAGTCACATGTGCGCCCAGTGGGGACATCCGGAAGTGAGATAGTTGTTCTAAGAATGTGCTCCTAGTGCTCTTCTGAGAAAGTGGGTTCAGTGACGAGGATCAGAGAGTGTTAGAAGATCTGGAAATTTCCTGTGTAGCTAAAGTCGCAAAATATGGCCTAGGGAATGCCATTTCTATTCAAGACCCCTTGAATCAAATATCAATGAGACTCTGGGCTACTTGCCCATTTCCTGGGGATCTGAATGCCCTGGACATGATATAACTCTTTTAAACTTTAAAGTTAAACCAAAGTCTGCAAGGGGGAAAAAAAAAACCAAGGTGCATCAAGTCCTTTGTCAAGTCAAAGGACTAGCAAAAGGAAAAATTGCTAAATCTTGCACTCAATAATGAGTAACTTTACCTTCATGATAAATGGCAAAGAAGCTTGTCTTACTAAATTCATGCTTCAAGGCTGCACGTTCTGGGCACTAGGCTCAAGAAGTAAAGTCTAAGTACATTTAGGCCCTACATGACTCATAATCATCATAATTTGCCTCACATTTACTATGTGCCAGGCCCTGTGCTAAGTGATATACATGAATTATCACATTTTTCCTCAAACCCATGAAATAGTCTATTATTATCCCATTTTACAGATGTAGAAACTGAGGCCAAAGATGTTTAAGTAACCTAAGGACATGGAGCTAGTAAGTGGTTAGATGTTAACCTCGTTCCCCTGACTCTGAGCTTTTTTCTTTTTTTTTCTTCTCATAACCATCTGAAAAACTCACCTATACAAATAGAGGATTTAAGTGGGATAGAATTCTTCAAATTACAAAAGGATTTACCAGAATGTTCTTTAAATCCCAAATTCCCCTATCACTTTAGTCGATAAAATCCACAATTTTATTATCTGGACTTTGTTTTATTTCTATATTTTAAGGAACGTAGTTTTTTTAATATAACAGACTTTTTGCTCTTTGGGAAGGTCACTACTAACCCTCTCATCAAATTAGTTAATTCCAGTATGATTAATGCTGATAATAGTTAAGGATCGACTTATTTTCTTATGGGTATTGAATAAATTTAGAAAGGAGGTTTGGGCAAGGTAGTTTATAATTTTAATATGAATTTTATAATTATACATTTGTCTATCTTCTCACATGATCAAATTTAATCAAATAAATAGCCTGAAAGAGTGAAATTATAGTGTTATCACAGTGTAGCAGGAGTTGGGGGCTTTCTTCTTGAATCAGCCATCAGCTTGATTTATAGATGTTTTATCTCATTAACCTTTATGTTGTGGAGCTAATTAGGGATGCTGGGAACTGCAAAACACACTTGAAGCAGCCATGTAGCTCTTTAACTGCATCGTGCACCAAATTAAACTGGACCCAATTATTCTGAATCATAGAAAACATCTTTGGAAAGACTTTGCCTCCTTCATTTCAAATGGCTTACTGGAGTGAAAATCAAACTTGATGTGAACCCTGTTTTTCTCTTTTGGCTGCATACCATTTTACATCAAAATCTGAATCCTTCAAAAGCTCTTCCCAGAGAGGCAAACACATGCAGATTGTTCTGACTACCCCTGTTTGGGTAAAGTTTTCCCAGGACTCTATGGAGGGTCCTGAGGATTTCCTTCCATGTGCTAGTGAGCATCAGGGCAGCCCCACCAGAACCCAGCCCCATTTGGAGGGCTGCCATCTTGAGGACAGAGAAGGTCCCTCAGGTTCTCAAAGTGCTCTCGGCATCCTTTTGCTCCTGTTCCCCATTCTTTCTTTTGGGACTAAGCCCCTGAGGCACGGGTAGTAATAGCCTTTCCTCTTGTTTAGCCTTCTATGGGATGATTCTGAGCTACGTGGCCTCCCATTCTTGTGGCTGGATTAAGGTGATGGCTAGGATGGAAGGAAGATGAGAATCACATAGTCTAGATTGATTTACAAGGAAAAAAAGTGTGAAGCTACTCTCTGGAGAGAGAATGGGCTGGGTGTACCTCTTGAGTAGAACTTTGAGAAAAAATGGCCACTTCTTCAAGAAGCTTAGCAAAGATTTACATTTTTAAGGCATTTGGAGTTCAGCTTGTGTATGTGTGGGTGTTTTTTAAAAATATTTATTTTTAGAAAGGGGGAGAGGGCCAGAGTGCAAGTTGGGGGAGGGGCAGAAAGAGAGAGAGGGAAAGAGAGAATATCAAGCAGATCCTGATGCGGGGCTTGATCTCATGACCCTGAGATAATGACCTGAGCCGAAATCAAGAGTTGGATGCTTAACCGACTGAGCCACCCAGGTCCCCCAACTTGTGTTTCCTTTGAATGGGATACCATATGAAGATGGACCTCCATAAAGGAAGAAGAAGGCTCAGGTTTATTCAACTTAC
Organism: Ailurus styani; assembly: GCA_002007465.1. NCBI lineage: Eukaryota > Metazoa > Chordata > Mammalia > Carnivora > Ailuridae > Ailurus > Ailurus styani. The sequence goes on along the minus strand of LNAC01000024.1, from coordinate 6,166,314 downwards.
ATTTTGAGTAATTTTGTGAGAGAGGAAACTGGCTTGGGTGGAAAAATATAAGCCAATGGCTTACAGTGGGGTTTTGTGAATTTGCATGGGCTTAGGACAGAACTGTGAAGTGTGGGGAGTCGTAGAGGGGGACCCATGGGAGGTATATTCCCTTTACCTCCCTTAGATTTGTGGGTGAAACTGAGGTTTCTTTTGGGGGTGATTTCACTTGAAGAGGAAACCTCAGTACTGGGGTAAGGTGACACCAAACTTCAATTTCTTTTCTTGGTTTAGTTTAAAAATGGACTAGATTGTTAATATACAGAAGAATTTTTCTGTGGGTTCTTGCTCCTTAAATGCCAAACTGATGTTCTAATGCCGTTTGACATGTCTCTTGGGAGAATGACTCAGCTCTGGCCTCATGGACCCTCCACAGGCTCTCCCTCCCTCAGGGGTGCAGGTGTGTCCCTACCTCGGTTGGAGGCCAGGAAACTAACCACAATCTCCTGGCTATGAGACTCTAGGCTCCTGCCTTGGAGGCAAAACAGGGTGAAACACAGGCAGGCAGGATCCCAAACCACAGAAGCTCAAGTTAGGTCATCTTTGTGAACATGACAACTCACTGTCTCTCTTAGTCAACAAAAAGAAACATAGACCCATTCAAAAATGTCTTGAAAAGATGGAATTTGCATGACTTTGGTGACTTGCCATTGGGTGCTATTCCAAACCAAAGGAGAATTAATTAGCGAGTCCTTTTCACAAGCCAAGAAACGTGCAATGGTACACTCACACCAGTTTACTGCAGGACCGTTGAGTACACGAATTTAAATTGCTTGTCTGGTAGCCAATGAGTACGATGTCTGATTTCTTGTTCCCTCCTCACATGCATCTGGCAACTTGGGGGACTGTGTGCTGGGCAGGAACAATCTTCCTTTTTCTTTTTTAAAAAACATTTAATTAATTTATTTATTTGAGAGAGAGAGAGTGCTCGGGGCCGGGGGGTTAGAGGGAAAGGGAGAAGCAGACTCCTTGCGGAGCAGGGAGCCTGGTATGGGGCTCCATCCCAGGCCCCCAGGATCGTGACCTGGGCCGAAGGCAGGTGCTTAACCAACTGAGCCACCCAGGCGCCCAGAAACCATCTTTCAAAGCTCTTGGAGAAGTTGCAGAGACACAGGACTGTCCTTCTGTGGAACCAGGCTCATTGGGGCAGTTAGAAATTAGGTTGAGGATCAGGTTAGTGGGAGGGAGCAGTGATGGAAAATTCTTCTTCTTCTGAAAACAGTTATTTATGGGAACTCTGCCATGACTGGTATGGCCATTAGTATGGTCATTTCATTTTGCCTTAAATGTGGGACCCAGTCCAAGGGAGAGGGAGATGAACCCTTAGGAATGCACAGTGACTATTCACTCAGTTTACTTGTGGGAATCAAGCAAATGAAGTGGCCTGAGAAAAACAACACTGCTTTAAAAAGCATTCTTTTGTGCTCATAGCATATTTACAATAATCCTTAGGAAAAAGGGCCTGGTGTTTTGAGGAATGTATCAAAAATCTTCAGCCCAGTTTGTTGCTAGGGCAGAGTGAGAATGAATTTACCTTACTGAAATCCTAACTGCTACTGTCAGAGTGATCCAGAAAGTCCAGATAATGCTACACATAGGAAAAACAAACAGAAACGTTTTCTTTTTAGACTGGCACTCCTGAAGACTAGGAATAATAGTTACTTCAAACATGAGTTATGGATCTGTTCCTCTAAGGCTAGTTAATGACAAATACTGTTTGTTCTTTGTAGAACTCAACATTTGCCCAACCTACGTATATAGCACATGGAATTTGGCCTTAACCCACACTGGTTGCCTTTGACCCCACACTGGTTGCCTTTGACCCCAGCATGTATCCTACCAATACTTCTTTTGAGCAGAGGAAATAGAGTAATAGAATTGATGCTGAGTGCACCAAATTCTATCCATGACAAACATGTTTCGGGAAGCTTCATGGAATAACTCCTATAGCCCAGATGAGGTATTTCTGGACCTGGGCCTCTCTGGTCACCTATACACCCCCCCCCCCAACCAGGTTGGTACAGTCCCCAATTCCTATAGCAGACCTACTTAAGAAGGCCAAAGTATTTTCCTGATTTCATTGTTCTGAAGCCTGTTAATCTCCACAGATGAGACAGTTTAACATGATCATGTCTCATGTGGCCCGAGATCTGCTCTGTGACGGCATCAGGACCAATCTTGTCCCAGGCAGAGGGCTAGACAGAGTCTGGCCCTGGTAGTTACCATTAAGTCATGGTAGTTCCTGGCTCCACTCTGGCCTCTTGCCTGGCTCCAGAAGGTGGACTCTTCCCTTGTCCATTCACTTTATAAATGTTGATGGAGCACCTGCTCTGCGCTGGGCCCGCAAGTATGGCAGTAACTAAAACAGATGGAAATCCCTGCCCCTGTCTGACTTGTGTTTCATTTTAAGAATCTGAGTCTTGTCCTACCATTTTGTCCCCAATTTCGGTGACTTCCAGTCAGTAAGCCACTTCTAGAATGTTAGCTCTCAAACTGTAATATGCATGCAAATTACCTGGGGAGCCTTGTTAAAATGCAGATTCTGATTCACTAGGTCCGGGTGGGGCCTGAGATTCTGCACATTCAACAAGCTCCCAAATGATGCTGCTCGGATGGTGCTTGGCTCACGCTTTGAGTGGCAAGGATATACAGTCAGCAGTGTCAGCACCATCTACGAATTTGTTAGAAATGCAGATCTCCAGGCCTTGCTTCAGACCTACTCACTCAGAATCTGTCCTTTAACAAGAGCCCCAGGAGTTGAGAAACAACAATCTGGAGCAGTGACTCCCAGAGCACGGGCAACATCAGAAGCCACGGTGACAGTTACACAATCCCTGTGGGTCTCGTTCCCCACCCCCTGAGGTGTATTACCTGGCAGTGAGCACTCTAGGTGACTCTGATGGATACCAGGTTTAAAAACCTCCAGAGTATTTTCAGAGGACAATGTCCGAGCTTCACGGGACTGGAAAAAGCCTGAGAGGTGACCTGATAATAATCATCTGAGATCCTGCGCACCTCTGAAGTTACCCTCACACAAGTCCCAGATAAGAAACTGAGGCTAGGCTCTTGCCCAGGGTCCCTGGTTATAAATGGCAGAGTCCGGCCCCCAGGACATGCACAGTTCCCCTTCCACTGCAACCCTGTTTCCTACTCACCCTGGGGGGGAATGCCTCTCCTTGACCCTGACCCAAATCTTTCCCTCCTCCAGCGGTGAGTTTCAGCCCATGACCTCTAAACCTCCACTCCCTCACCAGTGCTTTACTTCCGTCTTCTCCCACTCACATTAACCACCAACCAAACCACGCATTTAATCGGTTGGCTTTCCCCAAAGACTGTTCCTGTCAGCCGTTTGGTAATGTTTGCGGCTCTTCTTCGGGGCAGGTGAAGTATGTGGGTGGCAAGGGTGTTGTCCTCTGGATTTCCATCCATCTTTCAAGTAGGCAGTTATATTTTCCACTCTTTGTCTTTCCTTTCAGCATCTCTGTAAGTGTTCTGCAGCCTTCTGGAATGTGAGTACCTCCTCTCTTGGCTTACAGCTTCAAGGCTTCCTCATTCTTTCAGATTGGCCACTTTCTCCCCTCCCCACCCTACTCAGCATGCGAAGTTACACGGACACGCTTGGAGCTCATGGTCATCGATCACATCCCTTAGCTCCCCGACTACCACAGAACCAAAGCCTGACTCCCAACCACAACATCCTGGTTCCTTTGTGACGTAGCTCCAGCCACCCTTTCTGGCTCCTCTCCCTCACTTCTTCACACATTCGAGCCCCAGGAGGGTGCTCACTGTCCAGTTTTTAGATACTGTGCGTTTGTTTCTATTCTTTCCCAAGTTCCTCCCACGCTGCCTGTCTCCGGGAAGGAAGAGTGAAGAGACAGAGAATGGCTGGAGGCATGTTCCTTGAGGGTTCTCAGGTCATATTTGTCAAAGCGAGTAGGGCAGCCACCTTAGGAGCTCCTGCTTGGGGGCGGTTAGAGGGATGATGTGCAGAGCTTCAGAAGCTCTGGCCTTCACGGGACTTAGATGCCAGTGTGGGGAAGCAGAGCAGTGAGGAGCACAGGGAGGCATAATGGTGCTCTGAGAGGAATATGTGGGGGGACATGGGAGGTGGGAGGGGAAGCGGACTTCATCCAGAGAGGGACTGATACCAGCGGGCCCCAGTGAAGAGAGACGGGACTGAATTAGGAGGCTGAAGCTGGATTATGGAGGGCATTGAATGCCAACCTGAGGACATCCACCACACAGATTGAATCCAGCTGGTGCCCCCAGGTCTTGCCAGTTTTTAGTCTTGCTCTCTCTGGAAGTCTTTGCTGTAATACCAAGCTGTTGAGGCAAAGGACCTAATTGTGGAGCCGTCTCATCTGCCTGGAGGTGTCTGTGCTTGGGAAGGTGCCGGCTTTTTGCAGGGAGCCTTGGTCTTCTCCTGTAGGGTCTCCCTTCCCACTCTACCCATGTTCCCAGGCCCCTGGAACAAGTCACTGACCCTACGGATAAGAATAGTGGCTATACTTCCCAAGCATGTGTCAGGTGGGACATAGGTATGACAGTGGTGTGGACAATGGGCAGTCAGGGACCTCTCGGAACAGCAGAGTAGTAGGGGAATAGCCTCCAGATCTTGGGTTTGAATTGCAGTGCTAAGTTCTGGGAATGCAGTATTAACTGATGTAACACAGACATTATGTCTAAAGCTCTGCAAGAGTAGATGTTCAATAAATGTTCTCCTCCATCTGCTTTCCTGGGCTGAGAATCCGGGTGAAACAGCTGTACCTTTCCCCCATTCAGCACCTCTCCATCAAAGAGATGCATGCCCCTCCCCTAAGGCCTTCACCCCTTCCACCTGGGCTGCCAGGATTCTCTAATTATTCTACACTTTAATAAGGCACAGAGGGCTCATTATGTAAATTCAGGCAAAAAAACCCACCCCAAACCCCAAATCATGAATCACATCTGTATTAATAAACATTTTAATTAACACTTACCAACTGCCAACAAAGTGTTAGATGTAAATAACAGGTGGATGCAGGTTAAAGTAATGAGACTAGAAAGCCACCACTTCCTTTCTACTCCATCCAGGAATTTCAAGAAATAGTTCCTATGCTATCTCTTATTTATTTGTTTGTTTTTTAAGTAGGCTCCACCTCTAGTGCAAAGCCCAGTGTGGGGCTCAAACTCATGACCGTGAGATCAAGACCTGAGCAGAGATCAAGAGATGGATGCTCAACCACCCAAGCCACCCAGGCACTCCGATATCTCTTATAAAATTTTTTTATTTATTTAAGAAACCTCTGCACCCAGTGTTTGAACTCACGACCCTGAGATCAAGAGTCGCATGCTTTTCCAACTCAGCCGGCCGAGTGCCAGCTTGCTATCTCTTTTTAAAAACAAGCTTATAGGGGAGCCTGGGTGGCTTAGTCAGTTAAGTGTCTGACTCTTGATTTCAGCTCAGGTCATGATCTCAGGGCCCTCATTTTGGGGTCGTGAGATTGAGCCCTGCATCAGGCCCTGCGCTGGACATGGAGCCGGTTAAGATTCTCTCACATCCTCTGACCCCCCCTGCTCAGTGTACACTCTCTCTCCCTCTAAAAAAAACCCCCAAAGCCCTCCACAAGCTTATAAATTCTCCTGAACCCTGAAACTACTAGTACACACTTATCGTTGTTTGCCATTTAAACATATTTTTAATAACTTAACATTTGTATGGTGCCTCTTATCTCAGATTCATTTATTCATTCAGCAGCTCGTCAATATATGTGGTAGGCAGTGTTCTAGGCACGAGGATACTGCGGTGAGTAAATAAGACAAAGTTCCTGATCTTAGGAAGTTTCCATTGTGGTGGGCAAAGACAGATAATAAGGAAATCAACACACACACACACACACACACAAAATATTAAATGGTGTGAAGTGGTATAGGAAAATATAAACTGAGGTAAGGAGAATAGGGAGTGTGTGTGTGTGTGTGTGTGTGTGTGTGTGTGTGTGTGTGTGTGTATGTTTTGCTTTCCTTCGGTGGCCAGGCTTCACTGATTAGCTGACATTTGAACGACAGAATTTATTGATTGATTACATACAGGACATTAGAGAAAGAGCTGTCAAGTTGGCTCCTGGGATTTTTACTTGAGCAACTGAAAAAATGGAATTGCCGCACACTGATGTGGGGGAAGTCTTAGAGATACAGAGCAAGTTTGGGAATTTGATTTTGGACATGTGATGTCAAGTAGGCAGTTAAATATACCAATGTGGAATCCCGAGGAAAGGTTGAGACTGGAGATATAAATTTAGAAATCTTCAGCCCCTAGATTTTTCAAAACTCAAACTAGCTGTGACCATCAAAGGAATGAGTGTGGACAGAGAAGAGATCCAAGGATTGAGCTCTGGGCATGCCTCCATTGAAAGGTGGGTGAGGTGAAAATAGAGAAAAAATTGCTGATGAGGAAGGAGAAGTACCAAGAGAGTGGATACCTGCGTGAAGAAAGTTTTTCAAGGAGGAGTGAGCCACTGTGTAAAATAATACTGATCGATGCTGAGTAACCAGAAAGCTTGAGAATTGACCATGGGGCTTGGTACTGTAAGGGTCACTGGGACCCTCAGCAGAGTGGCTTCTATGGAGAGGAGGAAGGAGGGAGGCAAAAGTTTGATGCCAGATTCTGAGAGAGAGAGAGAGAGAGAGAGAGAGAGAGAGAGAGAGAGAGAGAGAGAGATATGTTGTCTTAATCCACTGATTGGATACTGTTTTTGAAGAAACCAGCCATAAAAGACAATTTGAATATGAACTAGGTATTAGGAAACTATTGTTAATTTTTTTTAGGAGTGAATATAGTATAATCTTAGCCTTGACAGATACCTACTTAAATGTGTAGAGGTGAAGGGTTGTGATATCTGCAATTTCACACAGCTTAGCAAAAAACCATATATATAAAATATATGTATTTATTCAGACTACATAGATAGCAGAATGTCAACATTTGTTGAATTGGGCATATGCATGTTCATTGCACTATGCTTTCAACTTTTTGATATGTTTGAAATGCTTTTTTATAGAAACCTTGGGGAAAATATAGACTCTGGGCCTCACTGTGGCAAATGGATTTTTTAAAGACCACAGGTGACTCTGATATACCATCAGGGATGAGAACCACTGATCCAATGCCCCATTGAGCATGAAAGTGAGGTGGGAATAGTTGAAAGACTTTCCAAAGGACAGAACAAAGGCTAAAATTCATTTTTCTTGACTTCCAGTTCTGTGCACTTTTCTTGTATATCCGCTAAAGGAATTTCCTAAATAAGAAACCTGACCTTCTTGAACACCTAAAACTCTTTGTCAGCAGATGAATTACACAAGGTGAAGAAGGATTTGGGCATTTAGAGGGTGCTCATTTGTTAGTCAGGTTATCAGAGGACCGAAAATCATTAGAGGGTTAAAAAACTGTAAGGTACTAAGGACAAGTACAGTCCTAATTTAAAAAGATTGAATTATATTGAAGAGCTAAATTTTCTTTTAAATAATTTTATTACTTTTTGTGAAGATAAACCATGAGATTGAATTTTTTCACATGTTGGTAAGATTTAATATATAGACAAAATCATAGAATTGGAAAAAAATTCCAAAGTCCTGATTATTAGTTGGGAAATGAGGTTAGAGATGAAGTTCTTGGTGTTGAAAGAGCCCCAGTTCCTTGCAGAGAGGAAGAATTGAAGGTGCAGATTAGTATTAGGTCCCAAAGTCTAATGGGAAAGACAGGAGGCTTGGTAGTCAGACAAGACCTGGGTTGGAATTCTGACTCTGCCATTGACTAGTTTTGTGATATTAGGCAAGTTATGTGAGCGCCCCAAATCTGTTATTCAGCCTCTTCTGAGGCACTATGGGCTCAGATACAGCAGTTAACGTAAGATGCACAAGGTGGTGCCCTCCTAGAAATCCAACACGTAATTAAGGAATGGGGGATATTCAGGTGGGGGTTCTAACTCCAAAGGGACTGAGAGCAGCTCTTAACCAGGTGGAGATGAAGTTGGATGGGGAAAGGAAAAAGAAGGCCACATTTTAAGAAAATATTGGGGAGCCTGGAGCAGCTGAGAAACAGTTCTTGTGGCTTTAATGCAGGTGATGGCGATTATTTAATGAAGCAAGTATGGAAAGACCTAACTCTGACCCAGAAGTAAGAGGCAGGGCTTAGGGCGTGAACCTGAACTCTCTCTCTGCTAGGGAACGGGACTCCAACCTCCAGCACCACACAAGTAAACCTCGTGGCCTGTGATAAACACAACACACAGGTGACGTCGGGACTGGAGGCTTATGTGGAGGGCGTGGCTTCAGACAGCTCCTCGACGTTCTCTTCCGGAACAGGCCTGTGCCCCGGAAGCAGTTGTTTGTTGAGCGACTCGGCCCGTTTAGGGGACTGCGGGCGTGTTGTCACCATGTTCCTGTCCGCGGTCACCTGTAAGTGGGGCTGGAGGCGGCGGCAGGGCCTGCGGCGAGGGCGGGAGGAAGGCGTCGGGACGGTGCGGGGCCGCGGCGCGCGCCGGCCGGGGAAGCTGCCGCTGCGACTCTCCAGGCCTTCAGGACTACAGCGTCCGGCATGCCCCGCGGCGCAGCGCCCTTTGGGCCGAACGGTGCTTGGGGGTCTGCGGCGCTAGTTCTCGGTCCGGTTGCGGTCCGAGCCAGGGGCAGTCGAGTCTGGTCAGCAGTAGTGGGCGCTTTCCCCGTCCTCCGTACGGATATGATAGCACAATCCCTGCACGTCCGAACTGGGGAGAAAAAAAACAACAACAACAACCCTCTGAATTTTTAGTCTACTCGTTTCGATTCTGAAGATGAGGAAATGGCTTGAGAAGGGCAGCGACCTACCCTAAGTCAGTACAGCTGGGCTGGGAGAGAAGTGTCTGGCTCCCCAAGGCTGTACTCTTCCTTGCACCAGGCTAACTTCTAGGTTAGTTCCTCCTCCACCTGATGTGATGGTTGTTGCAGTTTTCATGGGTTAACTAGTCAAACCAGTGGCTTGTTCCAGCGCAAATGTTTTGCACCTTAGAAGAGGAACATGTGGAACAGATCTTAGATTTGAAAAGTACCCGGTCCAACTGAAAAGAGATTGTGCAAAGCATTACATCCAGAATTGTGTTGGCCTTACTGGATCTTTGTCTTCTTTCTAGAATCCTAGCGGGATATCTAAAAGCTAGGGAGTAGTTACTTGAGTGACAACCCATGGCATACTTCATCACTTACATATTTATTACAGACACTTATGTAAACTTTGCATAAGAAAGATAATAAGTTGCTATTTTCTTTTCTCTTTCAATCTTCTTCTCTGCGAGAAAGTTGCCAAGAGCAAGTCAAAGTAAGTAAGGCTTTTCTTTTTTTTAAAAAAAACTTTGTTTATGTTTGGTTTGTATTTCCAGCCACTGCCAATACACCCTTATCTTAAACTAAGCATTTGGTCTCGATTTTCTGAAAGTTGGTTTGAGGATTACTTACGTGGTGAATTGTTTTGGCTCTGTAAACTCTTTGAAAAAATATTTTCCCTCCTGCCCAACTGACCTACTTAAGTGAGTGTTCAAATAATTGAAGGAGCTCTTGCTGTCTTGTTCCTAAACAAACCAACAGGGTTCCTATGCTGTCTTTGGACTACCACCATATTTCAGCTTCCTCAGAGCCGGGACTGAGGGCCGTTTGTCTGGAGCCCACTACAGGGATCTGGCTGAACAAGCTGTGATTTGATTAAACTACAGAGTCAGTTTTAATGAGTTTTGTAATCCTTTGCATTCATGGAATAAGCATTTCAAAAATAGCACAGATTAAAGATTCCATGCTGTACCAGAGATACTATAAATACGCAACTGGCATCGCAAAATAAATTTTGTAGACAATAACTGAAGTAAGATTTTCTGTGTTAAAAATAGGAAAATTCTTTTCCAGAAAAAAAAAAGGAACATTCTAAAGCAGCCTTTGCTTACAACCCAAGACACATCACAGATCATAAAACTAGGTTTTTTGGATTACAGTTAATGAAAAACGTGTCAGTTAGTGTTTTCTCCCATATAGTTTTATTCATTTTGCTTTTTCCACAGTCCAGTTATTTATGTTAGAATTCCCACCTCAAGGTTCTGTAGAAATCTCCCATGCCTTTGGTTTCTTTAGCGGTACTCCCTGCCTTTCACGTTCTTTGTATCCTTGTAACATCTATCAAATATGTCTTGCCTTATATACCTTGTATATACACAACTCCGCTCCATACTATACTGTTGGTCCCTGGAGGGGGATAGGGGCAGCCTAACAGTGCTTTGCATTTCCCATAGTGCATTCCACAGAGTAAGCACTTAATAAGTATTTGTTAAATCTTTTTGAATGAATGACTGTTGTCTTTCTTAATTAACAAATATTGTGTGCCTCTTACATATGAGGCACTGTGCTGGAAATTGAAGGGAGGCAAAGATGTGTAATGTATTGGTAGATGATACAGATTTTTTTTGGAATTAGGTGAGAAATTAAATCACATGGTCTACATAGGGAAGCCAAAGACTTGAAAAAGTAACAGTACAGGGTATTAAAGGCAATGATGAACTAGTGAGGCAAAACATGAACTTTATGTTTTGGATGACTATAAGTTAAATGAAATATGAAGGGAAGCAAGGTTTTACATGGTAGCAGTGTAAAAGTTCCAGTCTTTTTATTTTGTCTCTTCTGATTGTGCTCCTGTTGCACATCCCGGAAGATAGGGCTCTATTGAATAGCCATCTTTATGATTTCCTGACTGGCTGGCTAGGGTTACCAGGACTTTTGTATTCTCCCCCTTCGTGACTTCTGCTTCTTCTAAGTGGTGGGTGTCTTGAGTCTTTTCCCACAATGTGGTTTGATTTTGTTGATTGGTTAGTTGATTACCAAGGTACCCTATAATGAAATAAACCTTGGGTATCAGAGCCGTTGAAATTGTGGTTTATAGAAAGTGTAGGCTGTCTTAGAACTGAACCTTCTTAGGGCTAAATTGATATCCCACAGCTAATACTACTGTACAGAGTCCTCAAAATGTGCCATCCTCCCATGACTGATTTTAGTCTGTTTCCTCAGCTTGTAATAGCTTATTTTTAAATCTTAGAACCATTCTGGTGAAAATGCTGAGCCAAGCTGGGACGGGTTACTCCTTCAACACTAAGAGAAGCCGACTACGGGAGAAACTGACTCTCCTGCATTATGATCCAATTGGTAAGATTCAGAGAAATTACTCCACAATAAATTCAGATGTTTTCAAGGCCTGCTACCCTTTCCAGACTGACGCTCAACATGTCTTGGCAGTTTTGTGGTCCCTTTGACTCCATAGCATTCAGTCAGCGAGTGAGTATTGAATGTTTACCATAGTGCCAGTTACTCTCCCAGGTGCTGGGATATACCAGGACACATTCAGGCTCCGTCAGTGCACTCCTGGTACTTACAGTCTGGTTTGGAAGGGAGAGAAAGAAAGAACAAATGATGTTCTGCTCAGTGCTTTCGGAGACACAAGCAGGATGCTGAGGTACAGCATAAAGGCGGGGAGAGGCAGATTCCACCTTTATCCTGTCCTTTAGATACCGTATGTCTGGGAAAGAAACCAGCCACATAAAGACAATAGGTGTACTGTTCTGGAAACAGAAAAGAGTGTCTTCAGATGGGGACGGAATATTCTCCTGGGATCGGCTAACAGTGGCAAGTGGTTAGGTCCAGATTTGAATTAAAGGAGTGTGGTATCTATATATTAGTGCAGGAAGGTAAGAAATGTCATTTTCCATTTTGTACCATCTGCTAAAATGCCATAATAAATGGTAACTTTAAATGATTTCAGTAGAGGGGCGCCTGGGCGGCTCAGTTGGTTAAGTGTCTGCCTTCCACTCAGGTCATGATCCCAGGGTTTTGGGATTCCAGGGTTCTGAGTGCCGTGTTGGGCTCCCTGCTCAGTGGGGAGCCTGCTTCTCCCTCTGCTTCTGCCTGCTGTTCCCCCTGCTTGTGTCTCTCTCTCGATAGCTCTTTCTCTGTGTCAAATAAATAAATAAATATCTTAAAAATATATATAAATGGTCTCAGTTGATAGAAGTATTTGTCCAAAAGAGACAAGTGTTCCCAAGGCCAGATTGCCTGCTTACAAACAAAAGACAGCAGCTGATTGCTATTGGTAGAAGCCCAATTTTATTTTTGGATTTCATGAGCAGATTTATATAAAGTAAACTAGCAAACAAATTATTATTTTAAAACTTCAGGCCATTTGTTTCATTTTTGTGCCTTTGATTCTGAACAGCCTCTTGATAATTGCTTCTTTTTAAAAATTTTTTTAAATTTTAAAATTTTATTATTATTATTTGCCCAGGGGTACAGGTCTGTGAAACATCAGGCTTACACCTTTCACAGCACTCACCATAGCACAAACCCTCCCCAGTGTCCATAATCCATCCACCCTATCCCTACCCTCCCACCCCCCAGAAACCCTCAGTTTGTTTCGTGAGATTAAGAGTCTCTTATGGTTTGTTTCCTTCCCGATCCCATCTTGTTTCATTTTTTCCCTCTCTACCCCTCACGACCCCCTGCCGTGCCCCTCAAACTCCTTATATCAGAGAGATCATATGACAATTGTCTTACTCTGATTGACTTATTTTGCTTAGCATAATACCCTCTAGTTCCATCCACGTCGTTGCAAATGGCAAGATTTCGTTTCTTTTGAAGGCTGCATAGTATTCCATTGTATATATATATATACCACATCTTCTTTATCCATTCATCTGTTGATGGACATCTAGGTTCTTTCCATAGTTCGGCTATTGTGGACATTGCTGCTATAAACATTCGGGTGCATGTGTCCCTGAGGATCACTACATTTGTATCTTCAGGGTAAATAGCCAGTAGTGTGATTGCTCGTAGGGTAGCTCTATTTTCAACTTTTTGAGGAACCTCCATACTGTTTTCCAGAGTGGCTGCACCAGCTTGCATTCCCACCAACAGTGTAGGAGGGTTCCCCTTTCTCCACAACCTTGCCAACATCTGTCATTTCTTGAGTTGTTAATTTTAGCCATTCTGACTGGCGTGAGGTGGTATCTCGCTGTGGTTTTGATTTGTATTTCCCTGATGCCGAGTGATGTTGAGCACTTTCTCATGTGTCTGTTGGCCATTTGGATGTCTTCTTTGGAGAAATGTCTATTCATGTCTTCTGCCCATTTCTTGACTGGGTTATTTGTTCTCTGGGTGTTGAGTTTGATAAGTTCTTTATAGATTTTGGATACAAGCCCTTTATCTAATAGATCATTTGCAAATTTGATAATTGCTTCTTAATAAGAACTGTACTGGAGCGTCTGGGTTGGTGACCGTGCAGTGACTATGGGAGAGTGACCTGCTGGGAGAGGACGTAGAGGCTGTGGGCCCCTTCCCCTGTGCGTCACTTCCATCTGGCTGCTCCCGAGTTACTTTTCACTGGTAGCTGGTATCAGGATTTTTCTTCTTCTCTTTTAAATCATGCTGTGTTATCTTGAAGTATAAAGACTTCCAGTCACATCACCTCCAGACTATGTTACCCACTGCTCTGGCTGCCAGTCTCTTGTCTAAGAGATAAGAGCCCACTAAACAGTGGTGAGGCAGATACCCTTTCCACGGGGAAGAGAAATGATGGTTTGTTGCCTTTGCCAATAACAAAAATGTTGGAGAGCCGGTGGCAAAGCTCTTGTATTGGCATCTTTCACGTGAACTATATCAAAAGAACCAGAGTGTCTGTCTCTGTTGGTGATCACACCAGTTCTTCCCAGATTAGCACTTCTGGTCACCATACACAGATGACCAGTGTCAAACTTGATGACATCTGTCATCTTTCTAGTCTCCAGATCAGTCTGAATGGTGTCCTTCACCTTGATGAGGGGATCAGGATAGCAGATGGTGTGAGCATCATGGGTCACCAGGTGAGGGATTCCTTTTGTCCCCACAAAGATCTTCCTCACTTTGCACAACTTCTGCTCGACCTCCTCGGGTGTAATATGATGAACAGCAAAGTGACCCTTGGTGCCCTACAGCAGACGGAAATTCTCCCCAGTCTTGTCAGTGCTGAGGACATCCACAAAGCCAGCAGTTTAGGTTGTATAGCTCGGACCTTGCCATCAGTCCTCATAAAACACTGCATACAGATCTTCTTTACTTCATCTCCTGTTGGGGCATCCTTACGTCTGTTCCTTAGGAAAATGATGAGAGGGAGACATTCTCTCAGCTTATGGGGATCAGCAGATGGATGAGGAGCAAACACAGTGGTCAGTTTATCCAGCATCCAGTGCCTTGGAGCCACCACATACTTCAGATACTTCTTGGGACCACAAACCATGGCTGTGCTAGGCACGAAAAGAGAGCAGAATTGAGTTGACTTGTAAGACACCCAGTTGGTGATCAGAACTGAGTTGGTACCAGAATCTTCTTTCCCAAAATTAATCCATTATATAACGAAAGACAGATACTTAACCTCAAAATCAGCTTTTTTTATTAACTAAGAATGAGCACTCATAGACTGTCATTTCTGGCCGAGATGGAATAATAGGAACCGAATGTCCCTTCTCCCTGGAAACAACAACAAAAGGACAGTGTAGGCAATAAAAGCAGTGATCCCTGAAAGAAAGGAGACAAACTGGCGTTTGTGAATAGTCAGACAAAATGGAAAATTCTGCCTTGTCTGCTTACCTGCACAAGCCTCTTATCTTCAGATGTCATGAACACAAGCACCTGTACTCTCCAGGCAGTTTCTGTTTTATACATGAGGAATCTGATGCCCAGGATCTTAATCAAGGACACACAGCTAAATTATGTTACAGAGATTTGAACTCAAGACTGTTGGACTCCAGAGCCCGGGCCCTAAATCACTCTATATAGGGACCTGTTAATGAGAGATTTCACAGGAGGCTAAAACCTACCTACCAGGGCATGACTTCTGGTCAGGCTATTAGTGTAAATCCTGGCTAACAGCTACATGCATAGCTGCCTTCAGAGTTGGTACAGAAGGTCTCACAACCACCGTCGAACCATTCATTATGCTGCATTCATCAATGTCTAAGAAAAAGAAAAATATCACCTTCCAAAAAAAAAAAAAAAGGTCTGTACCAGTGTGAGGAGGCATATAAAAAAGGCTCTGCGAAGCCCTGTTGTAAAATTGGATGATTTCCATTCTTTAACAGGAATAAAATTTCCTGCTGTTTTTATGGTGGTAAAATTTCTGGTCATTCTTTACTATAATATAAAAGGAATTCTAGGTTTGTACCTGATGATGGAGAGTCTGGATTTCAGGATGATACCTCATATGGTAGAAGAATTATTAGAATGATAGGGTATGTGTCTTAGTCCTTATGGGTTGCTGTAATAAAATACCACAGACTAGGTGGCTTATAAACAACAGAAATTTATTTCTCAGAGTCCTGGGGCCTGGGAAGTCCTAAGATCAAGGTGCCAGCATGCTTGCTTTCTGGTGAAGGCCCTCTTCCTGGTTTGTAGCCCGTGCCTTCTTGTGGCCTCACAGAGTGGAAGGGCAAGCAAGCATCGTGGGGTCTTTGATAATGCATTAATCCTGTTCATGAACACACCCTCATGACCAAAGCACCTCCCAGAGGCCCTACCTCCCAATACCATTGTGTTTAGGGGTTAGGATTTCACCATATGAATTTGGGGGGAGGGGGGCACACATTTTCAGACCATAGCAATATGATACTGAGTTGGCGTGATACTTTTGTCCCTCTGATTTCTTGGTATCCGCTGGTGAAAACTCAAAGGGATGAACTTTACAGTAAAGTTAATTGTTTTTCTAGCATTTAGCTCCTTTAGAGTTTACTTTTAGGAACTTGTACAGCACTAGTGTTACTTGAATAATTCCCTTTTATATTTTCAGTATGAAAATGTATCAGGATTTTCATCCTTATTGTAGAGGTGTTAGGAACTAATTATTTGTCAGATTGATTTTAAGTTTTGATATTGGGAAAGAACACAGCCATGAACAATTCTGATCCTAAATTGAAAGTGGGAGAGAAAATTCATATATAAATTTCAAATAGACTGTTAGAAGTTTTCTGATAAGGAATGGTCCAAGCCTTGACAGCACAACTTTGTCTTTTCTGAGGAAGAGAATGTTCTGGGATAGTGGACTGCCTGGCTTTCTGCCCGCCTACTGAATGCCCTGTAGGCTAGCGTGATGATATTCGCTGAGGGGCCTGCCCCATTTCCCAAGTTACCAAATAGCTTGGCAGTCCTCCCAGCAGATGTTACTGCAGTGAGTAAATGGTTAGTTTAAGGGTAATGTGTTAGTCTGCTTTATAAAGGAAATCAGGTAAGGACATAGAGGAGTTCCCAATTATTTGAGAATTTCATAGTATACTCTGCTAGAACCAGCCTGTCTTTTCAAACTCCTTTTCCTCATCTAAAACAAGATGCTGATTTCCAAGGAGGAAGGATTAAAGGCTGAGACGTAAGCTTATTAAACTTTGCTAAATATATGAAGGCTTACCATAAAGAAAATGAAAACTTGTCAGTTTTGATTCCTTGGATGACTAAACAAGACAATATAGACTTTAATTGAAGCAGAATAGATTTAGGTTATATGTAAGGAAAGAACTTGACAGATTCATTCTTCTATGAATTAGGCAGCAAATATTTTGACAGAAAATTAATTTATGTTTATGATTACGGATAGCAGTGTGTCATTTCAATTCAGCTGTATATCTGGCAACAACCCTGTGAGGGAGATGGTTATCCCCTCCTAGGGAAGCAAACTGAAGGCAGAACATTTTGAGAAATTTGCCCGGGACTCACAGCAGATATAAATGGTAGAGCCAGGGTTTAATAAACCCAGTCTTTTCAACTCCAGGCTCCCTATTTTTGCTATGACATGAAGCCAAATTAATCTTCCTATTATTACTATTTTTTTTAATGGGGAGTGCTATAAGGCATCAGAGGAACAGTAAAAATCTTACTGTCCAGCATCCGGTCTCTGATCTTTCATTCAGGCAATTAATACTTTTTAAAATATTTTATTTTTATTTATTTATTTTAGAGAGCATGTGTGGGCGTGCACGCACACACACGCGCACACACACACATTAACAGGGGAGGGGGTATGGTAGGTGGGAAGAGAAAGAGAGAATCTTGAACAGACTCTGGGCTGAGCATGGAGTCCGAAGTGGGGCGATCTCAGCCTGAGATCATGACCTGAGCTGAAACCAAGAGTTGAATGCTCAACTGACTGAGCCATCTAGGCACCCCAGACAACTAGGACTTTTGTTTTGGTTTTGTTTCAGAGTGTACTCTGTTAACGGTATTTTCAATAATGAGATTTTGGTTATAATTTTCATTCTATTACCGTACTAGGAAATCCATGTTTGGGCATTAAGCCATTTCTGGGAAGTATACGATTTGACGTGTATTTACTCCTCTAGCCAGACTGCCTTTTCTTCCTTGGTCTGCTCAGTTCTTGTTGCTTTCTTCTCTGGAGTCCAGCTCTCAGTCTGGTCTTGCTCATCTCCTGCAAGAGTGTTCATTAACTGGGTGAAGACATTGAGTGTTTCCTATGTTTTGTTCCTAGTTTTGTTTTTTGATTTGGATATTTCACATTGGGTGAGAAATAACCTTGTGGGGTACCAAAGACACCACTGACCAGCTGGCGAGCCTTCCCGTGATTTCCTTGCCATTTTCTCTAGGTTTCTCTGGCCTCTGGGATCGAGGAACTGAGTTTGCAAATCTCTTCCATCTCCATGTCAGAGGAATAGTAAAATAAAAGAAAGGGGAGTGCTTGTGGTCTGATACGTATTTGTATTTAAAAATGGTGATGAAACTTCTAGTTTTCTGCTACAACCCATTTTTCTCTTACAGTGAAAACAAAAGTTCTCTTTGTGGAACAGAAGAAAATACGTTCCCTATAAACAATGGATTGAAAATGAATTTGATTTATAAATGAGAAGACTGAGGGCGGGATACTGATTCAGAAATTCTGCAGCGTGTAATAAAAGAAGAGGAAATGGCACGGAATCACTGCCTCCTGTGATTTGAAGGCCATTGTGAAGAAAAACAATGTACTGAAAGAAAGTTCTTCATATTAGGACATATATCATTGCATCACATTTATTTATCTTTCTGGATATTTTTATAGCCCTTAATAAAAAATATTAAAATAGCCTGTGCTATTGTCTCTTGGTGATGTTTTCCCCCACTTTTTGAAATGAAAAACAGCTACATTACTAAAGAATAACCATTGTTCGTATAAAAGAAAGTTTCCATCATGAAACTTGTGTAAGACTTTCCAGTCTGCTCCTCTTTGTACCTCATAGGAAAGGCAGTTACTCTTCAGAGTGATCTTGAAAAAACTCCCATGTAATAACAGAGAGGGTAATGGTGAACAGGAATAAGCCAGCCTTGTAACACAAAAGAAACCATGAGAACTTTTATTTTGTGCTTATATAATTAGGAAAAATGCCATTGGTCCATATTCTCAAACTCCGGTCACTGAAGCAGTACCTGGGAGTTTCTAGGAATCCTTTGGACTCCCTTTATCTTCTAGATTTCCTTTTTTTTTTTTTTTTTTTTTT
>LNAC01000024.1:6036306-6147638 GCA_002007465.1 Ailurus styani | reverse complement strand
ATTTTTTTTTTTTTTTTTTTTTTTTTTTAAAGAAGAGCTACAGTGTATTTCCATAGATCCACGGCTAGCACTTCTGGGGCGTGGTAGCACAGAGCCAACCAACTTGGAAATTCCGCTGATAATCCCTAATGTTCAGGTAAGGTAAGACCGCCCTACCCAGATCCACATACTTTCTCATTCACGCTATTGTTTCCTATAGATTTTCAGAAATACTCAGTTTCCTTCTCATAATTCTGACTGAATGTAAGAAGGATCGGTTTTCATTCTGAGTTCTGCTGGTTCATATCCTATACCATTTAAAGCATTTATGTAGAAGAATGATAGCATGCCTACCATGGCCTCCAGCAGGATGAAACCAATGTTCCAAAGTAATAGGTGTACCCTCTCTGTGGCCTAGTCTGTCTTTGGAGGACATGCAAGAGTAGCTTTCTGAAATTGGAATTAGATGTAGACGGTTGTTGAGTCTTGGGGGCTTGTGGTATTAGAGTCAGTCAGGTATTTTCTGGCATCTTTTGTTAAATCTCTGGTTTAAAGCAATAATAGGTGAGATCTTGGCTATTTTTTGATTGAAACTATTTGGGTTACAAGAAAAATCCTTTACCTGGTCCTACCTAAGCCTGCTATAATGGATCTGCAACACACATGAATTGACATTAAAAAAAGCAAAACAACAACAGCTTAAAATCTGGCTTAAGTGACTTGTCTGTTCAGCACACGCGCTGAATGTCGCCCACAGGTGGTGTTTACATTTTTTAAAAATCAATTTCTGATACTTAAGCATTGAAAAAATTTCAGTAACATCCAAACTTCTGGCTTCTCTTGCAAAACAGAAGCTTTGACAACACTAACCCTGAATATCAACTGTCTCTTAGGAACTGCTTGAACAGTCCAATTCATGTACCCCCTTCCCTTACTTAACATTCTCTGCTCGGACTCTAGACATTGTTGTCCACAAGCCCTGCTCTATGGTGGACATAGAGCATTCATGATCTGTTGGCAAGTGAGTTTGCTGATTCTTGATCGTGGTAATGTTTGTGCAGGTCCCAGTCGTGGAATCCTTAATTTTGGTTGGCTCTTGCAAATACATGAAAGGCGAAATCATCATTATGAAAAAGTAAATGAAAGGCTGAGGATGACTTCACAAATGAACATCTTTGCAAAGAAAAGAGAAGAGGATATTTTATAGTAAGCTGCTAGCTAAGAGAGGCCACCTCCCTCCCCCCGTACATTTTACTTCCAGGTACATTTATTTTAGGGTTAGTAGCAATCAAAACAGATCAAGTGGCAGCTCTTTTTTGTATGGATAAGATGACTGTGTTCCTGTAGCCTGGACACTGACCGCTGCGATGAAATTGGATCTCCTGAGCATTTCTTCCAAGGACAGATTTGGGTAGTAAGCCAGGTAGAAGGCCAAAGCCCCCACAAAACTGTCACCGGCGCCCTGTAATTAAAAGCACAGTCGTGGAGATAAGCATGTAGTCACCTAATGCCCAGACTGTATTTTAGAAATATTTACACCTTTTATTTTAGAAGAGTTTTAGTTTTACATAAAAAGTAAAAGGATAGTACACAGGTTTCCATATACCCACATCCGGTTCTGGTAACATCTGGAAACCTCTGGAAATGTGGTACATTTGTCATAATGAATGAAATGGTATTGACACTAGCTGAATTGCATGCTTTATTTGGATTTCACTAGTTTTGCTTAATGTCCTTTTTCTGTCCCAGACTCTCCTCCAGGATACCCTATTACGTTTAGTTGTCATGTCTCCTTAGACTCCTGTGGGCTGTGACAGTTTCTTGGACGTTCTTTGTTTTCGATGACCTTGATAATTACTTTTTAAAGATTTTATTTATTTTACGGAGAGAGACAGCGAGAGAGGGAACACAAGCAGGGGGAGAGGGAGAAGCAGGCTTCCCGCTGAGCAGGGAGCCCGATGTGGGGCTCAATCCCAGGACCCCGGTATCCTGACCTGAGCCGAAGGCAGATGCTCAATGACTGAGCCACTCAGGCGCCCTGACCTTGATAGTGTTGAGGACTGCTCAGATATTTTGTAGAATGTGTCTCAGTTGGGATCTGTTTTCCTCAGAGTTAGGCTGTGGTTATGGTTTTTGGGAGGAAGACCACAGAGGTGACGTGTCATTCTCTCATCACATATATCAAGGGTACATACTGTCAACAAGACTTGCCGCTGATGATGTTAATCTCCATTACTTGCTAAGGAAGTCTTTGCCAGGCTTCTCCACTGTAAAGTTACTTTCCTCCCTCTTTTCGTACTGTACTCTTTGGAAGCAAGTCACGAAGTGTAGTCCGCACTTAAGGGGTAAGGCAGAGTATTATTTGGAATTCTCTATGGGAAATTTGTCTCCCCTTCCTCTCCATTCATTCAGTCACCTAATTATATCTGAATGAACTCATGGGTCTTTAAAATTTATTTTATTTATTCTTTGGGCTATAATCCAGTACTATATTATTTCATTGCTCAAATTGTTCCAGCTTTGGCCATAGGGAGCTCTTTCAGTTGGCTCCTGTGTCCCTTTGACATACCCCTATTGTTTTGTTTTTTGAGTGCTTTACTTTTTGATATTATAAAATGCTCCAGGTTCATCTTGTATAGTCCCTGCTTTAGTCCTAGAATTAGCTGTTTTTTCAAAAAAATGGATGCAGAATGTGGTGAGAGGTATTCAGATAATCTATTTTCAAACTAACTATAGGGACAAAATAGTTTCTTTCCCTTTTCTCTGAAGCTCCAAAGGTTTGAGTTGGTAAAGTACATATATGGACCCATAGAAATAGAAAATACCAAAGTCTGTTGACTTCCGCCTCAGGCAGGGTAATACCTAGTCATGTGTTCACCTAACAAAAATCGTTCTGGTATTTAATAGCTTTCAGGGTCATTTTCCAGTTTTGCCCAGTTTGTTGTTCCTGACACCCAGGGGTTTTCATAACAAATCTTGAGTCTATCCTTCAGCCTTCATGAAGAGCCTTGGGATACAAGATTGTTCCAGTTGCAACTGAAGTATTTAATGAGCTATATGGCCAGGACAGTGATGGGTGCTAGTAAAGGGGTAGAATCCATTGTGGATTAAATGTTAAGTAGTGTGGCAGAGTTTGTAAAAGCTGTTGGATCCTAAGAAAGTGTTTGAAGACAGCCTCCCTGAAGAAGGGAGTTCTTACAGATGAGACAGATTTATAGAGAAGGGAGGCCTCAAGGAACAAAGACACAGGAGGAGGAAGGAACAGAGTGAGCTCATGAGACAGTGAATGGCTTTAAGGAGAATGACACTTCCCCTTGTTTACACAGATAAAGCAGTCAGTATTAAACTTGCCAAGGAGTCATAGTAACGCAGGTGTGAATTCGGCACTCTCCTTCCTCCCATAAATGTTTTCTGAGTGCCCAAGATGTGTCAGGCGCCATGCTAGATGCTTTGCAATTGTTTATATCACTCTTTCCTGGCGGAAACAATGGAGAAAGAGAGACATGGCTCTTGCCCTCCATTAATTCACAGCAGAGCAAAGCAACAGTGTTAATATTTGGTTTTCTTATTTACAAGGAATGGGGGCAGTATTTTTTCTTTTATGTATCTTTTAAATTATTGATTAAGCTTATTGTTATAAGTTTATATTTTTCAAAAAAAACCTTAAGAGAATAAAAATATTTCATGAATAGGTAAGTCGTGTATCTGTACCTCTCTCACCTTTAACTTGTAGCCTGACCAGTGCAAAGGTGCAGGGTTGCAGGGAAACATTCTAACCTCACTGCCAGAAATCAGTTTTATATATTCCTGTTGGCTAGTGGGATATTTAGCTGCAAACAAGATCTTTAAGAAGGTATAAAAAGCTTTGTACTTACATCTGAAAAGACTATTGAAATAATTTAAATTGCTTCCTATTATAGCCAAAGCCAGGGAAACACAGTGTTTGGTGGAACTGTATGTGTTGGAAGCATTATTTAGGCAACAGTGATTTTCACAACTTGATTTCCTTTCATTCTTAGGATTATACACTGTGTTCGTAGAGACTGCAAAGGTGCAGAGAAAAAGAAATTCAAGAAAAAAGAAAGACAAAACAGATCAATATTTCTCATAAACTTAGATGCAAAAACTTTAGAAAAAAATCAGTAAACTGTGTTTATGTGTGTGCACGCACGCGCGTGCATGTGCGCACATGCATCTCATCAATAGGGTTTATCCCACCAATGCAAGATTAGTTTAACATTAAAGCTAATTATGTTTAAAGCTAATTAACATAAAAATCAGTGTAGTTCACTAAATTAAAAACCTTATGATAATTTTAGTAGAAGCAGAAAAAACATTTTCTTTATTTGGAATTCTCTATGGGAAATTTGTCTCCCCTTCCTCTCCATTTATAAGAAAAAATCCATTTATAAGAAAAATCCACTTTTCTTATATCCATTTATAAGAAAAAATCAGCAAATTTGAAATAGAAGGTATAACTTGATAAAGGGCATTTATGAAAAATCCACAGTTAATATCATACTTAATGAGAAAGATTGAATGATTTTCCCTTCATATTGGAAACAAATCAAGGATGTCTATACTCCTTACTTCTATTTGACATCATACTGGATTGCTGGACAGTGCAATAAGATAAGAGAAAAAAGAAAAGGCAAGCAGATTTGAAAGAAAGAAATAAAATGCTTTCTTAGCAGATGGCATAAAAAAATCCTAAGAAATCCAGCAAAAAAGATGCTAGAAATAGTAGATTTAGCAAAGTCACAGGACACAAAGTCAATATAAAAAAAATCAATTGTATTTGTAGATAGTAGCAATGAACAGTAAAAAATTTAAATTATCAAAATACACCACTACATTAGGATCAAAAATATGAAGTATTTCAGGTTAAATGAATCTGTGCAGTATGAATGAATATGTGCAAAATTTATAACTCTTACTATGGAAAGTAAAAGAGATTAATGAAAACAAATAAATGATGAGATAAACCATGTTCATGAATTGGAAAATTCCATATTGTTAACACATCAATTCTTCCTAAACTGATGGCTAGATTCAGTGTAATTCCAATAAGAAATCCCAGTTAGAAATTTTTAGAAATTGGTAAACTGACTTTAAAATTTATATGGAAATACAAAAGACCTAGAATAGATAAAACAATTTTGAAAAAGAACGAAGTTGGAGGATGTAAACTGATTTCAAGACTTACCATAAGATATAGTAATCAGACAATGAGATATTGATGTAAAGATAGACACTGTAGATCACTTGAACAGAAAGTGAGTCTGTAAATAGACCAACAACTTGTTTTTAACAAGGTAATTCAGTGGAGGGAAGGATAGCTTTTTCAACAAATGATGCCGGAAGAAATGGATATCCATATGGAAAAACATGAAACTTCATACCGTACACAAAAATTAACTCCAAATGGCCACAGACCCAAATATAAGGGTTAAAATAACAAAACATCTAGAAGAAAATAGAGGAGAAAATCTTTGAAACCTTCTGTTAGGCAGATTTCTCAGGATACCAAAAGCATAAAACATTTAACTGATAAATTTGACTTTATCAAAATTTAAAACTTTTGTCCTTTAAAAGAATACCAAAAGACAAGCCATGAACTGGGAGAAAATATTTATAAAACATGTATCTGATGGAGTGCCTGGGTGGCTCAATTGGTTAAGTGTCTGATTTTGGTTCTGGTCATAATTTCAGGGTTCTGGGACTGAGCCCTGTGTCAGGCTCCGTGCTCAACAGGGAGTCTGCTTGTCCCTAACCCTCTCCCACTGCCCGCTCCCTGCTTGTTCTCTCTCCCCCCCTCTCTCAAAAAAATAAAATCTTAGACCCATATATCTGATACATTATTCTTATATTTCAATAGTGCAACCCCAAGACAAAAACCCCAATAAAAATTGGCAAAAGATTTGAACAGAGGCTTCGTCAAAGAAGATATATGATGGCAAATAAGTATATAAAAAGATGCTCAACGTCATTAAACATTAGAGAAGTGCAGATTAAAAACACAATGAGATAATACTACATACCCATTAGAAAGGCTAAATTAAAAAGACTGAAAATACTGACTTTTGTTCCAGCGGAACAACTGAAATTCTTATCTGTTGTGGGAATGCAAAATGATACACTTTGGAAAATAATTTTGGCAGTTTCTTATATTATTCAGCAAACACTTATCATATAGCCTAGCATTTCTCTTAGGTATTTGTGTAAGAGGAATGGAAACATATGCACATAAAGATTTACATCTTTGAATGTTTATAGGAGCTTTATAATCGCTCCAGGTTGGAAATGATCCAGATGTCCTTGAACGGATGACTGTGGTACATCCATAGAGTGGAACACTATTTAGCAACAGAAAGGAAAAAATTGCTAATACAACATGGGTGGATCTCAAAAAACATTATCTTAAGTGAAAGAAGCCAGACACAAAAGACTACATACTATCTTGTATGATTTCATTTATATGAAATTCTGGAAAAGGCAAAAGTGTGTCAACAAAAAGCAGATCAGGGGCTGGAGGATATCAACTCCACAGGGGCTACACAGGGAACTTTCTGGAGTGATAGAAAGTTCTGTTAATGATGATTTGTGGTTAAATGACTCTACATTTGTCAAAACTCATTGAATCATACATTTAAAATGGGTGAAATCTTGTGTGTGAAAATGATATTTCAATAAAGCTGATTTTTATATAGGTGGGGTTGGGGGTACTGAGTCATGCAGGAGTGTAATGTAAGTTTTGAAAACTTAGCAATATCTAAGTGCCTTTGGCTTATTGCTCATTAAAGTGCATGGTTGAAATAATCTTTGAGACTTACTGTGGGCCAAGATTAATTGTTATGATTGGCATATAGGAACCTATCAGGCCTTATATTGTGAGCCTTAATTCCATCTCTGTTCTTCTACTGTAGATGTTTCTCTTCCAGCAGTGTGGCTCTGAAGTCAGATAGATTTGTATTTGAAGCTTGGCTTTGCCACTTACTAGCTCTGTGACATTGGGTCAGGGGTGCCTGGGTGGCACAGTCAGTTAAGCATCTGATTCTTGTTTTGGCTCAGGTCAAGATCTTGGGGTTGTGAGCTTGAGCCCTGAGTCAGGCTCCGTGCTCAGTGTGGAGTCTGCTTGGGACTCCCTCACCCTCTGCCCCCTCCCACCCCTGAATAAATAAATGAATCTTAAAAAAAAGAATCCACTAATCTATACTGATTTTAAGTAGATAAGTGAAAAAATAAATAACGTAGAAGAGAAAACTCTTCCTTAAAGGAGAATGCCAATTAGTAAACACAGAAGTTTGAAAAATGGCCACTTTGCAACTGTCATAGTAATAACTGATTCAGGCAAGAATCATCAATGGATGCTCTTAAAACTGCTGGATAAAGGTTTGATGAGGATACAGTATTGATAAGTTTGAAAGTATCTCCATACAGATGGCCTGTTCATAACAGATTAACGGTCTAGCGGAGAAACCTGGGGGACAACACCTTGACCAAGTGAGCAGCATACCAATAATGAGACAAACTGCCATCATATGCTTCCCGATGTGGGGCCTTGACAAGGACATAATGTCACTTGTGTAGCATTCCTGCCTAAAATGCGTTACCTAACTGGGGTCATGGGGAAGCACTGGACAACCCTAAATGGAGAAAAATGCTACGAAACAATGGACTTGTGCTTTTCAAAAAAATATCAGTATCATGAAAGACAAGGTTGAGGACCTGTTTCTTATTAAAGGACCCTAAAAGAACATGACAATTAAATGCCATACAAACTCTTGGATTGCCTCCTGGACCAAAAAAATTATGAAAAACACTTTTGAGACATTATTGGACTATGTATATAAGATTATTTCAGTGTTAAATTTCCAGAATTTGATAATTATATTGTAGTTTCATTGTGTCCTTGTTTTCAGGAGGTCTCTCCCGAAGTCGTAAGAGGTGAAGAATCATGATGTCTGCAACTTACTCTCAAATGGCTCATCCAAAAAAAGTCTATTTATGTACTTTGAGAGGCAGCAGTAAAACAAATGTGACAAAATGCTAATCTTACTGGTGAAATTCGGCAGGGGTATATAGGCCTACGATGACTTTTCAGTTTTACTTAGGTAAGCAAACATTTTAAAGTTTCTAATAAAAGTTGATTTTTAAAACTTCTTTAGTAAAACTTCATCAGTCACTCTTTGTGAATTTACAAATGAGCCAATTTCAGCCTCTGAGTAATTTTCCTTTCTCTTAATTCAGTTAAGGGGACATTGACTCCAAGTCGGGGTGAACCGAATTGAGAGACGTTCCTTCCTGCATTGAGAATCCCCATCTCATCATCTTATCCAGACAATTTCCCTTGCAACGAAGGACGAGGCAGTGTCATCCACATGAAAGTCAAGGGGACTGGGAGGAACTTTCTGGCCATGACAGTGACTGCAGAACAACTGAGGTCCGAGATGTTAGCGGCAGCCCTTTGGTGACCGCATCCAGGAACCCGTGCCGGGACTGCAACTGGGCTGCTGTTTTCAACCAAGAACCAAGAACCTCAACTGAGGTGACACCATATGTGGAAGTCTTATGAGAGGTCAGAAATCTGTCTAGTTCTTTCCTTGACTCCTCAGAGTTATACAACCCTTAGGCAGTACGGGCTCATATATAATATATGCTCAATTAATGACTGCTGATGAGCCACTTCTCAGCTGCCCTGGTCCAAGGTGGGGTGGTGGTGGGTGTTGCATGTTCTTCTTTACAAAGAGGGCAGCTGTTAGGCCTCTGAGTCCCAAAACACAGCGAAGTAGGAAACCATGAAGACCAGCAAATGCTACCTTGAAAGTCACATTATATCCCATGATGGAAAAGCTCTTTGAAATTTGAGCCTAAAAGGGGTCGAAAAGTAAGTATACCCTAACCTTCGCAGAGGAGTGGAAGGGTAAGGAAGGGAGTGGACGTGTATTGTGTGCTCCACATCAGGGAGCAGCAAAGCTAGGTGCTTACGTACACACGCTAGACATTTCATCTTTACAACCACAGGCCCCTGCCCGGGGACCAAATCCTAGGGACACGAAATAATTCGTCTGGGGTCATACAGCTGGCAAGTGGCAGTCTGCATCCAGACCCAGCTGATTTCCATGTTCCGTTCACTTTATACCACGGAGCGACTATTTGTGGGAAGCAGAGAGAGGGCAGAAGGAAGGAAATCACCAAGTTAAAAAGCAGCTCTCTCTCTTCCATCTCCTATTCTTTCGCCCTTCCCTTAGGACATGGTGCTGGCGGCTGTGTCACGTGCAGGCCAGCAGTCTGGGACAGTCTGAGAGCTCTCTGAGGGCAGAGGCCCTGTCTCTGTCCCCTCTGTCTCTCCCACTGCCTCCCCCAGGCTTTGAGTTGACCTGCCCTGTTGGACCCTAGTTCCATTGTGTTCTTTTCCAAGGTGGCCAGTGAGGACTTGCTGAACTACATGTGACTTTCTTTTGTGTCAGTGAAAGTGGAGGTTAGGTTGCCACAGCCCAGAGTTACTTGAGATTCATTCTCATTGTTGAATCTATTTATATCCCAAGGCTTTCAAGTGCCAATAAATTCTTCTGCTGTTGATTCACATCTTCAGTATAACTATTTTTATACGTTGGTATGATTTTTTTTTAATGGAAAGTGCTTTAAAAGTGGAAGCTGCATTGTATCACTTTGATTTTCCTGAAAGGAAAGTACTTTCCAATCAATCATTCTTGGAATAATGGAACAGTTCTCATTGATACAACATGATGGTTTTAACCTTTTACTGAAAATTATTTCTGTGCCAGGAGGGGTGATGGCATAATTCATCTTTCTTCCATAAAAATACCCAGGTGGCTACTATTCGCTGCCTTTGCACAGTGATTTCCTCTTAAGGATGAGGCGCTCTTACAGGGTGGACGGGGCCTTCACACTCCTGGGTTTGGAGAAGCCCTGGTCTGTGGCACCCAGGGAAGCAGGTGGACTGGCAATGGGGTGAAAGGATAGCAGAACACGCCCCCCGGCCTACCTGAGCCCTCCAGGGGCCGGTGGAGGGGCCCGGCACCCTGCGGGGCTGGGGGGGCAGGGAGCGTGACACTCACGGGCAGCCAGTGAGAGGGCCCCAAGGGGAGCATCTGAGAGGTGGGAGCTCCGAGGGCAGCACCCTAGAGCTGGGGTGTGGGGTTGGGATGGGCAGCCTCTGCCCCAATGCCTGAGGTAATGTTGCCCTCGGGAGGCTGTTACTCACTTCCCTTCTCCTCCCCTTCTGACCACCCTCTCTGTCCGACTGTCCCACTCCCTATGCTCTCCCACTGCCCCCTGCCCACCTGGAGCCCTTGACTATGACCACGGGTCTGCTCCCTCACTTACCAGCTCACTTCCAGTCTCTCAGGGCTCCAGTCTCTTGACGAGACATGGGCGCCCACTGATAAACCTCCTGGAGCTGGCAGTCAGTGCCCGAAGATGGCCGCTGGTGCCATCCTGGCAGAGGATCCCACGTGTTGAGCCAAGTCCAAGTGGGCTACGTTAACTCTTCTGTCTGAGGTTCTGCGCAGTCAGGCTCTTGGCTGGGTGCTGTGCCTGGGACGGCCTTTATTTCACAAGGCCCCATGGAGAGGTGGGTGTGGTCGGGGTCCTGGCGTACGGTGATTCAAGGTGGCACCGCACCAGGGTGCCCAAGTGGGGGGGGGGGCCGTGGTCTGCAGGCCAAGCTCAGCTCATCACGCTGTGAGCCTGGCCAAAGGGGCACCTACTTCTAATTTGCACAAAGTGCCCCAGAGGTTGGCAGCAACACTGCAGGGTCCTGATTTTAAAGCTGAGGAAAGTAGGCTCCGAGGAGGTTAAGTCACTTGCCCGAGGGAAGAATAAAGGTGGCAAAGGGCAGTCAGGAGTTGTACCAAGGTCATCTGTGTGGAAATCCAGCAACAGAGCAGGTGGAGAAGCTATTTTGGGAGAGAGAGATCGGGCTTTTGGCCATGACTTGAATTTTCCTATTTCCCCATGGGAAGGCTTACAAAGTGGAGACGGTGAATGTCTAATGCTGTCCCTCTGTACGGGCTCCCATTTTCCTCAGTGTGCTTGGGGCAGGAGCAGAGAAGAGACGGTGACCTTGCATTGCCCTCGTCAGGTGTGGGGAAAAGTGGGAGTGCAAAGAAAGCTAAGGTTTCAGGAAGCACCACCTCCGATGAACAGCCAGAGTCTAACCTGGTTAAGGAAGGAGAGGAGGTCAGGAGCGAGTCAACCGGTCAGAAGGAAACAGAGGGAACTCAGGGCAGTGAGGGGAGTGAGGTAAGGGGTGAAGGGCCGGTTGTGCCCAGAGAGCAGGATGTGAGGTGGAGTCCCATACAGTGAAAGCCGTGCAGGCATTAACCATTCCTGGGAGTCTCCTGGAAGTGGGAGGCTGGAGGGGAGGGGTAGAGGTGAAGTGAGGGCATCTGGGAACTATGAAACTCGTTGATGGTTCACCCTCGTGGCACTGAAGTCATCTGACAGGATGGGAGCAGTGGGGTGGAGAGAAAAATGGGGATATAGAGAAACAGAACAATAAGGAAAGGAGGTCCAAGCTTTAGAAGTGAACTGCACGAGCTTGAAGATGCAGGAATCTACAGGAGGGTAGACGAGGGATGGCTGGAGGCTACAGTGGACGGGCTTTGGGATAGGAGCAGTTCTGAGCTGTGAAGGCTGTCTGGAGAGTTAAGGATGTGAAGGAGCTTACTTATGAGGAACAGGACAGCTGGGGGGCTGCAGTGGAAGGTTCAGGATGGGGAAAAGCACAGAGCAGCAAGGGACTCTCCGGGGTCCCGTGTCTCTGACTCCCCTTTGTCTCTATCATGGGGCCCCTTTCCTTCTCCTGCACTAATAATATTGGCATTCCCTTAGCTTCTGTCCTTGGCCCACTGTCTTCTCATCCCCCAGAATTTCCAGGGGGCCTCTACTGTTGTGCAGCTCTACTTTCAACTGCTATGAACACGAGGAGTCCTAAGGCACTATCTTCAGCACACACTCTCCTCTGTCTTCGGACTCATGTATCCAGCTACCCATAAGTCTTCTCGACCAGGCTCGTGTCCCCTGCAGGCAACCCTAACTCGGCATGGCCCAACTGAACTCGCACCTCCTCCTGAACGCCGAGGCCCTGATCTTCCCCACGCTGAAAGCCTGGGGGTCTTCTGGATACCGCCCTCCCACAGAACTAATTAGTCACCAGTTGCCAAGTTTAAATCCTAAATATTTCTCAAATCTGTCCTCTCATCTCCATTTCTCCTCACATCACCCCACTTCATGCTCACGTCACCTCTAGAGGATGGCATTAACCCCCTGACTAGTCTCTCTGCCTCTAGTCCAGCCCCTTCCAACCCAGCCCCCACACTGCTGTAAATCTGACCACCTCACCTCCATGCCTAAAGCCCTTTGAACGTTTCTCATCTTCCTCAGGATACAATTTTGGCTCTTCGGCATGGTCCATGAGGCTCCCTAGCACACTTGGCCAGTTTCATCTCTTACCTCTTCTTATTCACCTATGGAAACTTGGGTCTTCATTCGCTATAATGTCTCACTTGGACTCTTCCCTAGACTAACTCCTACTCATCTTCTAAGACTCCACTAAGGTATTAACTTAGTCATCACGTATTTACTGACTGGCACCATTTTTAAACCCCGATTCCCTGAGTCTGGGTAGGTACCCCCTGGCACGCTCCTGCCCTCCTCCCTGGCCTCCCTCCCCTCAGACTAGCACGGCGCCAGGCTTACCGCTGAAACTCGTGCTGACTGAAGGAAGGACTGTCAGGAGGATGGGTGCTGAATGATCAGCTGAGGAGCACACACTGTCCCAAGAATGCTCTGGAGCAGGCATGACAATGAGACAGACCCGTGAAAGTCCCACTTTGCCAAATTCTAGCTGATAGAAAAGTGGATGAGTTAGAAGGCATGATTGGTATTAAGTGTGGTTGGGGAAAAAACCATGTGATGAAAATCCCCAAGGTAAGAACTTGCAGGCGGCTACAACAGATCCCAGACAATCTTGCAAGAATGATGTCATCACGAGGCTTCATTTCTCAGGAATCCGTCCCCACGCTGAATGACTCATCACCCCAACTGCTGACGGACCCTAACAGCTAAAACCCTCGCATTCTTCCTCGATGGCTTAACACATTCCATCTGATGAGCAGATACCACTTTCCTCTCTTTTCAAAACCTCTCCCTACACAAAGCTATTCAAAGCCCACACTGTGGACCCGAATTCCTCAGCCAGGCTTGTGGTTTTAGAGGCCAGGGAAAAGGCAGATGGGATGAAACATGACTAAATCCCAAATCAATGTACTATTTCTTCTCAAGAAAGACTATCGCAAGGGGTTCTGGAAAGAGAGAGAGAACGATGTCAGCCTGCCAGGATCCCTGCCACCTTGTACCCCCAGGCCGGCAGGGCCACACCAACATTGAGATGGGTTGCCCTCGGGCTAGCGTGGGGCCGGTCCTGCTTTGCTCCTGCTTCCACAGTCTGAGAATGGGCTCCTGCCTCGCTCCTGTCTGCAGAGGGTTGAGGCACGAACATCTGGCGGGCCTGGGGAAGTCCAAGTCATTCTTTTTCCTTCAAGGGCTCATCGGACTGGCATCACACGGACTGGCGGGGGCCCTCGTGTGTAGCCGGGGGAAATGGTCTTCTCAACTGGGAACATGTTTTCTCAGTTGGGACAATGCGGTAGATGGTCTGGAATCAGATGGACCTGAGTTTATGTCCTGATTTCAGCACCTTGGCAAGTTACTCAACTTTCTCTGTGACTGTCAAATGGGAACCTCCCTCGTAGGCCTACTGTAAATGCTGAATGAGAGAACGTATAGGAAAGGCCTAGCCCAGCGCCTGGCAGAGCTAGGTGGGGGGACTGGATGGCATCATCTCAGAGGACCCCTTTGTTGGTTAAGGGGACCCCCTTCGACATGGAAGCCCATGACCAGACAAGGTTCTAAGGGCCAAAGAGGGTTGTGATCCTAGGGCATGACCCAAGGGTCCTAGGAAAAGGAGTGTATGCTGTGACTGGCCTTATGCTGCCAGATGCTCTCACAGCCAGGAAGAGACAGCAGCCAGTGTCCGGCGGGGAGGCCAGGCTCCAGAGAGTTCTAGTAGTGGCCGCCTGTAGGTGCCGGGTCTGGGACATCCGTTCCTCTGTAGAGGCAGGGAGATACTTTCGGAGACCTTCAAAGAGGCGTGAAGGGGAAATGAAAGAAATGTAATGTGAAGAGTATAAAGGTCCCTCTAGTCAGTGCAAGACTGGGGAAACCTGGTAAAAGTTACGCTTTCATTTGGGGTGCAGGAACCCAGGGAGAGCAATGCGTGAGGCTGCTGGGAGAGGCCTACAGCAGGAAGGGGCTGGAGGCCAACACGGGCAGAGGGCGAGCCGCTGGCAGGGAGAGCTGGGCCCCTCCACCGGCACCGCGGCTTATGAAGGCGGAACCCGTTTTCCATCACAGCAAGCCAGCCACTGGGCAGAGGGCTGCTGCCCGGAGAAAGACGTGGTGGCAGAGCCTGAAGGACGGCAGGCAGGCTGAACAGATGGTGTAGGGACAGCGTGATTTTGGAGGAGACTCCTCTAGCTGTGCTGGCATCTGAAGTCGGGGCCCAACCTGGTTAGTGATGGCCACTGGGCCACCTGATCCGTCTTCTCCACGGGACTGACTCCAAGTGTGAGCAGAGAGAGAGGGGCCCTGCCTAGACTCTTCATTCCATCCAGGGCGTGTGTTCTCAACTGGGGCGGCCCCTCTGCAACAGGGCTGAAAATTCATGCTTTCGTGGTGGGGAGGGAGTTGTGATGAAACTTTTTTTTTTTTTAGATATTACAATGATTTGTGGCTCTCCAAAGGCACAGTAGGTAAATGTATCTATCTAGAAAGAGAGGGTATCTGTGGTACTAAAATTTCATGGGGGAAGATGACAAATAGGAAAAAAAAATCTGAAAAGGCTCACTTGGGGTGGGTGGTAATTACTGCAGGACAGGTTGAGAAACCCTGAGGTATGGCCTCTTGTCCCCGAGAACCTGCCAGTGGCCTGGTTAGAATCCGCTGGTGCACTAAGAAACGCAACCCAGGGGCGTCTGTGTGGCACAGTCGGTTAAGCGTCTGACTCTTGATTTCAGCTCAGGTCATGATCTCAGGGTCATGAGATCGAGCCCTGTTTCAGGCTCCACACTCAGCTTGGAGTTGGCTTGAGTTTCTCTCTCCTCCCTCTGCCCCTCCCCACCCTCTTTCTCTAAAATAAATAACCTTAAAAAACAAAACAAACAAAAAGAAGCCCTACCCAGCAATCTCCAAATTGCAAGGCACACTGGGCAGGTGTTTTTAGCTCCCCGCTTGCTTTCTGCTAAGCCAAAAACCCCTACCTCTCCCAGAGCCAGTTCCTCTCCCGAGCCTCAGCCGGGTCTCCGTGGCCACCAGCGGGTGCTGGGCAAGCCCCACGCCCTGGAGGGAGGACTTCCCAAGCAGATTAGAACTAGTGGAGCCTGGCCTATCTTCCCAGGGTAGGAAAGTGTAAAGGTTCTCCGCTAGGCAGACAACAGCGAGTCGGACCAACCTACCATGAGATAGGATGATGCTTACACAAGAGTCCCATTTCGCAGCTCAAATCCGAACATCTCTATTTTCTCTTATCAGTGCATACCGACATCACAAGGATGAGATCACATCCTTTCCAACCTCAACCTTCTGGCCGCCCAAACCAGACCAGTTTAGAAGCTTTGAGATGGACAGTGAGAATCCAGCTTCCTTATCACTACTGTGTAAGAGCTACTGGTTTTTATTCTAAATAAACCTGTCCAGAACATAGACAAATCATTATGTCATCAATGTCCACGACTGTGGCTTCAACTGTTAGCCACCTTCGTTTAGTACATTTAAATGTCAGTTATTAGGCTGAGATAGTCAGCTTTAAAAACACTGTGTGATTAAAAGAAAGAGCAAATATTTCCTGCCTTAATGTACTTCAAATGATTATTATTTCATATTAATCAAGTATGAAACTGCATGCAACAAGGTATTGATTATTTCTATTCCTGTCTTTTAAATAGGCACAATGTTTTCCCAGTTCTCCAACTTATTAGCTATTTGATTTAAAAAAAAAAAAACACCTTTTGGGGAGCCTGGGTGGCATGGTTGGTTAAGTGTCCAACTCTGGGTTTTGACTCAGGTCACGATCTCAGGGTTGTGAGATGAAGCCCCACATCGGGCTCCGTGCTTAGTACAGAGTCTGCTTGGGTCTCTGTCTCCCTCTCCTTCTGCCGCTGTCCCCCTATCCCCCACCCACCCACTCTCTCTCAAATAAATACATCTTTAAAAAAACAAAAACTTTTTTTTTCTTTCTAAAGTCAGTTCTAGGCCCAATGTGGGGCTCCAGCTCACAACCCTGGGATCAAGAGTCACATGCTCCACCAATTAGGCCAGTTAGGCGCCCCCCAAAAAACAGCTTTATTGAGATATAATTAATAAACCATATAATCTACCCACTTTTGGGGCAATTCAATGTTTTTAAATATATTTGCAGGGTTGAACAACCATCACCACAGTCTAATGTTAGAAATTTTTGTTCCCCCAAAAGAAACCTTGTACCCACTAATAATCACACCTCCCTCCTCCCAGATCCCCCCATGCCTAAGAATCTAAGATCCCCCCACTAATCTATTTTCTGTCTCTGTAGATTTGTTAAATAGGCACACATTTTTTTAGCAAAATTATTTCATATTCCAGCTCCATAATTAACCAATAGCTTATTATTGCATAATCAGCCAATAACTTAATCACATTTAACCAATTAGATTCATACCTAATCTCTTGATTTTAGCTGGCACTTTGTGTGAAAAGTGAAGTTGATGTTGGCCTAGTGGGAACTGCTCTGTGTTACGAAAACTGCATTCCTAATAAGTGCTAAAGCAACAGAATTAACTTCCTGCCCAGATATGTTCACTGAACAGTTGGTAAAGTTTTAAAGTTAACTGATAAATGCATCATGAGCTTGCTGTTGAAGAATTCCTGTGGTGAAGGTGTTTGTAAAGGCTAATCTCTAAGGGCACCTGGGTGGCTCTGCCTTTGGCTCAGGTCATGATCTCAGGGACCTGGGATTGACCCTCGCGCTGGGCTCCCTGTTCAGCGAGGAGTCTGCTTCTCCCTCTGCCTCTCCCCCAGTTTGTGTTCTCTGTCTCTGTCTCTGTCTCTGTCTCTGTCTCTGTCTCTCTCTCTCTC
Organism: Ailurus styani; assembly: GCA_002007465.1. Classification (NCBI taxonomy): domain Eukaryota; kingdom Metazoa; phylum Chordata; class Mammalia; order Carnivora; family Ailuridae; genus Ailurus; species Ailurus styani. Next base: position 6,130,460 of record LNAC01000024.1, on the reverse strand, counting down.
TCTCTTAAATAACATCTTAAAAAACAAAAAGCAAAACCCGGCTAATCTCTAAGGTAAAATCCACCCACATACTCCAGCACAGGCATGCTGACTGGTCTGGTTTTGAACTCTTGGTTTCTATAGATTTGGTTTGCTTGAGGGATTTTCTTTTTGGTCCTCTCTGCAATGATTACTGTGTGGCAATGGACACTTGGCGTCCTTCTTGAAGGTCATGACTCCCTTGCATAGCGCTGAAATGGGTGGTTTTGGTCCAGACTCTTCCGCTGCTAGCATATGACAAGTTCTGCTTATGAGAGCTTCAGTGCATACACACACAGTCTGTCCTTACCAATCATCACAGAGAAGAGAGCATGTCTCAAAATGGATGTATTTTCCTAGACCTTGTAGCTGTTCACCAGACAGTGATGTCCCTCTCTTGGCACCAGATAAACAGCTGGGCTGAAATGGCAGAATCTGAGGCATATCCACTAAGACGATGAAGCAGTCATTATATAGACAAAAAGGTGGATCTGGCTAAGGAAATTATAACTTTTCCCAACTTTTTTTCCCTGGTGTAATGCTCACACCAGAATCCTGTCTGTGGAGTAACAATGACTTTAACTTTTTCACAGGACCAATAGCATACCAATATGCTTTCCAGAGCAGTTTGCAGATGTGATTCACTTTGAGTCTCATTACAATCCTGTGACATTAGTAGGATGTGTCTTTCATTTTCCAGATGAGAAACCAAGTGTGAGAACTTGCTCAAGGTCAAATGGCGAGGTGGCTGACATGGATGCCTCAGCTGAGGTAGGTCTCTGCGGAAGCAGCCCTCTGGAGACGCCGTACATGGACTCCAGCTTTGCTCAAAAAGATTTCAAAACTTTTTCTTTGGAATCCTTTCCAAATCTGTAGCACATCTTTGAATATCCTCAGTGGAGGCAATATCTTATCTTCTAAGTCATTGGTTCTCAAAGTGGAGTAGAGCGAGCATCAGAATTACCTGGAGGGCTTGTTAAAACTCGGATTGCTGGGCCCACCCCCAAGTTTCTGACCCAGTAAATCTGAGGTAGGGCCCAGAAGATGCTCCAGGTGATGCTGATGTAGTTAGTCCAGAGCTGCATTTTGAGAACCACTATTCTAAGGAATTTATTTCTGGAAAGAGGGAATCATTTAAAACCAAGTCTAGGGCGCCTGGGTGGCTCAGTGGGTTAAAGCCACTGCCTTCGGCTCAGGTCATGATCCCAGGGTCCTGGGATCGAGGCCCGCGTCGGGCTCTCTGCTCGGCAGGGAGCCTGCTTCCTCCTCTCTCTCTGCCTGCCTCTCTGCCTACTTGTAATCTCTCTCTCTGTCAAATGAATAAATAAATTAAAAAAAATCTTTAAAAAAAAAAAACAAGTCTAGTGATAACAGTGGGAAATCAAGCTGGGGAATTCCACCATTGGCCAAGACAATGGGCAACTGTAAAGACCACGGCCAGTTCTGAGGGAAATTCAAATAAAGAACTCCAAAAAGGTTCTAACTTATGGCAGTTTGGTTGGACTAAAGGTGAAGCTTCCCAGTATCACTATTTGAGAGGGGATTTCACTCTTTCAGATGTGTGCTGAAGAGTTTTTCTCTGGCACAGTGGTACATGTGTGAGATGTGTGTTACTGACTCTCTCATTTCCCAGCTTTAGGAAAAGAAAAGAAACCATGGAGGTGACACGCACATTAGGGAGAATCAGTATCAGGGAAGAATTAATAGCTATTTACAATAGTTGACTAGTCAGACTGGTGTAGTAGGGGTCCTTTCTGGGCTGCAAGCATGATGGGTGTGGAAGATGGGGGAGAATGTGGATTCTTCCTACCCTGGCTGTTGAGATTAGAATGAAAAAGGTGAAAAGATCTAATTTTGGATGCCAAAGACAAACGCACAACATATTACAGGGAAAGAAAATTCCAGCAGGCAAGAAAATGAACTATCTTGGGTACTTAGGCTGGGAGTCAATCCTTCATGTCACAGAAGGGAAAAAAAGAGGCGGAGGACTGCCTAAATATTCGTTCTAATTTTATTTTCAATTCTACATTACATTAAACTCTCCTTGTACTCCTCTTTAATTTACAGCAACTGCTGACACAAATTGGTGTGCCTTCTCTTCTTTGACATCAGTATTTCTCTTGAATTATGCATTTCCATCTGGAATGAGGTTTGGGGGCTAAAGCCATCTTTATTTCAGATGGATGAAAACAGAGAGGGATCAATCAGGGGTTGAGTGCAAAACCAAAGTAAGGTGGGGCCAATAGACGTTCAAGGCGGTATCTCACTGCCTCAAAAGACTCTAAATGGTATTAAAAAATGACACCGGTCTTTCAATTTTCAACATATTGATTAAAATTCAACTACTAGAGAATAAGAAAAACTCTATCCGCCTTCATCCCAGAACTGGAACCTACAAGTATTTGGCAATCATTTATAAGAGTACAGATGATCATAATAATTGCATCAATTCTATTTGACCTGCATTGTACATTGGTTGTGGTGTTCACCCTCAGAGGTCAGCACCATGGACTGATCTGGCTCCATTTTTGGTGTTATATGGCCCCTGGTCCAAGGCAACCAATGGTCCATGTTGACAGAGGTCATTTGCTGGCTCCATCTGGGGCCTGATTGATTCAGTATCTATTCTGATATCTATCTATCCAGTCATACTAGTAATGAAATGGGGGCATTAAAAAAGATTATTTATTTGAGGGAGAGAGAGAGCAAGCAGGGAGAGGAGCAAAGGTGGAGGGAGAGAGATGGGGAAAGAATTTCAAGCAGACTCCACGCTGAGTGTGGAGCCGGATGTGGGACTTGATCCCACAATGCTGAGATTGTGATCTGAGCCAAAACCAAGAGTCAGACACTTAACCAGTGGCACCAGCGAGGTGCCCTGAAATGGGGCATTTCGATTAAGCTATTTTGAGTTAGCACTTGCATCAAAATGACCATGTAAAAATGCAGACCTACTGTCTCAAATTACCAAATAACATACAGAACAGACATCCCTGTCCCCGTATCCTTTTCTGTACCTCACGCCACTCTTGACCTAAGCCTGGGCTCTGCCCTAAAAGCAGTCCTCAGCCATCTCAGAAAACCCTCCATTTTTAATCTTTCGCCCTCCACATACTCCACCCCAAGAGTGGAAATTGGGGATAAGGTGAAAGTCTTTGTACACTGCTTGATGGTTTAGAAGGGGGGAGAATTTTACGTTTTAGTTATCACAGTTTTTTTTTTGTAAGGTTTTTATTTATTTTTTGTCAGGGAGAGAGAGAGTGTGAGAACAAGCAGGTGGAGTGACAGGCAGGAGGGAAAAGCAGGCTCCTCGTGAGCAAGGAGCCCCATGCAGGACTCGATCCCAGGACCCCAGGATCATGACCTGAGCAGCCACTTAACTGAATGAGCCACCCAGGTGTCCCTAGTTATCACAGTTTAATGTGAAAAATGTTCTTGAATCTGTATGGCCACACGAAAGCGGCTCGAACATAATATTGTTTGGCTGAAACGGGCTGTGCCCAGCAGCCAAGGCATGATGTCACTTCCTCCCTAGAACAGCGGCCAGTGCTCAACCAGCCCGAAGAACATGTGAAGGTCTCTTGTCAACCTGGGAGTGGTGGGCCATGAGGCCAGGGAGCCCAGTGGCTGCCCTAGCCCCACTTCAGGTTCAGGTATTGCTCTGAGTCACAGCCCTCACTGCTCTTCGGTCTGGTTGGCCATAGAGAATGGCCTGTGGAGACTTGAAACTGGTTAAAAAACCCTATTCTGGCCAAAAATGTCTGTGGTGGATTAATTTATTCTATAATTGAAAGAATTCCATTATTGGAATGGAATTAATGAGAGAAGTAGAATCCTAAGTGTGAGCTAAAACTGGAATAGAAAAAGGCCCATTCTTCAGGCAACATTAATAGAAGCTTTGTATATAAATAACTTTATATATTGGTGAGCAAATGGCACAACTAAAATGTCTGTGAGTGATTCACTGGGTTCTAAAGACTGACCTTGCCTTCTGTGGTCAGCCATCTTTCTTCTTTGTGACGCCACTATTCTAGACAGAAAACAGTTAATCCAATATGATTTAGTATCTCACAAAAGATTCTACTAAAACATTTTCTGCCAAATGTTCATCCTCTAACAGCTGCTTTTTTTTTATGTCAGTGAGAGGTACTTGAAAAAAAATCATTGTTCTCTGTGAAAACTGCGTGCTCCATAACACAGAGCTACCAGATTATTAAACAGTAAAGACATCTGATAATATTAGCACCAACCACAGGTTCCACTTCTGCTGATGCACAAAATTTTGAGTAATTAGTCATTGCACAATATCATATTTATATCCTTTTTTTGCTTGAGCTGTTAGGCCACAAAATCAGTAGGCAGTTGCTGTTATAAAAGGGCTCTCTGCGTTATTTATAATGTTTCTGGTTCCTTACAGTTGCTGGTTCACTCTCTGGTCTCGGGCTAGTTGTATACGGTGGAAACAAAGGATGGAACTGAACAATTGTTCTGAGAATCTCACTTCTGAAGGTTGGTGTGGATGAGTCACAACAAGCCGTGGGTGCTCTGGCTGGAATACCTGGTGTTTTGTCCACACAACCCAAATTCATCACGTACTGGCTGATCTGTCCCTTCCTCAGGGCGAGAGCGTGTAGTTGGGTGAAGGCTGCGTTTGTATCTGGAGAAAGATAGTGTCTCAGGCACAGGTGGTAGGGGAGGTACCTCAGCCGGTACTGTGTGGCAGAAGAGTTCCCTTCACATGCTGTTTACTTTAAGTGAAGGATAAATTTCTGCTCCAAATGCTTCTCTGTTGCACAGATCAGGGATTCTCCAAAATGGGGGTGGCAGGCAGCCAGATGTGCCCAATGGAAGGGCATGCAGGGATCACCTGAGCATTTCATTTAATTTTCTGTAAACTACACCACGGTCTTCCTGTAGCATCTGTGGAGAATCACCAATGATATGGACTGTTTCTGATGGGAGTAGGTCTTGGTCCTTAGGTGAGTCAAGGCTCAAAAGATGCTGACAATCACTGACACTGGTAGAAGGATCTATTGGTTTTGACCATGAAATAAGCACCTTATTTGGTCCCCACACCCTTTTATTTTAAAGGAAATGACCTACTGTTATGTTCTCTGAATTCGTAAGAGTTCTTAAACTCACTTCTCAACATCCTCATTGCTACCTCCCTAGTTCAGGCTGCTATCTGTTACTAGACAGATCATTGCAACAGTCTGGGTGGTTCTCCCTGCCTCCAGTATTGTAATCTCCAATTTATTATTTTTTTCTTTTAAAGAATAAATTGGAGCGCCATGTGGAACTTGAACATGGGACTTGAACCCATCACCCTGAGATCAAGACCTGAGCTAAGATGAAGAGTTGGATTTTTTTAAAAAAGATTTTATTTATTTATTTGACACAGAGAGAGAGATTACAAGTAGGCAGAGAGGCAGGCAGAGAGAGAGAGAGAGAGGAGGAAGCAGGCTCCCTGCTGAGAAGGGAGCCCGATGTGGGGCTCGATCCCAGGACCCTGAGATCATGACCTGACCCAAAGGCAGAGGCTTTAACCCACTGAGCCACCCAGGCGCCCCGAAGAGTTGGATTAACTGACCCAGCCACCCAGGTGCCCCTCCAACTTATTCTTTATAAGCAGCCATCTTAATCTTTTAATAGAGTACAGATCTGATACAATCTATCCCTGCTTGGGGTGCCTGGGTGGCTCAGTGGGTTAAAGCCTCTGCCTTCGGCTCAGGTCATGATCTCAGGATCCTGGGATCGAGTCCTGCATCAGGCTCCCTGCAGCAGGGAGCCTGCTTCCTCCTCTCTCTCTACCTGTCTCTCTGCCTACTTGTGATCTCTCTCCCTCTCTGTGTCAAATAAATAAATAAAAAATTAAAAAAAAAAATCTATCCCTGCTTAAAATCTTCAATGGCTCCCCATTGCCCTCAGGAGAACATGCAAATTTCCGGTTGTGGCAAATGAAGCCCTTCATAACCTGTCCCTGTTAGAGCTGCACCCCATCCTTCTCCATCCTTCCTTGTACTGTAAGCTCTTTCCACACAGAACTACTTGAAAAGGCACCAACACTGACACACTCTCTTGACTCTGGACCTTTCATGAGCTGCTGCCTCTGCCTGGGTTATGCTTCCCCAAGCTGACTTACTCTTTAGCTCACCTTCCCTTGCCCTCTCAAAGCAGGGTCGCAGGCTCCTCAGGCCAGGTGGGCTCATCAGTCCCCATCATAGCACTTCTCATTCGACTGTGGGGTACAGACTATTCCAGACCCAAGCTCTTGGGGCCAGGGAATGTCTTATTACACCAGTGGCCCTATGATACTGGTGCGCACCTGTTGTTTGCAATGCAGAAAATTATAATACAGTGTTCTGAGTAAATGTGTGCACAGTGGGGTTCTCACCCCATTTTGCCATAACTTCCCACAGGGGTCTTTTCTGTTTCTTAAAGGACTGTGACTTTCTTTGTTTAAAAGGAGGTATTTTCAGTTCTCGAGGTCACTTTTGTTTCACTGACCCTGGAACAAGAATAAGGTGACAGGCAGCCTCTGGATCCTAGGCTTCATTCTCTAGCAGGTGGTTTTTTTTGTGTGTGTGGTTTTTTTTTTAAGATTTTATTTATTTGAGAGAGAGAGACACACACACACAGAAGAGAGAGAGAAAGAGAGAGAACATGAGGGGAGGGAGAGAGAATCTCAAGCAGACCCCCCGCTGAGCATGAAGCCTGACCCTGGGCTCAATCCCATGACCCTGAGATCGTGACCTGAGCAGAAACTGAGTTGGATGCTCAACAAACTGAGCCACCTGGGCACTCCTCTCTCCAGAAGTTTTAAAAGACACGAAGGATAGAAAAGAGAAGGTCTAATATATACCTTCTAGGGGTTCCAGAAGGAGACAGCTGAGGAAGTAGGGGAGGCAATAAAAAGAGAGAGAATGCTTAAGAATTGTTCGAAATTGAGGAGAAACACAAATACTGAGGTTCAGGAAGAACAGAGTCACGAGCAGTATAAGTGAGAAAATTTGGATGTGGGCTCACTGCAGTAAAACTGCAGAATGGCAAAGATCAAGAGAAATTCTTACAAAATCCTACTGTTCTTCTGTTCAAATGCGTTTCTAAAAGCTAGGTTTGGACACAGTCTGCTTCTTCATAGCACTAAGCATCCAAGGTCACATTGTGTGTGTGATATTTTATTTCTTAAAAACTACCTGTAGCAAAAATAGCAAAATATGAAGAGATAACGAAGCTGGGTGGTGGGTCCATGGGTGGTCGTGATCTTGTTCTCTATACTTTTCAGTGTCATTGAAACATTTCACAATTTATAAAGAAGGAAGGAAGGGAGGAAGCAGGCAACCTGACGGGCCTTGGGACAACCAAGGGAGGTCGTCAATGTAAGTATTTGATGCAAATTACATTTCATGTACAACTGCACCTACACAGTTAGATTCCCACATGTGAAAAGTAAAAGAGCAGACTAAGTAGAGGAGGATGGTTTTCTTTTCTTTTTAGAAATTTTTAAAGATTTTATTTATTTATTTGAGAGCGAGCGAGAGAGAGGGCACAAGCACAAGTAGGGGTGGTGGGGGCAGAGGGAGAATCCTGGAGCAGACTCCCTGCTTAGTGTGGAGCCCGACTTGGGGCTCAATCCTAGGACCCTGAGATCTTGACCTGAGCCAAAAACATACGCTTAACCAACTGAGCCACCCAGGCACCCCGGAAGATGGTTTCTTTAACTGGGAACAGGACACACATGGGAAGTCACTTAGCAAATGTAAACGTGATCTTTCTTTTCCTAGTTCTCATTTTGTTTTAAAAGGTTTTATTTATTTATTTGAGATAGTGAGCGAGAGAGCAGGAGCAGGGGAGCAACAGAGGGAGAGGGAGAAGCAAGCTCCTCGCTGGGTAGAGAAGCCCAATGTGGGGCTCGATCCCAGGGTCCTGGGATCATGGCCTGAGCCGAAGGCGGACAATTAATCGACTGAGCCACCCAGGCGCCCCTGTTTTCATTTGTCTTGACCACAGGAAGGAAAAGGATATAAAACTTTGTTTTTAGAGACCCTTTCTGGGGAGATGTAATTCACCTCACCTCTGGACCTCCTCTATCCCCAAATCACGGCGCTTTCTCAGGGTTGCACCGCAGTACGGAGCCCTCCTATCGTGTTTAAAGGATGGAAGGAAGAGGAGGAAAGTGTGAGTGACCAGCCGCCCCTTTACACCCTGTCCCGCCGCAGTACGTTTTGCTCACGCACACAGGCACGCACGACACTCAGGCCACCCGCGGTCTATTCACACAGTGCTGACGTCCTCAGCGTCGAATACACACCATATTCACTAACCTACAACACACATGCTTTCCTACCGAGGCAGACCGAAGTCCGCCAAGGCTCTCTTTTCATTTCCTTGGTCACCTCTGTCAGCAGCGACGGGCACGGAGGGCAGTGGGCACGGCTCCAGGTCCGGTTTGGCTCCGGAAGGTTTTTCGCCTCTTAATTTCAGGTATACCCAAGAAACAGCGTCGCACACTGGAAACCCCCGAGAAGCACCATAGTCTAGTCCTGGCAGTTTTGCTCCGGAGGACACGAGTGTAGCATCCTAGCGAGCGGGCAAGGAGCTGACTGCTCTCCAGGAGCCGGGAGATGGCGAGGGTAGTGCTAGGAAGCTCCAAGCAAGCTCCTGCAACCTTCAACCAGCCCTTCTTACTGGGACAGGGACTAGTTCCTGTCCTTTCCATTAGGTAGCGCCGAGGCCCACAGAACACTCTAAATCTAGATTTAGATTTTGCTCTCTTAACTTTCGCTGAGGTTTTGACAGTTTTTTTTCCCTTCTCTACATCCTACTGCCACCTCCACGCCCCTCTTCTCCACTACCATGGCTCTTTTTAATCTCTGGCTGGGTCAGAGTTCTGAAGCAGGGCCGGGGACCTGGAAGACGTCTGGCACCAGGCACACGCACGTGCTCGTCCAGGTCTGGCCGTGGGACGGTACTTTAGGAAAACGGAAAACACAGCCTGGTGTTTGGCCCTGGTCCAGTTCCTCAATGTGAAGATGACATTTCTGGTAAGCAGTAACAATTCGATTTTTAGAGCCCTGGGTTTTCAACGGATCACATGCAGGATTGCAAAAGATAATGTAAAATATTTAATTCTGCTTGATTAGCCGGCAAATGAGGTGATCTGCTGATATGGAAGTAATGTAATAGAGCTAATACGGACCCCCGGGCGTGACAGATGGCTTGTGCCTTGTCCATCAGTCTGTTCAGCAATCACCTTGTCCTCTGTCCTTTCTTTATATTCAAATTCTTTTTGTCGTCTTCATCTTTGCCAGCAGCCAGAGTTGGCAGAATTTGCTCAGATATCACGTCTGTTTTATCGATGTCACTCCTAACATTAAGATGGCTCTCAGCTGGGTTTTCTGTATTCTATGATGCCGGTTTCAGAGATGCCGTGTACCCTCTGGTAACTTAATTTTGGCCTGGCCTTTCTATCATGCAGGTAAAATAATCTAAGGATATGTTTTAAAATTGGAAACTGGGTGTTTTGTTTTCGTAACATTAAAAAAAACCCATTTGTATCTGAGATTTATTCTTTTCCTTGGCATATCCAAGGTAGAATTTAAGGAATATAAGGAATCCCTTAGATCCTCTAGTCCCCTGAGAACACTGGGGCTCAGTGAGCCTAATGACCCCAACACATACACTAGTCACTTTCCCAGAAGGAACTAGAACTCTCTCGTATTTCAGGAGGACCTGTTATTATATGCCAAGCACATAGTAAGCAGTGGGATTGCCCAACAAGGAACTCTCTGAGCTGGACCTTGAGGATGGATAGGATTTTGCTAGGCAGGGAAGGAGGAGTGTTTTTGTCTTTCCTGAAACTGGGCTCGTTTGCTAGTTAGAGCTAGTTTGGGAATGTTAAAAAAGAGGATTATGTTTTCCATAGCCTCTCCAGTTAGCAGTCCAGGCTCCTATTTAAAGAAGTCTCCTGGAAAGATGATCTGGTAATATTCTCTAGGAGTGGTGCGCCTCTCCTTCAGGTCTGGTCATTCAGTGGCAAGAATGAATGGAAGTGGTCTGTGCCCAAAACTTTTATATCTGGACTGGAACGATCCTGCCACACTACTCTCTGTGCAGTCCAGCTCCTTGTCCTGTATAGGAAGGTGCTGTCACTGAATGGTAGTGGGACCTGGGTTTCTTTCCAGTAATGTACAGAGCCAAGGTCATGCCACGCTGTGTACTGGAGAGTAATGCATGCTCCTGGTATATGCTTCCTGGTACCCCCCATGATCCAAGTACAGTGAACAGACACATAGGGACCTACTAATGAGCACTGAGAGGTACTGGGTGCATACACATGCCAGGCACTGTTCTTATATGGGCTCCTGCCTTCAAGTAGGCTGCACTCTATGGCACAAAGCAGACTGTACCTCTGCAAGATCTGGAAGCTTCTGAAAATCTAGAGAAATGGAGGGATTACAGAGGCCTGTATCATGGCAAGTGACAAGGAAAGTCAGTGCTAAAATGCCATAGAGGGGATGCCTGGGTGGTTCAGTTGGTTAAGCAGCTGTCTTTGGCTCAGGTCATGATCCCAGGCTCCTGGGATCAAGTCCCGCATCGTGCTCCTTGCTCAGCAGGGGGCCTGCTTCTCCCACTGCCTCTGCCTGCCACTCTGCCTGCTTGTGCTCTCTCTCTCTCTGACAAGTAAATAATAAATAAAAAAATTTTGAAATGCCATAGAGGAGGGACTGAAGGCTGGGCAGACGGTCATGACATCAAGAGACAGAGGGGTACAGCAGAGAGTACCTGGACACAGGAGTCGGACAGACAGACCTGGAATCAGTTCCTGGCTCTGCTAACCTGCCAGCTGTCTGATCGGGCAGACTGTTTGTCTTTAGGAGCATTATTTTCCTCCTCTCTAAGCAAGGCATTAAACTGGGGTTTGAGCTCAGGACGTCGTCATCTGCCCTTTCCTTACGGGACCGATGATTACAGTTAAACCATAAGCAGTACTCTCAAGATAGATCACCAAAAAGGTAACTTAGGCTGATCCTGTTAGTTCATTTCAGATTATTTTCTCCTCACAAAACATCAGACTTTTCAGTATTTGCCTTAGGTCACTTCTGAAGTACGCTCATTTGCTCTCTTGTATGTGTTAGTCTGCTTGGGCTGCCATTTAAAAAACCACCGGCTGGGTGGCTTAAACAACAGACATTTATTTCTCACAGTTCTGGAGGCTGGAAGTCCAAGATCAGGGTGCTCACAAGGCGGGCTTCATTCTAAGGCCTCTTCTCCTGGTTTGCAGGGGGCTGCCATCTTGCTGTGTGCTCTGATCTCTCTGAGTCTCCACAGAGTGAGCTCTCTGGTGTCTCTTCCTGTAAGAACATTAGTCCTATGGCTCCATCCTTATGACCTCATTTAACTTTAATTACCTCCTTCGACATACAAATTTTGGAGGGGACACACTTCGGTCCAAAGGATTGTGTTACATATGTTCCTCCATTCATCATGAGCCTTTCCATTCAGGTCTGTTTCAAATGGGAGGTACCTGGACAATGAAGTATGTGAACTATCAAGTACTTAAAAATGAGGCAGCTCCAATGGCCTGGCCCTTTTTATAATTCCTTCAGGTCATCAACTAATAGAGACTGAGAAATGTGGCAAAGCCAAGGTCTGGATCATTCAATATATTACTAATTGTGGGAGTGACAGTTGAAGAATTTAAGACATGTAAGCAGACCCATTCAGAAAGAAAACGTGACCATGAGTAAAGCTTCTCTGAAGATCTGCCGTGCATTTGAGTGATGAGCAGAAACAGTGCGGCTTTGACATTTATTCTGTTATTTCCAAGGGAAACTGTATAAAATAACATATTCTTGAGGGAAATTGTTTCTTTAGAAAGATAAAGGGAAAAAATCCTGTCAACAGTGTAGAGTGAAAGATCTAGACTTAACTCTGGTGCCTGGATCTGAAGGCAATGCAGATCTAGTTCTTTGGCATCAGGTGTCTACCCACTCAGAAGTCATCTTAAGTCAAAGGGCTACTCAGCCCACTTATACAGAGATTTTGGAATGCTTGAGAGGTTCTTTATGAGACCAAGAGTGAACCTGCCAATTACTGGCTCCTTTGTGAGGATACCGCCCAGCACACTCTTTGAGAAATGATATCCCCTCTCTTAATTGCTAGATGGCTCCAAATAGTTTTTTGCTATGTCCCCAAATCATATATCCTCCAAATTTCAAAGTAATGCATGAAAAATAAAGGGTCATGGAAATACTAAACCAGTATAGAATATGGAGTAGAATGTAGAAGTCCTCCTTTATGATACCTGCCTCCTGTCCCCTCCTCTTCCCCTTCCCATGAGCAATAATCAGGTAGTTTGGTGGGTTTTTCCCCCCAGAGTTGTAAAATAGGCTTTTATTTATAGATAGCTAGAGTTATTTTTATTTATTTATTTTTAAAGATTTTATTTATTTCACAGAGGGAGAGAGATCACAAGGAGGCAGAGAGGCAGGCAGAGAGAGGGGGAAGCAGGCTCCCTGCTGAGCAGGGAGCCCAATGCGGGCCTCCATCCCAGGACCCTGAGATCATGACCTGAGCCGAAAGCAGAGGCTTTAACCCACTGAGCCACCCAGGTGCCCATAGCTAGAGTTATTTTTAAATAAATGGCACCATTACTATTATAACTCGATTTTCTCCTGCTGATGATTCTGTAGATATGTCTGATCAGTTTTTCATTATTAAAGCCAGAATAAATATTCTTTACAAATATTTGTATATATGAACATTTCTACAGGATAGATTCTTAGAAGATTTACTGGGTCAAAGCGAAAGCATATTTAAAAAATTGGGACTGTCAAATTGCCCTCTGAAAACACTGTAAAATTTACACTCCTACCAGAATTATATAAGCACACGTGCTTCCAATTTATTTGGACTTGGACATTATCAGTCTTTATTTTTTGCTGAACTGATGGGCAATAAAGGAGGGATTTCACTGTGATTTCATTTGTATAATCCTGATTTCTTGTGATGTTGAACATTTATTTTCTGTATTTCTTCTTCAGTGAATTGCCCTTTACATTGTTCTAGAGAAATAGTTGATCTTTTTGAGTTGTAGAGGGTTCCCCTAATTACACATATTAATCTCTGCTGGGGGAAATATTCAAATTTTCCATTAACAGATATTCAAAAGTACATGAATGGGTCTGGAAAAAAACAAGGAAGGATTTATACCAAGAGGATAATGGTGGATGGGGTGCCTGGCTGCCTGGGTCGGTGGAGTGTGCGACTCTTGATCTCAGGGGCTGTAGGTTCAAACCCCATGTTGGGGGCAGAGGCTACCTAAAAATAAAATCTTTAAAAGGATAACAGTGATTACATCTAAGTGGTAGACTCATGGGTATTTGACTTTCTTCTTTATACTTTTTTATGTTGTCTGCTTTTTCTCCTCTTGAAAATATGTATTAATTTTATGAAGAGAAAGAAAAAGATCCAGTGGACTGATAAGTAGGGTCAAGGTGCTCTCAGACCATTCTAAAAGACAATTTTCTAAGATACTTTGAGCAGTGGCAGTATCAGTAGATACTTAATTTTCCTGAGGTCAAAATGTGCAGGAAACGACAATTACTTCTTGGATAAAAAATTGATATGGCAGTTAAAGTTAGCTCTGTTATTTTATAGTTACCTCTTCAGCAACCAAGATTCTGCTGCTCTTTACCCAGTGTTCTCCTCTCCCGACCTTTTTCCAATCAAACCCTTTGGCAATCAACGGTGAGGGGAACACAAACTATACCTGCGCTATAATGTAAGCTTCTGGACAGAACTGTGCAAAGGCTCTTTTCAAGGACAAGAAGGAGTAGGAGCTACAAAGACCCCTCAGAAACCCTACTAATTATTAACAAATGCAAAGAATGTATATGTTCACCAGAAAGAAAGAGGTGGGAGGGAGAAAGAGTGCTTTGCTGGGAAAACACATTTTAAGGAGCATCACAAAGACTTACATGGGCTCTGCCCACAAGTGGTCAGTCCTCTCAGCAAGACTGTGGCTAAGTAGGAAACTCCTCAGTTTGCCTGAGTTGAGGAACAGCTCTTAAGAGCTCTAAATTCAGTGGTTCTAATGACACCTTACAGTATTAGCCTGGTCTTCCACTGGCCAGGTGGTGGCAATGGGAAGAGGATATAGGTTGGGGGGGAAAAGTCATATCAACATGGGAAAACGGTCCTTTGAATCTGGGTTTTCAAAGGCTGAACAGTTTCAAAGAATGACGATTCTGAATGGTACCTCAGAGATAGATTAACAGGAGCCAATTCTTGAGAACAGCCTGGATGGCTGAAGGCCAGATCCTGGGATGTGGGGAATACACTAAAGAGGAGTGAGCTTGGAAAACCGGGGGTAACCCACTAGTCACAGCAATCACTGTACCTTCATGAGTGCTTCCATGCAAACTTTAAAAGAAACCATCCCCACTTCCTACTGGTGCAATTTCTAGTGCAGAACAGACTCTCCAAGGCCTGAGTTATCTCTTGGGGGCATCTATGCAGCTGGGCTGACACTGCCTCATGCCTCACCCAGCAACTGTGAATACTACAGGACTCAAGTATACAGCTTGTAGGCCAAGGATAACTAACGTTCTAATATATCACACTAGCATGATAACCTAAAATATTACCATGCTTAAATGTGTGCAACTCTTGACTATGGAGTGATTAGTATAAATCAACACAAGAAGGCCAACCCCCCTACCTTTTGGGATGGAGGACAGCACAAGGGACATGAGGATCATCGCATTTTGAGCCTGAGATTCAGATAACACAGAGACACATCTGTCATGTCTCCCAAACCGAGCGGAGGACATCTGTGCTCCCCCCACCATCTCACTGTAGTACGACAGGAAAGATGGAGGGAAAAAGAGAAGTTATACAGCCAATTATGGACACGAGGCAAAGTGAACAGAAAGCAGTGTGCAGGAGCACTGACGTCGAGCAGGAAATGGCTCCTCGTAGGGCAGGCTGCCTGTCTCGGGTGGACAGGGTGGACCAACTGAAGGGACTTCCGCCGGCCATGCCACCCCCGCTTGACTGATTTCAGTTTGGCCAGCTCTGCTGAGGTGTGATTGATGAGAACCGTATACATTTAGGTGGCATGACATGATTTTTTTTTTTTTAAAAGGTGTGCATCATGAGGGATTAGGAGGAGAAAAGTGAGGTCATGAACCGCCTGAGAGCAAGTAATGCCCTCCTGACAGAAAAGTGAAGGAGCCCATTTGTTCCAGAGAAAATGCCTCCCTGGGAGCTCCTTGCCTCACCATGTGAATTATCTCCTCTTTATTAGACTTATGAAGAGGCTTAACAGTGGTGTGCAGAACAGGCAAGGATTTTCATAATGACAGTGCAGGATGAGAGGACAAAAATAGCATAAAAACGCTGAGGGAGGTTCTATACCCAGAAAATAACTACCCTTGTTTCCTGTGTCACTTCCGCTCCACTGGGAGGGACATTAAGAGCCCATTCAGTAGATTCAGTGGAGAAATGAACTGGAAGATTCTTTATCACAAGAGTATCCGCTCATCGGTGAAGTCCCTAGATGGATCTTTTGTTATTGTTGTTTGACCTTTGTTTTCTAAATTGATATAATTCATATACCATAAAACTCACCCTTTAAAAGTGTGCAATTCATTGGTTGTCAGTATATCCACAAGGTTGTGCACCCATCACCACCATCTAATCCCAGAACATTTTCCTCACCCCAGGAAGGAATCCTGTACCCATAAGCAGTCACTCTCTGCCCCCCATCCCCCCCACCCCCAGCTGCTGGCAGCCATCAATCCACCTTCTGTTTCTATAGATTTATCTACCCTGGACATATCATCTACACGGAAGCATATAATATGTGGCCTTTTATGTTTGTCTTCTTTTTTAAAAGATTTTATTTGAGAGAGAGAGAGAGAGAGAGCATGAGTGGGAGGGGCAGAGGGAGAGGGAGAGAGAGAATGAGCTCCATGCTCAGTGTGGAACATGATATGGGGCTCGATCCCAGGACCCTGAGATCATGACCTGAGCTGAAACCAAGAGTTGGACGCTTAACCGACTGGGCCACCCAGGTGTCCCGTTTGTCTTCTTTCACTTAGTATAATGTCTTGGTTGTTCATCTATGCTGTAGCCTGCATCAGTATTCCATTTTATGGCTGAAAAAGATTCTATTCTATGTATGTACCATAATTTGTTTATCCAATCATCTGTTGTTGAAAGTCAGGTTGTTTCCAATTTGGGGCCATGAGGAATAAGCTGCTAGAAACATTCATGGATGAATTTCCGTGTGGATACATGTTTCCATTTCTCCTGTGTGTATATACCTAGAAGTAGAATTGCTGGGTCCTATTGTAACTCTAAATTTAACCTTTGTAAATTTAACTCTAAATTTAATTTTTGAAGCACTTCCAGCCTGTTTTTTTCCAAAGCATTTCCATTTCCATTTTACCTTCCTGCCGGCATTGTTTGAGGGCTCTGATTTCTCCATGTCCTTATTATACCTTGTTATCATCTCTTTTTTGCTTCTCAGCCATGCTAATGGGTGTCAGGTGGTATCTCATTGTGTTTGTCATTTCAGAAAAAGATCAAAGCCATCCATGTATATAGTGTAACAGGGCTTAAAGAGTAAATGCCCATTTCTCTGCAGAACGATTTCCATGAGGCAAATACTTTAAATTCCTTTAGCGGTTTCTACTGGTATTTATCTTTGATTCCTGGTAACAGGCTTCTACTGCTGTTTCTTTCTTTCTTTCTTTTTTTTTTAAGGTTTTATTTATTTATTTGACAGAGAGAGAGAGAGAGATCACAAGTAGGCAGAGAGGCAGGCAGAAGGGGAGGGGGGAGCAGGCTTTCCGCTGAGCAGAGAGCCTGACGCGGGGCTTGATCCCAGGACCCCGAGATCATGACCTCAGCCAAAGGCAGAGGCTCAACCCACTGAGCCACCCAGGCGCCCCTCTACTGCTGTTTTTTAAAACCAGTTTCTGATATTCTCTCTTGACTTCCACCTCTGGAGGATGGGCTTTGAGTTCTCTTCCCCTAGGTGCACACAGACACACACTCACTGTACCCTTCCATCTTCAAAACAGGATTATAATCTCCAGGTTGGGATAAATCAATAATTGGCACTTACACTGTTATGACTACGTATTCACAGCCATGCAGTGTGCGAAGATTATATTTATTTTCATCATTTTAACCCTTGGACTGCAGATGACGTAAAGCAAAAATCTGCCTCTCTTCTTCATTGCTACAGTTTTCTGCATATTAATTACTCTCCACCCTCAAATTCTGCAAGAAAACTAAAACTCTCTGGGCATATTCAAACACATGGATATTCCACTGTTTCTTTCTTGGTCCTTTCCTGTTTTTGTTTTTGTTTCTGGGAGACATTCCTCCGGGGCTCTCTGCTCTCCTGCTCTCACTGGGACGGCCTGGTTAGGGGCTTGCTGCATCGCTGGGCCCTGAGACTCCCCTTCATCAGCCCGACTTCTCTCCTCGGTGGCCTCGCCTGCTTCCTGGATCCTGTGTCTCCCTCTGTCTTCATTTTATCCCTCAGTTTACAACGGCATATCTTCCAGTAGCTTCTTTATTCCTCCATCCCTGCCTTCTTTTGTGTTAAATAGGTATTTTTAAGGGTACCACTGTAATTCCCTTGTCTCTTTTAGGGTTTTTTTTTGTTGGTGGTGGTGTTTTTTTGTTTGTTTTTAGTTCTTTTCTTAGTGATTGCACTGGTGATTGTAGGGAACACCTTAACTTAAAACAGTCTAGTTTAGATAATACCAGCTTCACATTGATAGCATACAAAGTTGTTTATGGTTGCTTTCATGCCACCACGGTGGAGGTGAGTAGTTGGGACAGACCGTGTATATTCAAGGCCTGTGAAGCCTAACGCTTCACTATCTGGCCCTTGATGGAAAACACCCTCTGATCCCGATCCAGTGCCCTGATCTTTCCTGATCTCATTCTCGGCCTCCTGCCTCCAAGCATTAAGTAGTCGCTTCTCCTCTGAGCTCACTGGGTTTCCCCTTCCTTGAAACCGAAACATAACCTGCACGTGCTAAGGAACCAAACGAAAGGGCACAAGACAGCAGCAACGAAGTGAGAAAACCTTCTTGTGCCCCTCGCTATGTTTCAGATGCTCAAGACGCCATCCGTCATGATTCCACATGAAATGGCTCTGCGGATAATGACTGTTGAGTCAAACCTGCACATGCCCACGGCTGGTTTCCTTGGCACTCGGCCCCGGTGGTGCATCACCCCGTGTGTGGTCTGTGCCTGGCAGGCCTTGTGTCTTTCTGACCAGCAGCCACTTCCCATCCTCTGGTAAGAGTTCTTTGATTTTTTTTTTTTAATTTATTTTGACAGAGAGAGATTACAAGTAGACAGAGAGGCAGGCAGAGAGAGAGAGAGGAGGAAGCAGGCTCCCCGCTGAGCAGAGAGCCCGATGCGGGCCTCGATCCCAGGACCCTGAGATCACGACCTGAGCCGAAGGCAGAGGCTTTAACCCACTGAGCCACCCAGACGCCCTTTGATTTTTTTCTCCTAAGTTCTTTTTTTAAAAATTTTATTTATTTATTTGATAGAGAGATAAGAGCACAAGTAGGCAGAGCAGCAGGCAGAGGGAGAAGCAGGCTCCCCTCTGAGCAGGGAGCCTGACACGGGTTTTGATCCCAGGGTCTGGGATCATGACCCGAGCCGAAGGCAGATGCTTAACCGACTGAGCCACCTGGGTGCCCTGAGTTCTTTGATTTTTATTTGAACCCAGGGATGGGGACATGACATGGGGCACCCTGAAGGCAGGCAGCTGCCCGGGACCACTCCCAGGAGGGGCCTGCCTGAGCTCAAACACCAGCACAAGGCAGACAGAGCCGACACTTCACCGCTGCACTTGGCCGCAGCCTCAGACTTCCCAGTCAGGTGCGCCAAATATATCCCTGGTTCTGTGCAGGCCCGTCTGAGCTGTGCTTCGGTGCTTCCGAGTGGGAGCAGCTGTGACCCACACAGACATTGGAAGCAGAGGCCGAGTCTCTTCTGGGGGGATATGTAGGCCCGACATCTTCACGAGGACCCTTCATTTTTAAGGTACAGTTTTGCCCATCACATTCATTTTATTTTAAGTAAGCTTTATTTATTTTAATTTTTTACTTTTTAAAGATTTTATTTATTTATTTGATAGAGCAGTAGGCAGAGTGGTAGAGAGACAGAGAGGGAGAAGCAGGCTCTCCTCTGAGCAGGGAGCCTGATGGGGGGCTTGATCCCGGGACCCTGGGATCATGACTGAGCGGGAGGCAGATGCTTAACCAACTGAGCCACCCAGGCGCCCTTAGAGTAAGCTTTATGCCCAACGTGGGTCTTGAACTCATGATCCTGAAATCAGGGGTCACATGCTCTACCGACTGAGCTGGCCAGGCAACCCCCACAGGACCCTTCATTTTCAACAAAGGAAGAGTAAACTCTTCTGCTTTAGTTCAGGACCTGGACTAGTTTTAGTCTAATGCAGGGTCGATTTCAGAACTAAGAAGGAACCTCTCAAATTCAGGTGACTGCTTGGCAGAATAGAAAAAAACTAATGGTTTTCAAAATGACTCAGTATGAAGGAGATGATAACACCAAGTATAATTTACCCAATACCTGATCAAGCGCACTGTGAAAGGCAATTATGGTGTAATTTCATGTTATAAAAGCATTCCTTGTACTTATCTATTTTTCAAAGCATACTTGCACCCATAACTTCATCAGATTCGCCTAGGCTCCTTTTTGATAAATGACCCACATCTCAAAATCTTTTCAAAGCATAAAAACCAAAATATATTTTATAAATAATTACATATTAATTCCTTACAAATAAAAACCCCAAAATATTTATTCTTCAACTCTAATTTTGGGTCCCTGACACTTATTTACTTTGCTGGTCAGCTCTTCTCTCTTTTTAAAATAATTTTTAAGTAGGCTCCACAGTGGGTGGAGCCCCAACATGGGGCTTGAACTCATGACCCTGAGATCGAGACCTGAGCTGAGATCAAGACTCGGCTACTTCACCGACTAAGCTTCCCAAGCAGGCCTCCGGCTCTTCTCAATTCTAGGCCGTAAGCAAGTAATTTTTAGTTTCCCAGTTTTAGAGGAACCCTGAGGTTTTTTTTTTTCTAACTTGTTTCCTTTCCACCCCATTCTGAGCTGAGACTTGTCCACTTAACCTGCTTGTCCTTAATGCAGTGCCTTACCTAAGAAGTGTCTGGAGTCCACGGGCTGAGTTTTGAACCCCAAGCTCTGTTATGTCCTAGCATTATGGTCCTGAGCAAGTTTCTAAATCTGGAAAGCGAGGACAGTAACCTGCGTCTTATAACTGTTGTAAAGATTATATGAGATGTATGCAAAAGAGACACAGTAAGCAGGTAGTAAATGTTAGCTGTTATTATTTGTGGCTAAGAGAAAGAGTTCTGCCAACCAGTGCTCCCTGCTCTTTCATTCCACACGAGAGGCTTGTAAGAACCAGCAATTGCTATAGCATCCACAATCTAAGCTCCATGAGACAGAGACTTTGTCTTGTTCATCAGTATAGCCCCAGTATGCACACTATACAACAGGGATTCAGTACATATTTACTGAATGAATCAATGAATGAATACAGGTAATATAGGTATAATGCTACCTTCACCTATGGGTAAGGAAACTGAGGCTCAGAGGTTAAGTGACTTGGATAAAGTCCCCCAGCGGGTTAGGGAAGGATTAAGATCTAGTCCTCCCGCTTGGGTTTTCTTCTCTTCTACCATATCACCTCCTCAGGCTCTTACCTCATGATCCAAAAATCCAGGTGCAGGATCTTTGTTACTCAATGATGATGTTCTAGGGGGCAGAAATGATTCTGAAATTTTCAAACCTACCGTGGTATCCACAGCCTTGACTTTCTCGGTGGGAATGTGCTTTGGCACGGGTTCTGTCTGTGACAGCATCACACATCCTTCAGCACCTAAGGTGACGATGACCACACGGCAGCCCCTTTCCATGAGCACCAGCGCAGCTCGCCCCGCGTCTGCAGGGCTGCCGACTGCCAGGCCAGTTAGGATCTCAGCCTGGGATACAGACAAGTGAGAGCAAACAGCAGTGAGAACAGGGACCTAGGTCCACTTCCAGAGTAGATTTGCTTTTCTAGAAAATGTCTCCCTTCGTCCGCATAACAACCCATGCGACCTAGAACTCTGATGTGTACTGGCTCAGGAAAAGAAATAAAAAACCCAGTAACAATGACAACAAAAAGGAGCTCTCAAGGACATTCTTGGGACAACTGGGGACATTTGAATGTGGCCTGGATGTTAGATAACAGTAGAGAATTATTAATACTTGTCTTAGGTGTGATCATGGTATTGTGGCTCCTCTTGGGAGATGTGCACTGAAGTAGTTAGGAGTCAGGTATCATCATGTTACCTGCAACTTACTCTGAAACAATCCAACAAAAACAAAAAGAAACACACAAAGGGGAGAGAGGAAGCAACATAGCAAATGTTAACCATCTGGGAGGACAATATACGACGATTCACTGTATTGTTCTTCTGGCTTTTCTGTGTGTATGTGTGATAATTTTCATCAAAAAGAGTTAGAGGGAACAAAGAATTCTGCAGAAGAAAGGAAGAGGGGAGGGAAGAGAAGAGAAAGGGAGGGGCTGCTGCCCGTGATTTTGATATAAATCATGCCTGTAAATTTCACCCCCAAGGCTGTAATTCTTCTAGGCTCCTCTTGGGTCATCATGCCTTTCTCTTACTACTAGTTACAGCTTCCCACGTTTGGACAACACCCATCTCTTATGTTTGTTTTTGCTCAAGAAGATGGAAGCAGGGTAGGAGGTCACTGATGGAGCCAAGAGAGCAATGTGCTGACATTCAGGAGATGTTGCTACTTACAGACCCAAGTCACATGCAGTCTGTAAAATGAGGGGCCTGCACAGGACCACAGTTCTCTCCGAGAGTGTAAAAAGAGCTCTGGCTGAAGTAGGGGGGAAGGAAGCAGCCCTGCTTCCTCATCCCCTAGGCACCCCTCTAGCATCTCTGGGGACCCTCTCTGGTTCTGAAATTAGTGGCTGCAAAATTACTGGACTAGATGAATTATGGGATACTTTTGGACTCAAAACGTTTATAACCAAATTCTGTCTTTTTTGTATCCCATTTCTTCCTAAGAAAGGGTCTGTCTCTTCCCATGCCTTCTCTGAACACATTAACCCTGCCTGGGGCCTAAATGTCACCCCACAGTGTCTGCTCCTTCTGGGCTTTGGTCTTCCCCAGCAGCAAAGGTTTCATTCACTCGACCATGTGTCCTTCCTGAAGTGTCTTTTCCACAGACCCTTTCTGTCTGAGTTGGCTATGTCTTGAGGCCGCCTTCTGTTTTCGTTTCATAAGTTTTTCACTTGTCTTCATTACTGAGATCACTTACAGCTAGGGGGTTAGATGGTCTATTTTCAGAAACACTGAATTCTTGTGGTTTCTAAAAACCTGTTAAAAAACTATTCTTCGAAGAAAGGACCCTGAACATAAAAAATAATGCAACAAACACCCATGTACCTACTACCCACTTTTAATAAATCTTAATGTGTTACTTTATTTGCTTCAGATATTTCTCTTTAAAGAAGGTAAATCACATTTTTCATAGATATTATTTGGCAATGTGCTTCTTCCCTTAATATGATTTCATTTGCATTGATATGTGTAGCTCTACTTCTGTTGAACTGGACAGTATTCCATTCACTGAAAATATATTGCAAATATACCATAGGTTAAAAAAAATCTATTCTCCTTTTCATGGATACCAATTTTTCCATTTTCCCCTTTTACAAGCAATCAAGTATGGGATATTTTTAGTACTTATATGTAATCTTTTTTTCCTCTGACCATTTAAAAATATTTTTGTCTTTACATTTCATTTTATGTAGTTCCATTAAAATATACGTTAGTAGACAGTTATATCCATTCATCTCAGGTGATACTTTTTTTTAAAAAAAGGATTTTACTTATTTATTTATTTGAGAGAGAGAGGGAGCGAGAGAGGGCACATGAGCATGGGGAGGAGCAGAGGGAGAGGGACAAGCAGATTCTGTGCTGAGTGTGGAGCCCGACGAGGGGCTCAATCCCACAATCCTGAGATCATGACCTGAGCCCAAATCAAGAGTCGGAGGCCCAACCGACCGAGCCACCCAGGCTCCCCAGGTGGTACTTTTAACACACTTTTGATCTAAGGACTCATGCCCTTCTTCAGTTCTAGACAACACCTTGCAGTTTTCCTCTAATATTGCTTCTCTCCAGTTCCCTCCTTTCTCTTATTGTTTCACTCCTATTAGATGTATGTTGAAGCTGCTCGAGCTATATTTCATTTCTCTAAATTCCTCCTTAATATTTAAAAAAATCTTTCTGCGATACTTTCTAGGTGGATTGAGTTTTTGACTTGTTGTGAATTCATGAATTCTCTTTCAATTCAGCAATTTTTCCTTCTAGTCTAATGTTTATCTTTCCAGTGTTTTATAGAAAAATTTCAAAGGTGTTTTTTCATTTTCAAGATTTCTAAATGATTGGTTTTTAGATTCACATATCGTTGCTTCAATCCTGTTTCTCTTTCACACTTAACTTTCTCCTTTTTTAATGAATGAGAATCTCAATTGTATTTAAAGTCTTTTTTGTTTTGTTTCATTTTTTGCATTGTTTCATCATTCGAATTGTTGGATAACTCTTGGGCATTATGTTTCTTCATTTGCAGGCTCATGTTGCTCTCTGTGAGTTGGGGAATCCCACACTTCAGCTCCCACTAGGCTTATCCCTGCCTTTCCAGTGGCCTCATAGTTGTATCCATCAGGCCCCGAAGGGTCTCTAAATCAAAGGCAGGTGTTATGTCGGCAAGACGGAGTTCCTGTTCTGCTGTTCTCGGTGATACTGCCAAGGTAGTCACGTTCCCGGTCACCAAGTTAGTAGTTGGCTTGATTCCTTCTTGATCACAGGCAGCATCTCTGTCCTCCTGTCTCCTCAGTTGGTAGCTTTACATAATGCTGTGGTCCCAGGTAGCAGGCCTAGCAGCTTCCTCAACTTTTTTGGTTAGCAGGGGAGACTCAGCCCAGCATCTCTGGGTCCCAGCGGTGGGCACTGCTCCAGTCTCCCAAGAGGGGCACATTTTTTAGTGCCTATGACCCATTGGAGGTCCCTACCACCTACATCTGCTTCTGTGGGGCTAAACACTCTAGGATTCTGTTCCCTTTCTGATCTCTGGAGTTATTTTGGTTCTGAGCTTCTATCTTTTCATTGTCTCTTATATATTTACATATTAATGGTTTGTGTGTAGAGCAGAGTTTTTTTTTCTTTTTTCCTTCCTTCCTTCCTTCCTTCCTTCCTTCCTCCCTCCCTCCCTCCTTCCCTTCCTTCCCTCCCTCCCTCTCTCTCTCTCTCTTTCTTTCTTTTTTGAGAAAGAGAGCAGCGGGGTGGGGAAAAGGAGAGGGAGAGAGACAGAATCTTAAGCAGGCTCCACACCTAGCACAGAGCCTGAAAGCAGGCTTGGTCTCATTACCCTGAGATCATGACCTGAGCCAAAATCAAGAATTGGATGCTTAACCAACTAAAGCACCCAGGTGCCCCCAGAGAGAGTAACTTAAAGCATGAATTTATGTTATTCTCATGATTAGAAGTCATCCATAAGAACATTAAGCTTTTAAAGTTTTTCTTTTCTCCATTGAGTGTTTGAGATCAATTTTCTTAAAGACCAAAGTTTGTTCATTTGTTCACTCACCGAAAAAGCATTTACTAGGTGCCAACTATATGCAAGTAGAATATAACAGATGGTAATTTCCAAAGATAACTCTATTGATATATATCACATCGTATATGCTCTTTTCACACTGTGACAAGGACAAACTTCTATTGAGAGGCAGGGCATGAGGGCAGACTTTCCTCCCTCAATCAACAGAATGGACCAGAAGGGATACTGTGTGACTTCGAAGTAATAAGTAATCGGAGCTGTGATGAGGGTTTGAAGAATAAATATAGGGCTCTGCAAGTATGTAGCAGGCAAATCTAAGCCAGTTGGCAGTGGAGGGTAATAGAACTTCTTATTGGGAAATGGTTACGATTTCCCACAATCCCTTTCTCCTAGCACAAGGCTTGGCCATGGTGTTTTCTCTGAAATATTGCATAACCTATTGTGATTTGTTAAAATTAGTTTCCTTGTGGCAGTCTTCTTTTTTGTTTACTTCATGTTCTGAGAGAGAAAATTAGCAAAAGGGCAGGTCGGGAAATCCTGGAAACATTCATTCAGCCTTTGAACCCCATGGACAATTACTATTACAGTTCTTTCATTACTTTCAGTCTCTGCATGTTGCATTGTATCATATGCCTTGCCTCCCAGTGTTGAGAGAGAGCTATGATCTAAACCTGTCTGGCCAGAAAGGCAGAGATACTGAAATTTTCTTCCTAAAATGCATCAGAATAAATGGCACAGTCTGAATGTGTTGGTAGATACCTTATGCAGCTCTATCCATCATGGCCCTCAGATGGACCCTCAGAGGGCCTCCCCTAACAGAGGGGCCCCCGACGTCCTTCCTGTGGCATCAGTGGAGCACCTATGTCTGTCCACCCCTGTGGTCACTGGGTCTTCACAAGAGAAGGTAGCAAATGCTCCAGGGGTTGTATATTACTTAGGGTTGTTGGACCCGCTGAATTTGAATTTCTGATAAATAACAAGTCATTTCATACTATAAGTACATTTAATATATTATTTGCTCTTTGTCTGAAATTCAAATTTAACTGGGCATCCTATGTTTTTATTTGCTAAATCTAGCAACTGTAATACTAATTAATCCATGGAATACACAATTAAAGAAGAAAACAAACCACCAACAGTGTGAGGGTAGGGAGGGGATTAAAATTAGCTGAGGTTTGATAAGGGCCAGATTATGGCGATGACTCAGAGAATCTTTTTGTTTTCCCCCTAGGACTCACTAATTTCCTTTTCTCCACACCCCAGTTAGTGCAAATTATTTTCACTGGGTCTAAGAATTTACATGCAATCAAACTGACATAGTGAGTCTTGCGTCTTTGCTTTATCCACTTGCATGAAAGCCCTTGGCTTCTCGTGGAATGAGCAAAACGTTCCATCCTTACCTCAGTTTCATTGCAGCAGAACACATCCGAGAGGGTGTAGAAGCGAGGGTCCAGGTCAGCAACAGCCGGAGCTGGGCTGAACAATGTTTTCACTGTAAAGGAATGGAAAGGCGGTTCAGTGGTCATCATTTTTAACATGGTGCGCTTACAGTCAGTAAGGGAAACCCGCTGTGCAGCCATTTTCCACATTAGATGAAAAGTCAACTTAGAAAAGTCTGAAATCTCAGCCTCCATGGTGACCTAGTATCAGCCCCTTCTTATTTGTATTTGCTCCATTTTTCACTTTACAACACTTCAACTTCAAGGGCAAGAGAAAGTATTACAACCAAGGTGATCACAAAGTTATGGCAAAAATTAAAGAAAATTTTAAATGCTATGGCATGAAAGGACATGTATGGATGTGAACATTCAGGCTGGTGTGAACATTTTTGTTCACAAATCCATTTTCCAGGAAAGAAAAAGAGCTACGTTAGGAAAGAAATAATGAAGAAGTAAAAAATTTCTTGGTAAGAACAGGACTTAGGGAGTTCATGTACATATGTAGGTTTTGAACACCTATGCATGACTTCCAAATATATCATGACTACTCACGCACACATAGACATTTTTAAGATTTTATTTTTAAGTGATCTCTACACCAAAGGTGTGACCCAAACCCACAATCCCGAGATCAAGAGTCGTATGGTCCACCAACTGAACCAGCCAGGCGCTCCAAACATACACTTTTTCACAGAAGCTTACATTCTTGGCAATCCGGGAACGTAAAGGAAAGCCCGAGAAAGGAGAAGAAATTCAGTCCAAGGCTGAGAGCTTCCTCAGACTAGGAGCCTACGAGAGAAGGAGATGGATGGGGATAGCAGACAGGGAAAATGAGAAAGTCACAGCGTTACAGTGCCAGAAGAATTTTTACATCTTTCAGAGGAGAAAAGTGATCTTCAGGGAGATGAGGTCTAAGGTCATAGGCTGGAACATGGTTAAGCTGGGCCCCCATCTGGGGTCCTCCAGCTCTAAGTCCAGGGTTTGGTCATCTCTCTAGGCCAGGACTCTGTTCATGGCAGCACAAACCCACATTCCAATTTACAATATTTTAAAACAGCCTTTGGGGTGGAACTTTGTAAATATGTATTTTTTGAAAAGTCTTTAGAGATTCCATACACAGGAAGGGTTAGGTTTAGCTCCCCCTTTGTCAAAACACTTATCCACCAGAGGACCCAGCTAGATCGGCTGGTCTTCTTTTCCTCTTCCCAGATCCACTGACTTATGTGTTTAGTGACCCCAACCTACTAGAGACCTATAGAGTCAAATTTTCTAGCTGCAGGTCTCAGAGACTGTTCTAGAACAGTGGCTCCCAAGCTGAGCTGCATGCCAGCATCACTAAGAGAGCTTGTGAAAGTGCATGACTTTTGGGCTCCACCTCGAACCCAGTGATCAGAATCTCTTGGGGGAACACGTGCATGGATGAGTTCCCCAAGTGGCTCTTCCACATTCTTGGGGAGACGCTCATCAGCACAGGCTGAATGAAACTGCCCACTACTTCTGTCTGGTGAGGCTAGTTTGCCTCCACACCTTCCTTGGTCTTCACATTTTGGTCTGGTCAGTGGATCTTGTCCAGTGGTTTACAGGCTAACACAATTCCCACATTTTCATTATTTTAGAATCTGGAATGTCCACCTACAGGGATTCTATGGTATATTTTTGGCTGCTCATATTTTTGTACAGGTTACTGCGCAGCTTAAATTAGAAAACGGGTGTAAAAGCCCTGTGTAAACTGTAGAGTGTTGTACAAATGTAAGGGATTATTACTGTTATTATATTGTCCTTCACACACAGCCCGACACCCCCGCCTGTCCACCCATCTCTTTTGCCTTCTGTTGGAATTCGTAGCCTGGCGACAGTCTCTCTCATTGGTGTTCCCACTTCTGCAAGGTCTTAGAGATGTCAATTATGCATAAAGGCCCTCAATGCCCAGTAATGCAATAGCCCCATTTACTTTTTACAGTTCTAGGACAAATACATTGCTCCCTATTTTCCTCAAAAGGTGAACTGAAAAAGCATTGCTCATGTATTGTGATCTCCAAATCTGCATGCAAAAGCATCTGAGCACAGGGTAGAGCAAGCTACCAGTGTGGAAAAACAGCATTGACCCATTCTTTTTTATTTTTAAAAATATTTTATTTATTTATTTGAGAGAGAGAGAAAGAGAGGGAGAGAGAGCATGGGCCGGGGGTAGGGTGGAAGAGGGAGAGGGAAAAGCAGACTTCCTGCTGAGCAGGGAGCTGGATGTGGGGCTCGATTCCAGAACTCTGGGATCATGAACTGAGCCAAAGGCAGCCGCTTAACCAACTGAGCCACCCAGGCACCCCAGCATTGAGCCATTCTTACAAAAGTCCCATTTTATCTCAAAAGATCCCTGATCCAGCAATTCCTTTTCCAAACCTTTCCTACAGACATACACAGGCATGCAAAGATGAGGTCCAGTGATATTCAGCTCTGTTTTTAACAGAAAAAAACCAAAAGGAAACCTAAGCTTCAACAGACAGGACTGGTTAGGAAAAAAAAAATACCTCTAATGGAATACTCTGCTGCTGTTAGAAAGAATCAAGCAGATCTCTGTTTTGTTACAGAAAGATTTCTATAATTTGTAAGTGAAAAAAGGAAGTTTTGTAATAAAATCTACAGTATGACCCCCTCTTTTTTCTCACAAAACAAAGCATAATTATATGTGTATTTACATTTATACATCTGCATAGAAGAGAAAAAAGTCTGAGAGTTTACTCCCTAAACTAATAAGGGATTAGTTCCAAAGAGTGATGGGAATCCATCTGACCAGAGATTACCTGGTGTACATCAGGAAAAGACAGTATTCTTAAAACACGTATAGTATCTTACATCAAAAACCAAGTATATTGTGAATGAAATGACACAACGTCTGGCTGGTGCTTCCAAATATAACCCAAGGCTGCAGTGAGAGGGGGTGGGGAGTAGTGAGTTGGGGTGTAGATGCTACAGGATTGGCCACGTGTTGAGAATTACTGAGGCTAAATGATAGTATATATGGGTTTACTGTACTATTTTCTGTATGTCCATTTATATTTGAAATTTTTCACAATGAAAATATATTTTAAAGAAACAGTTACACTGAATTTTAAGCAATAAAAAGAGTTGCTGGAATGAAAAATCCTACAATTTAATTTAACCATAAACATTGTATAAAAAACAATCAAATCTTATTTGCCAGTATTTTATTGAAGGAAAGCATTCTGATCAATGCCGGACAGTTACAGGCTGGATGCGCAGGCTTAGAGTCTGACTAGTAACTCAATTTAGGAGAAAAATGAAAATGCCATAAAGAAATGACTCTTCTCTGGCTCATGCCACCATAAATAAGTATAAACACTTTACCCTGGTGAAAAAAAATGCAAAGAATGAGTAGATGCTGCTAATCAAAGAATGCACATTTGTGATAGATACAGTGGGGGAAAAATGGTACCACTCTGGAATCATGTAAAAATAGAGACACAAGCTGTACCCTAGAGTAACTTGGAGCTGCAGAGTGGCGGATAGCACCCAACGTAATTATTATTCATGACAACATCAGACAGACTAAACCCTGGTTGTCTTAACAGCATGCTGTCAGTGAGGAACTGGGGAGGCCTATGAGGGCAGTGTAGGGGCAGAGCCAGGAAAATGAGGTGGAAGCTCATAATGGTGTCACCATGGAGGGCAGGAGCCGGACAGTTAAGAAGGCCCTTAAAAACTAGCTCAGAGAAACAGGAAGAAAGTCACCCTAAGTAAAGAAACTGTGGGAAGGCTGGGGTAACTAAAACACTGGCTTGGTGGTCTCCCTCGAGGGGTTGTTTTCTGTGAGTTGAGTGAGCAGCAGAAACACTCAAAACTTGGGCTATGTGCTGGACAAGGTCACTGTGAAAGTCAAGGTGGCCAGCCAAGAAGTTTGGTTTTGCCAAAGAGAAAAGGACTAAAGTGTCATTAAAAGATATTTTGTGTCCTACCTAGAATTTAATCTTGGCGATCTTACAATCTCAATTATTTATAATTGTTCCTGTAATGTTCCATTTGCTTTGAAATGGATAGAAAGACCAGACCCGACATGCATAATTTCATCACAAGCAGCTGCAGCACCAGCCCTGCCGTGGGCCTGCCTCACAGCAACGTGACCCAGAGAGGAGGGGGCCATTGAGGGCCACTGGTTCACTGCTGATGTTGCAGGTGCTATCCATTTAAAACCAATGCTTTCCTTTAGGTGGAGATAAGAGAGCGTTCTGAAACCATATGTTCAAAGACGGAGTGGCAGGGGGGTCTCTTCCCTCTGAATTTTAACAACTATACATAATCCAGTCATACAATGTGTTTAATTCAGAATTTATTACTTGTAAGGACAGATAAGGGAGCTGTGATAAGAGATCCACAGAGGAGGGGAAGGAGGAGGAGGAGGGGAAGGAAGAGGAGGGAGAGGATGAGGAGTGGGAGGAGGGGGAGGAGAAGTGGGAGGAGGGGGAGGAAGAGAGGGAGGAGGAGGAGTAGGATTTTACCACCTTTCTTATAGATGGAATACTGCTGATTAGCACACAGGCAGTCTCACGGGGCAGTGGACAGGACACGCAGCGCTCAACACATCTCTAAGTGTTGTCAGCTCTGCTCTGCCATCAGTCCATTCGGACATCCTGACGTGAAGCAGCTGGGAGAGCTCTCAGACCCATTCTCTGGTCTCACAGAGGCCCAGAGTAAAGAACTGACTGACTTGCATGTGGTCCCCCATTTATTAATGGATGGATTCTGAATTCAAAGTCAAGCTTCACGACTCTCAAACCAGTGCTCCCTTCATTGTATCACTCTTCTCTGATGTGAGACAAAACACAGTAAATTCACGCACACACATGCACACACACACACACACACACATACTCTCTCTCTCTCTCTCTCTCTCTCTCTCTCATGGTATAGAATCTAAGCTGCTTCTGGCTGGTGACTAGCAAGTGAGGACCAGCTGAGTTCTGGTCATCAGAGTACGTGTGCATGTGTGTGCACGTGTGCATGTGTGTGTTTTATGGGAGCGAGTAAGGGACACATCGCAGGAAGCACTCCAGCATCGCCAAGAAGTGAGCAGCGAAAACACTCAAAGCTGAGGCCACACTCTGAGCAACGTTACAGTCCGTGGATTTTACTTTTCTCCATAAAGGCTCAGTTCCTTGGAGTCAATGGGATGTGGCAGTGTCTTTATTTAAAGTGTGTTCTAGAACGCAGAAGTTGGGTCTTGTCCTCTGAAATCTGGGTTTCTACACTGACCCTGGTTAAGCTAATTACTTACTCTCCAAGTCTATCTTCCTGACTTCAATTTGGGAGAATAATGCCTGCCATATCTTTGTCATAAGGGTTTTCTGAGGGTCAAATATATATGAAAGTGCATGGAATTCATACTCAGACATGCTGGCTCTTAGTAAAAACGTGAAGTCGGTTAGTGCTCTTTGGCTTACCATCACTAGCCCTGCCTGTTCCCCCCTATCTGCCCCCACCCCGGTTTATTTTTAATGCAGGGCTTGAATTCACGACCCTGAGATCAAGACCCAAGCTGACATCAAGAGTCAGATGCTTCCCCAACTGGGCGGTCCAGGCGCCCGATACCCCTGCCAATTCCTGATGCCCCAGGTCCTCCAGCTCCTCAGCTGGCAGAGCTGCCTAGCAGGTGATGGAGGAAGCATTATTGGACCCACCCAAACGACGGCCCGAGGTCAGCCTGTCTGCCCATCTGGATAACTCCAGCCTCGCCTGTGAAAGATCCTTGGCTGTGGTGACTGTACCTTTCTCTCCCCCACAGGCTGGGTAGGACAGAGTGATCAACAGTGATCTCCAGAAGCAAGGAAGACTAGGAAAAGGAGTTAGATGGGAATACGCCTTGACCTACAGAAGGCAAGACAGGAGTGTGAACAAAGTGGCGTGTTGTAGCCACATCGCTCGATTCACTTGAGGGCAGTGCAGGCAACGCTTACCAGAAGCATTAGACTCTATCCGTGACATCCTGAGAAAATGTAACCAAATGGGTTTTGGCTTCGAATTCTTTCTGACAGCTTTGAGTCCATTAAAAATACATTAAATGTCAGTGAGAATTTTGCCACAGCACGTTGTTTTGCCAAGAGGAAAATTTGTTAAATCTGGCCATACATTTAAAGATTCTCTACGAAATCATTTCAAGTAACTTAATATCATTACTATGTAGAACGCCGTTGACTTTGGGAGAAGACTTATACAAACACACACACACACACACACACACACACACACTGTTCTTTTTCTTTTTTAGTTTTGTATCTGGACAAGAAAGTTTTATGTGGAAAAGTCAGAGAGGTTCTCTCTCTTAAGTCACAGAACTACAGTAGCAGTGTCAGAAGGAAGCCATTGTTTTAGAGTGGTGTCTTTCTATTTTTATTTTTTTCTGACCAAAGGGTGTTGAGATCCGGATATTACCCTAATTTAAATTTAAAGAGAGAAGTGGAAAGGGGAAGATATTTGGGATTTATTGAGATTTTATTTATTATGTCATGCTCAGCATCATATTTTATTTTGTTTCGTTCTTAGAAGAACAATGCTGTAGGGGAGTTTTTCTATGAGCATTTCACAAACAAGGCTCAGAAACGTCTGATAATTCTGGAGACCACAAAACTAAAAAGGAATGGAAATGGGATTCTAACTCAGAAGATGCTTTGCCCACGAGTCAATGGTGAGCGAGGAACAAGCACAAAGAAACTATTTGGATTTTTAAAGAGTTTGTGATTTGCTGGGGGTGGAAGGGGGCAGTGAGTGGGAGGACAGATGAATCAACCTTAGCCACGCGCTGGTAATTGTTGATGCTGGGTGAAGGGTTTCACTGTGCAATTCTGCCTGCCTTTGTATGTTTGAAATTTTCCAAAATTGAAGGTCAAACAAAACCAACTCACTGCTTAAAGGACACTGACAACACAGAAAATACTACATATAAATAATCTTTTGTGGTTTATAGAGCAGAGATGGAGTTTTAGAAAAAGGAGAGAGAGCTAATCTTCAATTCCTAGAGACACTTATCAAAACAGACCCCCCTGTCCCGTCGTGATATGTGACATGCAGCTTGGCCTCTGCTTCTTGGAAGTCATCATTCTGCTGTTGGGCCCTGGGCTGCTTCTGAGGTTTTAGTTGTTACTTGTATTATTTTTAAATAGATTGAGGATTTATTTTTTTTTAATTTTTAAATTTTTATTTATTTGACAGAGAGAGAGAGAGATCACAAGTAGGCAGAGAGGCAGGCAGAGAGAGAGGAGGAAGCAGGTTCCCCACTGAGCAGGGAGCCTGATGCGGGCCTCGATCCCAGGACCCTGAGATCATGACCTGAGCCGAAGGCAGAGGCTTTAACCCACTGAGCCACCCAGGCACCCGACATTGAGGATTTATATTGTGGGTTATCAGTAGTGCTACTCAGGTTACTTTTTTACTCTATTTGTAAGCCCTTCTAACACTATCAAGAACTACAAGAAGACCGCGAATCCCACAGGTGGGAGAAAGCATATTTTACTCCAGAAAAAGTACTGCTTTGCTTAACTTGAAAGGCTACCTTTCACTAAAAGAGCGATAAAAGCTTTTCCAGGAAGAACAACAAATATGGAAAATCACCTCCATTGCTGCGGGCCATCGTCAGGGCTTCCAAAGACGTTTCTGGAGTTATTTCTAATTGGCAGATCATTACTTTGGCTCTGCTAATGGTCCTGGCTGCCTCCCTCAAGTCTTCAGTATTCAAAAGTAAATTTGCTCCAGCCACTATAACGATGATGTTCTGGCCTATAAAGAATTTCCACATAGTTATATTAAAAACCAAGCGATGATACTCTGCAATGTTACAATCCCCCCCCCCCTTTTTTTTTTAAGATTTTGTTTATTATTTGTCAGAGAGAGAGAGAGAGAGAGAGAGAGAGAGAGAGAGAGCGCGAGCACAAGCAGGCAGAGGCAGAAGGAGAAGCAGGCTCCCTGCCAAGCAAGGAGCCTGATGCGGGACCCGATCCCAGGACCCTGGGATCATGACCTGAGCCGAAGGCAGCTGCTTAACCAACTGAGCCACCCGGGCATCCCTACAATCACCCTTACAAAGTCGTTATACTAAATGTGTTGTAAGTATTAATCTTGACATTTCTAGGTGATTCAAGTGAAATTCTAAATTCCCACCATATCTTCGTTCATAATATCCTTGCTCTGTAAGGTTAATATTATTCTGACAATTTTGAGTAAAATCTAAAAAATAATTCCCCATCAATATTCCTATATACAAAGAATACTAGCTGGAAGGTGATACATAACAATAGTTAAAAATGACTGGTACAAAGTATGTGGTTAAGATTCCAAACCCGAAATGACAGATGTCATAATGATGTGTATCAACTGGAGTAAACTTGCCCAACACTAAAAACTAAGGCTCTGTAGTACGCAGTCAGTTCATGGGTGTATCCTAGGATATTCTGAAAATCAAAACATATTTTATAATATCTAACAGATGGGAAATTGTGCCAGATCACCTAAGGTCGAGAGAGGGATATCTGACCTATGCAGTTATCAGATCAAACAGAAGCAGAAGAAAGAATCTTATACAGTCTTTACTGGGACCCACTCTCTACAGTCCCACCTAAATGGGGGAAGAAGTGGGGGTGCATTTTATCTGTGAGGTGAACTCTCAAGAGCTGTGCTGTCCCATATGAGAGTCATGAGCTCAAGCCACCTGTGGTCCTTGAATACCTGAAATGTGTCTGGTCTAAATTGAGATGTGCTTCCATTGTACAATACACAGCAGATTTTATTTTTATTTTTAAAAAATTTTATTATGTTCAGTTAGCCAACATACAGTACATCATTAGTTTTTGATGTAGTGTTCAATGAGTCATTAGTTGCGTATAACACCTAGTACATAGCAGATTTTAAAGACTGAGTACAAAAAAAAAAGGTGGAAAATATTTTAGTTTTTAAGAACATTTTAAGAACATTTAAGAATAGGTTGAAAAGAACATTTTACACATATCTGGTTAAGTGAGTATATTAAGATTAATTTTACCTATTTCTTTCCACTTTTTAAAATGCAGTTCATGGAAAATTTCAAATTATGTCTGTGGCTTGCATTATATTTCTTTTGGATGGCACTGATCTAGAGGGACGAGTTGTAGCAGTCATTTCTTTTTTGTGCTCCAGGCTGCTCGTGCTGATCTTGTACAGACATGTCCTAAAATTACCTCTGAACACAGAACACATGCTAGCCTATCATCTTACCACAGATGTGTCTGTTGGCCACAAGGAGGACTTAATAAGGTAGGGATGGTTCAGCATAAACCCAATCTTGGTACTGGAAAAATTCAAAGTACCCACACACTGAAAGACAGCCTTCTCCTTCCTTTTCTCCTTCAGTGACCTCATTCTCTCTGCTAGAGTCAACTGCTGTTTCTGTGTTGCTGATTCCTGGATCTAAGATTCTGGCCGGGCCTTGGCTGCTGAGCAGCAGGACCACGACTACAGTGGTCTGGTAGACAGAGCCATATGGCGAGATCATTCATGCCACCAATTTAACTTGTCAAAACTGAACTCCTTACTTTACCTTGCTTCTCATTCCTTCACTTAAGGGAGCTGATGGTCCTCTCTCTGTGTGTTTGTGTTAGCTTTTCTAGGACAATCTACAGTCTCAAGGGTATTACCATATATGATACATAAGTCAGACAAGTTCTAGCATAACAGGCACTCAATACACAATATTAAACTACATCTTTGCATGGAAAGTGTAGTTTCTTGCTACATCGATAAGGAGGAAATGGAACTCAAAGATATCCCCAGGACACAAAAAAGAGGTTTAAGACAGGGAATGAACTGTTGTTGGCAGCAATGATTACTTAAAATGTAGCTTCAAGTAATGGACACAGTGTCTATTGTTAGAGTGAAAAATTTTATCTTCTTTAAGTAGAATACATTTTTTCTTTGTTTTTGCAACTTTGGGGTCACTAGAGTAGAGCTAAAAACACCATATCTTCTGTGAGAAACGATCGTATGAAGCTATATTACAAATCAAAGACATATTCTGACAAATCGTAATTCTGCAAAATGCATGCTGACTGCCCACGATGCACCGGGTTCTGTCTGAGGTGCCCCATGAAATGCTTGGTCCTTAAATCTGAATTAAAGACTTTCACGCAGGCTTTTGTTTTTAAAAAATTTTTTTAAATATTTAAAATAGTTGGCAGAAATGATGAAAACTTTACTTGAGGGTAAAGGGAAGTTACTGTTTTTCAAGACAAATGTTTCAACTGTCGCAAGGCCCTGTGACAGACAGACATAGTTGTATATATAGACTTTTGAGAGTTGATTGCCATTTAAAGAGCAGACAAAATTGAACACTAATGATAAATTAGAAGTAATTAGTTGCTGCCATTTGCTCAGTCAATATTCTATAAATACGATTCATTAACTTCCTGTGTACCTATCTATTTACATTTATTTACCTAGTATAACCGAAATGACAGATGAATAGTTAACTGCTTTTAGAGACAAATACTAATGCTGAGTTCACAGGAAGGATAATGGGACGTTTCAGGATATAAATATTATTCGGAGGCAACTGTAACACTTCCTATGTATTGGATGGCCAATTTTATATTTAAATGATCAAGTTGGGAAGTATAAGTAAAGGGAAACATGCATAGTTAGATGGAAAGGACCACACTTGAGGCCTTGGAGCAGTGGGTATGGTAAGAGAGCCACAGGATTATGGTAAAAATCGATGCTCCTGCCCTAGTTCTGGACACAAACTGCTTCATGAGATGACACTTCAATATGCGAAAAACGTACCTTCGTTATTGACAATTATAGACGCAGTTCCGGTAGCAGCATCTTGAGTCTGATATGCAAATTCTAAAAGAAAAAAGAAATTACAATCATGTACACACAGCCTGGCACGGATAATCGCCTTTAGCAATTTCAATGCATCACTCATCTTTGGAAAAACTTTTTAACCTTTAACCATCTGGAATGATAAAAGAAATAAGCAATTAGCGCTAATTTATACCCATCACCTATACGATGAGGAAGACAGAAGCCTTTACACTTAGTTGCACCTTTGTTCTACATTAGGAACAACTCAGCAAACCACCCCCCACCCTTTCAACTCGCCCACATTATTCATAGTGGATACATCTGCATTTTTCTAGACCATCACACTTCTTTTCTTCAGTGAAATGACAGACTTGAGTTAAGAGATTAAAGGTCAGACCTATACAGTGAACTTGGTCGTGTTTCTTCATAAGCTTTGCATCTCATCAAGAATCATGGTCTGGAGTGTAAATGGAAATGTTGATCACACGGCCTTTGGCAGCAGCGAAAAGCCTTGAAATGGAGCCAAAGACCTGCATTCTACTCCTGCCTCCAGCTCCAACTAGCTGTGTGCTCTTGGACACGTTGAGAACCAATCTGGCCTTCAGTTTCTCTTTTGTGCGACAATGGCATGAACTTCAGTGGTTTCGAAGATCATTTCCAACCGTGACATTCAGTGATTTTCCTTAAAATATCTTTTGTGAACACAGCACCTGTTTTCTCTTGTCACCTGCTTTTGAAACATTTCTACGAGATGAAGGTTTGTAACCTCTTATCATTTTATTCCCATCCGGAGGAATATACATGAAAGAATTAACCAAATGACATTTAAGACGAGATGAGGCTGTGCATAAAAATTCTCTGGCCACCAGAGGAGGATCTAATAATTCTATTCTATATTCAACTGTTCTTGTAGACAGATCCCAGAGGAAAGTCATAAAAACTAACTTTAAAAAAGATGCAATTTTACCTGTAGAAATATCGTTCTGTTTTAAGTTTTCTATATAATCATTGCCAAAAGAATCTTTGCCAACCTGTACCAAAAAAATGATGAACGTTAGATCTTTTACATTTAGTAAAATGCTACAATGTAGTTTTTAGCATTTTAAAAGGGCATATCTGCACAGTACTTTATAAACATTAGCTAATTAATCTTCTTAATGTAAGATGCTAGACTTGATTTCAGCCCAAAGAATTGTTCCACTTACATCCTACCTAAAACACGAAGCATTTAATGACTGTCACGAGTTCTAGAACTTTGCTCTCATTTTGATCTGTTCGTGTGGAAACTTCCACTCAGACAGAGCGGTCTACCATCAACAGTCCTCAATATTTATGAAGAATCTCAGTTGTTCGTACTTCACTATAAACGAGGGCATCTTTGTAATGACTTGCCTGGTGTTTTAGAATCTTCTTATCTGACACAGGATGGGGGCAGAGAAGAGGGATTTTAAAAAGCTCTCACTAACTTGGGTAACGGTATCATGGAAGTCTGTTGCTTTTGCATCCTTGCCTGAATTCTGGTAATGGAACTTCAGTTTTTCCCTTGGACACCCATTCCTGTTCCATTCATAGGCAACATAGTTAAGGTGGCACATTTGTTACAATTATTGATCCTATGTTTGCCACACTGTTACCACCCAAACCGCTTCATTCTGGTGTACATTCTATGTGTTTTGACTCATGTACAGACACGTATCCACCATTATAGTATTATCCAGAATGGATTCCCTGCAGTAAAAACCCTCTGTGCTCTGCCTATTCATCCCTTTCTCTGTCAAAGCCCCTGGCAACCACTGATCTTTCTACTGTCTCCATAGTTTTGTCTTTTCCAGAATGCCATATCATTGGAATCATACAATATGTAACCTTTTCAGGCTGGTTTCTTCCACTTAGAAAACACATCGAAGTTTCCTCCATGTCTTTTTGTGGCTTAATCACTCATTTGTTTTTAGTGCTGAAAAACGTTCTGTGGTATGGGAGGTACTGCGGTTTATCCATTCACCCACTGAAGGACATCTTGAGTTGCTTCTCAATTTCGATAATGATAAATTAATGTGCAGGTTTTTGTGTGGATGCCTGATTTTATTTTTCTTTCTTTTTTTTTTAAAGATTTTATTTATTTATTTGACAGAGAGAGATCACAAGTAGGCAGAGAGGCAGGCAGAGAGAGAGGAGGAAGCAGGCTCCCCGCCGAGCAGGGAGCCCGATGCGGGCCTCGATCCCAGGACCCTGAGATCATGACCTGAGCTGAAGGCAGAGGCTTTAACCCACTGAGCCACCCAGGCGCCCTGATTTTATTTTTCTTATTTTAATTTTAGTGTAGTTAATGTACAGTGTTATATTGGTTTCCTCCTATTTTAAATTTTAACCAGCTGTCACCATTTAAGTATTAGTGGACTTCACAAAACACATTTCTAGAGGTCCCGAAAATTCAGAGGTTCTGGTTACACTGGGCCCACATTCCTGCAAGGCCAGCCATCTGGAACTGCCCCAAAGGGGAGCGCGTGCTCTCTAGACCACAGCCCCCACCTGGCCTACTGCAATTTATGTTACCTGCTTGGCACCTGTAGGCTTTAGGCTTGCCTCCCCTGAACTCTCTCTCTTGTCCCACAGGTGAGCACTACTTCAATGGATCATGTATCTACCTGGGTCTTAGCCACTCCTGATGTGCTCTGCTTTTCCATAGAAAATCGCTCTCCTCTGGATATATCAATAGAAGGAAACCTACAGATTTACTTGGGTCAAGATCCTCAATGAGTGAAGAGAAAACTTCCTGGTGAGATTCTGGATTGTCTAGATCAGGGGTTGGAAAATTTTCTTCTGTAAAGGGCCAGAGAGGTAATAGTTTAGACATTGTGGACCAGATAGTCTCTTCTGCAACTATTCAACTCTGCTGTTGTAGTGTGAAGGCAGCCAAAGAAAATCTGTAGGCAAATGGATGTGGCCGTGTTCCAATAAAGCCTTATAAAAATACGTGGTAGGCAAGATTTGCTCCATGGGCGGTAGTGTGCTGACCCCTGACTTAAATGCCACCTCTGAGAACTTCTTCCTCAAAGGACATTTTCCCCTGTGCTCTTTTTCTGGCAGAAATGCTGATTAGGCAATAATCTGGAACAACATATAATACTTTATTAGCAGAATTTCTTTCTCTACAGTGAAGAGTGTCCTCTAGAAAGCACTGTCATGGGGGAGAGCTCCCTGGTAGAAGGTCATCTATCAAAGGTTTTCTTCATGGAAGGCTGGCCCGTTTATCTACCAAAGCATCTCATTTCTTAGGTCAAAGATTCATACCAGAAACTAACTGGTTTTTTTTTCTCTTTTTTAAAAACATTATTTAGCTCTCTCCCATGGGCAATCAAGATGCTATAGAGTTGGGAAAGCATCATTATAAGAATGTTGTAGGGATTAAAGGAAGGCCATTCCTAGGCTGGTGGGGCCTGGTACAGATTAGAGTGAAGAAACTTCTCCCCCATTTCCTATCAGTTTAATACAGGCGAAATCAGTCCCCCCGCCCCAAAGCAAAATCTGTTTAAGGTGAATTTCAAAGGCATGTTTGATAAATGGTGTGGTGATATAAACATAAGGAAGTGCAGGGATTAGGAAGATTTGTTGGAAGGGAGGAGAAAACCAAAAAGCATGTGGCTTTGCCCTCCTGAAACTGTCAGAAGGAAAATAAGACTGAGAGAGGCACCTGTCCCACCAAGTGGAATATTGCATGCATCTGAGCCATCATTAGGAAGGGACTGCATACTCGTGGTAACTGCATTTTGCAGGCTTGCTGCAGTGGTATTTTATTTTATTTTTAATTTCTTATGAGGCTTGAACTCATGACCCTGAGATCAAGATCCTTGAGGTCAAGACCGGAGCTGAGATCAAGAGTCAGACGCTTACCCAACTGAGCCCCGGAGGGCCCCATGCTATAGTCTTTTTTCTCCTCCGGGAATCATCTGATGGGCTACGTCCCTTAGGGATGGTGATGGTTCCAGATTTATTTCAACAGTGATTTCCTGGCAAACCTGTCGGCTTGTGTTCTAACCGCTATG
Organism: Ailurus styani; assembly: GCA_002007465.1. Taxonomy (NCBI): domain Eukaryota; kingdom Metazoa; phylum Chordata; class Mammalia; order Carnivora; family Ailuridae; genus Ailurus; species Ailurus styani. The sequence goes on along the minus strand of LNAC01000024.1, from coordinate 6,089,392 downwards.
TGAGATGTGGAACAAAAATACTTTGCCTTTGCCCTCTTAGATATTCCCATGACAAAAATAAAAATCTGGTGACTAAAAAATAATGGCAAAGTAACAACACTGCTGAGGGTCAAGAGAAGTCGATCTTAGCTCCATTAACTTGGCCTCTGGGTCATGGTGACACATCACCAAGTAAAAGAACTGATGAGAAGCCTACCAATAGGAAGGCGATATTCACATTTGTGTCATGGAAGTTGGAAGCCACTGTTAACTGCCTCTTGGTCTCAGTCTCCTTATCTGGAAAGTCACAACAAGTTTGCTGCAGGGATAAAATAACACGCATGAAGCGGGTTGACAATTGTGAAGGATTCAGTAACGGCTTGGTATTATCACCGTCATCGTCATCGTCATCGTCATTGTCCCCATCCTCATCATCACCAGGGCAGACCTGCTGCCACAATGGCCGCTTCCCTTGGGGGGAGGGGCACGGTTCCTGCTGCTTGGATTCAATCTTTCTTTTAAACTATGTTCCTTCCTGTCTGGTTCTCCCTGATGCTTCCAATTCTTCCTGTTGCTCCCTGTTTTCAAACAGAAGAGCACCTGGTCATGGAAGCAAGCAGGTGGGTGCACTGAATTATTTGAAAAATAAGACCGTATTACTGTTATTGTAATAAAAACATTACATCTGCACTAATGGGGAAACTAATTCTGTTTAATGTAACCAGGTATCCTGTTACTTCTCTAAGAATAACAGAGCCAGCTGTGGGCAGGTCTGTGTCTTAGACATACCTATTTATTATATCAAAACGTGGGCAAAAAGTAGCAGAGATCTGAGGCTTCTTTTTTCTTTCTGCATTACAGAGTAGTACAGATGCTTTGGGCAATGTCATACTAAAAGAATGCCATTTCCCCTGTTTCCCAACCCTCAAACCTCTTACACAATCATTTACTCTGCTGGATTGTCTTTAAAAAAAGGTCGAGAGGAGCGAACACCTTCTAAACCCCTTTGGCTACTTTCGACTCGAATATAAGCCTCTTCCCCAGGAACTGGAAATTCCCAACCAGAAATCAGAGGAGTGGGACCCAGGCTGAGATGTCACGCGTTGCCTGCTATTGAGAGCTGGGTGAAAGTATCTTGAAAATCACAGTGAATGACACAAATGGAATGATTTGTAATGACTGTGAATGAAAATCACAGTGAAGAATTCTTGAACACTTCATCTGAAGCTAATGATGTTGGCTAATTGAATTTAAATAAAAAAAGAAAAAGAAAAAAAACCACAGTGAATTATTTCAAATGGTCCTTGAAACGAAAAGGACTTGACATAATAATTTCATAGGGGAACCTCCGTAGATATTTTTGGAGGCTTCTGTTCCCCGGTCACATCTTGCCTATCAAATTGATAAGAGAACTTTAAGTATCTCAGCCATGAAGCAAAATAGTGCGAATGGGAGTCAGGAAATTTGGAACTGAATTTCAGTTTTGCCCTCATCAAGCTAGTTGAAATTCTTTACATTTTGCTGCAAACCGTTCCACCTGAGCCAGGTAGGGTGGGACTGGGGTGAGTTCTCTTGGGCAGGTAGGAAACCAGTTCTCAGCCTTCGCTGAGCATTAGAGCTCCTGAGGAGCTTACAGACATCCTGGTGCCCAGGTTACAGCCCAGACCGATGCAGGCAGCCCCTGTGCAGGTGGGACCGTGGCCCATGCCCCAGGTGATTACAATGTACACCTCCAGCTGAGGCCCACGGGATTGCAGGATGAATGCTGGGAGAGTGTGGGTGAAGCTGTGTGTGGAAAAAACGAGGAGGGAGAGCAGGCCTGCCTGGTGCTACGTTGGGAAGTCAACTGAGTGGGAACATGGAGCGTGGCCTGCAGAGTTGGCGTGGGGCAAGGGGACCAATAAGGTCCAACACTGGGGTCAAGGTATGGTAAAGCTACAAACACTGCCACGCGTGTGTTTGTGGACTCCGGTCTCATTTTGATGTCACCAGGCTTGCCTCCCCTTGCTCTGTGGGCTTCTCTAACACTGGTATTTGGCAGAAATCGTTGGATTTCTCTATTCTACAGAAACAATTCTGCCTAAACAATCTTCCTAAAAGTCCAGCCTTCCTAAAAGCTTATTGGAGACTCTGGGTTAGCATATATTTATCCTTCCTTAAGACCCGTGCATGAAATGTGTTCTGTATGTATTTGGTCATCTTTGTTGCCTGTCTGTTCATTTTCCTCGGCCTATCTTATCATTCTTAAAGGGACATGACTACAGGCATTCAGACTGTCCTGTGACTGCCAAAATGTCCTATACAAGTTTTTGCTCCTAGCAGCCCCCTGGGAGGCATTCCTATACTCTTCTAGTAGCAGCAGAGAAATACTTTTGGGCAGAAGGATTCTGGGAAAAGCACGAAGAATGAGGTAGCCTGGGTAAGCCTGTTCCGGGTGGAAGAAGCCAGGTCATCGGCAGTTATGGACAACCACTTGCACTTAAACCAAGGCAACTCCTAGAACCCCAGATGCTCTTCAGGAAATCCTGGCTCAGCTCTTTCCGGAGGCTTGCAGAGTCGTGCAGCTGAATAGAACTTTCTGCAATGATGACATGCCCTCTCCCTCTGTGCTACCCCAAACATACACTTGAAATGTAGCCAGTATGACAGAGCAACTCGATTTAAAATTTTATTTTAATTACATTTAAATCCAGCCATACATGGCTAGTGGCTGCCATCTTGGATAATGCAGCTGTAGAGAGATGTAAATTAGAATCATGGAAAACAGCAGGACTGGGTGTATCAGGAGCAAGACCATTTCCTCCAGCTAAGGGTCGTGAGGTATTTCCTCACTTTAACCACCGAGAAGGCTCTCTGCATTGAGGGAGAGCCAGTCAGTGGCTTCCACAGTCCAGAACCATGATCTAGTGCTGAGGAAGGTGACTGCAGTTAGCACTACCACATAATGAACGTCTACATTTCAAAATGGTTGAGGAATGGGCTGCTTGGAATCCTTGAATAGTAGAAAGCATCTAGGAATTTCATCTATTGACATATAGTTGAGGTAAATAAAACCCAGAGGACCAAGATATCTTGCCCAAGGTCACATGAAGTAGAATATTTCTGCCAAAAAGTTATCACTTATAATAAAACAGGTTACCAGTTCTCAAAGTTAGAATGCACAGAAATATAATTAACACTAAAACCAAGTTGAATGCAACTTAATCTTCGTGACTCAGGACAGAAGAATACATAAAATTCCAGCTATTCAAGCTAGCTGGTGGTTTAAATCCTATCTAAATGGGGATAATGGCCTTTAACATACAAAATTAACATTACAGTCACCATTTATGAGTTCCACTTATCTGACAGTGGAGGTGGGTAGGAGGTAAGAGCTGGTTGGTGGTAATCATAATTTTCTTCCATTCTTCCTACATGAGACACATACTGTTTATTTGCTTAGGGTCCTAGGGTACCCCATATTTGGACATGTTTCCAGGCATTCCAATCAATAGAGCCATTAGTTTTATTTAGCCAGTCGTCCTTCAGCAAAGTTCAGGAAAGAACAAATTTTACGTCATTATATATAACCTGGAAAGCGCTGGTGACTACTTTTGATCTTTGAAAACTAAATCTTAATGCACGATCAGTTGACTGTCCCACAGTAATCTAACAGACGATCTAACTTTTTTGGTTAAGATGACAAATACTCTAATATACTCCTTTTCAAGCTATCTGTAGTGAAGCTGTGTTTTTTTTTTCTTTTTTCATTTTCAATCTGCTGTGGACTAATAATTCCATAAAATATAACAACAATGAAATAAAAACAGAAAAGAGTCATACAAAATACCAGGCTTAATTTATTATTACTATTATTTCATCAGCTATAAACATTATTCTCTCAAATGCTGTAACTGTTGCTAATTGCTTACTCTTAATTCCTGTACTGTCCAGGCCAGTGATTGTTTGCAGCCTGGTCTGAGGATCAGACTTTAAGTAGCATGGCTCTAACATACCGCCTGTGTCACAGAGCTTGGATATCTGCCCATTCTGCAAGGAAAACACACAGGTTCTTGTACTATAGAGGTGTTTTGTTTTGTTTTGTTTTGTTTCTGTTTTTTTTTTTTTCCTTTTTAAAGGATGCTCTAGGGCACCTGGGTGGCTCAGTGTGTTAAAGCCTCTGCCTTCAGCTGAGGTCGATCTCAGGGTCCTGGGATCGAGGCCCACATCGGGCTCTCTGCTCAGTAGGGAGCCTGCTTCCTCCTCTCTCTCTGCCTGCCTCTCTGCCTACCTGTAATCTCTCTCTGTGTCATATAAATAAATAAAATCTTAAAAAAAAAATAAAGGATGCTCTACGGCCAGTGTGGGGCTTGAACTCACGACCCTGAGATCAAGAGTCATGTGCTCTACCGACTGAGCCAGCCAGGCACTCCTCGAGAGTGTTGAGAGTGTCATGTTCGAGGAAAGTAAGACCAGCTAATTTACTGAGTATCTTCCCACTTGGCTCATTTCAGATCTGGGTCATTTGGGTCCATGTCTGTTCATGGCTTCTTCCCACCAGATAAGAAGCAGAGTCTTTGGAAAAAAAAAAAAAGATAAGAAGCAGAGTCTTTGGAAAAAAAAAAAAAAAAAAGAAGCAGAGTCTTTGAGCTGAGACTGGGTCACTGCATCTCAAACTCTTTTTTTTTCTACCCCGGTCCTCCTGAGCAGCCTGTTTCAGATACCAAGAAATAACATTTAGCTTGAATGGAATGATGGAGGAGGAAACACTTAAGAAAATCAGGTGAAGTCCTATGAAAGGTAAGTCTCAGAGACTCTTTGTCCTGCCAAAAAGACTTTCATTTTCGATGATATCTGCCTGGATTTGTAATCTGAAAATATTACTTCCAGTTCTCCTTGGACTGTGGCCTTGGGCCCACGACTCTGGTGAGTACTGACTACACTACTCTTTAATGACTTGAAGTATTTCATGATTACATGTTTCACTGGATGCACACTGATGGGCTCCTGCTTAATAGTCCTTGTCACAATATCTTGGCAAGTAAGTCCCCCGAACTCAATATAAGCTGTTCTGCATGGTGCCATTAAACAGTCTTACTTCACCAGAGCTTGGATTTTGGTTTGTTGTAGGGTGGTAGTAGGTAAGTTAATGTTGCTAAGAAAACTGAAGGAAATTTTCTACCTGTTTTTCTTTTGTTCCATCTGTTCATTTTTATCTTAAGTAACTTCATGATTTTGGTTTCTACTTAGAATTTGTCATCTTAAAAAAAACTGCTATACAGCAGGTTGGCTACTTTGCTTAATGAGAATAATACTTCACCATGGAAAAATATTGTGACGAATGGGTAACATTAGCTTCTATTATAAAAAAGATATTTTTCTTTTGAACAAGTCTAAGAATATTATGCAATTTGTTTAGGCTTAAAGAAATCCACATCTAAAGATTCCAGGTTGTCTAAGCAAAGCCACCCAGTAAGGTTTTGGCAGAAGCCATGCTTTCTTACCTTCTCTGTACGGACACTCATGCTAAAGCCAACTGCTGGGATAAATGGCTGAGGGCTGCGTTGGGGCACCACAGATATGAACAACTCGCCCAACTGTACAGGTGCTACCCTAAACTGTCATACGCAGACCAGAATAAAACAAACAGGACCGCTGCTTTATCAAACTCCTGGCTGTACCATTTCCCCAAATACAGCCCTCTGCTGTCTATTCCTCTCACATCCACTCCTGACGGTTGCATGATTCACTTCCCAAGTTCAGTTCCACAACTCAAATATTTTCTATTTTGCGTTTCTCTTTGCCTCAAATTCAACAGACCCAAAATAACACCAATCTCAATCTTCGAGTTGGATGAGATCCCAGGGGACATCCAATTTTGACTTTCATGGCTACATGAATAGCATTTATGAAGCTTCCAAGAGGGGTTCTCTAATCTTTCCTGTTACGGCTCCAGCTCGGGGGAACTCCTCTCTTCCCAGACCAGCCATTTTTGGTACTTTGCTTCCAACACCAATCCTCTGTCCATGTTTTTCCAGCTGGCAAATATCCTCCTCTTTCCAGTTCCCAAGCCCTGTTAAGTCAGCACCATCTGATGACTCCCCAGACCCTTCATTTCCATTCAAGTATAGGATCGTCAGGTCTACAGCTTTCTCTCCAAGCCCAATTCCTAGCATGCATTAGGTCATCAATAATTAATGGCTAATTAGTTGATACTTAAAATCAAGAGTTCAACTTTAGAAGATGTGTGTTTCTTACTTTGAATCTTGTGCTTCATGTGATGTTTTTGCCCAAAGAGCTAGATGAGAATTTCATCAGGTTAATCATAAATTAGAAATAAAACTACACTTGATTAGCAGATGAAATGATAATTGTATAGTTCATACATCACTGAAAGGCTCCTGTGGAGAGGAGAGTGCTGTAGGCAATGGGAAATTACATTGCAGAGAAATTTTGGTAAAACTGACCCAGCTCACAGGAGCAAGCTCATTCTTTGAAATTTCTTAGATTTGTCTTATCCTTTACTGTGCAGACTGAGTCTAGCTTTCCTAAAATAAACTTTCGTGTTCTAGCAGTAATGCTAGCATCTTAAAATTTCATTAAACATGCAAACGTTGAACCTTTGGTAGCCAATTTTATTTTCAAGTGATTTCAGTTGGATGGCTAGAAAGAGGGACTACTGTATTTTATGTGCCATTTCCTTATATACCTGAAAATGGAATTATGTCTAAGGACTAGTTATAGGTAGTTCATTAAGGCCCAGATTCCTTTCTGATCCAAGAGCTAGCACTAGAAGAAATAACTTAAGAGATGAGTGAATCACCAGTTATTAGACCAAGTTTCCAAAAGTTGTGTTGCAGCAAAAATTGCTAAAAACAGGATGACTTCTGCTGTTTAGAAGCTGGACTGTAGAAACCTAGTGGAGTAGGCAAATTCCTCTCCCTTCTCACCCTTCACTTAGAAGCTAAGTTAAAGGGATGCAGCATTAAGCTACTTCCCAGAGGATTCAGTGAGGGAGAAATGAATATGAAGGATAAGGAAAATGATTCTCTCCTATTTCGATTTTTCAAAACAATATGAAACAGATACTCATGCAAGTGCAAGCACAAACATGTTCACAGCAGCACTGTTCACAACAGCCAGAAGGTGGAAACAGCTCAGGTGTCCATCAACAGACAAGTGGATAGACAAATTATAGGCTATACAATGGGATATTATTCAGCCACAAAAGGAATAAAATAGATACATGCTATAAGGTAGATGAACCTGGAGAACATTCTGCTAAGTGAAAGAAGCCAGACACAAAATGTCATATATCCTATGATTCCATTGGGAGGAAATATCCAGAATAGATCAATCCACTGAGACAGAACGCAGACTGGTGGATGCCAGGGGCAGGAGGTGGGATGGGGGAGTGGGAGGAAACTACTTCACGGTAAGGTGTTTTACTCTGGAATCACAGAAATGTTCTGGAACTAAGAGAATGGTGGTTGTCCAACATTGTGAATGTACTAAATGCCACTGAATTGTTCCCTTTAAAGTAGTTAAAGAATAAAAACAGCAGCATTAAGCTAGACCCTTGCCTCTAGAATCCTCTCCACCATATTTCACACTTACCTTGCATACCATGGATGTCTTTGCTCCAAGCCTGGCAGCTTGGACACACTGGTTGGCACCTTTCCCTCCAAAGCCAATAAAAAACTTATGTCCATGGATAGTTTCTCCGGTTTTTGGCAAACGAGAAGTAAGACTGCCAAAATTTAAAAAGAGAAGGGGAAAAAAAAAGGCACATCAATTTAAGTTCTTCAGAAGAGAGAGGGAAGGTTCTCTGACGGGAGTCTAGTCTTAGCAATCAGAAATGCAAGCAGAAGCAGAGATCACCTTTTCCTTAAAGATAGCATTTGGCAGTTGGCATCGTGACCCAGAATGCATCTGCTGACAGGATGTCTTCCTGTCTCTCCCCCCCACTCACCAGCCATGCTATGGGAGAGCCACTTCATTTTTTTTTTAAAGATTTTATTTATTTATTTGGCACACAGAGAGAGATCACAAGTAGGCAGAGAGGCAGGCAGAGAGGGGGAAGCAGGCTCCCTGCTGAGCAGAGAGCCCGATGTGGGGCTTGATCCCAGAACCCTGAGATCATGACCTGAGCCAAAGGCTTGACCCACTGAGCCACCCAGGTGCCCCTGGAGAGCCACTTCAGATGAGACAGTTTCTAGTGTCTACTGCATCAGGGGTGCTCATGGGTGCCTCTGCTTTCCATCACGGGGAGCTCTTGCAGGGCAGTCCCTTCCTGTTCCCACTTCCCAGTGCCCAGCACAGACCTTTATTCACAGTGGAGCAAGTTAATGTGTGTTTCTGTACAGGTTTATCTGGTCACTTTAACAAGAAGTAGGAAGTGTACTGGGGTTCTGGTAACCATGCTCAGGACCTAAGGAGAAGAGGGAAGTTGCAATTCTAGGCAAAGGAATCCCATCTGTTTCCTGGCAGCTGGGGTGGGACTGGGTTTTGACTTTGATGGCACGATGAGGTCATAGTTCCTGTCCATCCTGTATCCCACCCATTTCAGGTACTGACTCAAAAAGAGCATCTGTTCTTAAAAAATGGAGTCTAGAGAGCCAAGTTTAGTTGAAAATTTTTACTATAGAAAATTTCAGACCTATAAAATTAGAGAGAACAGTATACTGACTTCCCTACCCCCACACACTCATCACCCAGATTCAACCACTGTCAACTCGTAGCCAACCCTGCTTCAGTCTCTGCCTTCGTGGACTTCTCCAAGAGCCAAGGAGTTTTACTCACCTGTTACTGTCTGGTGACAAAAAGTCAGAGTAAAAGGTTTTCTCCAGGGTATGATTTTCATAATATTAAAGTGGAAGGTGTGAGGAAACAACATCTTTGAGGGACAGAAGATGTGAAAATGGAGAGAGTTCTGGGTGTAAGGGTAAGTGGGGAAGGTGGGCTTGAGTAGCATGAGGACTGGATGGCCACAAAGAAGTGGGCCAAGGGCCAGACGGAGTGATGGCAGGAGTGACCAAAAAAGGTTAGGGAGCTTTAGATGGGAAAGAAAGGCCAAGAGGGGAATTCACAACAGTAAGTCGATTGAAAACCTACTCTGTTTTGGCAGATCTGAAATTTATATTCATTGCCCACTGAGGCTGTGATTTATCTGAATCCAGTCTCTTAAGCCTAATATTAGAGTATGAGGTCAATGCCAATTCCTACAGGTCACAAAGAGCCTGTTTGCAATGGAATGACCTATGACTGATGCCAAGAACACACAATGGTGTTGATAATGACCAAGTTCAGCCTGTGTATGTCCTTCATGTAGTTCTAAAAGTCTCAGCAAATTGGGCTAAACTACTCCATTCCCTAGCACTGCAGTGTCAAATATGGTTATTTGAGATTCAAAAGAGACTCATCAATAATTTGAAAACATTCTATTCCACTCCTCCCCTTTTCAGTGCTATTTTTACCTCCTATTCTAAATGCATTTATAGTACTGATGAAAAAAATATCCAGCTACAAGTTCACTTCTGAAAAAGGTACTCAATCAAGAGAAAAATGGTTTTAATGTAATGTTATTATCCTGTCATTTAATTTAGCAGTGACAAGTGATGATGAGATTTTGATTTGCATCAGAAATCTTAAACATTTTAGGATTCTGTTATGAACAGGCAATGATGACTAATCTGTGCGACTGAGTAACTATGTGAATTCTTGGCTTATTGACGCTGCTACAAACAACATCCATAACAACCTTAAAAAGAAAAAATATTCCATGTGGCTAAAAACAGGCCAAATAGCTGAATTAGTAAGACGGTCGGTATAGAAACTTATGACTTCCACTATATTTATACTTAGATCTGGGTCACAATACTCTGGTTTGAATCAAGTATATTTTTTATTATTGGCTGTGGGAAATCATGAAAAATAGATCAGCAGATGATTATTGGGATGTGGATGTATGGGATGGAGGAGTGAAATTGGGGGTACAGTGTTATGTGTTTGATGTGGGAGCAGATGGCTGGGATTTAAACTCCTTTCTAAACAACTTGTATTAACACAAAGCACTGTACTAATTTAGCCATCACAGAAATTTCTCCCTCCTTGGGAAGTGACTCTTTCTGCATCTCTGCCCTACTCTTGTTTCCTTCAATTGCAGACTCTCCCTATATGGGGACAAGGGCCAAGTCTGTCCTGTTCTCCATTTTATCCAGAGTGTCTGCCACTTAGCATGAGCTTAACATATTTCTTGACCCAGTGAATTTTTTAAAGAGACTTCCCTTGTCTCGCTGAAGGGTAGCAGAGTATGACTGGAGGAGCTCAGGACACGCTGGCCGAATAGGCTGCTTTGCTGTACTGCTGATGGTGAGCTGTAAGCACGTGAAAAGGAGCAAATGGAGGGAGAGGCTTTCTCTGAACTGCCTCTTATCTGCCTCAAGGCCAGTCCCCCGAAAGGACTCAACAGCCATGAATCCCCTCCCTGGGAGTTTCATCAATCAGCAAGGATGGACTCCTGTCATAGGCGAGAAGTAAACACCACATCCAGACAAACATGGTCTCAAATTTTCATTGTCATACTTCCTACTTATTCTACTGAGGGCCAGTTCATCTTTCCTAAGTCATTTACTCTCCCCTAAGAGGACTCCCACCCCCCCTTTCCTATTTAAGAAGCCTGAATTCTTAATCACCTTGGGGAGTTACTCCTTCTCCCCTGNCCCACCCCCCAGTAACCCTCAGTTTGTTTTATGAGATTAGAAGTCTCTTACGGTTTGTCTCCAAGAAGCCTGAATTCTTAATCACCTTGGGGAGTTACTCCTTCTCCCCCAAGCCTCGCCCATGTACACCTGGGGCATACAGGTCGATACATTTGTTTGTTTTTCTCTTGTTACTCTGTCTTTTATTACCAGGGTGTCAGCCAAGAACTAAGAAGGGAAGAGGGAAAATTATTTCCCCTTCCACCTCTCTTTTCCGTGTCTCCCCTGTGTAGCATCCATCCCTACTTCTGAATTGCAGATGTGAAGGTGCTGATGAATGGGAAGGAGGAGACTGGCGGGAATTTCAGTTGTCTGGCAATGACAATTCCATGGTTTACCAGACCTTGCCCACTGCCTTCCCTGTATTAGCAGCACTCCTCTCCTGTAAGCAGGAGCTGTAACCAGAAATCAGACTATCATTCTTCATTCATGTGTTAATTCAACAAATGTTAAATTGGTGTTTTCCAATCTACCTCTAGGGGACAAAAGCAACTTACAATATAATAAATCCTAACCCTGATGCAAGCAGTATATGAGTGGGGGGAAAAAACCAACAAAACAGTTCAGAGCATGAGATCATTATGATCTGATTCACGATTTTTTTCTTTTAAAGATCAAGTTGGCTCTATTAAATGATCTGTGAAGTGGGCAGCATCTAACAAGTAGAAGGGAGCGCCCCAACTCATGTTTTTTAAAAATAAGATATATGTGTATGTTCTCATAATATGTAAATGCAAAGAAAATGAAATGTTAATGACAGGTATCCATGAAAAGGGTGGAGAGAGGGAGCAAAACTTTATATACAACTTTATACATGCAACAAGAGTACATTTGTGCATTATGGGAAGCCACTTGTTACGACTTCAGATTCACCTGGCTTCCCGGCATCTTTTTCCAGCTACCTGGGCTGGTAGCTGGGTCCTTGTAGGTGCGACCGAACACAGCCTTGCCCAACGCCACTCTCCATTCCAGGGTTTCTGTTCCTTTGTCACGGGTCTCTGGTTGTCGCCCAGCGCCGAGCAACCAGTTAAACACGTCAAGTGTCTTTGCATAGGCTTTTCTTCCTCCCTGGATTACAGTTCTGCACAGATTATATGCTCTTAAACCTTTGTCTTGGGACCTTTCTGTTGAACCCAGACTAAGACAGTTTACTGCTTATTTATTTTTGAAGTAAATGAATTGGAGCGGAAAGTGGAGTTGAGAGCAACTAGAAAGTTAGTTACAGACAGGCAGAAGCATTTTTGAATTCGAAATCCTAATTTACCTTGAACCAGGCTTTCCCTACCACTTTCCTTATTAAAATCATGAAATTAGGGTCTGGGTCAAGAAAGACCTGCACAAAGCACGGCCCCCTCGATGGAAGCGTTGCTATGATTTGCCTCAATTCAAACATGAGGTTTAGCAGGGTGCCAAAGACAAAGTGCTCAAAGGAAAATAAAAAGGAAGCAGTATACTGGTAGCAATACACTGTTGCTACCATTTAAAAATTAAAAATAGAGTGAAGTTTCTGGATGACAGAGAAAATCCAGACAGAATACCAATCATAAGAAATATATCTGAATTTAAATTCGTAGCTTTAAAAATGTCACATTTTAATTTTGCACAGGAGGAAACACTGCTAAATGTTCAAAGATGGCCCCGCAGTCTTCTGGACCCTGAGAGGTCACGTGGCTAGAGGTGCATAAGGTAGGAGGCCTGAGCCACTTACTGATTGTACTACCTTTGACAGCTTTTCCCTCTTTGAACCAGCTTCTTCTCTTGCAAAACAGGTTTAATAATACTTGTCAACTCCTTAAATGCCTGGGTTTTGTGCTCTGAGTTATTTCACTGACAGGTGTTATCAGAACAACTAATCAATTGCTTTTAGCTTCTTGACAATGATGTGCTTGTTACAGATTCTCAGAGATGATTCATACCAAAGGAAGGAATGACCTGGTGGAACAGGGATGAGAAGTCTTTCGACCAAAGAGGTCACACTATCCCAGCTCCAGCCTAAAGTTGAGGAATGTGTTCCTTTTTGCATTCCATCCTTCCTTCTGGCTGCAAGCTTGCAACACACTGTATGCCTCTCTAATAGAGGATTGTACTATTATTGCTCAATTAAAATTCATTACACTCATTTATTATTCCTACTGCCTGTACTCTTCAGCCGTATCTGTTCTTCTCAGCATTTGTGTAGGTCACATTTATAGGAATGAGCATCATTTCCAGAAAAACCTAGTGATCTCTTTCTAGCTCTGCAAAAAACACTTAAGCTTCCAATCTTCATTCTGTGGTTCCAAACCCTGAATTTGCAGACATAGGATTTATTTAAGGGAATCAAAGCTGAATTATGCTTTAAACCATTTTTTTAAAAAAACTGATTTTGATTATTAACTCCTATTTTTCCTAGCTAGCCAGTCTGGGGCTAAAAAGTAGTTTTCCCTGAAGATGTAGCTATCCTTGAATTTATAGAACAGATATGAAGAACATTGGTCACAAGTGGCCAGCCTTTCAGAGTGTCCTATCCTTGAACCTTATTTATTTAAATTTTGCTTGTGTGAAAAAGTGTAGTAGGCACAGGGAGAGCCAATAAAGAGTATGTTATGGTCTTACGTGGCTGCCTTCCTTCCCATTTCTGCTCAGATGTTACCTCCTCAGAGAGGCCTTCCCAGACCACCTTACAGGTGATATCCCTATTCTTAATTTTTGTTAGGTCATTAATTCAATTTGACAAGGAATACTCTTTCTGGATCAGAGACAGCTTTTTAATTACTCATAATTGTGTTAGCTCTCTCTGTCCCAATCTCCCCCAGGGTGACATGAGAGGAACTTCCAAATAATGAATTCTTGTGAGTTTACATAGAAGCTGACACAGCTGTTGCTTCTTCTCCCTTCCGGGGTGAGGAAGGAGTGGGAGAAAACATGGCCTAGTGACCTTTGCTTTGTAATATAAATGAATGCTCTCAGGGGAGCGAAGGGGTGGGTCTCTAGATTTACAACCCCTAGAATGTAAATAAATGTGTCCAAGGAAGAAGTCCCTAAATCTCTCCAGAAGTCTCTGACTTTGCAAGGTTTGTTTGCCATTCAAACATTCTTTAATCCTGGTGCTAGCGATCTTTACTCAGAAAGTCCTGATCATGCAGAAATGTGAGAGCATTCATACGAAGAACATTGCTTCCCAACGATTTTCTTCAGATCAATAGCACTGTCTGACATTATAATACTCATTTCTCTCCTCTCTCCCTGTCTTCTTTTGGATTAAGTGTATTCTATTTCATCTTCACTATTGATGTTATTAACTCCTTTTTTCCTGTTTTTTTAAAAAAAGCTTTTATTTTTAAGTAATCTCTATACCCAAAGTGGGGTTTGAACTTACAGCCCTGAGAGCAAGAGTCGCGTGTTCCACCGAATGAGCCAGCCAGGTGCCCCTCCCTTTTTTCTATTTTAAAAATCTGAGGTTTATAATGAGCATCTTTAACTTATCACAGGTTATTTTCAAACATTACTACACCACTTGTTAAGTGAAATTCTTCCATTTCCCTTCCTAATCTTTGTGTTAGTATTGTTACGTATTTTACTGCTATATGACATATAAACCTTACAACACTATGCTATTATTTTTAAACCATAAATTGCCTTTTTTAAAAAAAAGATTTTATTTATTTGTCAGAGAAAGACACAGTGAGAGAGGGAACACAAGCAGTGGGAGAGGGAGAAGCAGGCTTCCCGCTGAGCAGGGAGTCCGATGCCGGGCTCGATCCAGGACTCTGGGATCAAGATCTGAGCCAAAGGCACACGCTTAACAACTGAGCCACCCAGGCACCCTCTGTCAACTGCCTTTTAAAGAAATTAAGAAATGGAGGAAAGAAGTCTTTGCATTTGCCCATATATTAACCATTTCTGGGGCTCTTCATCCCTTTGGGTAGACTCAGCTTCTATTTAGCATCATTTCGGTTCTGCCTAAAGAACTTGTCAATATTTATTGTAGTGTGAGTTTCTGGCGATACATTGTCTCAGCTATTGTTTTTCTGTCTTTATTTCCTCTTCGTATATAAAATTCTATGTTGACAGTTTATTTTTTAAGCACTTTAGATTTTTTTTTCCTGGCTTGCATTATTTCTGACAAGAAGTGTGCAATGAATCTTTGTCCCCTTATATGTAGTGTCTGTTCCCACTGCACTCCCTCCCCCCTGGGCTTTTAAGGATTTGTTTATAATTGGTTTGCAGGAATTTGATTACAATGTGCTTTGCAGTTTACAGTATACTTATCCTGGTTGGGGTTCACTGAAATTCTTAGACCTATACGTTTATAGTTTTCACAAAATTTGAAAAATTTTCGGTCATTATTTCAAATATTTTTTGTGCCTCACCTACTCTTCCTCTTCTTAGATTCTGATTACACAAATGACAGACTGCTTGTCTCACATCACAAAGACTGTATTTTGGTCATTTTTTTCCTCTGTGCTTCAATTTAGATAATCGCTCTTACTGTCTTCAAGTACACTGATCCCCTTTTGTAATGTCTACTCTGCTGATAAGCCCATCAAGTGAATTTTTCATTGCAAAAAATTGCATTTTTTAATTTCTTAAACTTCTATTTGGTTCTTTTACGTGTCTCCCACTTTTCTCCTCACTACATTCATGTTTTTCCTTTAAATCACTAAGCATTTTATAATGGCTCTTTTACAATCCCTTTCTGCTAATTCCACCAACCTGGCCATTTCTCTATGTCAGTTTTGGTTCGCTTTTTTCCCCTTGGTTATGGATTACATTTTCTTGATTCTTTGCATGACTATTGATTTTTGAGTGGATGCTGCATATAGCAAATGTTACATTGCTAAGTTTCTTAATTTTGTTTTGTTTTTCCAAAGGGTTAAACTTTGCTTTTTTGGGCAGCTAAGTAACTTACCTGTTTGGTCCTTTTGAGGACTGCTTTTGAGATTTATTAGGGACAGTTTCGAGTAGCCTTTACTTTAGGGTAAGTTTACCCTTTTTACTAAGTTGTGGTCCTTCTGGGACTTGTACTGAATGCTCCAGGGGTTCAAGAAGTCTCTGGCCAAATAGAATGCAGTACCTCCCATTCCTGTATAATTTCTGTGAAATGTTCAGCTTAGAGCTCTTTAGTAGTGGCCCAGCTTTGTGGAGTCTCTATGTATGTCCATGTAGTATTTAGCAGCAGACTCAAGGAGACTCCCCATGCAGATTTCTGGACCTTTCCCTGATTAGCTCCTTCCTCTCCAGTACATGTTCCCATAAATTCTAGCCACCTGAGTCTCCCTAAGCTATGAACTCAGTTTTCTCAACTCACTGATCTTGGCATACTTCCTTGAGTTTCTTCTCTTGTACCATGGTCAGTAATGTACCTCCAGGACTCACGTGTTTCCTTTCTTGTCTGGGTAACACGCCTGTTGTCTAACATCGGAAACAGCTGCTTCATATATTTTGTCCCTTATACATCCCATTTTCTTGTTTATGGTGAGAAGGTAAGGCTGGTACTAGTCACTCCATCATGGTCAGAAGTAAATATTTTTTTTTTGAAAGATTTATTTATTTTAGAGAGTGAGCGCGCACACGCACACGGTGCGGAGGGGCAGAGGGAGAGAGAATCTTCAAGCTGACTCCCCGCTGAGCATGGAGCCTGATACAGAGCTTGATTCCTGAGATTATGACCTCAGCGGAAATTAAGAGCCGGCCGCTTAACTGACTGAGCCACCCAGGCGCCCCCAGAGGTAAATATTTTTGAATGAATGGCCTACACCTTAAAAGACATTTATAGAGATGGCTGGGATGACAGATGCCCGAGTACACAACAGGTCACAGTGAGGTGAGAGCCGTGCAGAAGTGCTGCATATGAGCGTGGCCCAAGGAGAAAAGTAAACCAGTTATTAGAAAGGAATATGGTCAGAATAAAGGAAACAAAAAGGGGCTGCATCCTCCTTCATCCCTCTGACACAGGATTGAAGACTGAATACAGAAGGCTCCAGGAGGGGCATATAGGTCACGTAGTTAGAAACATTTAAAAATTAAAATGCCATCTGATGTCAACTAAACTTTTTGAATAACTATACACAGACCTCCTGCCTCCCAGCTGAGCAAAGTTCTGGACAAGGAAGAGAAGCTTGGATAGACAGGTAGAGAAGGAGCTAATCCTGGAGCTAGAACATGCAAGAGAAGAGGGCAGGAGAAATATGTGTGTAGGGGGTCTAGTGAGTGCAGACTGGACAACAAGTGGATGCAGTGAGGTATGTGGGAAAATCAGGATGCAGAAAAAATAGAGCAGAAAGGGAAATGGTGAGACTAAAGGATTCATCAGAGTTCCTGATGAAAACCATTTTAATTCATTGAAGAAGGCAAGTATGAATAGTGACAAATAACTACAAAACCGGTGTTTTATTTTCTATTTTGCCAATTAATTATAGTAAACTTTAAATTTCAAAATGACTTCTGTCACCACATTGTAATTATCTAGGCTACTTCTTCCTGCCATCTGCTGGTGTAGGTTAAAGAAATACAAATGGAATTAATTTTATCCTAAGCAAAATATAATTAGAAAGATAAATCAGTGTACAAAAAATAATGTATTCTGGAATCAATTATTTAAAAATTTTAAGTTATCTACGATTTTTGGGTTTTGGTGCTCACGCTTCTTTCACATTCCCATCATCATGAGTAATCAAGAACAGATTATATTTGAGCTTCCCGATACATTTGTAAGATGGGTTAGAGTAGGCATTATCTTCACTTTGGCAGCCAGTGAGCTATGTGAAATGTCATTCCTGTCCTTTAAGCCCTTCACTGGTTCCCAGGGCCTATGGAATAGAAACCAAGCACCTTTAGCATGGTTGATGAGACCTTTCTGTAACATCTTACCTCTGATGCTCTACGGACCTGGCAGTGGCTGTCCCAGCACGCTTCACGTGTGCCTGCAGCCGTGACTTTGCTCCTGGGGGTTATCCCAGCTGGCCACCACGTACTCCCTCCTCTTTTTTGCTGGGTTAGCACTTGCTTATTTTCTAAAACTTGGCTCAGGAGACATCCCATCCAGTTTTCCCTATACTCCCAGAGAACCTGCAGGAACTAACCGCATCACACTACAATGATCTTTGTGACTGTCTTCTTCTTTGGAGGAGCAAGGATAATGTTTTACTAATTGCAGTATCCCTAGCACTTAGCACAGTTCCAGTCTTTCAGTAGCTACACAAGTGAATGAAATCCTGGAGAGACATTCATCACGAAGCCCACCCAACCTTCCTCTCCCAGGAGTGCAGAGATGAGGACGAAGATGCGAAGAGTAGGCAAAGCAGGGGATCACTGAAGGAACTTGTCTGTAATACCACCTGGTAGGTGTGCTTATTTTGTCATGTGCAGTTTACTTTTTAATGTGTTTTCCTCAAAGGGACCGCAATTAGCAAATTCCCCATGAATGATCTCTTGATGTTAGGAAATTTGGTTGACAGAAACATGTTTACCAAAATATTAATTTAAGAGTTGGTAACTGATATGCAATTTTTCCAGATGAATTTAAGGAGCAGAAAGGATAATAAAGGATACTCCTCCAACGCTGGGAATGCATCATACTCCTCAGGTCAACAATCCTGTGGCTTTTACTTTACCGAAAATGTGATGCAGAAGATCTTTTTCTGTTCCAAATATGACAAGAGGCTTCTGGTGGAATGCAGGTTAGAGGTTACTGTAGTATGTTAGGCACAGGTAACCTTTTCTAGGTATGGCATACATTTTTGGCTTTTCTTTTTTTTAAAGTAATCTAGGTTCTATGTTTCATCCACTTTGGATCGAAAAGCTTCTAAATTCACTTATTCTGCCATCCAATTAAAATCTTTTGAGAATTAAGCAATCATTTCCTGACTTGCCAAGGTTTAAATTTAGATGCTTGGTTGAACATGAGCCTTATCTCTCAAGCCATCACTTTTAATTGGAGCATGTAAAAGGATAACACAGGGTTGTAGCTGACATCATAGTCTATCGCCATGGAAATGTAAACATGGGTTTGTATTGAGCTTGTCTCAAAGCAAGTTTTAGGGGTAGAGACAGCCTGGGAGATGGGAGATAAATTATGTAAAAAACGGATGCTGTAGATGTCGGAATGCCCTAGGAGCTCAGACCTTCGGTGATATCATCCTGCCTCACGGCCTCAAATATCCTCGACACACTGATGACTCTCAAATTTCTATCTCCAGCTGGTCCTATCCTCTGAACTCCAAACTCCTGTATCTATCTTCTTGACGGCATCAGTTGCGTGTCTAGCAGACCCCTGGGATCTCACATGGCCACCTGGAGCTCCTGGTACTGCCCTCTCCCCAGACAGTTTGCTCTGCTCCCAGTCTTGTTTCTTGGCAAAGATCAGCTTCCCCTTCCACATGCAGAGGCCAAAGAACTTGGGAGTAATCCTTGATCCATCTGTAGTTCCTAGCAAATCCTGTCAGCTCTGCCTTCAAAATATAATCAAAAGATGCTCGCTTCTCCCCACTTGGACTGCTTTCAAGCTACCGTTGTTTCTTGCCCAGATTATTGAGATGACTCTGAACTGGTCTTCCCTTTTTGCCTTTGCCTTCCTTCAGTCTGTTCTCACACAGCCCGCATAGTGATGATATTAATATGCAAATCAGATTAGGTCACCCCTCTGCTCAAACCCTCCAAATGGCTTTTCATCTTATTCAGGGTATGACCCCAAATCCTTTAATCATGAATTGCCCTCCTCCCTCTCTTTTTTCTTCTTCAGCCACACTGGACTCCTTGTTGTTCACTGATAACAAGAAGCTTGCTTCTGCCTCAGGCCCTTAGCATATGCTCTTCCCTGGTTATCTGTATGGCTTGCTTCCTTTCCTCCTTTAGGTTTACTCAAAATCACTTTCTCAGTAAGGCTTTCTGTGGGCAAGGACCTAAAATTACTACGCCCATCTCCCTTTCATACCTTATTTTTCTCAGCATCTGTCTAATATACTGTGCGTTTTACTAATTTCTACTGATACAGTCTCTTCTATTAGAATGTAAGTTCCACGAGGCAGGGATTTCTGGCTGTGTTTTTCACTGTTGCATCCTCTGCACTTAGGGAAGTACCTGGCATATATAAAAAGTCAATAAATATTCGTTAAATGAATAAAAGATGGGTGATATATGTCATAAGAAATAAAGATGATTAGTGAAAGCATGATTAACAAAGATCTGTGAACTTAATCTCTAAAGAAGTTATTTTCTTGTTGGGTTTTCATGGAATCCCGTCTTTGGAGGAACTCTGACTTAATTTACCACAAGCTTGATTTATCTTTGCACTGTGGAACTTCAGAGATGGGTGTTCAAGAAGAGAATGAGGATAAACACAGGTGGGTATTAAATAATGTTCTTTGTTTGCCATGTTGGATGAGCTAATGATATTTTACAATTATTAGTACACAGAGCTTACTATTCATAGCAAGCTGAAATTAGACATGAAAAAAAAGTTGCTCATTGATTGAATTAACAGTGTCTGGCACACAGTAATGTAATATATAAAGTGAATTGGATTCGGTGCTGTCCAAGAGGGCTTGGTTACTGAAGTAGTTTTATTTCTGAAGTAAGTCTACAATATATGGTGTCCTGGGTGTCCAGGCTGGCTCCAGTTAAACAAAGAAATAAAGTAAGGGACAGTCACGAAGATACCATCTCTAGACTTGAAAATTATAAATCCTTAGTTCTTCTTATCAGCTTACAATGTAAACAATGAATGTACACACTGCAAGCTTTCAAATCAACTGCAGATGAAAAGGCCAATAAATAGCAGCCAGAGGTAGAGGTAGAGGCAGAATGGTATGATATAAAGATAAAGCTTAGGAAATGTGGGTTTCCAACTTTCACTGTGCCACTAACTGGCTGTGTGATTTGGGGTGAGTCATCTAACTAGTTTCCTAGTTACCTCACCTGTAAAATGTGGAGAATGGACCGATGGGTTTCAGTGATCTCCCAAGCTCTAAGAATTGTAAGATTTTTTTACTTTTAGCTTCATCACTGTGGTAGGCAGAATAATGTCCCCCTGCTCCCCTCCCATCCTGCCCCAAGGATGTCTACATTCCTAACCCCTGGAACATGTGAATGTTATGTTACATGGCAAGGGAAGTTAAGGTTGCTAATAAGCTAACTTAAAATAAGAGTATTATCCTGAATTATCCATTTGGGCCCAACATAATCACAAGGGTTCTTATGTGAAGGAGGAAGGCAGAAAGTGAGCATCAGAGTGATGCCATGTGAGAAAGACTTGACTGACCATTGCTGGCTTTGAAGATGGAGGAAGGGGCCATGAACCAAGGAATGTGGGCAGCCTCTAGAAGCTAGAAAAGGCAAGAAAACAGATTTCCCTTAGAGCTGCCAGGAAGGAATGTAACCTACAGAAATCTTGATTTTAGCTGAGATTTGTGTCAGACTTCTGACCTCCAGAACGGTATTAAATTTGTATTACTTAAGCCACTAAGTTTGTGTCAATTTGTTATGGCAGCAAGAGGAAACTAACACGATCATGATATATACCATAACTAGCAAAGTGGGACCCACGTTTATCACAGATGCAGGATTTTAAATGAAAATTCTATATTCAGGTATTTTGTAAAGATCTTCGGAGGCAGGAGTAATCAGCAACCATAAGAAGTTTGCAGAAAAGCTGTGAGACAGTCTCTAAGGGAGTAAAATTTTTACTAGCGATTCATGAGAAGTAGAAACCTGATTATTTTACAAAAGAAAATGGTGAGAGGAGAAATTAGAAATTACAATAATATTGTATTATTAGAATACAATAATAATATTGTATTATATTATACAACATAAGAGTTTTTTATTTCTCTGGATCTCAGTTTACTCCTTTATGAACTGAAGGGGTGGGATAAGCTTCACAGAAAGCTCAGACTTAGTTTAAGAAGAAAGTGGCTCTGAATTTTAAACCTGACACTTATTCAGGTAGGGTGCATGGGAAAATTGTTTAGCTTCTGACTCTTTTGCCACTACACCTATCAAAGTATGTTTCTGGCAATCACTATGCCCCAGCAGTCACTCCCCCTTTCTACTCTTTGTCTGGAAATTTGATAACCTAGCTTCTAAATAATTTAAGCAACATAAGAGACTAAATTGGTTACATACAGACCCTAGAGCTATTTTCTAAGTAAAACATACGTGGTGCAAAGATTTGGGGACTTGATTTTCCCAAGGCCTTTTTACTTATTTCCAGGCTCTCTGCTATCCTCTGGAAAAGCAAGGTTGCAGGACAGATGAGGTCTTGCTGTAGTATCCCTGATCATTTTTATCATATAAAGATGATTTATTTGAAAAGCCAGTCACAAAAATATTAAATGGAAGCAATCTGAATGGTAGAATTTTCTTGGAACATCTGATTTTTTTATAATGAACATATATTATTGTAACAGTCAGAAAAGCCATTTTCTTTTTCCTTTCCTTTCCTTCTCTCTCTTTTTTTTAGTAGGCTCTAAGCCCAAGGTGGAACTTGAATTCATAACCCCAAGATCAAGAGTTGTGTGCTCCACTACCCAGCCAGCTAGGCACTGTGCCGTTTTCATTTTTTTCTAAAATATTTTATTTACTTGACAGCGAGAGAGGGAGGAGTAGGCTTCTTGCTGAGCAGGGAGCCCCATGTGGGGCTCCATTCCAAGACGTTGGGATCATGACCTGAGCTGAAGGCAGCGGCTTATCCGACTGAGCCACCCAGGTGCCCACTCTGCCATTTTCATTAAAAAAAAAGAAAAATTAGGGATCTCTCCATCCAACCTATTTTCACTTAGCATGTTTTCATTATTTGATTATTTCTTAATGTTGTAAACATGGTGTTTATGGTTTTTTGATTCACACTCGGGTTGCCATAAGATAACCCATATACTGATACACATAATACTGAAAAGCAAGGTGCAAATACGAACTATTGCAGGAACGCCAAGAGTCAATATGGTGAAAGGTGACTGATCGATCGCCTTTTTGACCTCTGCTCCACTCATTCACGTTCAGACGAGTAATACCCAACCTGGTTCACGTCACTGTTCACAAAACACTTTCCTTGCTTTAGTCCTCACAACAACCCTGGGAGGTGGGCACGTTCTCAGAGCTAAAACGAGTTGACCAAAGTTACTTAGGCTAGTCAGGGGACAGGCTCAGCCGACTGGTCAAGAAAACCGGAGCAGGTTTTCCAGGTGCTTCCAGTAACAGTAAGAGCTTCCACTGCGGCCTGGCCTCTTCCGTTCCCAATCTGACAGTTACCTTACCAACTCAAATTCTGCCTCTTCCGCGCCAGGGAGGCAGGCTGCGGGCCAGGGAAACCTGTAGCTCACCCCCTCCGCCCCCCCCAAAGCGGGTACTCTCCGTCGCCAAAGCTCCGGGGCCAAGCCCCGTCCGCCCCCTCCCGGGACCGCAGGCTCTGCGTCCTGAGCCGGACTAACCTGACCAGGTCGGTCATGCAGGAGCCCACCACCACCACCGCGGCCACCTCCTCCTGCCTCTGCGGGCCGGGTTCCCCAGATGCGGCCATGGCCCAAAGGAAGTGCTCTCCAACCCGGGGGCTGACCTTTGCCCTTTGTCCGACCCCGTAACCAGAAACGCCGCTCCTACGCTCCCTAACGACGCGGGCCTTCCAGACGCCTCTGCGGGTCGCCCACCTGACTGCCCGAAATAACCCCGCCCCCAGCCGCCCTCGGTTCTTCCCGGGACGGTCTCCCCGCACCACCTCTCGTTACAGAGCCCTGCCGAGAGTTCCGGACTCCACGCCGCTCGCCACCCACGAGGCCGGCGCGGAGGAAGGACCTTTCAGGCACCGCGGGGACGCCCTTCCGAGTGCCGGGCTCAGTGCGTCCGGGGGCGCGCACGCCGCCCGGCTCCCGGGCCGCAGAGGGGGCGGGGCGGGACGTCCGGGGGCGCGCACGCATCCGCCTCGCGGTGCGCGCGCAGGTCGGTGCGTCGGTCGGGGGCGCGCTCGGGTAACCTGTACCCCACGTAGTCGCCGGTTACCGATCGGACTAAGTTCCAGGTACCTGGACTGGGGCTGGTGCGGGGAGGTTGGATCCCGAGTCGCACAGGTGGCCTGTGCACAGGACCGTGGTTTAAGTATGCCCAGGGCTCGCCGCCTCTCCATAGAGAAGGCCCCCGTTCCAAAGATGCCCTGCTCATCCCCATCACGCCGGTCCCCGCAAGAACGAGCCCCCCCCCAAGGCCAGAGGCTGCTCTTTTTTGCATATCTAGCCCGCCCCTTGGTCCCTCAATAACCTCAGACTCCTTTCTTCTGCCCGCCCGAATAGGGGACCATACAGTTTGGGAAAAGGGAGAGTATCCCTTTTTAGGTGGTCCCTAGAGTGGGGTGGTCATTCTTTGGGTCCTAGCCGACTTGTTTTTCTTGAATGTTGCCCCTGGAGAAATTGCTTCCCCACTTAACTTCCCTCGTGCGCCGTATGACGTTGAGGTGACGCAGCAGGACGCCACCCCTTTCCGTTCCATGACGTCAGCGGGGCACACGTTTCCGTGTTTGTCATCCCATCTTAATTGCGAGATACTGGACGATGCCTTAGACGTCTTTGTAGTCCCCAGGCTGCCGATCCGAGGACCTTATGTGACCCTGTTTCGAGCAGCAGACCCTGTAAAAATTGTATTTCTGCATTTTTCTTTTGTAATACGTCAAAATCAGGAAATAGAAATTGCACAACTAGCCTTCAGGGGAGGCTGGCTACTGTAAATTTGTGCCTAGCTGGGATCTATCCTAGAACTGTGATGTGTGAAAGCCACTATTGTGGGTGATCCCCCATCCATGTCCCTGGCTCAAAAGGATCACACCAAAGAACCATCACCTTTGGCTATTTGGTGACCTCTGGTTTTGGAGTATTTATTTCTCCTCTGTCTTAAAGAAGTCCCTACACTTACGGTTGAAACCTTTTAACGCTGCAGAAGTCTTGCACTGTCAAAAATAGTATTGTAGCTGTTCTGACACAAAGAAATTCATTCCTTCAGGTGTTAGTCGAAGGTCCTGACAGTTGCTGAATTGGGATGGGCTGTTGTCACCTTAAGTATAGTTTGGCTTCTGGTGCAGATTTCTTCCCTGTGGCATTTGACTGGCGGATCACTCAGGCCAGTTTTGGCAGCAGACCAGCTGTAGTCAAATGTGTTTCTGGCAGTCAGGCAATCATTAGTTCAAATTCATAATTATTTTTCTGTTCCAGTGTTATAAGTTATACACTTAAACAGATAACTTTGATGCCTTTCTCTTTGGTGATTGCAATTATACATGCTTACATGGGAGGAGGATGGGTATAGTGGACTTTGAGGGAGATCTGGCTTTGAATTCTGATCTTTATTCTTGCTACATTTGTGACTTTGAACAAGTTACTTAGTCTTGCTGTGCTTTAGTTTTCCTATCTGTGAAATGGGAACAGTAATAGAGAACAGGGTTGTTGGGGGAAAGTAAATGAAATTACAGGTAGAGGTGGGTGATAGAGTGCCTGATACTCAGTAGATTTTTCAGAATGTGTTGATTCTTTTTCCATTTTTCATAGAAGTGAGAGGTAAAATAATGATAGGTATTATGGGAAAAAGCATGGAAGAATAGTTTTGTAATGTAGGTGAGATCCTTTGCTTTTTTTCCAGATGAGTATTTCTGTGTTTTGCATATGATCTAGATAAGCATCCTTTCAAGAACTGTGACATCAGTGGATAGAAATAAGAATGGAAATGTCACAGAATGGGAAAAAAATAGCTTCAAAATGATAATATGGGTTAGTGTGATGTTCAAAGACAAATTACAGAAGTTATCCTTATCTCCCGTAGAGTGGGATTTCTAATACCTGCCTACTGCCCAGGATTGTGAAGATCAGCTGTGATAATGTATTTGGAAGCTCTTTACAAGTGGTAGTGTTACAAAAATGTAAAGCGTGATTTTTGTGATTGGCAATACAGGGCATTAGATGTTTATTCTTACTTTGTAGTGACATTGGAATGATGGGGGGAGGTCATCTGTTAAGTGGCTGGAAGAGGAGCTTGTTTTATATATATATAATATATATGTATTTTTATATATAGGAGCTTGTTTTTAGAAAGGATGATTTGAGTACTGAAGTATAAAGCCTTAAAGGTACTTCTGGGTGTCATCACCATATAAGGTCACCAAGTTATTTCTTGAAAGATTATTGCAGTCCTTCTCTTTATTTCTATCTGAAGTGATTAAAACAGGTACTGGTTTTCAACATTTCTTTTGGCAGAGACCTGTAAGACCCCATATGGTAAAATCTATGAAAACTAGGACCAGAACATCATTCCCTTATAGTTGTAACTTGTAGGAAATTAATTTGCTTTTGATGCGGGATTATCCTTTCAGATTGAGGAAGAAAGCGACTGTTTAAATGGACTTATTCACCTCTGAAAGTAGCGGTTTTCATTTAGAAATCTATTTAGA
Organism: Ailurus styani; assembly: GCA_002007465.1. Taxonomy (NCBI): domain Eukaryota; kingdom Metazoa; phylum Chordata; class Mammalia; order Carnivora; family Ailuridae; genus Ailurus; species Ailurus styani. Next base: position 6,063,274 of record LNAC01000024.1, on the reverse strand, counting down.
GGAATTCATGCATTACCTCCCCTAGCCCCCTGGGTTTCCAGATAATTTAGATATGCTATGTTGGTTTTACTTCTGTATTTTCAAGAGCAAGAACTTCTTAGTGCCTGAAAGGCAGACTTTTAGATCCATGTTAGTTTTTGTTGCTTAATATTCAGATAAGTGTATATTTTCATGATTTAATTTTTTTTTATTATTTGCCCCAGGGGTACAGGTCTGTGAATCATCAGGCTTGATTTAATTGTTAAATAGCTTTTTGCTACGTATGTTCCTCAGATACATTATCCTCGACCAGATTTTTTTTTAAAGATTTATTTATTTATTCGACAGAGAGAGAGATCACAAGTAGGCAGAGAGAGAGGAGGAAGCAGGCTCCCCGCCGAGCAGGGAGCCCGATGCGGGCCTCGATCCGAGGACCCTGAGATCATGACCTGAGCTGAAGGCAGAGGCTTTAACCCACTGAGCCACCCAGGCGCCCAATGACCAAATTTTTTGAGGGCATGTTGTCTTCTCTCCGTACCTTAGTATTTCTCTAGTTTTTTTTTTTTGTCTCTTTATTCATTTGTTTATTAAAAGATTTTTACGGGGTGCTTAGCGTGTACCAGGTACTTTTGTTAAACACTAGGGATTCAAGACGTAGTCCCTGCGGGGGAGAGATCACAAAGCAGGTAGTTATAACACACTGTGGAGGGACAGTATATCAGAAGCAAATAATTTCTCGTAAGTAGCAAGTAGAAGCAGGTTATACTTGTTCTTGAATTTCATACAGTATTACCAATCAAGTCCTTCTTGTGGGGACACAGAGGGAGCGGTTCCTAACTTAATGGTTTGTACATTTTGTGTGTTGGGGGAGAGAACTGTTAGGGAAGGCTACTTAAGGCCTCAAAGTAGGAAGCTGCAGGTTGTAAGATAGAGCGGGGCAGATTTAGGTTGCGTGGGGGCAGTGTGGTGGTCAGTTTTGGAAAGGAGGTGGGAATTGGATTGAAGGGTTGCTTCTGGTCCTGAAAAGCATTGGTGCAGTCTCTGTCCTGAGGAGGTGAGCAACAGGGGGTTGGTTTCTTCTGGAGGGGTCATTGGAAGAGGCCACTATAAGACAGGAAGTGACGTATTTATTCATGCAAGAGAAACTTCCATGTTACTGTGCCAGTTTTCAGGAAACTTGTTCTATCTAGTTCCTCTGAATACTCTGACCACCATTCCTTCCTTCTCCTTTCAGTGTGAATTTGCAAGCCAAGCCAGAATGTCCCCGGAAGTGGCCTTGAACCGAATTTCTCCACTGCTCTCCCCATTCATATCTAGTGTGGTCCGCAATGGAAAAGTGGGGCTGGATGCTACGAATTGTTTGAGAATAACGGACTTGAAGTCTGGGTAGGTACCAGCACTACTTCAACTCATGTATCAGACCCAATCCAGCCTTTACGTATTAATAAACTTTTCTCACCAGATTCATAAAAATTGAACACCACAGAAATTCATCAAGTCTTGAACTTATCACATGTTGATGCAGTTGGTTTTGTCCAGATCTTGACATATTATGTTTCAAGTTGTTTTATTTGTGTTGTGCACCATTGCTTTATGATCACAATGTTTGTGTCTTTTTTTTTTTTTTGGCATGTCTCTTTGTTAACAGTGTGCCATGTGGTTTTTAGCATGTGTGTTTTTCATTCATTGACTCGATTTCTTGTTACGTCTGTTGCAATCCAGCAGGTACTCATAATCTCTCCTAATAGGAAAATTAAAATAGCTAGCCAGAATGAGTCATTTTTCATAAGGGGGTTGAAACAGTAGTAGCTCACATCTGGAAATGTTGAATTAAAAAGCCCCAACTTTTATTTCAAAATAAATGTAGATTTACAGAAAATTAGTTATTTTAGAAAGTGTTGCTCAGTATGGGCTCATCTACTGTTTTCCCTTTATTACAGTGAGAATTGCATTCTTCCCCACCTCCTCATCCCCCAAGAATACTACAGAATTGATGTTGTATGGTTTTCAGTGCATTGGGTCAGGGAGTATGTGATGGTCTGTCTGTATGTATATGTCTGTGACTGGTTTGTTAACTTTGACCACTCAAGTAAGATTGTGTCCACCAAGTTTCTCCGTTGCAGCATTAGCTCCATCTTCCCTTTGTCTTGTAAGTATCTTGTGGAGTGGTGCCTTAGATGGTGCAAATGTTTGCTTCCTCGTTGTACTTTTGGCGACTGATTTCAGCGGCCATGAATGGTTTTGGCCTGCAGTTGTTATCACTGTGGCGCTGATCTAAATGATGTTCTATTTCCCTTACCGCCTCCCCCCATTATTAACTTGAATTCTACTGTAGAGAAGCGTTATCCCTTTTCCCCCAGTCACTTACTTATTCACTTATTTATTTATGTCAGTGTCAATTTTTAGGTGTTTATTTTAGTCTGTAGGTTATCATCCAAACACTGTGTTCATTTATTTTGTTGCTCAGTTGTTCTAGCTTTGTCATTGGGAGCTCCGTTGAGTTGGCATTTGTGTCTTTTTGATATATTCCCATCAGTTTTTGAGCACTTTCTTACTAGAAATACACTACATTCTTGATTCTCTTTTAGCTCTTCTTTTTAGGCTCTTTTGCCTTCTATAAGTCTTACTGTTTTTTGACTGAGCAGAAGACTTAGATACGAGGACATACACTTTCTTCAGTAGGAGGATAGAGAAGGCTAGGTTAGTTGGACACTTTATTGGAAATATCTGGCATTATTTAATCAGTGGGTGGGGGGTTTCTTTTGGGGGTGGCAAAATGTCCTCTAAAAGCTAGTGGGGATGGTTATACAGTTCTGTAAATATATGACAGATGACTGAACTGTGCACCCATAAGGGTAGGTGGATCATAGTTTAGGGAAGCTCTCATCAAAAGAAGCCAAACCCACGAACCAGGGATGTTTACTGTCCCAAACGCACAGGGCATGGAAATAGGTCTTTCTTCTTTAGTTTGTCACATTTTTTTTTTTTTAATACATGACAGGAGGCTGATGGCCAGAGGACTGGGATTGGCTATGTAAGATAATGTCACCTGAACATCTTACTCCTTGGATCACTTTACTTCTTTTCCGCAGACTCCTTCTCCAGTGCTCCCCAATTCCTGAATATTTGTTTGAGTATCTAAGTGCAAGTAGTGGATCTGATGATACATTTGAAATGAATCCCCTAGACCTGGAATGGTCTGGACTAGCTCTTTGAAAAATATTTGAAATGGCATCAATGGCATTTAGTATTTATGGAATTTACTTTCTTTAGATTTAAGAAAGGAATGCAAATACCTCTACCTACATTAACTGAGCTGCTCTGTATAAAATGATGTGAAAAGCGTTATTGATCTAGAGCATTAGTGATGGCTTTTATGTCGTGCTTATCTGAAAGATTCATGAAAGTTCCTCAGGGTCTCATTAACAATTCTTACTTCAATCCTTTCATCAAAGTGTGCATTCCTCTTGTTTCTATAGCAAAACAGTGATGGGGTTTGGGAACAGAATGGCTTCTTCTTAGTGTGTCATTTATTGGCATTTCCCTTTCTTTTAGATCAGCAGCACTCATTTACAAGAAATGGGGTATACATTTATGAGTTCTGTGAATTTGAAGGGGCATACCCTGTAGGGCACAGCATACACAGAACTAGTCTTGTTTCTATATATGGCTACTTGCCCTTGAAGAGATGAGGTGCGAGTATCTATATTCTAGATCTGGCTCATAGGAGGAATAGATAGGTAAGAATCTATTCCAAGTAAGATTAAAAAAAAAATAGCAACTCATCTTTATTTCCGTAATGGCACCTAAATGTTTGTACCTTACGTACACCTATGTATTTGTGTGTGTGTGTGTGTGTGTGTGTGTGTGCGCGTGCGTGCGCGCGTGTGTGTGCGTGTTTCTCAGCTCAGTTACTAGACTGTCACCATCTTAAGGGCAGGGTTCTTTTTTTTTTTTTAAGGGCAGGGTTCTTATTTAATTTATTTTTAGGCCTCGTTAAGGTCTGCTATGGTACTTTTCCTACATAGTGTAGCAAGTAAGGGTTGAATGAGTGAAGAGGTAAGATGTTTTCCTAGAGAAGTTGGTTTGGGGATCACAGTGGTTTGGACTTCTGGCTTGGAAACCTGTTTCTTGGTCTGGTAGATCATTGCTTAAACTTTGTTATATGTAATCCTAGAAAATGTCATTCCTTGACAAATGAATTGATATTTTTGAAATACCAGTACTGAAAAACCAGTACTGGGTTTACTCTTCTAGGTAGAGGGGTTGAATTTTTATTTTACGGAATTATTCCGTGGGGCTACTGCCTGTTTATTAGCTTTTTGCTCTGTGTGAATTTGATCACAAGCATGTGCTATTTGTAAGATGCCATATTTTGTCATTTTTAGTGATTTACTAATCTTGAAGCTGTCTCCATGTTCAGTGTTCTGGAATGGTGCCTGGCAAATATAAGAGAGGAAAGCAGAGGGCTTACTGCAACCTGTAGCAGCCAAGCCTTATTATCTTTTTTCAGCATATCGCAGTGACTCACCCTTACTGGCACATGGCTGTGTTTGGGGCATCTGCTATGACATCTCAGCCGCCCACAACTACCTGTTGCATTTTTTGTTCATGTTCTGAATTTCATTACTTAATTAAAAATAGATACTCAGTGTACTTAGTTACTAAATAGAACAGTTTTCAAAGATGAGTGCTGTAAGCTTTGAAGACTGATCTCCGTTCGCTGCATCAGTCCCTCTGGCTGGCCGGCTGAGCCTTTCTTAGCCCTGTGCCTGGAAGGAAGCTGCTGGCCCAGGAGGCAATACTTTAATTTTGAAGATGGGCAACTTTTAACCATTTAGTATCCAGTTGTTCACTGGGCTTTTTCATTTCACTTCCATTTCTGTATTCTTTTGTGATCTTTTTCCTTTTCTCCTGTGCTTATCTTTATCCTTTATGTATTCAGTATATAAAAATATTTCCCTAAGCCATATATAGTATTATATTGCGTGTTTAAGAAGTTTATACAAACAGTATCATCATATATATATACATACATATGCATATAGGATGCTTGCTTCTGCAGCTTGCTTCTTTTGCTTAGTAGGAAGTTCTCGAGATTTACTTACGTTAATACTTAGCATTCAAGTTCTTTGGTTTGCACTGCTGTATCATATTCCATTGTATGAATGTGCCTCCAATTTTTTATTCATTCTCCCACTGATTAACTTATATGTTGTTTAATTTCTTTCGACGAAGAATGCCATAATGAACATTCTCTCACCTTTGTGCAAGAAGATACGAGAATATTTTCTGGGGCATGGGTTTTTGAACTGGATGTGTTTACCCATTAGTGGTTGTAAAATCTATTGAGTGAGTCACTCCAACATTTAAAAAATGAATGAGAATAGAATGGAAACTACCCGAATGTGTCATACATAATAAGAGTAAGCACTGTTTTGTGAATTTTGCTTTCGGTTAAATAAGTATGTGTGTACTAGGTTGCAATGTGAAATATGTGTGTCATGAAAAAAAAATATGTGAAAGCAAAAAAATAAAGTTTGAAAGCTCTTCTTCTAGGTATCTTCCTAAGAATAAAATTGTGGGCTCTTAAGGTATATGCATCTTCTATTTTATTAGATATTGCCACATTATATGAATTTCCTTCTACCAGGAATGAATGAGAGTTCCCATTATTCTGTAGCCTTAACAATACTCTGCATTGTCAGACTTAAATTTTTGCCAAGTTGATGGGTATGAAATGATACCTCATTATGTTTTTAATTTGTATTTCCCTGATTACTAGTGTAGTGAAAAATCTTTTCAAATCTTCGTTGCTAATTTAGATTTCTTCTTTTAGGAATATCCTTTGCCCATCTTTTAAGTGGGTTTGTTTGTAGCTTTGTGTAGGTTTTAAATCATTCTTTACATATTTTGGAAACTAATCATTTAGCAGTTATATGTATTACAATATCTCCATTCAGTCTGTGGCTTATATTCTTAATATGATGCTACTGATGTCCAGAAGTTTTAATTTTAATGAAGTCAAATGCATCAGTATTTTCCTTTTTAGATTTGTGCTGTGTGTGCATGTGTGTGTTTGTGTGTTTGTGTGAGAGAGACGAAGCATTTCAAAAAATTCTGCCATACTCAAAAGTCATAAATCTTCCTCTAAGAATTTTAAAATTTTCCTTTTTTGGTCTTCAAATAGAAATTTATTTTTTTCTATAAAATATGTTGTGTGATAGGGATATAGTTTTGTTCATGCAGTTCATCGATTATCCCTGCATCATTTATTGAAAAGGTCATCCTTTGCCTATAGATCTGCAATGCTACCTCTCTTATTATGTCAAGATCATACGTGGATTTGTTTCTAGGCTTTCGGTCACCCTTATTGTCCTTATACCAGTTGCACACTGTCGTAACTATTACAACTTTATGGTATGTCTTAATATTGGGTAGGAAAATTCTCATCTATCTTGTTTTTTACTCTTAAAAATTGTCTTGCTTAACCATATGTTCTAGATACTTTTTGATAACCTCATTTAAATAGTCACATGCCGTTCTCTTAGGACATCCCAAAATTGACTTAACAAAAATTCTTCTTTTTAGCTCATTGAGAAAAGGAAATGAAGGGAAACTGACCTGGTGAAGGACTAATTGAGAATTAATGGTCAGGAAAGCTCTCTGAGTAAATGACATTTAAGTTGAATCATGAAAGATGAGAACAATCCAATGTGAAGAGCTGAGGAAGTTGTTGTATAAAGGGAACATGATGTATAAAGGCAGGAGAAAGCTTCTTGTGTTCAAGGATCCACAAGGCCACTGAGTGTTGGAATGTAGTAAGAGAGCATGAGAGGGAAATGAGGTGAAATTCTAAAGATAGTCAGGGGCCAGAATATGCAGAGCCTGGTGGGCTGTATTAGGAAACTTGAATTTTATTCTGGGTGGAATGAGGAGTTATTGAAGGATTTTAGGCAGAGTGACATGATCTAATTCATATATAAAAAAAGCATTGGTTGTTATATAGAAAGAGACTTGTGCAGGATAAGGTAGACCAGTTAGCTGTCCATTTGTACAATAGACCAGGTGAGAGATGATGGAATCTTAGAATATGGTGGTGGTGATGGAGATGGAAGGAGGTGAATAGATTATAAACTAGTTAGAAGGTAAAAACATGACGATGTTGAATTTGGAGTTTGAGAGAGAAGCAGGAACTACTTTTTCCTTCTTAACTTGAGCAAGTGGGTAAGGTGGTTATGTCATTGGTTGAGATGGGGAAGATTGGTGGAGGAACTGCTTTAATTTGGATTGACTGTTGTCTGTGTCTGCCATGCAGTTATCATTGTGGCTGTCCTTTTGCCTCTTTCCTGTGTTGAATCTCATGTTTCACTTTCTTGTTTTTCCCTCTTGTTTTGTTGGAGCATGCACTCTAGTAACATCCCAAGAGAAAGAGAAGAGGAGGTTTATTCTTTGACTTCCTGAAGGTCTGAAATGTGTTTGCTTTTAAACTTGACTGATAATTTGGGCAGGTACAGAACTCTAGGTTGCAAATTTTCTTCCCCTCAGATTTGAAAGATAATTGATATAGTACCATATTATGTATTCATGTTACCTGTACATTTTTTTTTTAAGATTTTATTTATTTATTTTTTTAAGATTTTATTTATTTATTTGACACAGAGAGAGAGATTACAAGTAGGCAGAGAGGCAGGCAGAGAGACAGGGAGAGGAGGAAGCAGGCTCCCTGCTGAGCAGAGAGCCCGATGCGGGCCTCGATCCCAGGACGCTGAGATCATGACCTGAGCCGAAAGCAGAGGCTTTAACCCACTGAGCCACCCAGGCGCCCGTTACCTGTACATTTTGAAGACTGTTCCACATTAGTATGGCTAGAACTGCTGCCTCCTTTTTACTGCCTGCATGATATTCCAGTATATGAATGCACTATAATTTAATCAGTCATCATGGAGAGATGTTCATTTGTATCTGTCCTTTATTATAACAGGATGTTGTAAAGAATCTCCTTTCACATTTATATTTGATATGCCAAAATGTCTACTTTTTATGTTGTCACCAAATTGATTTCCTTCATGGATTCTTTTAACATTTTGTGAAATTAATGCCTTTTCCACTGAGATGCCTGTTTTCTTCTGAGACACCTATGCTTTCTTCTGTCGTTTCATTGTTCCTTGAAAATAATCTGGAATTTATTTTGGTGTATGATATAATGTAGGAATGGGATATTATTTTTCTAAGTAATCGTCTGGTTGTCCTAGCACTATTTATAAGATAAATCCTTGACTTATTCATTATTTTGAAATGCCATCTTACATGCTAAATTCTCCTGTTTATTTCCGACTTTATTTTCAATGATCTGTGTTTGCTTTGTGCAATTATACAGCTTTTCAATTTTATAGCTTTGTAGTATGTTTGAATACTCATCATCTCACCTGCTGGGAGTTTGATTGGCATTGGATAAAACCTTTCTGTTTGGAGAGAATGGACCTCTTTTACAACAGGGGTTAGCAAACTTTCTGTGGGGTCAGATAGTGTTTTAGGTATGTGAGTCTTATGGTCTGTGTTGCAACTATTCAGCTCTTGTAGCACGGAATCTATGTCAATACACAAATGAGTAAGTGTGGCTGTGTTCCGATGAAACTTGATTTACAAAAAAAAGCAAGTGGCCCTTGGATTGTAGTTTTACAGTATTGAGTGTACTTGCTTTATAATATAGATACCTCTTCAGGAGTTTGGTCAGTCTATCCTACTTATGCCCACTTTTATGTCTGTAAATAAAGGTTCGTGTTTTCTTCATTTTGTTCCTGCACATTGACTCTTCACTTTCTTCCTAGGTGGCTTATTCTTTGACTGCTTTTTTGTAGAAATTTTTAGTGGTTTACTGGCATAGATGAGAGCTAATATAAAAGGTAGATTGAACGGGGCACCTGGGTGGCTCAGTCGTTAAAAGGTAGATTGAAGTAGAGGAGAAGATATATTAGAAAATTTAATAATTCAATAATCTCTTATCCAGATCCCTAAAAATATTTAAGAAGAGTTCAAAGAAAGTTCAAAGAAAGGAAAAATCTCTTCAATCTTTAACTTGAGTAGTTGCCTGTCCAACTGCCTTCTGATTATAATAGTATAATACTGTAATGTAAATAATGTTAAACAGTTAGTGGGTCTTTTAACATTTCAGAGGGCTTTCACTTATTTTGTATTTAGGGTTATTTTGGGGGGGGGAGGGAAAGTCAAAGGAATGGTGTTGGCCTTGGCCCAGTAAACTCTGAAATCACTGACCTTAGGAACTTGTGCTAGGATTCCACAGTCTTCCCACAGAGACTAGAGTGGTGAATGCTGGGAGAACTCTGGCTCTGGAGATTTAGATGGTTTTGAATCTTGGGCTTCTCATGCCCTGCAGTGATTTCATTTAAGAAAGACTTCCTTTGGTATGGGAGTTGGGGTAGGGGAAGAGGTGAAGGGAAGTAGACAGTCTAATGTGTAAGGAAAGGAGGTAGAAGATTCGTTTAATCTATTCCTAGCTCTACTTTATACTATACAAGGAAACAAAAAAATCACTCTTACTGTTATCTTTTGTGTCCTCTCTTCTGTGTGATTTTAAGTGGTATTTTTTGATGGTTTCTGTTTCATTAGAATGACAAATTTGCCGAGTTGACTTCAAGATTAGAAGATGAGCGAGGCTCTTTTAGTTTACGTTAATAGGCACATGTTAGTAAGTCTGTCTCAAGACTGCAAATTAACTAGTCCTGTCCTCTCGCTTATGTGTTAAAGGTCCCTTATGCCCATGTAGACAGCCCCCTTTTTAACTTCCATGATGCTTGAATAATCTTGCTTCCTGGTGCCATATTCTTGAGAAATAGTTTTGTAACTTTCCTTTCAGGGCCACATTTCCTGAGTAATGTGGTTATCTTTCTAATGGCATGTGATGAAAGTTGTTTTTCCTGTTGACCTTGCTTCTCTTGACTTTTTGAAAAATGTATCCTTTTTGTTTTCTGAAACAGTTTTCATCTCAACCTTTGCTCTTGCCAATTCATTGATAAGAGCTCTTGAGTCAAGTGGAAGTTTTGGAGAATATTTTGAAGTTCTACTGTGAAGTGGCTACAATGCCCTCATGATGATTGTTTTTTCCATCTATGGACTCCTTAGACTTTTTTTTAATCTAAAAAACATCATTTTTAAATTTCTGTGGTTCAGTAAATTATTAAAATGCAGATTCAGTTTGGGGCTTAGCACAAACTTTTCTTGTCTGTGGTGAAACATACATGCCATTTACCATTTGCACCATTTTTGAGTGTCCAGTTCAGTGGCACTGAGTCCAGTGGCATTTCAGTCCAGTGGCATAGAGTCCAGTGGCATTTCAGTCCAGTGGCACTGAGTCCAGTGGCATTTCAGTTCAGTGGCACTGGGTCCAGTGGCATTCCAGTTCAGTGACACTTGAGTCCAGTGGCATTCCAGTTCAGTGACACTTGAGTCCAGTGGCATTCCAGTTCAGTGGCACAGTTCAGTGACGCACATTGTTGTGCAGCTATCACCACCATTCATGTCTAGAACCTTTTTAATCTTGCAAAATGGAAACTCTCTGCCCATTAAATAATAACTTCCAATTCCTCCCTTCATCCACTATCACTGTTTTATTTCCTGTCTATGAATCCGATTACTTTAGGTACCTCGTATAAGTGGAATTATGTAGTATTTTTTCCTTTATGACCGGCTTATTTCACCTAGCATAATGTCTCCAAGGTTTTTCCATGTTGTTGCATATGTCAACATTTCCTTCCTTTTTAGGCTTAGCTGAATAATATTCCGTTGTATGTTTAGACCACATTTTGTTTATCCATGTACCCGTCAATGTATGCTTGGGTTGCTCGTACCATTTGACTATTGTGAATAATGCAGCTCTAAGCATAAGCATCCAGATATCTGTTGGAGCCCCTGTTTTCAGTTCTTTGGGGGGTATACCCAGAAGGGGAATTGCTGGATCATACGGTAATTCTGTTTAGTTTTTGAGGAATCACTGTTTCATTTTCCGCAGCAGCTGCATCGCTTGGTATTGCCACCAGCAATGCATAAGGATTCCAGATTTTCCACATCCTCACCAGCACTTGTTGGTTTTTAATCTTTTTGTTTTTAAATTAAAAAAAAATTGTAGTCATCCTAGTGGGTGTGGAGTGGTATATCGGTGTGGTTTTGCGTTTTCCTACGACCAGTGGCATTGAGCATCTCTTCAAGTGCTTAGTGGCCATTTGCATATCTGCTTTGGAGAAATGTCTGTTCTTTGAATTGATAGATTGCTTTGTGTGGTATTGACATTTGACAGTATTAAGTTATCTGTGAACACAGGATGTCTTCCCATTTACCTGTGTCTTCTTTTTTTTTTAGTATCTTAATTTTTTTCAGTGATCCAAGATTCATTGTTTAGGCACCACACCCAGTGCTCCATGCAATAACTGCCCTCCTTAATACCCACCACGAGGCTCACCCATTCTCCCCACTCCTCTCCCCTCCGTAATCCTCAGTTTGTTTCTCAGAATCCAGTCTCTCATCTCTTGTCTCCCCCTCCGATTTACCGCAATTCACTTTTCCTTTCCTTCTCCTAATGTCCTCCATTTTATTCCTTATGTTCCACAAGTAAGTGAAACCATATGATAATTGACTTTCTCTGCTTGACTTACTTCACTCAGCATAATCTCCTCCAGTCCCGTCCATGTTGATACAGAAGTTGGGTATTCATCCTGATGGCTGTGTAATATTCCATTGTATATATGGACCATATCTTCTTTATCCATTTGTCTGTTGAAGGGCATCTAGGCTCTTTCCACAGTTTGGCGATTGTGGCCATCGCTGCTATGAACATTGGAGTACATATGGCCCTTCTTTTCACTACATCTCTATCTTTGGATAAATACCCAGTAGTGCAATTGCAGGGTCATAGGGACACATACCTGTGCCTTCTTTAATTTCTTTCAGCAATGTTTTGTAGTTTTGAGTATGGTAGTCCCTCTTTTTCTGTGGTTTTGCTTTTCGTGGTTTCAGTTACCCATGGTCAACTATGGTCCAGAAGCAGGTGATCCTCCTCCTAACATGTCATCAGAAGGTCAGTAGTAGGGATGCCTGGGTGGCTCAGTCAGTTAAGCATCAGCCTTTGGCTCCAGTTGTGATCCCAGGTCCTGGGATTGGGCCCCGCATTGGACTCCTTGTTTAGCGGGGTGTCTCCTTCTCCCTCTGCCTCTGTCTGTTGCTCCCCCTGCTTGTGCTCTCTCTCTCTGACAAATAAATCAATAAAAAAATCTTTAAAAAAAAGGTTACTGGTAGCCTAATGCTATCTCATGATGCCTACCTCATTCACCTCACTTCATCTCATCATGCAGACGTTTTATCATTTCACGTCATCACAAGAAGCGTGAGTACAATATAGTAAGAGCTTTTGAGAGAGGAGGGAGAGAGAGGCGCCATGTTCACATAACTTTTATTACAGCATACTGTTAAAATTGTTCCATTTCCTCATTAGTGTTTGTTATTAATCTTTTACAGGGGTTACTTTATAAATTAAACTTTATCATAGCTATAGAGGGAAACACAATACACAGAGGGTTTGGTACTGGGCTTTCAGGCATCTGCTAGGGCTCTTGGAATGGATTTCCTATGGATAAGTGGGGTCTACTATAGCTAACCCTTGCCCCCTTGGTTAAGTTTATTCCTAAGCATTTTATTCTTTTTAATACTGTTTTAAATGGGATGTTTTTATAATTTGCTTTCCAGATTGTCCTTTGTTAGTGTATATAGAAAGGCAACTGACTTTGCATGATCAACTGTCCTGCAACTTTGCTGAATTTGTTTATTAGTTCTGATTGTGTGTGTGTGTGTGTGTGTGTGTGTGTGTGTGTGTGTGTGTACTCTTCAGGGTTTTCTACATGTACGATCATGTCCTCTGCAAACAGATTTTTTCTCCTTCCTTTTGGATGCTTGTTATTTCATTTTCTTGCCTACTTGCTCTGGTTAGGAGTTCCAGTACTATTCTGAGTAGAAGTGAAAGCAGGCATCTCGTCTTATTCCTGACCTTAGAGAAAAGACTACCAATCTTTCACATTTGAGGGTATTTTTTTTTTTCCCAATTCATGCTTTGATTTAAGCCTTTGGCTAAGGAGGCAAACTAGTTAAGTACAGTGAGAAAAGTTAAAGTGGTACTGAAATGGTGAACTTATTTTTGAACTGTAAATTCTTATGAAAATCGCTTCTGTAAAGGAGTCTGCCCCAGATTTAAGCCAGAATAAATGGGTGGAGCACCCTCATGGTTTTAGAAAAAGTTGAGGGTCTTTAAACTCAAAGAGGCTTTTTTCCCTTTTCAGTCTGTGTAAGAACATAGATTTGCATTCACACTGTGTTTTCACTCTTATGCTCTAAATGTATCTGAATGTACACTGGTTGTGTAGGGCTGAGGGAATAGCAGTTGGGGAGAACAGAGGGAACCAACATCTGTAGACAGTTTGGGCTCTGTGCTAGTGGGTTTTAGTGGGCTTCTGCCTACAAAATAATCACAACAATGATGGCAGGAGTAGCTGCTGCTCCAGATCCTGTCCTTGCTACATTAGGTCTCTGACTTCCTGAAACCTCCCATTGCTGTATGAGGTATAGATTTTAGCATCCTCATGTTACAGGGGAGGAATCAGTCCTGAGAGGTCAAGGTGAGGGTCCCGAGCTATTTTGTGGCAGTGCTGGGGTTTGAAACCGAGTTTCTGATTGTATAGCTCTGCAGCTTTCCCCTAAATGTGTTGTCTTTGTTTTGTTTTATTTTACTTTATTTTATTTTAAGATTTTATTTATTTATTTGACACAGAGAGAGAGAGCACAAGTAAGCAGAGCAGCAGGCAGAGGAAGAAGGAGAAGCAGACTCTCCACCAAGCAGGGAGCCTGATTCGGGACTTGATCCCAGGTCCCTGGGATCATGACCTGAGCCGAAGGCAGCCTCTTAACCAACTGAGCCACCCAGGCGCCCTGTTTTGTTTGATTTTAATTCTGTAATCATATCTTAAGCTTCTTTAAATATGGACCTTGACTCGTGGTCAGCACCAAGAAAGTGCTGGCCATATAATAAATTAAGGTACAGTTCTTCATGTACATTTCTTTGATTGGTTAATTTGATCTCTGAGATGCTGATTATCACTTCTCTGGCCAGCCCCTCTCTTAGCACTGTCTCTTTGTGCTTCATTTTCTTTGAAGGTGAGAGAGGTCTGTGCTGAATTTGAGCCAGGCCTTTGTATCATTAACACCCCTTTAGAAGGGGAGGAGAGCCATTAATTGATAGACCTGCTTCTACCCAGAGTAGAAGCCTTTTAACTGAGAATTAGTGACCCATAAAATATTATTCATTGTTACTATTACTGTATTAGTGCATAGATCATGTTGACGTTGGTTAACTCAAGTGGCTCTATATTAAGCGATCAGGACAATAATAAGAGCTATTATCATTCATAATGCTATTATTGTAATATAAGTGCTTTGAGAGATATCGTCATGCTTAATCCTTATAATGATCCCCTTAAGGCAGATGAGGTAGCCGAGCCTCAAGTTAAGTGACTTGTTCAGGATTGCCTCGTTAGACCATCCCAGCAAAAGCAGGTCTCCGGTGTTTTTCTCCATCCCAGGCTCTGTCCTCTTGCTGGTCTCAAGCTTTTATTTATATATGTATGTGTAGTTTATCTGTTTTCTCAAAGAAAGCAGGGGCCTCCTCTGGCATCACAGCTGTATCCTCTCTGCCTCACACAGAACCTGGTACATAGGAGAAGCACAGTGTCCGTGAAGTTGGGAAACTGAAAGTAGATTTCATGGTTCCAAGTTCAGGGGTGTATCACAGTTTTCTCTGGGCTAGAAAAAATAATGAGAGGGCACCAGGGAAGCCAAGAAGTGCACAGTTGTTGCTCCTCCCTTGCCCTGGACATTAAAGGGGTAAACTCACTGATGGGAAAAACCTTCTTATTGAGGTATGAGAGACATTTAGAAAAGTGCTCCTAAACATATGTATATTACTCAGGATTTCCAGAAACTGAATACATTTGTGTAACTGGGACCTAAAAAAATGGAACATCACCAGCCCCTCACACATCTTCTGGTGTTTTCCCCTCCCATCACACACGCACAGAGTAACTACCATACAGAGGTTGCTTTGCCTTCTTAAAAAAACTTAATATAAGTGGAATTTGTATCCCACAAAATGGCGTTTTGTGTCTAGCTGCTTTTGTTCGGCATTGTGTTTGTGAGGTTCTATATTATCCCAGATCTCTTCGTTCTCCTGGTCGAGGAAGGAGCGTTCTGTTGTGCCAACAGACCAGTTTCTCTGTTCTGCTGCTGAAGGACATTTAGGTAGTTCCGAGTTTTTGTCTCTCATAAATAGTGCGTCTGTGAATATTCTAGTACATGTCTTCTGGTGAATGTATATATACATGTGTGAACCCTCTGGATTTTAAATTAAGAATGGGATAAATAAATATTGAAAAATCATTTCAGTCCCATATTGTAATTAAGTAAGGGAGAAGGCTCGTGAGCGAAGAGAGAAGGGCAGTAGAGGGGGAGAGAGGAGGCAGAAGGGCAGTGTGAGGGGAGATAAAATCCAGGCGGAGGAAAAGACTGTGAAGGAAGGGTCAAGAGAAGCAGAGGCACGTGGACAGCCGTTGAGAGGGGCCCTACAGGCAGTGTCCTGGAAAACCTGCCCTGTTCCAGTCTTGAGGATGGGCTTCAAGATGTCACTTCCTGAAATGGCCCTCTCTGTACGCCCCATCCGCACCTCTCAGAGGCTCTCTGGCCTCCAGTCTACCATTTACCTCCACCTGTGCAGTGGATTCAGATCTCCAAACAGACGATGTCTTTCGTATGTATTTTTTTTTCTACGAAGAAATGAGCAGTAAATCAATTTAGTTTCTGTGAATAGTATAAAGCTCTTTTTTCATAGGCTGTCTTTGGCCTCAGTAGATCTGTGAGGAGTGTTTTTATAACCTCCCCTTACAACTTTTTTTTAAACACATGACAACATGAGTCTCAGAGAGGTTAAGCACCTCATTCAGGGTTACTTAGCTGATAAGTGGTGGGGGACAGGACTAGATCCCGGGACCGGATCCAGGTCTCTACCATGTGTTTGGTGTTTTTTCCAAGAAAGTATTGGCCACCATGTGATTAAGGAACAGATGCCTTATAGTGTGTACCTAGGTATTAGGATTACCTAGTCCAACTTCTTATTTTCTGGATCTGCCTAAAGACCAGGAATGAATTTGGTCTCTAATCTGGGTTTCATTTGATATTTACCCCTTCATATGCTATTCTGTGTTGAATTTTTTTCCTCCCAAATTTTTTAAGGGAAAGTATACTATATTTTACCAATCCTGTTCTTCTCTCATGGCTCCTCTGTGGTGAATTACATCTGTTTAAGTTAAACATTTTTTTTGTTATACATTAAAAAAATTTTTTTAAATTTATTTGACAGAGAAAGAGCGAGCACAAGCAGGGGGATTGTCAGGCAGAGGGTGAGGGAGAAGCAGACTCCTCACAGAGCAGGGAGCCCGATGCAGGACTCAATCCTAGGACCCTGAGATCATGACCTGAGCTGAAGGCAGATGCTTAACCGACTGAGCCATCCAAGTGCCCCATTTTTTTTTTTTTTTTTTAAGTAGCCTCCTCACCCAGTGTGGGGCTTGGACTTATGACCCTGAGATCAAGAATTGCATGCTCTACTGATTGAATTAGCCAGGCACACCCTAAAATTTTTTTAAATACAAAGTCTTATATAATGACACTGGACCTTCTTAACTAAAAAAAAAAAAGCATTGGCCAGGAAAAGATAAGAATCACTTGTTAATATAGTATAGTTTAGAGTGGGTTTTCTAGCTATCTGTATTTATCCGTATTTATGAAATATCTTTAGCGATGAACATGAAAAAGCCCGCCAATTACTGGTTAGAATTCAGATAGAAATTGGTTAGGTGATTGAGATTAAAACTTAAAATCAGGAATAACACAGTTTTAGAACTCCTTTAGAAAAGATAGCTATCTAAAATAGCAGTATTTTCTAGCTATAGATGGGTTAGATCCCAGATCATTTGACAAGAGTTTGTAGATGCCTGTAAATTAAGGATTGAGGAGAGGGAATACAATTTCATTGTTGGTACTATGACAGAAATTCAACACATGTAGTTATTTTATGATCCATCACTGATTAACTCTTTGACCTAAATTCTCAGACTCTTTTTTTTTTGTTTTTTGTTTTTTGTTTTTTTTACATCATTTAAATCATTGAAGAGTTGAAAGCTTGGTTGATGTTACAAATCTTAACTAAAAGCATGTAATTATTGGCACTGCAGGATAATTTCTTATAGCACATCACCGTGTATTTAACTTTTCCTAAGAGTATGACTCATTATATTTTTATGTATTAAAAATATCTTTAGGAATTTTTTGTTGGCACGTTTTTATAAATATATTTATTAAATCTATCTTTATACATGTTTATGTAAGGAATAAAAGAATGTATAAATCAGAGGAGGATTCTGGGGACCAAAATAGTTCAGATGGAGAGCTGAAAGTACAGGTGTGTTGGCAGAATTGCCAAGATAAGCAGTCTCTAAGCATGAATGGAGGCCCGGCATTTAAAACTGTGCTGTGCTATCTCTAGACTGTCAAAAATGATGACTGGCTGCCACGGATTGTGCCAGCTGTCATGTTGCAAGATCAGGTGACCCTCCAGACTAGGTCATCAAATTAGTTCATCTTCTTACAAGACATGAATCCAGGAATATGTTGGAGCTACATCCGGATGCAGATGAAGTAGTGTTGCAAATTCTGAGCAGTCAGATAACATGATGATAAATTTTAGGCAGTGAACTGTGTTGCTGTTACTGATAGTTTAGCAGAGATATCAAAAGAACACTTGAATGAATTAGTAGGGTTTGTTACTGTGGCGGGGAAACCACTGTGAATAGGGAGATAGGGGGACATCAAAGTAAAGCAGTTTATGTTCCTATCCAAGGACCTTCAGCATTTAAAGGAACTTTAGAGAAGTTTTCTCTGTCTTTGGTGAAAGATAAGTGTTTTAAAATTTTCTTGATCTGTTACCAACTAAAAGTTTTGTAAAATATAATAGAAACGAATTACTAGAAAAGTGAAATAAAGACATGAGATACAAGGCTGGGCTTTTTAATATTTGATTTGTCAAAAAAATATTTGATTTGTCAGACTTAAAACTAGTCTTACATATTGCTGTTAAAGTTTCTTACTCTCATTTTCTCTTCTTGTCTTATCACAGATTAGTAACAGTTAGTAGTGCATTGGTCCATGGGCCCTACTTTGAGTAGCACTGCTCTAGAAGGGTTTCCCTATTCTCACAGTCCAGGAATTGGCTTTTGTAGAATTCTGTTTGAGAGTAGAGGTAGTACATTAGTACTTTAGTGATATGTAATTCCTAACTGCACATTGGACAATCCGAGATACTGCTTTCTTTTTTCTTTTTAAACAAATATGATAGACGGTTGTAAGAATGAAGACTTCTCTCAAAATTACTAAAATTTTCAGTTAGTTGGGTCAGTAAAAAATGAGAGAACAGTACTACTTTGTTTATGTAATGTGCATGTATACCAAAGAAGCATGACTTGAGGAGGGAGAGAATGTCTACAGTATAGTCTTTCCTGGGTAAGCGTTCTTCCTTTATTTGTGCACATATTAAAGCTCAAATATCATTTTGCTATTTGCTTGCTAAAACAATATATGGATTTATATTTCTAAGTTGGGGTACATCTTATACCAGGTCGATGACGTGGTTGGCATTTCAGTTTTCTTCTAATTGGAAC
The DNA here is from genome assembly GCA_002007465.1 of Ailurus styani. NCBI lineage: Eukaryota > Metazoa > Chordata > Mammalia > Carnivora > Ailuridae > Ailurus > Ailurus styani. Next base: position 6,044,471 of record LNAC01000024.1, on the reverse strand, counting down.
TGATGAAGATTGGGTGACTGTGTTAGGCATGTTGAATCAACTTTTATTATATTGTTTTTGGTAAAATATTATCATTTGCCTTTTCAAGTTGCTTTTATGTAGTTCATGGTTTTAAACATTTTATTTTATTTATTTATTTTTAAAAAGATTTTATTTATTTATTTGACAGAGAGAGATCACAAGTAGGCAGAGAGGCAGGCAGAGAGAGGAGGAAGCAGGCTCCCCGCTGAGCAGGGATCCCGATGCGGGCCTCGATCTCAGGACCCTGGGATCATGACCTGAGCCGAAGACAGAGGCTTTAACCCACTGAGCCACCCGGGTGCCCAAACATTTTATTTTTTTTAAGATTTATTTGAGAGAGAGAGAGAGCGAGCGTGGAGGGAGCGGCAGAGGGAGAGGAGAGAGAGAATCTCAGACTCCTCCCCACTCTAGATGGAGCCCGACTCGAGGCTTGATCTCTGACCCTGAGATCACGACCTGAGCTGAAATCAAGAGTCAGATAGATGCTCAACTGACTGAGCCACCCTGGGTTAAACCCTGGGTTTAAAGAAAATTTTATGTTTCAGCTATAGGCAGAAGATACATGAATCTTAAGTCTAGTAAAATGTATGCAACAGTTACCTTTTCTACTTTTTTAAAAACATTTTTCTAAAGATTTTATTTTTAAGTAATCTCTACACCCAGTGTGGGGCTCAAACTCACGACCCTGAGATCAAGTCACATGCTCTAGCAACTGAGCCAGTGAGTCGCCCTGTTTTTCTTTCTTTCTTTCTTTTTTTTTAAGTGTAACACCTACAACTGAATGAAGTGTTCAAGAAATAGTTTTGACCAGTGTGGAGTGGAGTACTGTTGTCTTCATTTTTCTGGAAGCCACATTCCATGAGGTTGTGTTACATAGAGCTGTGTGTTGCAAACCATTGGTAGATTGTGATCCATTGGTGTGGATCATGTTAAATGAAATCATTTTAGTGGGTCTTGACTTGAATTTAAAAAAATACGAAATAAAATTGAATCGAACAAAAAATATTTGTGCATTTCATGTAATAAAGCTAAGTATTGCATAAAAATTTGTTTCATTTTATGTGTATGTACAAATACGGACGTTTAGTACATACATGTGTATCAAGTGGTGATATAAAATAGTGATTTTAAACACAGTTTAGGAAACACAGTTTCTTACTGTGTGTAAAAAATTTTGAAGGCCTCTGGTCTAGACTAGAGGCTTCCCCTTTTTGTTTTTTCTCTGACAACTTCTTCTAGTCTCTTCTTACCCTACCACTTAGATCTCCCATTTTCATTCTCTGTTTTCTCCTGTGGTTCTTCTGCTCTGTAACATGAGGAATCTTAGGGGCTCTGTTAGATTTGCTTTAGTTCCTAGGAAAATCATTTTATTCTTCTGATTCAATCTCTTGTTAATTGGACTCCCTCTCAGAATTTTTGTCTGTGGAATGAAGAAGGCATAGTGATGCGGTGAGAGGGTCAATTGAAGTTTTTTTGTTTTGTTTTTTTAAATTGTGAAAATTATTGGCCAAATGAATTAGGGTTTAATGGAAATAGTGTTCGAGATAGACCATCCTCTGTATTTTTGACTTTGCAATTTGTGCTTTTGAGTGATCGTAATAGTAAGCTTCTACTGTGTGCTAAGCACTGTTCTAAATACTCTGTATATACCAAATTAGTGGATCCCCATAACTCCATGGGATGGGGCTATCCTCCCCATTTTACAGATGAGGAAACCAGGGAAGAGACAAATTACTTAACGTGCACAGGGTCGGAAAATTCTTAGTGTGTAATGACAGTATCTCAAGCAGCAATCTAAGAAAAAAAATCCCCCCCAAACCATCAAACCCCCCAAATACATGGATGTACATTTATCCCATTACCCTGCAGTTCCAGAGATGCTCATATGGCAGGTGCTAAGTCTTTTGTAATCACTTAGGTGGAAGAGTTTGAGGATTTAAAGAACTTTTCTTGGGGCACCTGGGTGCCCCATTTGGTTAGGCATCTGCCTTCAGCTCAGGTCATGATCTCAGGGTCCTTCCTGGGATGGAGCCCTGAGTCGGGGGGGGGGGGGCCCTGCTCAGCGGGGGGCCTGCTTCTCCCTCTCCATCAACTCCACCCCCCCCAGCTCATGCTCTCTCTGCTATCTCTCTCTCTCAAAGAAATAGGTAAAATCTTTAAAAAAAAATTAAAAAGTTAAAAAAAAACCTTCTCTTCCATTTTTAGGAGGCACCTTTCACCAACAGGAAGGACAATCTGTAATGCACTTCAGAATCTATTAATTCCCCTCTTCCCGTATTTTCCACTCTTCCACTCTCTTTCTCCATTTCCCCCTCCACTTTCTCTGTTTCCACTACAGCTCATTCTTCTGTTTTTTTCTTCTCCCTGTTCCTCCCCCCACCCTGTATTAGTTTTCCGTCTGTTCTTTTCTGTATCCTGCCCTTGTACTGTTCATATTCACTCAAATATATTTTTTATACAGGAAACATACTGTGCACTTAATGTGAGGCACTGTGGAGATGCAAATATAAATGAAGCAACATCAGGAAAGCCAGTGAGGGAACGATCACAGCTCTGCTAGTTCATTCCCTTGGAAATCTGAGCTCCATGACAAGCTTCTTGCCTGTCCTTTCATGATATAAAATATAAAGCCCCCAGAATTCAGAGAATTAGGAGTATATCCATTTAGGACATGTTTTGGGTCAAGGAATGAAAATGATGACCTAAAGAGTTTACAGGAATATTTTTACTGTACAAATTAAAGAGTTTAGCATAAAAATCACTTTTTAAAAAAAAGATTTTATTTATTCATTTGACACAGTGATTACAAGTAGGCAGAGAGGCAGGCAGAGAGAGAGGAGAGAGGAGGAAGCAGGCTCCCCACTGAGCAGAGAGCCCGATGTGGGCCTCAATCCCAGGACCCTGGGATTATGACCTGAGCCAAAGGCAGCGGCTTTAACCCACTGAACCACCCAGGCGCCCTAAAAATTACTTTTTATAAAATTATGTTGCACATTAAATGTATAGAAATAGTATGTAAGCCGGCTTTGTCCCTGGGGATTTTTAAAAAGATTTTATTTATTTATTTATTAGAGCAGACAGAGAGCGCACGTGTGCACATAAACAGAGGGAGGGGCAGAGGGAGAGGAAGAAGCAGACCCCTGCTGAGTGGGGAGCCCCACACGGACTTGGTCCTGAGCTGAAGGCAGCCGCTTAACTGACTGAGCCACCCAGGCACCCGCCCTAGGGAGTTCTTAAAATATTTATTAATGGAAGAATGACCAGCATTCCCACAGTTGGATAGGAAGTCAGTCCAGGATATTTACGTAATTTGTTTTGACTTTGACGTGACCTTGGAGTGTGCTTGTCATCTACAGCTTCACTCTTTCACCAGCACTGTTTATGGGGCAGGTATCAGGTGCCTCGTGTGTGCCAGCAGGTGGGCTGCTGGGCACTAAGGGATCCACGGTTTAATAGACTGTTTTATTACAGACCTTTCAATCTAGCTGAGTTTCTCTCTCCTTGGTTTTGTCCTTATTTAAGGACAATGGTAAGTAAATATTTTCCTTCCCCTACCTAGCTTGACTGGATCCAATGCATTCTAAGAGGCCAGTGTATTCCAGTGAACCTTCCTTGATTACCCAGCTGAAAGTGGTTTCTCTGCTCTGGCAACTTCTATTGTGCTTATTTTCTTTAACCACTAATTTGGCAATTAATCATGTTAATTGCTTTGTGACTTGTATCTATTGTTGTCTTGAATTGTTATTTAAATTGTGCTTATTTGACTTCCACAGGTTTGATTTTTGTCTTCTAATTTATAGTTCAAGGTTCTAGAGAATAGACATTCCTTTCTGTACTCTTGTAGCAGTGATCTCTAAACTTTTTTGATTATGCATGTCAAATAATTTGTTTACAAACCCTTAATACATGCGTACTTAATTATGAAATATATTTATATATTATAAAACATAAAAAGAATGATATAAGATGAAATGAGCAATATTGAAAATAATTTATATTACCTATAATATTTTCACCTGTCATACCCAAAACAGAAATCTGCAAAAATATATAGGTACTAATGAAAGAAAGGCAACATTGGCTGTATACACTATGCTGTAGACCAGTTTTTTTTTTTTTTTTTTTTAGATTTTATTTATTTATTTGACACTGTAGACCAGTTTTTAAGGGGTTCCTGGGTGGCACAGTCGGTGAAGCGTCTGCCTTCAGCTCAGGTCATGATCCTAGGGTCCTGGGATCGAGCCCCACATCCCTGCTGAGCAGGGAGCCTGCTTCTCCCTCTCCCTCTGCTGCTTCTCCCCAGCCTGCTTCTCCCTCTCTCTCTCTGCTGCTTTTCCCTCAGCCTGCTTCTCCCTTTCCCTCTGCCTGCCGCTCCCTCTGCTTGCACACTTACTCTCTGTCAAATAAATAAATAAAATCTTTTAAAAAATGATATAAAAGAGATCAGTTTTTAATCCCACTTAGTAGTGTTGGTTTAATTTTAACCTTGGGTGTGTGTGTGTGTGATGGATGTGTTGTGGATGGATGTGTTATTATAGATTTAAATTGCATTTGTCTTGTGACTAATTAGGTTAAGCACTTTTTCATGTTGGCCATTTGGATCCTTTTTTTGAAGTGTTCTTTCAGGTCTACTAACTTGTCTTTTTCTTATCAGTTTATAGGAGTTCTTTATGTATATATATATATTTTAAGATTTTATTTATTTGAGAGAGAGAGAGAGAACATGAGAGGGGAGAGGTCAGAGGGAGTAGCAGACTCCCCTCCGAGCAGGGAGCCAGATGTGGGAGTCGATCCCCAGACTCCAGGATCATGACTTGAGCCAAAGGCAGTTGCTTAACCAACTGAACCACCTAGGTGCCCCGTTCTTTATATATTTTAATATTAATTTTATATGTTGCAAATATCTTCTCTCTGTGGTTTGTTTTTTCACTCTAATTTTTTTTATGAACAGAAAATCTAATATTAATATAATCCAGTTAACCCGACTTTTCCTTCACAGTAGTACTTTTTGGGACTTTTTGTTCACCCCAAGTTCTTGAACATATTCTTCTGTAACCTTCCCCCTATTGTCTTCTAAAAATATTTTGCTTTTGCTTTTCCCATTCAGAGCTTCAGTTCACTTAGACTTGATTCTTGTGAATGGTATGAGGTAGGGATCAAGTTTCATATTTTTCTTTATGTCTAGCTGACTCAGCATCATTTATTGAAAACAATTTCCTTTCCTTACTATACAGAGATGCCTTTATCATAAATTAAGTGTCCAGATATATGAGGACCTGTCTCTGGACTCTGTCTTTGTCTATCTTTGTGTATCAGCATCAATATTTTAATTACTAGGATTTAGAATAACTTTTGATATTCAGTAGAGCAAGTTCTCCTATTAAGTTTTCTTCCTTATTGTGGTAAAATATGCATGAAATTTATCATTTTAACCATTTTTAAGTGTACAATGTATAGCATTAAGTACATTCACATTGTTGTACAACCGTCGTCACCATCTATTTCCAGAACTTTTTCCTCTTGCAGAATTGAAATTCTGTGCCCATTAAGTACTGTCTGTCGTACCCTCCCTTAGCTCCTGGAAACCACCATTCTACTTTCTATCTCTTTGAATTTGATAACTCCAAGTATCAAGTATCTTATATGAACAGAATCATATAGTGTTGGTCCTTTTATGACTAGCTTACTGCACTTAGCATAGTATCTTCAAGGTTTATCCATGTTGTAGCATGTGTCAACATTTCTTTCCTTTTTAAGGCTATTAAATAATGTTCTGTTACACATATATGTCACATTTTGTTTATCCATTCATCAGTCTTGATGGACACCTGGGTTACTTCCAGTTTTTGGCTATTGTGTATAATCCACATTTTTCTTCTTCAAGAGAATTTGTTCTATTCTTGGTTCTTGACATTCTATTCAAATTTTAAAATCTGCCTCTCAGGTTCCAGATCAGTTAAGGGGAACTGACATCTTTTCATTATGTGTCTTTTAATCTATGAACATATCTGTATTCGTTTATTTTCTTTTTCTTCTAATAATAGATTTCTACATAGAGATCTTATACATCTTCTGTGACATTTCTATATATTTGATAGTTTGATGTTATTTTGATGACATCTTTCTGAAAGTTTTTATTTTTTAACTGTTGATGGTGTGTAGATATAGGTATACAGTCTACAGTTGATTTTTGTATACATCCTTTGTCTAGCAACTTTGCTAAGCTCACGTATTTGAATAATGCCTATTGAGATAAAAGTTTCTATATGCATAGTCATCTTATCTACAAATAAGTATAGTTTTATTTCTTCCTCTCCAATATTTATACCCTTATATTCCCATGGTACTCTGTACTTGCTAGGACTTACAGTATAATGTTGAATAAAAGTGGTAAGAGTGGGTAACATCTTGTTCTCTGTCTCAAAAGGAAAAGTGTAACATTTTATTATTAAATGTGATATTGTAGGTTTTCTTGTAGATGGCCCTTATTATATTAAGAAAGTTCCTTTTTGATCCTTATTTGCAAAGAGTCTTTGAAATCATGAATGGATGTTTGATTTTATCAAACATTTATCCTGTACTAATTGAGATAATCCTATTAATTTTCTCTTTTATTCTGTAAGAGTGAATTAAGTGCACATATTAGAAAAGAAGAAAGGTTGAATATTAATGAGCTAAGCATCCATCTCAAAATATTAAGATTTCCTCCCTCCTAGCTATTAAAAATAGTTTTTGAGCCACTTATTCCTACTAGAATCATACTGTAATTTAAACCATGTTTTTGTTATAGGAATACCTAACACCTAAAAGTATTCCCTACTTTATAGTTGAAGTCTATCATTTATAAACGGGGGTACAGCATATAAACTGGGAATAACTGTTCTTGCCACGTGAACTGGTGAACACATTTTTTTAATATTGTAATTTTATAATTTTTAAAACGTTCTGAGCTGAGTCACATATTTTTGGTGATGGCATTTTGGACTCCTGTGCTAAGAACTGAATCTGTCACTTTCTAGTATGGCCTAGAAATAGATTTCAGGCTTTAGCGATATAGAGGAGATATGTGATGTATCAGGAACATCGTATGTCATCAAGCAAAAGCCTAAACTTGACGTAGAGGGTTTTGATGGGCCATAATTCCCTTCTAAGGCTGAGGGTGTAAAATCCTGTGGATCAGAAGTGCAGATGCCTTTGCAGACCAAGTGCCTTTTTTTTTTTGCAGATGATTTGGTAGCTGTTGAGATAGCCTGAGGCACTCTTCCAGCTGCTTTGCTGCTGCCTTTCAGTCTAGAAGCTATGATAATTTTGCAATTGCTTTGGTCTGAGTGGAATCAGAGGAAAGTAATTCTATGAAATGAAACGGTGGTGAATAGGAGCTAACAAGAATCCACTCTAATTTTTGTGACTTCACATTCGAGTAGCAGCCAGTTATTGGTCTTTGAGCTAATCTTGTTTCACAGTTACCTGTGATTTTAGGTTGCCAAGGCTGAGGACTTCCTTCTCAGCTGCTGGTGAATATTGTTGGTTAAGCACCAACGTCATTATCAAGAAAACAGGAAGCTCTGTAGGAGAACGGGCCAAATGGTAAATTAATAGCGTAAAGGAAACTGACTCAGGGAAGGAACCCTGGACTCATCTACTTTGTTCTTTTCAGATGGCTCAGAGAGGAGAAATGGTTTAAGTCATTCTTTTTTCCAGAAAGCATATCCAATAACAGGTTCAGTATTAAATTAGAAAGCATGTATTTTGCTTTTATTTTGCAATCTCTTAAAAATGCTAATGTCTTAAGGGTTGCAGAATACCTTTGTATAACTTTGTTAATTTAATTTTTGGCTGTCAACTAAAATCCTATAAATTATAGTGAAATTGGCAACTTTTCCTGTTTATAGCAGTTCCTTAATAATTTGAGTCAGATCTCAGGAACTATGAGCAAGTAATAATCTAAAGATGATTCAAATCCAAATTTACTTTCACTGTTTAAAGGGTTGCTAAAGGGCGCCTGGGTGGCTCAGTGGGTTAAAGCCGCTGCCTTCGGCTCAGGTCATGATCCCAGGGTCCTGGGATCGAGGCCCACATCGGGCTCTCTGCTCAGCAGGGAGCCTGCTTCCTCCTCTCTCCTCTCTCTCTGCCTGCCTCTCTGC